>CM071800.1:18365467-19043553 GCA_036559045.1 Platycarya longipes
AATTGTTATATTTCCACTCCTTCTCCAAATTCTGAGTTCATATTCCTACATCATTTTCACATGTAGAAAACAATCCTGCAAGTTTTTTGCCTTCCATAGTGTCTCCAGTTGCTTCTCTTAGAAGATCAACTAGGACTAGACATCCTCCTTCACATATTCATTCCTATCATAGTCTCTCCCAAAAATTTAATTAATTAACAAGTCTCTCTTAAAAATGACATTTTAAATTAATTAGTATGGAATTTAATTTGTTAAGAAGACATTATAATCTGCAACAAGTAAACACAAAGTATTATATTAAATCTTTACTTTTTGATCAAAATAATTTAAGGTTTCTTTTAATTTGAACTCTAAAAGTGTCTTATATCAAATCTTAATCTATGAAATAGACAAATAAAGTCAAGAATTGCAAAGAAGAAATAAAATTGTAGTAAACTTACCAATGGGCTTCTCACAAAATGCAAAAGAGGGAGAAAAAATGAGAGCGCGAGTGCTGGGTGGGGTCGCGAGTGCCTACACTAGGGACGCACGCGAGCACCAGCACCAGGGACACGAGCGTTGCGTGGGGTGGGGGGACCGCGGGGTGTTTTGGGGGAACGGGAAAGATAGGGTCGGGTCTGTGAAAAGGTGAAAGAGTGCAGAGGTGAAAATGAAAAGTAAACGAAGGGAGGGAAGAATCAAATCAAGTGGGTCCATAGTTTAAAAAAAATGACATTTCGTGCTATGTACAATAAAAGGAGGCTGCCAAATAGCACTTCTCATATTCAAAAGTCAAAAAAGCCTGTGTAATCCATGCTGATTCGTGCAAATCAAA
The DNA here is from genome assembly GCA_036559045.1 of Platycarya longipes. Classification (NCBI taxonomy): domain Eukaryota; kingdom Viridiplantae; phylum Streptophyta; class Magnoliopsida; order Fagales; family Juglandaceae; genus Platycarya; species Platycarya longipes. The sequence continues at coordinate 18,366,282 of CM071800.1, forward strand.
ATAGAACTAGTCATGGCGTACAAAGGTGTTGACATAAGACATGGGTGAATTTTGCATTCTCTTACTAACGATAAGATAGACAAATTTTCAGGAGAGTTGCGTCGAATGAAGAATATTAATTTATTTTTTAAATTAAATTATGGTATGTAAACTTATTTGGATGGTAAAATTATTTTATTTTATCTTATCTTATTTTATTGTTATAATTTTTTAAAATTCTTGTATTAAATATAATAAATAATTCAATTTTTTTAAATCTCAAAATAATAATAATATTAAAAAATTATATTTTTAAAATTTTTTATTTAATTTTCAATTTTTATTTCAATTCATCTCAACTCATTATTCAAGCTACACCTAAGCGTATTTTATATTATATTAATTAGCAATTTAGCATATAATATATAATATATTAATAAAGAAAATTATATATAAATATAACAAAAATTATAAATATAGATACTAGTCCAGTTCGATTCTTAAGAAACGGTACCGAAATAAAGCGCTTACAAATTGACTGACCCAATGCAATCCGATACAGTTTAACTGATTTATTTATTTAACTTTTTTTTTTTTATACCCCTAAGTTACAAGACATTAAATACGTTTGGATTGATGCCGATCAGGTATTTTTATTGAAATTTGAGAAATTAGTGGAGTTTATTGAAGTGAATTTTACTTTTTTTTTTTTTCATTGAAGATATTTTATTGCTGGAAGTTTTATATTTTTACTGTTGATATAATGGTTAATAGGACAATATTATTATTATTATTTTTTTTGAGATGAAAACCTAAATTCATCATTCAAGGAAGAACAAGAGGATACAATAGTCAATACCAGACATACTAGTAGAACTCAAATCTCAGCTAGCAAACATGCTTGTCTGGCTAATTTATGAGCCGAGTGATTACCACTCCTAATAAAACTCACCTTCCAATGTTCTATATTTGACATGATAGCTCTTACATCATTTAATACAAGCCCCATTATCAAATCTCTCTTTCCCTAGATTAGTACCTGTCACTACTTCCTAGTTATTTCCTTCAAGGATGACCTTGTTTAATTCTAATTCTCTGGCCAGCAGTGCAACTTCCAGTCCACCACTTGATTCAGCTAGCAGGGGATCCTTAAAACCCAGCTTAGACACTTGCTTTGTATGTATGGTTACACCATTATGATCTCTAGCATCTAAACCAATTCCAATCCTACTAACTGTGGTATTGAGGGCAGCATCTCAATTTATCTTAATAAAACCTTGTGGGGGAGGAGTCCATACTTGTTGTGTAGCTGGTGTCAAGCTAGATGGAGTATATGTACCAGTCTGTGTCTCTTGATAATCTTGCAAAGAAGAAATTGCTTTAGTCACCACTTGTGATGGATGTGTGAATATGAGATCAAAGTTCAGCTGGTTTTTTCTTAACCAGATTGCCCGGGAAATCATGGTAAAAGTCGCCATGAGCTGTTGATCTCCCACCTCTTTAAGCTAGCTGTATAGATCTTCAAAACTACCCACAACTTCATTTCTTTTCTGGAAAATTCTTGGACCATTACTCCATACATCCTTGGCCAACTCAGATCCCCATAATGCATGGGTGGTAGTTTCCTCATTTATTTGACAAATCAGGCATAAAGGTGAATAAGTGATTCTCCTTTTATGTAAGTTCAGGTTTGTGGGGAGAGAATCTAGGCCTGCCCTCCAAATAAATACCTTAGTTACATTTGGGATGTTTAGATTCCACACATCAGTCTATCCTAAATAATTTGGATTTGAAGAGGAAGCCTGTCCTTTTTCCATCTCACACTTCTCTTGGAGTTTGTGATAAGCCGTTTTAACTGAGAATTTCCCATCCTTAGACCCCTGCCATATAAGTCTATCTTTTTCTCCATCGATACTTATTGGAATTTTGAAAATGAGGTTAGCTTCTTCTGGTTCGAAAACAGCCTCTATTAGATCTTGATTCCACTGTTTTGGTGAAAAAATCATAAGGTCTGAAACCTTTACATCCACATTCAGGATTCTCCTTGTTGATTGAACTTTACATCTGGAAGACTTTGGCAGCCATTTACTCCCCCAGATCTGAATCGCCTGTCCATTGCCAACCCTCCAAGTAGAGCCATCTTCTATGAATCCTTTGGCAGCCATATAACTCCTCCAGATGAGAGATGGTCTAGCCCCCATTTTGGCATTAGGCCATTCATCTTTAGGGAAATATTTATATTTTAAAACCTTGGCTGCTAATGAGTTAGGGAACTGAACAATTCTCCACTATTGTCTTGCAAGTAGAGCAATGTTGAGCTTTTCAAATTCCCTAAATCCCAAACCTCCTTTAGTTTTTGCTTTCCCTATTGATTCCAAACCACCCAATGAGTCTTTCTCTCTTCGTGCATATGGTTCCACCAGAATTGACTCATCAAACTATTCATTCCTTTGATCAAGGTCTTCGGTAATTTGAATACTCCCATACAATAGCTAGGCATTGCTTGCACCACTACCTTCAGAAGGATTTCCTTTCCCGCCTGAGAGAGAAATTTGGTTTTCCAGTTGTTCATTCTTCCTCTTATCCTATCTAAAATACTTTTGAATGCTACTTGTTTGGATCTCCCCACTAGAGCCGGAAGCCCCAAATAATTCTCATAGGATGATGCAGCTCTGGTTCCTGCAAGACTCAGGACGTATTGCTTAATTTCTCTTTTTGCATCTGCATTGAAATAGATGTTGGACTTAGACCTATTTAGCTATTGACCTGTAGCCGATTCAAATAAGCTCAAAATTGAATGGATTGCATCCCACTCTCTTACATTTACTTTACAAAAAAGAATACTACCATTCGCATAGAATAAATGGCTTATAGACAACTTTCCTCTACTGATTGGATATCCATGTATTATTTTACTCTCTTCTGCTTGAATAATCAATGAACTAAGGACCTCCCCTACAAAGAGGAAAAGATAGGGAAACAGAGGATCTCCCTGTCTTATTCCCCTAGATGGAAAGATTTTCTCTTATGGTGACCCGCTGATAAGGATGGAATATGTTACTGAAGATACACATCTCATAATCAAACTTATCCATTTGTCATTAAATCCCAGCTTTTCCATTGTTTTCTGTAAAAAAAACCCATTCAACCCTATCGTATGCTTTGCTTAAATCAAGCTTGATAGCCATATATCCTTGTTTCCTCTTCCTTTTTGTAGTCATAGAATGTAGTGTTTCAAATGCAACAATAATATTATCTTGAATCATTTTATTAGGAATGAAAACACTTTGAGTGGGTGTGATAATCTGGTCAAGCATGCCTTTAATCCTATTTGCTATAGCCTTAGACACTATTTTATACAGGACATTGCACAATGATATGGGACGAAAATCAGAAACTGTTGCATCATTTTTAAGCTTAGGAATCAACACAATGAAAGTCTCATTTACAACTTCTAAATTACCTCGATGATTCAGAATTTCCAGAGCTACATTCGTGACATCCTCCCCAATTAAATCCCATTGAGATTGGTAAAAAATTGCTGCAAATCCGTCCGGGCCTAGAGCTCCAAGAGGCTTCATTTCAAACAAAGCTTTCTTTACTTCCTCTGCACTGAATTTCTGGTTTAATCTGCTATTCATTTCTTGTGTGACTTTCGACTGAATATGCATTAAATAATCCTCTATCTCTGATGGTTGAGCTGATGTGAATAATTGTCTATAGAACTGGTAGAAGCTTTCTTTGATCTTTGAGGGTTCATAGATAGTCGCACCATCTTCTAGTTTTAACATCTTGATTGCATTATTCTTTTTTCTCTGATTAGTACATCTATGGAAGTAACCTGAGTTTTTGTCACCTTGCTGCAACCATAGCTACGTTGCCCTCTGTTTCCATTTCTCATTCTCTTCTTCCAAACTTCTCTCAATCTCTTGCTGAATGTGTCAGATTTCTTCATTATGATAACCCTCATTTGCATTCTGAAGATTTGCCAGCCTTTGTAGATTCCTTTTCCTGACCTGAGACCTAGTCTTTAAGTGATTCTGGTTCCAACCTTCTAATGCATTTTTACAACTGTTCTGTTTGCCCAACACCCTGTCTAAGCTTTGGCCTTGGAGAAGACCTTGTTGATTCCACTTCTCACTGATAATCTGATTGCATTCTTCATGTAGCTTTCAACTAGCTTCAGATCTGAAGACTTTCTCTATGTCGAGTTCTTGTTGACCCGTGAATCTACCCCTCATTTCACTGGTTATGAAGATAGGGTTGTGGTCGGACTTGACTACTGCCAAATTCTAGATAGTATTTACTCTAAATATTTCGGTCCACTTCTTGTTGCCAAAGCCTTTATCAAGTCATTCCTTAGTAAATTTCCTTCCATCTCTTTTATTACTCTAGGTGAATTTTTGGCCTTCATAACCAAGATCACTAAATTCACAAAAGTTTATGCAATCATCGAAATTATCTATCTAATGTTGCGGTTTTTGAGCAGCTCCAACTTTCTCGTGGTGGCGGAGAATTTCATTGAAGTCTCCAAAGCAAAGCCATGCTTGCTCCTAAGGAGGTTTCAAAAACTTCATAAGTCTCCAACTATCAGCTCTCTTTGACACATTCGGAGCTCCATACAATCTAGTAATCAAAAGGTTCTGTTGGGATTCCTTATGAAATAACTTCATGGAAATATGGGTTTGTGAGTAATTGTACAGATTGAGGTCCAAATTACTATCCCACAAAAATGCTATACCTCCACTATAGCCAGAACTATCAATAAAAAAATTGGCATCATAACCAACAAAATTCCTTACTTTTTCTACTCTTTGTCTACCATATTTAGTTTCTATTAGAAACACAAAATCGAGCTTCTTCGTATTAATCATCATTTTGAGCTCTCTAACTGTATGGGGGTTCCCAAGCCCCCTACAGTTCCAACTAGGCCTTTCATTGGACTTGGTGGGGTTGCTCAATAGCCTCCACCACTTCGACATCCAAATCCAGGCTAATCATATCAACCTTATGTTTTATCCTCTTCCCTATATTACTACCTTCAATACTCTAATGCTTCTTTCTCTTACCTTCTGAATGGTGAGGTTGTGTCATTTCCACAGAGTCTTTGGCTCTGGGTTCCCTGGCTCTCTTTTTCCAAGATAGACATTTTTTCTTTTGATTCTCCTCTATAGAAACTACATTCTGCGTTTCTTTATTATACCATTTACTCTTATCTGATTCTACTTCCTCATTCTCATTGACAGTCACCACAGCTTCTTGGGTTTTAATCCAGCTTCATTTCTGTATGGTTTTCCTTCTTTACTGTCAGAAATCTGGTTTGTACCTTGCTCTTGCTCTGTTCTGGAACTATCTTCCTTACTATCTTTGTGGCTACCTTCCTTTTGATTATGGGAGAATTTTACGGTTCCTTCATACTTCTTAGTTTTAAAAATTCTTTGGATTCTTGGTTGTGCTCTGAGCCATGGCCTGAACTGCATAGGCCTATCTTCTTCATCCGTATCATTGCTTCTTGTATTCCTACATAGTCTTCCTTTGTGGGCTAGTATATCATATTGGAAACAGAAGGACTGAAGCCTCTCATATTTAATCGACACCCAAAACTTCTTATCTTCCAATTGCACCCATTTGCCTTGCGCCAGTGGTTTAGACAAATCAATTGCCACTCTAGCTCTTAAACAGCTTCTCCATGCCATCCCATCTGACTCTGCCTCTATTCTAATCACCGGGCCAATTGATTCTATTAAATCCTTACCAATCTCTTCCGTCATCGACATTATCGGCAAGCCATGGAGTTGAATCCAGAAAGGCTTATATTTAAATCTCACATCATTCAAAGGAATGCTTTCATCAATTTTTTGGATAGCAATGAGATTACGATAAAAAAACCAAGGTCTTCCCCCCAAAACCTTAGCTTGATCTACCAAGAATTGAAATTCTATAAGAGACCTAGCATTTCCTAGGTCTTTAAACTTGACCCAACCCTCTAATTTCCATACCTAGGTCATCGTAGATCTGAAACCCTCGCTATTGATGCTCTTATCTGATACTCCCCTAACTACAATACAGAACTTTCCTTTAAGCTCGCTATCCTTCCATCCTTTCATAGGGATCACGAAAATCTCTTCTTCCTCTGCTGTTAGCTTAAGCTTCTCCCATCTCTTCGCGAGTTGCTCTTCTTTCATGTTTCCCTAGGACGCCACCACTCTTACTCAAAGAGACTATATTTATCGTCCCCAAGAAAATGAAAACCTTACTCTGACTTAGAGAGAAAGAGAAGGACTCTTCCGTCCAACCTTTTAGAAATGATGCTTGATCCAATTGTTAATAGGAAAATGTTATACCATTATAGTGAAATCTAAAATTGAGATAAAAGTGTATAAATCATTTTATTATTTATACACTAACAATCCGATATGATATCTATAATAATTAGTTTGAAAATCATATGAATTTGAAAGTCAAACATGAGATTACAGCTTACGGAATGTTTCCAACACATATATGTGTGTGTGTCTTAATTTTAGGACCCAGATATATATAAATAGGCATGTGGCAGCAAACAATTTAGGTCATGTTCAAAGAACTTTGGTGGTCCCTATTAATAAATTATGACCAAGTGTCCAAGTCAATGATTTGATCCTACCATACCACGATCAATACTAATGCATAAATACAAGCATTCCATGATTCATACTCTTTATTTTCTAAATTTCTATTAATTTAGAGATTTGCCGATAGTTATTCTAGAATTTATCATTAGTTACACATTTAAATATGACATATATTTAAGTAATTAAAATATGAAAAAATTTAAGTAAATATGAAAAAATTCACTCAAATGATAGATATATAAATGATAAAAGATAGACATTACATTATTTATTACTTTTGTAATACTATTCAAAATATTTACAATTAATAAATATTATATATACAGCTCTCTATCTACCATTAAATGCAGCGGTAAAAGACAAATAAAAAAATAAAATACACTAAAGAAATTGAATAACAAATATCACGTAAAAAGGGTCTCGCATTTATAACAGATTAAAATTTCAACTGACCTAATTATGTCATTGCAACTTGGAAGTAACATTTTCTATCGACATAAATGATTGATTATTACTTTTTGACTAACCCATAGAATGGCCACATAAATGGTTTTGATTACATATTTTGTAATGTTTTATTTGTCAAATACAGGATTATTTTTTTTCTTTGTGATAAGTAATTGATAGAGATGGATTACAATAATTGACTTAGTCATCCTAAAAGGATTGACCTGGCTCTATAAAGCCATCTTCCTTTTGAATACAACATGAAGAATACTAGTACCGTTAATACTACCAAGTCTTTTTACTGGCTAACTCACAAGCAACACAAATTTATTGTATCCCTATATAAGTAGGGCCAGAAGATAAAAGAGATATGGGATTACTCAAAAACAAAAAAAAGGTATACTTATTGGCAAAAGTGCTTACCATCTGAAATATGGTAGGAGGAAAGCAATGAAGGGAGAAACTTCTTCAAGCATGAACCTTTTTTGTGAAAGGTGGGAAATAATCTCCTACCTACCAAGAAAAATCTGTTTCTATGGAGAGTGATTGATGATCCTTCATACCAGATCTGTCATAGGTATGAGAAATTTGTTATTCATGTTTTATGAGGAATGAGGATGTCCATTCTAGTCCAATTCAAAAGTGGTAGACAAGAGAAGTAGGCTTTCTGCAGCTGTGGGCAAAAGCAAAACTGATTACAAGTCCGCAACAAGATGAACTAGAATGGATTGCAATATCATATAGCACAGTTAGTTACAAAGAATGTACATAATACAAATGCAACAGATAGAAGTTCAATAAGATGGATGAAGACTGGACTAACTATGGTCATATTATTGGATGGGATAAGGTGGAAGATGAGGAGGTTGTCTTGTTGTAAGATTCAGTTTATTCATTGAGAGGGGAATGCAATAGCACATCATCAGTTGCGAAATATTGGGATTACAGTGGATGTCCAAGGAGGAGCAGATTTGGATTGAGGAATTGGATCCTTTCTCTGTTTTTAATACTGTGTTGAAACAGAAATTTTGTACTAAATGTTGTCGTAATGAAATCTGTTATATTTGAGAAAAAGAATAAAGAAAAAATAAAAGGGAAACACCTATGGGTTGGTTGAATCATGTGTTCTTTTCTTGCTTAACGTTTGAATTTTTAAGTAAAAATTATTTTTAGAGGTTTTGGGATTAGGAGAATTTTTCCTTTATTAAAATAACATTAAAGGGAAATGTTTTTGTGAAGGACGTGTCTCACTTCCCTTTTGCAACCGTTCACCTGCAAGAAATTGAAAGATCCGACGATCCCTGCCTGGGAAAGCTCTGATCCTTAAGTCAGTAATCTCGCTAATTATTGAGAAGTAGCTTGAGAACAAGAGAGAGAAGTCCCCCTTCATGGAGGGTTACCTGGTTTATATTGACCTCGTGGTGATGCTTATCCTCTATAGTGATTTCTATCTACACGTTATCTTCCTGTAACTGACGTGATCACGTATCTGCTTGAAATCCTGCAGAAGGTGACGAGAGTTAAGTGTTAGTTTATGTACGTGACTCTACAGGGCTTTATACTTATTCATCCTCTTGGGTTAGTAATTGGGCCCACCGTATTATTTTTCTTATATGGGCTCTCATTCTGTTGGGCTTCCAAATCTCTTGATTTAAATAGGCCCTACAGCTACCCCGCAAATTCTCTTTGCCTCAAGGCGTAGGGAATTCAATTTGTTTTGGCTTTTAAGTGTTTAGGTTCCTGCCGTGAAATGCCTGGGTACTTGTTCCTTTCTGTGAACCATCAAGTGCCTGTCGTCCTTCCGTCTTCTCATCAGACAACGTGGCAGTGGGGGGAAAGCTATCGTGTGACGGTTGCTTTCCATCTGATGGTTGTTCTTCTGCTTTTGTGTCAGGTCATAATACCCCTGTCTATTGACGTTCCATAGTTGCTTTTCCTTTAAATATTTCTTCTCTCTCTTTTCCCCCTTCTTTCTGTTAATTTTGCTTCCTGGTATTTTCCCTGCTCTCTGCGTTCTTTCGTTCTTATCCCTTTCTTGTTCTTGCTTCTTGTTTGTTCCATCTTTCCTTTTACAACTCCATGGTTGACCAAGGTTGCAGATCGGCTCATCCTTTTGACATTCCTGAGGGCACAACATTTGATGGATACGTGTGGCGCTCGAGCGTCCGAGAAAAACATTTGACTGGGATTTGGGAGGAGTTTAATATCCCAAATTCAGTTGTGATGAAAGCTCCTGAATCAGGATGCTGTGACGATAAGGGATTCTCTGGTTGGGTGGCCATCTCTATAGCCCTATTGTCTCAAGAGTTGAAGCTTCCTTTTTGTCGCCCTCTTCATGACATTTTGGATCTCTTAAAACTGGCTCCGATTCAACTTCACCCTTTTGCCTTGAGGGTTTATCTGTGTGCCTGCATCGTCTTTCGGATGGTCCTGGAGCCCCTTCGTGATCCTTACCCCGATATGACTGCTCGCGAGTTTTTACCTTTTTACGATGTGAGGACGGCTACCAAAGGTTGTGTGGCCGACTTTCGTAAAAAGGAGAAATGGCAATCATTGGCTTTGTTTGAAGGTTGGTACTCCAATGGCAAGACGTGGTCCAAAAGATTCTTTTTTATCAGCAGTCAGGGGTGGGAGTTTCCTGCCCAAGAAGAGGTCTTCAAGGATTTTCTAGTTAGGGCAATCTGGTGTCCTATCCCTGAAGGCTGACGTTTATGGGCCCTCATGCCTCCATTGTCCCGCTGAGAGTAGGCTTGGATCGATGCTGTCCATGCCTGGGCGGTCAGAGACCAACGCGAGCGAAGGCAAAAAAGAGAGGAGATCTAAGAAGAAAAACGATGATAGTCAGCAAAAAGGAGCTCGTATTAAGGACCCTTCTCAACTCCTTCCTCCAAAGAAACCTTTGGTGTCCACTGAGGAAGATCGGGATCAGACGCCCACACTCCCAACTTCATTGGGAAACTTGGCGTCCTCGGTGGATGCCTATAAGCAATCGCCCCAGGAGACTGTGGCTACTTTAGGGGGGCAACTGGGCGAGGACGCCTACCTCGCCAGCGGCTACTACATCTGTTGCCTCTAGTGGTTCCTCCACGAGGCCATGCTCCGTCGATTTGGGGAATAGGGAAGGCCTGGCCAGCATAGCTCTTTTAGAGCTGACCTCCACTTTTCAAGTGCAGGCACCTCTGTAGACTAGTCCTTTGGCATCTGTTTCTGTATTTGTACCTCCAGCCACCGAAGGCCCAGTGAGAGGTGGAGATTTACCCGTTGGTGTAGCAGCCGTCCTTCAATTGGACAAAGTTACTAATTCTGGTATCCACCTGCCATCGCCCTTAGAGGCCGCTCCTAGGGAAGTTGAGAGAAGTTTGGTTGGCGCCCAGCTTCCTGGTCAAGAAGACTTCTAATCTCTTGCTCCTGAGGGCGCTCACGAGGACTTGGTCGTTGGCCAGCTCGACTTGGAAACTCCCCCAACCAGCATATCTGGAGGTAATACTCCATCTCTGGTTGGGAGTGGCGAGTGTCTCTCACCAATCCCACTTCATGCATCTTCTTTTGGTGGAGACCCTGACTCCCTTACTAAAGAGGAGTTGGGTAACTTGCTTCGAGAGGGCGCCTATGTAACATGAGAGGAACCAATTCGCCTTAAGTCGCTACCTAACTCTGGGCACTTGTCGGGCCAGGTGGCGAATGTGGCTCCTAAGCCTCTGAGGACTTTGGCGGCTGAGGAAATTAGTTGTCCCAGTAAGAATAATGAGAGTGACGGTAGCGGGGTGCCTCTTCTTCGCCTATTCTTGCTCAAGCTGAGATCGTCACTAAAATGACCAACCAGTTAAATGATTGGTTTTCTGCGGTATCCTTATGACTTATCTTCTTGCTTTGCTTTCTCTGTTCTTTTTTTTTTTACTTCGGTTCTTTTGTCTTCTTGACAGGGCGTTGACAACTTGGCGTCACGGGTAGTGGCTAATTTTGTTTGGTGGGAGGAAGAGATTAAAGGGAGGTGGCAGGCTGACAAGGCTGAGCTGGAAGCCCTGGCCGAGAAAAATAGAGAGGTTTCAAACTTCGCTTGGACCAGGCGGAAGGTTTCGTCAACTCTCTTCAAGGAGAGCTAGAGCTACGCGACGACGAGGTCCTTGAGCTTCGGGATGCTATTTGCCTTGCTCAAGAAGCGAAGATCAGGGACGACTTTTCCCACCAAGTCTTGCAGTCTGAAAGAGACCTGGCGAAGGTGCGGCTTTCCGAAGCTCAACAGAACTTCAATGCTGAGTTGGTCCGCTTGGACTCCGAACTCGTCGCCCGCAGTGGAGAGTTAAGCTCAGTTCGGGAGGAGCTCGCCAGTTTGCAAGAAAGGTGCAGTGAGCTGACCAAGGACTTACTGGACGCCATGGAGAAGACGCGCCTTACGGCTCAAGATCTTTTTAAAGCGCAAGGTTCTCTAGCTGAGCTTCGGGAGAGTCACTAGAAGTATAAGGCGAGCCGTGCGAACACGGATGATGAGCTTAGGAAGGCTAACTTGGTTGCTTTGGCCAGGGACGAGCAGTTAGCCAGGAAAGCAGATCAGTTGACTGCTGCCCGGGAAGAAACTACCCGCCTCTAGGCTCAGTTGGCTTTGGTTCCTCAGGTCCGGGACACGGCCTTCACTTATGGTCATGGTTCTGGCATTGTGTGCCTTAGGAACCATCCCCTGGCTGATCCTGCTATAGATCTCCAATCTCTTGATGTGAGCTTGTTCTCTCCCGAGATGGCTGCCTGCAGCTATGCTGACACTTTCGAACGCAAAGAAATTCCTGACGCCTTTGTAGGGATGCCTCCATTGCCACCACCTGAAGAAGGCGATGCCCCCTGACTCGAAGCCACTATCCTTTATTTTATTTTATTCTTTTGTGATTGCACATTGTAATCTTGATTTGTAACCAAATTACTTTTCTTGTAAATAACATCAAGCATTTGCTTTGATATTGTACCCTTGATCAAGCATTTGCCCTAATTCCTATTTCTGTCTATTTTTACTTTCGCCTTTGTTTTTGTTTGAATCATTTTTCTCTTCTTTTCTTTTGTTTTTCTCACCGCCAACCACACGGATCACCTGCAATGAGTGAAGGGGCGACGCTTGTTGCTATCTTGTAGGCTATCTATAGAAGTTATTTCCCTGAAGTGATGGAGTCCAATTTTTATTGTGAAATTACTCCTTTGTAGGAGTCTGAGTCTGTTAGGAGTATGAGTATTTTCTTCTTTTAGTAGTCTGAGTCATCACACTTTATCTCTTAGCCAAAATCGTGGGGCTAAGATATCCCCTCCAGTTAGCTACCCCGCTAATTCTCTTCGCCTTAGGGCGTGGGGAATTAAATGTACCATGTTCCTTTTTACCCCGTTGGTTGTGGGTGCGGAGACTTGTGTGTAGTCACGATTGCTACGGCAAGAGGTCCTAACTGGCGTGGGGCTTTCGCAGCACAAAGTGTTGGTCGTCATTATGGAAGGTGGTGAGGGGACTTGGTCATCACCATGAGAATGGTGATGAGATTTTAATTTGCCATCATGGGTCATGGTCGTCCATTTTAAGACTTTCAGATAGTTGCGCACTGATTACGCCCAAAGAATAACGCGGTCGTTTGCAGTATAGTTTTGAAATGTCAATTCCACAAGGAGATGGATTGAGAAATTGAAAAATAGTAACAAAATTAACAAAAAAATTTAAAAGAGTGTGAAAAGTGATTTTTGAAGTATGACGTAAATTAAAACTAAATGAGTAATTTGAAAAGTATAAAAATGAGACAAAAAGTAGAGCGTAGGGAATTTCTTGCGTATTTGTGGTATTCAAATTTATTCTTAATTCATTGATAACTCAATTAAGAATTCTATATCCAAATTCTTAATCGGAAGATGTAACATTAATAACCAAAATTTAAATAAAATGTAACTCTTTGAAAAATCATTATTCGCACTTAACTCTCATAAATTGTTATCGACATTGAGAAAATCCAACGATGACAATATACCCAAGAGGCGATATTGTAGCAGAGAATTAAATCAATATTGACAATTAATTACTCCAAACATAATTATAGAACTAATCAACTCAATAGAAAAACCATGACTGAATCCATAAACGAAATAGATTTTATAATTATTTGAAGACGAAAAAAATCACAAATAAATTGAGAATAATAAAACAAAAAAGTTTTAATATTTAAAGACCAAATATATAAATTAAAAATAAATTACAAACACCATCACACACACAAGTTCATCCCTAGCCCTCATTGAGAAATTAGTTACACATATTGAAAATATGCAACGAAAATTCTCCAAGGGATAATACGGAAGAGCCAACCATTATTTTCTTCTCTCTTCTTTGGTTTTTCTTTTATTTTCTCAAGCTTTCAAAACAATGGCTCTTCCAAGGCATCCAAGCACACTAAACATAGTCTTAGAATACACACCCCTCCCTTCTATTTATAAGCATCCTTCATGCAAGTTGTCATGACAAAATCATCACAATTTCAACTTGTTTTGCCATGTGCCATTCTTGAATCCAAGTGATTTGTGAGTTGTCATTTTGATTATTTGTTTTCACACTATGCATGAGCTGAATTTTGCTTGTAGGTTGAGTGTTTCAATTTTACTTCTTTATCCATTAGTTGCCTTGTATGACTTTATATCTTGTGGTCAAATAATTTGTCTTGAAGAAACTTGAGTGCACTTTATCTTTCATGTAAGTTGATCATTGAATTTCCAAGTTGGTGTAGGAGTGATTGTTGAAAAATATTGTGATGACATTTGGATTTGATGCAAGTGGCTGAAGAATATTCAGGAACGTCAAGTGCAGGTGCGTTTACTTGATGGTCGATTTTGTCTTGGATTGAGCGGATATCTCTTAAAACATAAAACATAAAATATAAAAGTTATAGATATTTCTCTTAGAGTTCTATATCATCTTGAATCAGCTCAATTGGAGACTTTATGAGAGAGTTATGCCCATATTATGAAAAGACATTAAAATTGTCTAAAGTTCTGCAATTATCTTCATTTGCTCCTAATGTCTCTATTTGTGTCCTAAATCAAAATATAAGAATAATGAGTATATTTAGGCATCCAATAAGAATAAAATATTAAATATTAAGAGAGAAAAATATGACATTTTATATTCTCATCAATATATTAAATCATGCTTATATCTATCTCAAGATAAATGACCATTAATTTTAACAACATGAGTTATATCCATTATTTTCTTATTTCTTTTAGCATTTAAATAGATTATTTAGAGTGCATTTTTGTGCACTCATCATGCGCCTAGAAGCATTTGTAATTTTGCTGTAGTAGCGAGGAGCTTTCTAGTGATAAGACTTTCTTCAAGCGCCTATGAGCTTCCTATTTACATGGCACTACGAGGTTGACAACTCGTGATAGGTGTTTAGGGGTGGCATGGTCGACTGACCTTCGCCCCCTTTTTTATATGGCACCGTGAGTGTTATGACTCGTCATTGATGTTTAAGGGTGGCAGGGTCATTTGCCTCCGCACCCCTTTTTACATGGCACCGCGAGTGTTATGACTCATCATTGGTGTTTAAGGATGGCGGGGTCATTTGCCTCCGCGCCCTTTTTTTACATGGTACCGCGAGTGTTATAACTTGTCATTGGTGCTCAAGGGTGGCGGGATCAATTACCTCTGCACTTTTTTTTACATGGCATCGCGAGTGTTATAACTCGTCATTGGTGTTTTGTAATTTGGGTGGTTCAAGACCTTTCCCTTAACCCTGCATGTTGGATAGCTCGTTGTGAGGTTTTATTAGCAAGACAGTCCTCGACCTTTCCCTTAATCCCGCAAGCTGGATAGCTCGTTGTGAGTCTTTATTAACAAGGCAGTCCTCGAGTGTGATAACTTGGCATTGGCGTTTAGGGGTGGCGTGGTCTATGGACCTCCGAGCCCTTTTTTTTACATGGCGCCGTGAGCAATGACAAGTACTTTAAACAAAGCATGAGAATCAATAGGGTTGAGAAGGGGTGAACACCGGGATTCCCGAGATAATAAATATGAATGTAATAATTATGATCATTCAAGAATTCAACTGAAATGAGAACACTGAAACAAAAATTGCTGTAATGAAAAACTGACAATACTACTACTAAGGGAATGTTAAAGACATAATTGATGTGAAAGTATTGAAAACACTACTGGTATAACTTACTTAAGTGCTCTGCATTCCATGGATAAGGCAGTTCTTTTTCTTGATTGTCCTTTAGCCAGTACGACCCAGGTCTATTTTCGCCACTACCAGGTAGGGTCATTCCCATTGGGGTCCCAACTTTCCCTGGTTTTGGGTTGTTACCTCGCTCTTCTTTAAGACTAGATCTCCGATTTTGAAGGTCCTGGGTTTCACTCTTGTATTGAAATATGGCTTGGTTTTGGCTTCTTGTAACATTTTGACTTCAGTAATTTCTCTCTCCTCTTCTAGAAATCCAGATTTTCCTCTAGTTTGCTGTCGTTTTGGCGGGTTGAGTAATGACTTTTCTATAGCTGGGTAACCCTACTTCAACTGGTGGTATCGCCTCAGTCTCGTATGCTAGCATAAACGGGGACTCCCCGGTTGGTGTTTTGACCGTTGTTCTGTACGCCCAAAGTACTCCTAGGAGCTCTCTGCCCAATCTCCTTTCTTCTCTGCAACCCACTTCTTTAGGATAAAGAGTAAAGTTTTATTGGTTGATTCAGCTTGCCCATTAGTCTGGGGGTGACCTGGCGAGGAATACTTAGCCCTAAGTTTTAGCTCAGCACACCATTCTCTATACTAGTCGGAGTCAAACTGTCGCTCATTGTTTGTCACTAGGCTGTGGGGAACCCCGAACAGGCAGACAACATTCTTCCACAAGAACCTTATCACAACTTTGTTGGTTATGGTCGCCAACGGTTCCGCTTCTACCCATTTGGTGAAATAGTCCACAGTCACTATCATG
Organism: Platycarya longipes; assembly: GCA_036559045.1. Taxonomy (NCBI): domain Eukaryota; kingdom Viridiplantae; phylum Streptophyta; class Magnoliopsida; order Fagales; family Juglandaceae; genus Platycarya; species Platycarya longipes. Next base: position 18,382,265 of record CM071800.1, read on the forward strand.
AATTTCACTCCGCCTTTCCCCAGTGGGAAAGGTCCTACTAGGTCCACGCCTCATTGGGCAAAAGGCCATAGTGCCATCATGGACGTCAGTTCTTCTAGTGGGGCGTGTTGTACGAGCGCATACTCTTGGCATTTGACGCACCTCTTAGTGAAGTCCTGTGCGTCCCTTATTGCATTAGGCCAATAATAGCCTACTCTGACCGCCTTCCTGGCCAAGGCTCTTCCCCTCGAGTGATTCCCACATATTCTTTCATGTATTTTTGCTAGGACATATTGTGCATCTTGGGACGAAAGGCATCGTAACAAAGGGGTAGAGAAACCTCTTTTGTAAAGAATCCTGTCGATGAGCAGGAACCTTGCCGTTTTCCTTCTTATTTTCCATGGTTCTTCTCGTACCTCTAGTAGTCTACCTACTGCCAGGTATTCTACTACCTCTCTTGCCCATTCGGGGACATTGGAACTCAGCGTTGTCACTTCCACGCCAATGGCTGGTGCTTCAATAACTTTTCTTCCAACTTGCCAAGGAAGAGGCATTTCTTCCATTCTAGACGCCGTCCGGGCCAGCCTATCTGCCACTTCATTATTCGCTCGTGGTATTTGGGTTATAGTAAAATATGAGAAGAAATCACGTACTTCCCAGACTCGCTCCAGATATTTATTTAATTTCCCACTTTTGGTGGTGTACAAGCCTAACACTTGGTTGACAATGATCTGTGAATTTGACCTAACTTCTATCTCAGTTACATCGATCTAGGTAGCTATAGAAAGTCCGGTTACTAGTAGTTCGTATTCAGCCTTGTTATTTGTTACTTTAAACGCTAGCGTGGATATGTAATGTCTCTCTTCATCATTGGGGCTTAGTAAATGTATCCCTAGGCCATCACTCGCCTTACAGGATGAACCATCTATGTACATTACCCAGGACTTACCCGTTGGTGCTGTTGTGGCTTCCTGGGGAAAACTTGAGAATTCTGTCACAAAATCTGTTAATGCTTGTCCTTTCACCGCCTTCCTTAGCTCGTATCTCAAGTCGGACTCACTCAACTCAATTGACCATCCTATCAACCTTCCTGTACAGTCTGGTTTCCTCAGGGTTTTTGCTAACAATGCTTTTGTAAGCACCCTTACTGTGTGGGCTTGAAAGTATGGGCGAAGCTTCTTGGCTGCCGTTACCAAGGCAAAAGCTAGCATTTCAATCTTGGGATACCTTACTTTTCTCCTCTGATGGCTCGACTTACGCAGTATACGAGGTGCTGGATGATCCCTTCTTCCTTTACCGAGACAGTTGATACTGCATGTGGGGAAACGGCTAGGTACGCATAGAGTACATCGCCCTTTTTCGGTTGCTTTAGGAGGGGCGGATTGACTAGGTATTGCTTCAATCTTTTGAATGCCTCATTACACTCTTCATTCCAGGGATGTGTCTTGCACAATACATGAAAGAAAGGTATACACTTATCCGTCGACCTTGCTATGAATCTGCCAGGGTGGCTACTTTTCTTGCCAACAACTATGTCTCATGCAAGTTTCCCAGCGGTTTCATATTGATTATGGCCTTTATCTTTTCTGGAAAGGCTTGGATTCCTCTTTCGGATACGATGAATCCCAGAAACTTTACTGACTCGACTCCAAAGGCACACTTGGCAGGATTCAACTTCATCTTGTATTGGCGTAACACATCGAATGCTTCTCTCAGGTCGTCGATGTGCTGGGCGGGTTCCTTGCTTTTTACCAAGAGATCCTCCACATAGACGTCCATGGTTTTCCCTATCTGTTTCGCGAACATTCGGCTGACTAGTCTTTGGTAGGTCGCCCCTGCATTCTTTAATCCAAATGGCATTACTTGGTAACAATACAGCCCGCGATCTGTTATGAATGTAGTTTTTTCTTTATCCACCACGTGCATTTGTATTTGGTTGTATCCTAAGTAGGCGTCCATGAAACTCAGTGTTCGATGTCCCGCCGTTGCATCCACGATGAGATCAATGCGTGGAAGGGAGAAGCTTTCCTTTGGACAACCTTTGTTGAGGTCAGTGAAGTTTATGTACATCCTCCACTTTCCGTTCGCCTTTTTTACTAGGACTACATTAGATAACCACTCTGGGTAGTGGGCTTCCTTGATAAAGCTAGCGGCGAGTAGTTTCTCGACTTCCAAACTGATGGCGGCATATTTTTCTGTGCTGAATGACCTTATTTTTTGGCGTAGTGGCTTGTGTGCAGGGTCTACACCTAAGCGATGCTCAATGACGGCATTGTCCACGCCAGACATCTCTTCATGACTCCATGCAAACACGTCTTTGTGTTCCACCAATAACTGCTTCAGACTTTCTCTATCCGCCGAGGGGACATTCATGCGGATGCATACGGTTGTTTCTGTGCGGTTAGGGAATAAAGTTATGAGCTCTAAGGGTTCATTGACCTCGGCGTACTGCTAACTTTGCTCGTCTCTGATCTCTACATCTTTTTCCTGGGCTTCTGCCATGGGTGGTAAAAGGGGTGGTATGAACGTCTTTTTCATCTCTTCCATGGTACAAACTTCGTTTTCGTTCTTCCTCAGTTCTTGCACATAACATTCTCGAGCCAATGCCTATTCGCCTCTCGACTCTCCTACCCTATTATCGGTTGGGAACTTCAGCTTGAGGTAATACGTAGAGGTTACCGCCCTGAGATGGTTGAGTGTTGTCCTCCCCAGTATAACATTATAGGAAGAGGGAGCTTTAACCACTAAAAAGTCGATCATGGTAGTCACCGTTTGTGTTCCAGTCCCGGCGGTTACCCGAAGTGTGATGGCCCCAACAGGTTGGATTGCTTCACCGGAGAAGCCCTTCAATGGCGTCGGGAAAGGTCGTAGTTGGTCAGCGTCGATACCCATTTTGTTGAATGCTTCCCAAAATAGTATGTCGACTGAGCTTTCATTGTCGATCAACACCCGCCTGGTTGTGTAATTGGCTGTGATAAAGGTGACCACTAGAGTATCGTCGTGTGGGTACAACACCCCTTCTCTGTTCGCCTCTCCAAAGGATATCACTACCTGGTCATTGCTAAGTTTTCTCTGTTTGGGAGCCCTGTCTGCTACATATACTTCCTCATACCTCGTCTTTCGTGCATATGCCTTTCGACTAAATATGGACATCCCGCCTCCAGCAAAGCCCTCTGCTATTGTTTGGATTTCTCCAATAGGCGCTCTATTCCTATTATCTCTTGGGGGTGATCTGTTCCTGTCGCCCTTCATGGGCTCCCTGTTTTTGCTCCCGTCTCCTTTCGTTGTCGCCCAGTTGCCATTATTTTGGTGGCTGTTACCTCGGCACCTTCTTTCGGGGCTGGTGCGCCTTTTAACTTCCTGACCAAACTCTTGAAGTCTTCTGGGTTTTGATCGTTCTGCCACTATCCATTACAACACACCAGTTCCCGCCAGATTAGTGGCCCTTTTTTTCATGGTCGTGCAGTCCTCTGTCCAATGTGATCTCGTCTGGTGGTATTTGCAATATCGACCGCCTGTCTGGGGCTGGCACCCTTCACCCCCATCTTCCCCTCTTCTCTGACACTCAGGTTATTATGTTTCAGCCTGGTGTTTCGATTTGGATGTCTTTTGCGCCTCCTTTCTCGTCGACTCGCTCCAACCCTTTTATCATCCCGTTCGCCTCTTCGTTCGACCCTTCTGTTTTCCTTCCGAGGATCTACCAAGGCCTGTAATGTATCCTCGGCATTAACAAAATTGTCCGCCTGATCCATGAATTCCCTGAGGGTGGAAAGGGTTTTTTAGCTAGCTCAATCATGAACGGGCTTTGCGGCTAGATTCCGCCCAGGAGAGCGGCCAGAGTGATCTTCTCATTTTGGTCGTCTGTAATCAACCGATCCTTATTGAAGCAAGTGAGATAGGTCTTGAGGTCTTCATCCTCTTTCTGCTTGACCGTGAGCAGGTATGCAGCTGGGCGTCGGCGCCTTCTTTCTGTCAGGCATAAACTGGGTTATGAATTTTTGGTCAGGTCTTCAAAACTATCTATCAACCTTGGTTTGAGAGTCTCAAACCATCCTCTCGCTGTCCCCTTTAGGGTTAGGGGAAAAGCCTGGCAAGCAATCTCGCCCGGGAAATCGTAGAATGTGATGTGGGCTTTAAAGTTCTCTAGATGGTCCACTGGATCCTTAGTCCCATTGTACAGGTCTATCTGGGGAACTTTAAACTTCGACGAGAGCGGGATCTCCATAATCCGCTTGCTATGTAGCAAGTCGGTCTGGTTCAGCAGGCACTCGACCGAGGACGATCCTACCATATTTCTTGCTATTTCCTCGTACTTTCCTGCAAGGTCCTTTAGTTCGTCGTGCATTTTTTGTTTTTCTGTGCGTTCCAGCCGGGCTTCAGCGTTACTGTCTGCTTTTTCCTCACCTTGCTCACTGTGAGAAGGCACGGCGGTATTGTTGGATTCAACATTCCTCCGTCGTAGATCCTCGTTTTCTTTCTACAATGCTTCCAAGGCATCTAACGCCTTCTTCAGTCTCTCCTCTGTTGTTGTTAATTGTGCTTCCATGGATGCACCTATTGCCCAGCTTGCTACAGAATGAGTTACAGTTGGCATGCGAAAACCACATTAATAGCCTCTAAACGGTACCTCACAGACGGCGCCATTGTTAAGGACGTGTCTCGCTTCCCTTCTGAAACCATTCACCTGCAAGAAATTGAAATGATCCGGCGATCCCCGCCTAGGAAAGCTCCGATGCTAAAGTCAGTAATCTTGCTAATTATTGAGAAGTAGCTTGAGAATAATAGAGAAAAGTCCCCCCTTCATGGAAGGTTACCTAGTTTATATTGGCCTCATGGTGATGCTTATCCTCTGTAGTGATTTTTCGTTTACATGTTATCTTCCTGTAACTGACGTGATCACGTATTTGCTTGAAATCCTGCAGAAGGTGGCGAGGGTTAAGTGTTAGTTTATGTACGTGACTCTGCATGGTTCTATACTTATTCATCCTTTTGGGTTAGTAATTGGGCCTACTATATTATTTTTCTTATATGGGCTCTCATTCTGATGGGCTCTCATTCTGATGGGCTTCCAGGCTTCTTGATTTAAATAGGCCCTACAGTTTTAGCCATGAAAAAATTTCACAAGAATAAACATACAAATTGATGTAACATTAGATTCTAAAGCACATCACTTTTGGGAGTTTATTTTTGTAAAATCTATTTATGATGTAGCACTTCTTTTCGAATTGCAAAACATATTAATTAGATTAGAGAATTACAATAAAATATTGAATTTATTTTTGAGTATTGTATCATACCCATGTATTGGTCTTGATGACGGCTGACGTGGCAAGGAAAAAATTTTGCTCTACTAGGGTTTGCCATTTTCATGAAGTTTCAAAGGCAACGACCATCCTTGGATTGGATTCAAAGTTTCATTCATGGGAGATGGGGCTTGCTATCCCAACCGCTGGTATCTACAATGAGAAAGCTGATACATGTTTTTGTTCGATTCACTAATGAAGACAATTTTCTCAAGGCGCTGACAAGGGAGAGATCTGATGTTGATGGTGTTCTGTATCGAGTTTGCTAGTGGTCTCTAGATTTTACTAAAGATGTTGAACCAGATATGGCCCTTATTTGGATCATGTTGTCGGGTCTCCCACCGAATTTTTATCATGTGGATATGCTCAAGAATGTTATGAAATTGATCGAAACCTATTTGAGAAGAGATAATGCTACCATGTGTGCTACACATACTAATGGAGCCCGTGTGTATGTGTGTTGATGAATGCTACTTAGGAGCCAATTCAATTTTTTTGTATTTGGATTCCGAAACAATCTACAAGCATTTTTCAAAAAGTTTTTTACAAAACTTTGTCGACGTTTTGTGCTAGATGCAAGGTGCAGGGACACAATCACTTGATGTGCAAAGGGTCTGTTTAGATCGATACATATGGGAAACAAAATGTACCAAGCCATGTTTGGGATCCAAAAAAAGAATATGCATGGTATCATGTGTGACCCAAGCACTATCGACTCCATGTGATGAGGTGCTTGTTATAGAGGAGTTGGGTCTAGATGGAGAAGAGTTGATGCCACGATTTCTTTCAGAAGGGCATGTTGATAGTCTTTGGATAGGACAAGAGGAGGCACAAAATTAGTGCTCGAGGAGATAATCCTAGAATTTTATCAAACTCTGAGGGAGAAAGATGGTTTCCTCATTTGGGGAAAGAAAAAGATGGGGTCTCAGATTTCGAAATTAGAAGAAGGAGGTGCATACAGGTCATCTTTTGCATAGTTCTACTAGGGTTCCAAGCAGACTCTTTAGACTAGATTTATGATTGGTAAGATTTTGTTTTGGAGTGTTCGAGGTCTCGAAACCTCAATAAAAATACTTCTGTCTTTACTAAAAATCCATAAACCTAAAATTTTCGTAGTGATAGTAAACTTTTACATTGGCAAGGTATTTTTGCAGTGATAGTAAACTTTTACAATGGCGAAGTATTTTAAGATTTGATGTGCCTTTTTCTAATGAGTTCAAGATGGAAAACTATGGATTTTTTGGCAAGATGATATATAAGTGCATATTCTTGTAGCCTCTAGTCAACAAGTTATGTTGTTGTTAAATTTTACAGTGATGGTTTCGACTGTATATGCAAAATGTAGATGTTTGGATAGAAGGTCTCTTTGGTCTGAATTGGGATATATGGATTCTTCAGCCTTACCGTAGGTTATTCTTGGTGATTTTAATATTATTAGACATGATGGTGAGAGAAAGGGTGGACATCCAAGGTTGTCTTGTGCAATGGAGGATTTTTATAATTTTATTGATGCTAGTGGTTTGATTGATATCCCATGCATTGGGAATAACCTTTCTTAATGTAATGGGCAAGGTGGGTTGGGAGAAGTTGTGCGCGACTGGATAGATCTCTTTTTAATACCAAGTGTTTGGAACCATATCCATCGATTTCTCTTCAGTATATGGTTTAGAGATATTAAGATCACTCTCCATTGCTTCTTGGTGTGGCTGATATTTCAGTGCGCTATGGTCCAAGTGCTTTCAAGTTCTAATAGATGTGGACAGCAGATGATGATTTAGGTCAGTATTGTTGGTCAAGCAAGAGACTGTTAGTGGTTTTGGTTTGTCAAAGCTTGCTTTTAAGCTCAAACGGCTTAAAGTAGCGCTTAGACAATGGAATAAGGAAGTGTACGTTTGGATGGACTGGATCTCATATTAAATGGCTGGAGGATAGAGTTAAGGATAGAGAGAAGATACTTTAGGAACAATTTTAAGAGGAAGTTGAAAATGATGTCTTGACGTCAAAAATTGAACTTGCTTCCTAGTTAAAAAGAGAGGAGCTCCAAATTGCTCAAAAAATTAAGGAAACATGGATTGATCATGGGGAGGTTACTTCATCTTTTTTTGCAACATTACAGATGAAGAAACATATCGTCATCCATAATATGCATCTTAGTGATGGGCGGGTACTATCGTCATGACCGGAAGCCATTCATGATGAAGCTATGTGAATTATCTTGAGGAATTTCTTCAAGCTCGTTCAAGTGCTATTATACCAAATAATTTGCATCTAATTCATCCTGAGGTTTCTAAAGTGGAGAACCAAAATATTTGTAGGAGTCCGTAAGAACAAGAGATTAAGGATATTTTATTTTGAGTTCTTGTGAATAGCAGCTCAGGTCCAGATAGTGGGTTTCCAGATTTTTCTGTCACGGCTAGAGTTTGGTAAAAATTAAGTTATTGGAGGTTGTGCTTGAATTTTTCCTGGGCTATCTTTGCCAAGCTATTATACTTCTTTCATTGTGTTAAATCCTAAAGTTCCAAATCCATCCTCATTTGGTAAATTCAAACCCATAAGCCTATGCTCAGTTGTTTATAAGATTTGTTCTAAGCTTTGGTGGGTCTACTAACGTCAATCTTGAGTAGATTAATGTCTGTAGAACAAGGTGTGTTTTTGCCAGAACGAAGTACTTTTAAAATAGTATTACACAAGAATTGGTGCGTGATATCAATAAGCCAATTCAAGGTGGAAATATTATAATGAAGATTGATATGGCCAAGGCATATGATAGTATTGATTGAAACCTTTTATTCCAAGTTTAGCATGCTTTTGGATTTTTGGTTGAAGTTTGTAATCTTCTTCGATAATGTGTCACTATTCCTTAGTATTCAGTGGTTACAAATGGCACAACAAAAGGATTTTTCAAGGGTGGAATATTGGGACTACGATAAGGGGATCCTATTCACCTTATTTATTTATTCTGGTCGAGAAAGTATTCACACGCCTTTTGTGTCGCAAGTTTCAGAATGGCCACATTGGATTATTTACTTAGCCGCGATAAGAGAAACTCTCAATCTCTATGGTCGTTAAAAATGCGTAAACATTTAGAATAGTGTTATAAAACTAAAAAGAAAAGTACTACTATTGCAAGAGAAATATAAAAGAAACAATTTAGAACTCTTAAGAACTGAAGTGTTCTTCGTTTTATATAAATTTTCTTATGAATTTCAGAACAATTGAAACTCATATTTATAGGCCTTGAAATTACTATGCAAGTTACTGTGCAAGACTTAAAATAATGGTGGTTGGGTCATTCACATAAATTATTGGTGGGGACAGGGGGCGGCGGCCATCCCAATAATTTATAAAACTCCCCCTTGAATGACCACCCATAAAGAATCTGTCTCGTTAAGACCTTGCCATGAAAAAATCCAGTAGGAAGAAAAACCAATGGCGAAGGAAAAAGAGTACAATATTTTTATGTACCGCTAAGTACTTTAAGATTATCTCATTAGAACCTTGCAAAGGAAAATCCAGTGGGACAAAATCTCAGCGAAGGAAAAAGAGTACAATCAACACAAGTCTTCAAGATATTTACTCTCCCTGAAAAGTGCATGACGATAGATGTTTAAATCTTTGTATTCCAATGTTCTGTACAATTTTCTTGAATGTCGCAGTTGGTAATGCTTTCATGAATAAATCTTCCAGATTATCACTTGATCGTATCTTTGATATATCTTCCTTTGATTTGAGTGATACAGGAAGTATTATTTTCGTATAAAATTGTTGGGTTATCATTGATCAAGGGAAAACCACATTTTTCTGGGATATGTTGAATCACTGATCTCAGTGAAATACGCTTTCCACTTGTTTCATGAATTGCAATATTCTCTGAGTGATTTGAATATGTGGAAGATAATATCTGGTTGACAGATTTAGTAGAAATCTGAGACCTGTAGTAATACTTAAACTCCCCCTGAGAATATGCGTCAGTTTTTCAAGTAATAAACAAACATGATTTCAGCATATTAACAAGGTTAAGAATTCAAACATGATTTCCATCTAAATAATGTATTAGAAAGAACATGTTAAAGATTTTCATATAAATTTTCTGTCCCTTTCAGCGTTATTAGGGAGAACATGTTCATGCACAGTGAAAAGGGTATTGGAGACCACTCATATTCAACAAAAGCTGCAAAAACTTGAGGTTTAGTTCTATCGGTTCGGCGGAAAATCAAATCCGTTTGATATTGTTGACAAATGAGATCTTGAAGAGATTTGAAGGCTTCGAGTTGCTGTTTAAATATAACCATTTTTACTATTTGTTTACTCCAGCAAAAAATCTCACATTCTTCATAGATCGAATTGTTGTTCATCTAGAACAATATTGTGTCTGATATAAATTCTTTCGTTAATGATCCAGATTTGAACCAAGAGCCTTTTATACCTAACCATTCATCTTTACTCCTGAGGCTGTCAACACCATGATAGAAGCAGAGATATATCTTTCTAGTAAAACTGATCCTGAAATTGTTGCAGCATCAAGAATCCTCAGTGCTCAATATGCTGCCTCTATTATAACCATGTCTCAGAGGCTACTGGCGAGAACAAGTGAGGTTGATCATCTGAATTATCAAATATTTGAATTGCATCAAAAGCTTGCAATTGAAGATAGAAAGAATAAAAAGTTAAGACAAGAAAATAAGGAGCTGAAGAAATTTACAGACTGGTATTCTCATGACCTGAAACCTCGAATAGAAGAGCTGGAACAAGAGAGAGCTCAAATATAAAGTCAACAATAGCAGCTGATAGCAGAGGTTCAATGTTTACTAGAAAACTGTAATTAATCTCGCTGGCTTTTGGAAATATGCATCCATCTAATCTTGTAATCTTGACTAAGTGAGATTTGAAGAGATGATAGTTTGTCTTGTTCTTATTTTCATATCTATAAGAATCATCTTTAACTTCATTTAGTTCGCATCAAATCTTATTCTCATATCTATAATTCATCTGTATTTACATTCTTATTCTACAAATTTTCAATGGGTCATCAGTTTTCTTTCAATATTTCTCATGATCAATATATGAGGTATCATTCACCTCAGTTACAAGTTGTTCATGCATCTTCTGTGGATGCTATGTTGCAGCAAGCGAATGATCTGGCTAATAAGTCAGATCGTGAAGTCGTTTATGAGTTGGTGACTCTTGGAACTCGTTACTCCTCCTCTGCTGTCGAATTTTTCGACCGGTTACAATCTAAAAAATATCAGATTGAGGAGCTTAACGAGAAGGTTTTCATATTTTAACGACTCATTCAAGACTCTAACAACAAAGTTGTAGAGTTAAAGCAACAAAATAAGGATTTAAAATCCTTGCTTGCCTCTTCATTTCGTCTGCCTAATCCTTTAGATAAGGATGACATGTTGTTTTATGAAGAGCAAATGCATTTAAGAGATGAGGCTAAAAGTCTCAAATTTTTATAACTCATCTAGCATTTGAATAATAAAATCTTTTTTTCTTCAAATGTAATCTTTAAATATATAGCAGTCTTTGTGATCTATTCAGGAGTTCTAATAAGGTAAATCATCAATGTAAACTGCAATAATGACAAATCTGGATTTTGATAAAAACACATAGGCATATAGGATTATTCTCAAATTATTCTTTGAATAGATACTTGTCGTGTCAATTATACTACATGCGTCCAGATTGCTTTAACTCATATAAAGATATTTGAAACTTTATAAAATACATACTCCTAGATGTATTTGGATTAGATACTTCAAGTATTGTATATCTTTATATATGTCACGATCTAATGATCTTTATAAATATACAGTGACAACATCCATCAACTGCATATCTAATCCTTTTGTAATTTCCAAGCCAATTAAAAGTATGAATTTAATTGCATTCATAAAGAGGAAATATGTTTCCTCATAAATAATTTCGAGTTTTTGTAGGAAATCTTGTGCGACAAATCGTGCTTTGTACCGCACAATTTCATTTTTCTAATTACATTTTCGTATAAATACCTACTTATATCCAACAGGTATTACACCCTTTGGTGTTTGGACAACAGGTCCAAGTACATCTCGTTTCACTAGTGAGTCTAATTTAGCTTCAATAGTTGTTTTCCATTTTGACCAATCATTTCTACGTCGACATTCTTCTACGATTTTTGGCTCACTTTCTTTATTACTTCTGGTAATGTCAAGTGCCATGTGTGAAAATATGTTATCAACAACAGTTTTATTTCTATCCATAATTTCTCCTGCATTCATAAAATGTATTGAGATCTTATTATTTTCAGGTACCTGTTCCTCTTCTGGGAAAAATATTTCATAAAACACCTCTTCAGGAGGTACTCTTCAGGAGTTTCCTCTTCAGGAGGATTATACTCTTCAGGAATTTCCTCTTTAGGAGGTTTCCTCTTCAGGCGTATCTTAGACTCATATTTTGCTGTTTTAACAACTCTTCTTTCAAGGACTTCAATTTTTGTTTAAGCATTAACATAAGTAATATATAATTTTACAATATTTTTAGTGTCTGTAAATACATCTTGTAACTGAATTGCAACATTTTACAAATATATAATCTTCTGAACTTCTAGTTTACATTCATTTGTATGAGGATCAAATTTAGACAGGGCTTTATTATCCTAAATAATTTTTTATCGTGCTTCAGGCACTGACTTTCATTATTTCAAAACATTAAAAAGCTTTACTATAATCAAGTATTTGGCCGTACAGCAGGTACATGACCAATATTTAGTCATACTACATTTATGACAAATATCTTCATCTTTCTATGAAAAATTATTCTGAGGGTTTTTACCCTTCTCTTAGTTGGATCACTTTTGGTGATACAATATATTTATATTATTATCCCCTTTTGTATTTTCATTTCTGGGACTAATACTTCTATAATTTTTCTATCACGTCTACACCCTTGGTTCCTTTGAAATGATGCACCGTTCACTTCTGAGAATGGTGTAAATCTAGTATCATTCACTTCAGGGAATGATGTTGAACCAGTAAGACGATATTGATGATTTATTAATAAAAACTCATTATTTAACTCAATCATTAGAAAACAATAAAAGTTTAGAATATTTTTTAAACTTTCGCTCTCATATTGCTACTGCAGGAGCATATTCGAGGCATGAAAAATAATATATGTCTTTTTTAGCATATCATTATCAGTGTCTTTCTCACTGCATAATTTTAGTATTGAGCTGATTTTAAATAATGCAGAGTTATATTCACTACCACTTTTAAAATCTTGCAACTTCAGGTGCAATAAGTTATAAAGAACTTTTGGGAGGATTATATCTTCTGATGTTCATATCTCTCCCTTAAATCATTTCACAAAATAAGAGGATTTTTTTTTCACCGTGAGATACATAGCACGGTCCTGTAGGGACACATGATTTTCTTCTTTAATTGTATTTCCCAAATTTATCATATCCAAATGGATCTCATTTAGAATTTTGGATAAAATAATTTTTTCCAGAAATGTCAATAATAATAAATTTCAATTTTATAAGATTTGAAATTTTCTATATATATATGAATTATAAAAATGAATATATGTATCTAAGAAATATATTCATATAATCATCAGAATAAAAGTAAAATTTTATCAAGTAATATTTAGTAATATTACCTTTTATATTCATTTTGATGACTGCAAATAATATATTGAAAAACTTATTTGAACTAGAAAACCATTAGCTTCAATATCGATAGAACTTCATGCTAATAACGTATTATAAAACTAAAAAGAAAATTACTACTATTACAAGAGAAATATAAAAGAAACTATTTAGAACTCTTAAAAACTAAAGTTTTCTTCGTATTATATAAATTTTCTTATGAATTTCAAAATGATTGAACTCATATTTATAGACTTTGAATTTACAATGCAAGTTATTATGTAAAACTTAAAATAATAATAGTGAGATTATTCACATAAATTATTGATGAGGACAGAAAGCGACGACGGTCTCAATAATTCATAACAAATAGATCTTTAATAATTATCTTGCAAGAGGCCTCTGGAATCTCTACAAATGTGGATGGCATGAATGTGAAGTTTACTTTCACATAGAACGCCAGTTTTAGCAAAGTCTCTTTCTTGAAATCCCGTTTTTCAATTGTGGACCGCCATTTATGATATTTGTTGGTCCCCAAGACATATCTTTGTCAGCATGTCATAGTTTCCGCGGGCATTGTGATAACTTCTATCTCAATGGAATATTTATGGCCAATCATAGTGACAGAAACACAATGTTTCCAGTAAGCTGTCAGCTCTTGCCTACTAGTTTTTTGTTTTTTCGGTTATGAGGGCTATTATGGTAAAAATTGGGAAGATTTTAGTGAATTGACATAAAATTAAATAAAATGAAAATAAAATAAAATATTATTATAATATTATTTTTAATATTATTTTTATTTTAAAAATTAAAAAAAAAATTATTTATTATATTTTATATATAAGTTTAAAAAAATTATAATAATTAAATAAAATAAGAAGATTTGAGTTGAGAGGCTTATTACATCCAAACAGCCCTGATTCCAAATTTTTCTTTATGTTTTTTGTGTTGTTGACAATCAGATGCAATTTGGCAAAGTTGCACCTTGGAGTGACATGCATCTAACATTCATTTCACGAAAAATTTCTGTCCTTTCCATGGTCACAACAACTAAATAAATAATAATGGTAACTTATAAACTAATAATAATACTGGTCACAAAATAGTTTCTGCTTGTTACTTGCCACTTGACACAGTTATTCAGTCTTTTGTGTTAAAACAAATAAGTTTACTTTAAGCAGGTAAAATTTTTTCTGGCATGTGAGCAAGTGAAACCATTTTATTCTGGTGGTAAGAGGTCAGGTAGTCAATGAAGCTAAGCTAAATCTTCCAAACGTCGGGGAATTTTTAACATAACAAGTTTCAACGAGCGGAAAAAGCCTAAACGACATGTTGGGGACGCATTGTTACTCTCGTTAATTTCCAGGATTTTGATAAAATATTCGGTTAATTTGTTAGCAGTTTTACATGCTCCAAAGTCGGTCTTTGCTATGATCAATCGGATGTTTAGCTCTTCCTTGATTTTCAAACATTACTCCAATTTCCAGGACTGATAATACGTTAAGATTTCGAGAACTCTCATTGGATTCAAGCATCTAGGTATTTTAACCGACTGCCTCTGCCCTGTCTCAGTGATTTTTTGGCCGTCAAATTTTTGGTTGTCAAACTCAGCCAACAAAAAAGAAACTGTCTTCTATTCATGGTTGCTCAAGCCCATACATCATCTTCCAAGCATTCCCGGGATCACCACATCTTTCGGAGTTTCAGAGGTGAAGAAACCCGCACAACCTTCACCGATCACCTCTATTCTGCCTTGATGCGAATAGGATTTTGCACTTTCCGAGGTGAAAATGAGATCCCTAGGGGAGAGAATATTTCTGCGGAGCTAATCAATGCCATTCGTGGATCCAAGATTTCCATTGTTGTTTTCTCTTAGGCTATGCTTTTTCGAGGTGGTGCCTTGATGAACTTGTCGAGATCGTGGACTGTACAAAAACTAGAGACCACACTCTTATTCCTATCTTCTATCATGTGGAGCCCCCTGGTGTCCGAAAACAAGAAAGAACTTTTGCCAGTGCATTCAATGGGTGTGGAGAATACGAAGGACATGAGACTCGGTTTCAAGCAAATATGGACAGAGTACAGAGGTGGAGAGAAGCTCTTTGCTATGTTGGGAATTGTGCTAGTTGGAATCTGACTAATTGTAAAAATAGGTTGTCTCTAGTTTCCGATGCATTTTCTTGCATTTATTAGTGGTTTTTAATCTTTTCTTTAATTTGAACAGAGGTTGGAAAAGGATAGAGGATAGGACTTAATTGCTTGCCTTGACTCCAACGATATATTAGTCTGAAATCTCTAGCGAGGATGATTATATCGACTCACTTTTCACCTTTTTTTATTATTTTATTTACTGGTGCTAACTGTACCAATTTATTTTGGTTTTCCTGTATTTGTCAGGTATGAATCAAAATTTATCTAAGAGGTTGTTGAAGAAGTTTTCATGAAAGTCAAGCCTGCTGGATTAGATGTTGCCAAATACCCTATAGGATTAGATTCTCGCATCAAACAAATAAAAGATCTATTAGAGCTCGAAGTAGGCAATGTGCACATTATTGGCATCTATGGGATGGGTGGTATAGGTAAAACAACCTTGGCAAAAGCTGTCTATAACCAAATATGGGATGGATTTGAAGGAGGTTTTCTTTCCAACATTAAAGAAAATTCACAAAGATGTGAAGGTGTAGTTCGTTTACAAGAACAACTTTTTTCTAATATCTTGAAAGCAAAGAATTTGAAGATTGATGATATCGACAGAGGAATCAAATTGATAGAGGATAGAATTTAGGGCAAAAGGATTCTTGTTGTTCTTGATGATATAGATGATATGAAACAAGTATATAATTTAGTTCAGAGCTTTGGATGGTTTGGTTCGGGAAGTAGAGTGATCGCAACGACAAGAGATGCCCATTTTCTAACTCAATTGGGAGTAAAAGAAACATATAAGGTTGAAATTTTGAACCGATTAGAATCTCTTCGACTTTTCAGTTGGCATGCTTTTGGAATGTCCCATTCAAGAGTAGGTTATCAGGGAGTTTCAGCTTGTGCAGTGAAGTATGTAGGAGGACTTCCACTAGCTTTGGAGGTTTTAGGTTCTTTTCTATCAAAAAGAACCATTGATGATTGGAAAGAAAAGTTGGAAGAGTTACGAAGAACTCCCGTTGACAAGAATCAGAGAATCATTAGAACAAGCTTTACGTCTTTGAGTATGAATGTTAAGAGCATATTTCTTGATATCACATGTTTTTTCATTGATACGAGCAAAGAAAATGTGATTGAAATATTCAAGGGCCGTGGTCTCACTCCAGGTATTAGTATTGGTATTCTCATTGAGAGGTCACTCCTGACAATCGTTGGCAATAGGTTGAGAATGCATGATTTGGTACGAGATGTAGGGAGGGAGATTGTTCGTGAAGAGTGATTTCGTGACCCTGGTAAACGTAGTAGAATATGGTTTCATGAGGATGCTTTAAATGTGCTACGCAATCATACAGTAAGAGGCATTGATTTATATATTTCTATTAAATTATGGTGCACGAGACATTGATTGTTCGTGAATGAGATTCTTGTTCAAACAACATTTTGTTTTTGTAGGGTTCGGATACAATGGAAGGTCTCGCTCTAGATCCACGTGCACTTAAAGAAGAACATTTTCAAGCTGAAGCTTTTGCAGGCATGAAGAATTTGCAGTTGCTCCAGATCAATGGTGCACGTATCAATGGATGTTTTGAGTAGTTATCCAGAGAGCTAAGATGGCTTAGTTGGCATAAGTGCCCCTTAAAATTTCTTCCGAAAAATTTTGATCTAGAGTAGCTTGTTGTACTTAAAATGTAGTGCAGTAATGTCAAACAAGTTTGGAAGAAGAACAATATGGTATAACAAATCTTACAATAATGTCTTTTATTTTTCTGTTGATGATAAATGTACTACTTACAAGGGCTTCTTCTTATTTAATTTCATTTTTTTGTACGATTTTCTTTTCACAGGTAATGAACAAGTTGAAAGTCCTTGATCTCAGCTACTCGAGAAATCTTTCCAGATCACCAAACTTCTTGCAAGTCCCAAATATGGAGAGATTAATACTTAAAGGTTGGACAAGCTTGGTTGAGCTTGATGAGTCTCTTGGCCATCTAAAAGGTCTTGTGCTGTTGGACTTGACGGGATGCGAAAACCTTAGGAACAATAATATTCTTAAATGCATCTCTAAATTAAAATCGCTTGAAACTCTTCGGTTGTCTGGCTGCCTAACCTTTAATGAAGTAGTAGAGAAATTTATGGTTTCAAAACAGCAAACCACATATATTATGACAACCTATGATGGTCATTTAAGTAATCTTGGATATTTTTCGTCACTGAGATCTATACGACAATCCTTCGAATTTTGGTGGTCACATTTGTCACTGATGATGATCTTAAGGAGAAGGTTGACTTCCCATTTCGGATTTAGTACTCTGGATAGACTTGTTCTTAGAATCACAATTTTTTCGAGGATCAGGTTCTCGTTGAACTTGGGAGTTTAACTTCTGAACAGTTTTTTCTTTAATATTTTCCAGAGTTCCCGTTCTTGGGAAACTATCGTGCTCCCTGGTAGTGAGATTCCAGATTGGTTCACTCATAAGAGTAATGGATCCTGAATATCTTTTCCCGTACCTTCAGCTGCAATGGGTGAGATTTGTCGACTAAATATTTGCGTTGTGTATGGGAAGAAGAAAATGTCCCAATTGTGGAACACAGACTTCAAATGTGCAATCTAAAATAAAACAAGAGGCTATGGATTACATTATAGTTCGCAAAACTCCTTTGGATTTCTGGTCTGTGATTCAGATAGTTTATTTTTATTTCGGCTGCTTTTTAAAGAAAATGCACTTAAGCTCATAGGTGTAGAAAAAGAAAAAGAGATGGAAAGTGGGGAGGAAATCAAGCTTTCCTTCAAAGTTGATAGAGAGAGATTGGTTGGAGTGAAGAAGTGTGGAGCTCATTTCCAGAATTTTGACGTAGAATAAGAATTAATGGAGATGGCACGTGCAGTCCAAGTAGCTTCATGCGTGATGAAGGTGTTTCATGAAATTGATTATACTGATTATACTGAATGAATGTAATGGTGAGGGCACATTAATCATCTCAAACTATGGAAGGAAAGGATTGGATATTGCCTTCTACGCTTGCTTTTTATGGGTAAATGTTCTACTTGCTCTTTAGTTTTTACATATCTGATTTGTACTTTAACTGATGTATTGAGTTATACATATATATGGGGAATTTGAGAATCTGAACATGAATTTGTGTAGTAAGATTAAACATAATTGCCATAAGGATGAGAGGAATTAGAGGAAGTACATTAATTGCCATTGTTGAAAATTGCTTGTTTTGTAATTTCCTAGAAAGAAGGAATGTTTTATTTGTCAAATACCGGAAATTTTTTTCTTCATATGTGATTAGTAATTGATAGTGATCGATTACAATAATTGACAGAGTCATCCTAGAAAGATTGGCTTGTCCCTGTAGAGCCATCTTCCTTTTGAATACAACGTGAAGAATACCAGTACCATTAATACTACAAAGTATTTTTATTGGCTAACTCATAGGCAACACAAATTTATTGTATCCCTATATATAAGTAGGGCTAGAAGATACAAGAGATACGGAATTACTGAAAAAACAGGTATATTTATTGTCAAAAGTGCTTACCATCTGGAATATACTTGAAGGAAAGCAATGAAGGGAGAAACTTCTTCAAGCATGAACATTTTTGTGAAAGGTGGGAAATAATCTCCTACCTATAACCAAGAAAAAATTTGTTTCCGTGGAGAGCGATTGATGATCCTTCATGTCAGATCTACCATAGATATGAGGAATTTGTTATGCATGTTTTATGAGGAAAGAGGATGTCCAATCTAGTTCAATTCGAAAGTGGTAGACAAGAGAAGTAGACTTTCTACAGCTGTGGGCAAAAGCAAAATTGATTACAAGTCTGCAGTATCTTATAGCACAGTTAGTTACAAAGATAGCGGTTTGAAAAGATCGAGGAAGCCTCCAAAAAATTCTATTAAAGTAAATTGGAATGCAGCTTTTGATTGGGAGTCAGACAAGATGGGTAGGGTATTGGAGTGATAATTAGAGATTCTGAAGGTTAAACTTTGTTGGCTCTTTGGGCAAGCAGGAGACAGGTTTCTATGGTCATATTATTTGATGAGATAAGGCGGAAGATAAAGAGCTGGCTTTGTTGGAAATTCAATTGATTCAACGAGAGGGGAATGCAATAGCACATCATCAGCTGGGGAAGATTGGGACTACAGTGGAGGTCCCACACCTTTTAACAATGGAGGTCCAAGGAGGAGTAGATTTGGGTTGAGGAACTGGATCCTTTCTCTGTTTTTAATACTGTTTTGAAACAGAAACTTTGTACTGAATATTGTCGAAATGAAATATGTTATCTTCAAGAAAAGACAAAAAGAAAAAAAAGGAAACACCTATGGGTTGGCTGAATCATGTGTTCTTTTCATGCTTAACTTTCGAATTTTTAAGTAAAAATGATTTTTAGAGGTTATTGGATTTGGCGAAATTTTCCTTTATCACCAAGAGCTTGATCAATTTGTCTAGAAAAGTGAAGGCTGAATGAAATAGTATGCTTAAGATATCAAATGATTCTCTTCACCGCCTGCTAGTGGGGTTCTTTTAGTTGATGCATAAACTTACTTACATGATGAACACTGTAAGCTATATATGGACGTGTAAAGCCAAGGTAATGCAAGGCTCCAATTATACTCCAATAAAGTTAAGGATCACTAAAGTCGGCACCTTCAAATTCGGAGATATTGCAGGTAGTTGCCATGGGAGTTGCACTTGGTTTCACTTTGTCCATATTTAATTTCCGTAATATATCACCAATTTATTCGCACTGGGTTAAGAATAAATCATCACCAATACGCAATGTTTCAACACCAAGGAAGAAAGATAGTTGCCCAAGATCTTTAATTGGAAAAATTGTTGATAATGTGCCAATTAATTGATCAATAGCCTTTGTGTCCGAACTTGTAACAATTATATTATCCACATAGATGAGAATAAATAATTGAACTTTGCCTTACTAAAAAGTGTAGAGAGATGTGTCAGCCTTTGAGCCCTCAAATCCGAGTGTTTACAATTGATCCGTGAGGTGAGAGAACCATGCTCTTAGGGCTTGCCGAAGACCATAAAGACTCTTTTTTAATTTGCAAACATGATGAGGATAATTAGGATGAATGAATCATTGTGGTTGTTGTATATAAATATCCTCTTTAATAAATCAATGAAGAAATGCATTTTGAATATCTAATTGGCGTAGTGACCAATTATTAAAGACCGCAAGAGAGATGACTAGGTGAATTATGGTTGGTTTAACCACTGGGCTGAAAGTCTTAGTAAAATCAACACCTTCTTGTTGATGGAAGCCTTTTGCAACAAGGCAGGTTTTGAATCGCTCAATGCTACTGTCCGCTTTCTTGACATGATACACCCAATTGTTCCCAGCAACATTGTATTCTTGTCGGGGTGGAACTAGATCCCAAGTTCCATTTTGAATTAAAGCATTGAACTCCATAAGCATTGCATTTCTCCAGTGTGAGTGTTTATTGGCTTTGGTGAAACAACTCGGCTCAATATGAGAAGTATTTACCTCGGCAAGAAGTGCTCTTGGAAGTGGATATTTGATGTATCCAACATACGGCGACTTTGGCTTGAGGCTGTTGGTTTGTGATCATGTGACCATGTGCTGAGTTTGAGTAGATGTATCCACTTGCCTTGGCAAGATATTGGTTTGTGGGAGTTCAACAGTCACAAACTTGATGCAGCACGTGGGTCTGGAGCATTAGCAGCATCTGGATTTTGCAATGCCTTTGGAGTGGCATGTGGCAACTGATCAAATACAAGTGAAATTGGATGAGGTTGAGATTCTTCAGTACCTGCATGCAAAGTTAGGGTGTGCGAACATGTGGAATTCAAATTAAGAGGAAGAGATGCTGTTTCAGACTGAGGTTGACCGAGAGAGGAAAGATCAGATTTTTGATAGGGAAAGAGAGATTCATCAAATACAACGTGCCGAGAGACATAGATTTTTCCTGTTGATAAGTCTAGGCATTTGTACTCCTGATGTGAGAGACTATAGCCCACAAAAATGCAAGTTTTGGATCGGAAGTCTATTTTGTGATGATTGTAGAGCGTAGGTTGGGCCAACAAGCAAAACCAAATACACGCATAAAATCGTAGTTTGGCTTTTTGTGGTATGCCTTTTCAAACGAAGATTGATTATTCAAGATTTAAGTGGGCAAACGATTAACAATATAAGTAGCCATTTGGAAAGCATCTTCCCAATATGATTGAGGAAGGTTTGAATGAGGATCATAATGCTTATAACATCAAGAGGCAGTATGGACGGATTTATCATATAATTAGCACCATAAATCAGAGTTACGGGGTGAGGAATTACCTCTACCAGTGCCACGATTAAAGCCTCCAAAGCCATGCCCTTTACTAAAGCTGCCACGACCAGAATTCCCAGAAAAATTTTTGGTGGCGGGCGGCTACATTTGCTAAATAGACTGGGAATGGTGTGTAATCTGGGCTTCATGGGTAAGAAGCATAGAGTAGCCCTCCTCCATTGTCAGTGACTCATTGCGAGCAGAGATGGTAGTGACAAGTGAGTCATATTCTGGTCCCAAACTAGCAAGCAAATATGCAATGGTGTCATCAGTGTTCAAGGGTTGTCTAGGAATATGAGGTTGTCCGCTAGACGTTTGATATGCATGAAATATTCACTTGCCATCTAAATGTTTTTGCGAGCTATTGAGAGTTGAGTTCGCACTTTGGATGATTTGCGCCCTAGATTGAGAAGCAAAAGAGAATGTGAGAGCAAGCCACACTTCACGAGAAGTTGTGCAATGAGCAACCTGCGCAAGAACTTCATCAATGAGAGAAGCATTGAGACAACTAAGAATTAAATTGTCTTGAGTATCCCAAACGTCAAAGAGAAGATTCAAAGTTTTGGTGGGATAGTTGGTACGGCTTTGTTTGGTAATATTGAGAGAGGAGGTGGGATTGAAGAGTGGGAGTTGAGTGGGCTATACATTAGACATGATGAAAAAAATTGCAGATAGATGACGTTAGTCTAATGGCTCAATACCATGCAGAAGTTAAGAAAGGAATGGATGAAATTCTGCTCTGTTTCCATTAAGTGTAATGTACGTACAAGTGTTGCTATATATAATATAATTGGAGAATTAAATAAAGATATAATGTATACATTCAAAATTGAAATACAAAATTTAAATCCCAAGATTTATGCATCTGATTCTCTTGTGCTTGATTTGTGGTAACTAATAATAGCTTCATGATTTCTTGTTTTCGTTGCTTGAGATTCAACAGCTACAAGTGCATCAATACCCCCAGATCCATGGTCAAATCAAAAAGAAAATTATTACCAAGGAAAAGTATTGAATTGCTAAGATTCCCCCATATTTACGACCAATTAGTTCAATTTATATGGTCAATGCATATATTAAAAACAAAAGTAAACCCAATCACGCATAAAATCAGACACAGACAAACAGATTATGGATCAAAGAATAGAAATTTGAAAAACTGCAATAGATATGGGGATTAGGAACAGAAAAGTTGAAACTAAGACGAATTGGGGGTTCATTCGTTCAGAGTTACCTGGTCAACCTAGGTTGGATCCTCCAGTTTTCTCAGAGTGGATGAGCTTTCTCGGGTTTTCTCAGGTTGGATTCTTCAATTTTCTTCACTCTTCTCACACTTATATAAGAAAACGATATGAATAAATAGGGAGCTGAATACTGTTGCACACACACAAAACTGTCGAGAATCACACATAACGATATTTACGTGGTTCAGCAATTTGCTTACGTCCATTGGAGCCAATATTCAATATGTTTGTATGAGATTAAAAACACTCAAAATATCTGACATAAACTCAGTTTTTCACTCACGTATTGCACCCTCTCACTTCTAATACCACCGCTCTCACTACACGCATCAGAGCATTCCTTTTATAGGAGAAGCTTTGCTAAACTGGACAGTGTGGACGGTGCAACCAACGTCGAAACTATTGCCTCCTTCACATGCCTATAGCTGTAGCAGCTATATATAGGATGGTGCAAAGATGGTGGATGGGGTAGAGCAGCCAAAGTTAATATTTCACACTGATGCATTCACACTTAGGTGGCCATTTTCAACAATCACCCTTTCCACCAAAATGTGTCATACTAGGCTGTTATCAAACTGATTCATTGTTCAAATGAATGCATATCCTTCTTTAACATGAAAGATTTCCACTATCAAATGCAACATAGGGCTCCACTGCACCCGAAGGTGTTAGGCAGTGTGCAATATTGATCAAGTGTAAGCAGTGTTGGAACTTGATCCCTGTGACGACTTTCATCAACATATCTGTTAGATTATCTTCAGTGCCAATCTTCTGAAGTATGATTTCCTTTTCTTCTAATATCTCACACACAAAATGAAATCGAACATGAATGTGTTATGTTCGAGAGTGATACACTTGATTCTTGGCCAGATGAATTGCACTTGACTATTACAGTAAACAATAACTGCTTGCTGCTTAAAACCCAAATCTGTTACTAGTCCCTGTAACCAAATGGCTTCTTTCACGGCTTCTGTTACAGCCATATATTCAGCCTTTGTGGATGACAGTGCAATTGTAGACTGCAAATTCGATCGCCAACTAACTGGTGCTTCAGACATAGTGAACACATATCCAGTTGTCAATCGACGTCTGAGTCAACATATCCAGTTACTAGACTATTTTCACTCTTCTCGAACTTCAAACCAAGATCTACGATCCCTAGAATATACTGTATAATCCATTTAGCTACATGCCAGTATTTCTTTCTAGAATTACGCATATAGCGACTAACTACGCTGACGGCATGGGAGATATCAGGTTGTGTACACACCATGGAATAAATTAGGCTTCCAACAACACTTGCATACAGGACACTCTTTATGTAGTCCCGCTCTTCATCATCCTTAGGAGACTGTAATGCATTGAACTTGAAATATAGAGCCATTGGAATACTCACCGGCTTCGTCTTTGAGTCCATGTTGAAGCGTTGCAATACTCTCTTCAAATACTTCTTCTGAGTAAGGTGAACTGTACATTTCACCCTATCTATGTTGATCTCCATCCCCTGTATTCTTCGTGCTTCTCCTAAATCTTTCATTTCAAACTCATTACTCAACTGAGTTTTCAAATGATTTATCTCCACCTTGCTTTTACATGTAATTAACATATCATCTACATATAAAAGCAAATAAATGAAAGATCTATTTGCAAGTTTTCTAAATACACACAATGATCGTATTGGCAACGAGTGTATTTCAATGTGTGTATTTCAAGTCCATCATAAAACAGTCAAACCGCTTATACCATTGTCGAGGTGACTGCTTTAATCCATAGAGAGACTTCTTCAGCCTACAGACCCATTTTTCTTTACCAGTTTCTTTAAAACCTCTGGTTGAGACAAATAGATCTCCTCTTCCAGATCACCATGTTCGAAAGTTGTTTTTCATGTCAAGTTGTACTAACTCAAGATTATTTTGTACAACCAAAACTAACAATATCCGAATGGATGAATGCTTTACAACAGGAGAGAATACTTCACTGTAGTCAATTCCCTCTGTCTGAGCGTAGCCCTTGACTACCAATCTAGCTTTGTGTCGTAATCTATTTTTAGCAACTTGATCATCTTTCTAATTAAAGATCTACTTATAGTCAATTGACTTCTTTCCTTATGGAAGTGGCACAAGTTCCCAAGTCTGGTTCTTATGAAAAGATTGCATCTCTTCCTTCATCGCCTTTATCTATTCATCGTTTTCACTAGATTGTATGACTTCTCTGTAAGTGGTTGGGATCTCACCCCCTTCAATTGGTAGTTAATATGTCACGAAATTTGCATAACGTGTCGGTACACGTTTCTTTCGCTCGGCCTGTTGGTTGTTATTGATTCAATTTGACTTGGAGGTACTATGACTAGACTATCAACCTCCTCTTGTCTATAATCTCTTGAATCATTTGGAGTAATAAACTCTACCTCGCCATCATAGCTGCCTTCATTGGAATTTTTATGCTTATGTGACTTAAGCATCTCAGATTCGTTGAATGTAACATCTCTACTAATAATTACCTTCTTAGACTCTATGCACCAGAGTCTATAACCTTACCAGTGCCTAAAGCCCAAGAATTTTGCTTTCTTGGCTCTCGGATCAAGCTTACTTTCCTTAGCATGATAGTAAGCAGGATATCCAAAAATGTGTAAATAGTCATAATCATTAGCATGTGCACCTTTTAACATTTCAATGGGAGTCTTCTCGTCATTGACAGCTGTGGGTAGTCTGTTGACGAGGTGGCAGGCATATGTCATAGCTTCGGCCCAAAGTTTCTTACTGAATCCAACATCTAGTAACATACATCGTACTTTCTCTAGCAAAGTACGATTCATACGTTCTGCCACACCGTTTTGCTGCGGTGTTCCTCGTACCATGAACTGTTTGACAATTCCCTCTTTCTGACAAACTTCCATGAAAGGGTCTAGATTGTACTCCCCTTCATTATCTAATCTGAGCCGCTTGATTTTTTTGCCGGTCTGAGTCTCAATCATTTTCTTCCACATAAGGAAGATGTTCAGCACTTCATCTTTATTCTTCATCGTATACACCTATACACGACGAGAATAATCATTTACAAAAGTTACAAACCAATGCTTACCTCCCAAAGATGCAACTTTGGTAGGTCCCCAAACATCGGAGTGTACATAGTCAAGTATTCCTTGTGTATTGTGAATAGCAGTTCCAAACTTGATCCGTGTCTGCTTCCTCAATACACAGTGCTCACAAAATACAATTTAATAGTCTTAGCACCTTTGAGTAAGCCTTACTTTACTAGTGTTTGCAAAGTTTTTTCTCCAGCGTGTCCCATACGCATATGGCAAAGTCTGGTGGTGTCATCATCAGTCTCATCTAGCTTCTCATAACTTGTAGATACTCTTCCATCAACAGTGCTTCCTTGCAAGAAGTATAAGTTTCCTCGCCTCAAACCCTTCATAGCCACCTGAACTCCCATTACCACTTTGAGAGTTCTATCTTCAATAGTGATTCTGAATTTCTTTGAATCTAAAAATCCTAGTGAGATAAGATTTTTTCACAAGTCCAGAATGAATCGAACTTCTGTCAGAGTCCTGACGATTCCATCATGCAGCTTCAACCGAATGCTCCCTATTCCCTGAGTCTTACAGGCACTGTCGTTGCCCATAAGTGCTGCTCCACCTTCAATTTTTTTGAAGTCAGTAAACCAGTCTAGGATTTGGACACATATGATAGGTACATCCGGAATCCATATTCCATTCATCAGAATGACAAATGAATGATGAACCTGTCAAGGTAATGTCTAGATCTTCATCTCTATTGCGACATTGGTTGTGGTAGGTTGATTCTTCTGCCGTCCCTTCAATTTGGGACAACCTTTCTTCCAGTGTCCTTTGTTGTGACAAAAGGCACACTCGTCTTTGGTGAGTTTTCTTCTGACTGATGAACCACGTGATGTGACCCAAGTTTTCGATTGAAAACCTTTCTTCTTTCCTGGAAACCTTAATTGTGGTCTCCCTCTTGCTGTCAATGCTTCACTTGATGTATCTAGCTGTACCTGCTTATCTTTTCTACAATACTCATTGCTAATCAAAGAACTAGATACATCATTAAAACTGATTTTTTCCTTCTCATAGAATAGTGTAGTAATCAAATGTTCACATGCATCAGGCAATGAATTTAACAACAATAAAGCTTTATCTTCATCTTGGATTTCAACATCTAAATTTAATAAGTCAACAAGAATTTGAGTGTAACTATTTAGATGTTTAGACATAGAAATACCTTCACGAAATTGGAATCTGAAGAGCTTTTTTTTCAAGTGCAAGCGGCTCTCAATGCTCTTCTTCATGAACTTATCTTCCAATTTCTGCAAAAGTTCTTTTGGATTTGTCTCTCTCATGACAAAATACTTCTGATCTTTGGTAAGGCACAAACGGATTGTACTACAAACTTGGGTATTAAGCTTCCTCCAATCATTTTCTGTCATTTTGTTGGGTTTTTCTTCCAATGCCATACCCAACTCTTGTTGAATCAAAACTTTCATTACTTCACATTGCCACATGCCGAAATTGGAAGTTCCATTGAATTTCTCAACTTCAAATTTGGTATTTGAAACTGTGGGGCTAAGCCCAAAACTGCTGGCATTTCCAGAGCTCCTAGGTTCCCCAAAACCTTCCATATGAATTTAGAAAATTTAGAAGAAAAATTTCAAAATTCTACCGTATGGATGAGTCTGGAATGATCCAAATAGTTGGAAAGCACTATTTGATTGTCGAAATCGGACTCCAAATGGCTTAGATCAAGCCAAAACCGAATCTGAAAATTGGACGGTCCAGATCGTCTGGTGAGTTTGATACACGCGCAAGGGGCAATTGGGGCGCATGAGGCTCGTGCAATTCACACTCGGAAAGTGAGCTGGCCGCTTGAGGTGCATGTGTTACACGCGCAGAGTCCGTCTAAGGCACATGAGGGCGCATGTATGTCACATGCAAAAATTGCCTTGAAGGCGTGGCGGCGCGTGTGGCGTGTGGTTATGTGTCTTTCACTCGTCTTCAACCTCCAGCTGCAAGTGAGGCGTGTGGGTACACGCTCCAACCTTCTAACGGCGCGTGCGGGCTCCTCCGACGTCAGTTTTCGATTCCATTTTTGCCAATGGATTCGTCTCGGCGCAAGAAATGGTTTGGAGTTGTCAAAAGTTGATTTCGATCAACTTGATTTTTGGACAGTGCGAACCAAAGCTCTGATACCAATTGTTGCGCACACACAAAACTGTCCAGAATCATACAAGACAATATTTACGTGGTTCAGCAATTTGCTTACGTCTACTGGAGCCAATATTCAATATGTTTGTATGAGATTACAAATACTCAAAATATCTCACGTAAACTCTCTCAGTTTTTCACTCACGTATTGCACCCTCTCACTTTTAATACCACCACTCTCACTACACACATCAGAGCTCTCTTTTTATAGAAGAAGCTTTGCTAAACAGGACAGTGTGGACGGTGCAGCCAACGTTGAAACTATTGCCTCCTTCACATGCCTATAGCTGTAGTAGCTATATATAGGATGGTGCAGAGATGGTGGATGGGTCAGAGCAGCCAAAGTTAATATTTCACACTGATGCATTCACACTTAGGTGGCCATTTTCAACAATGCTCAGATACGAATTGTTGCACACATACAAAACTTTCCAGAATCACACAAGACGATATTTACATGATTTAGCAATTTGCTTACGTCCACTGGAGCCAATATTCAATATGTTTGTATGAGATTACAAACACTCAAAATATCTCACGTAAACTCTCTCAATGATGGTGGACGGGGCAGAGAAACCAAAGTTGATCTTTCACACTGATGCATTCACATTTAGGTGGCCATTTTCAACAAATACAATTTTAACAAAAAAACAATATCAATCAATTTAAAGTCTTTAAAACTCGAGCAAGCCAGTTTGACATTCTAAAAAGAAATGAAATGGACTTGAATCCTTTTATCAGCATTCCACTCCATTTCCCCGTGACGCACCACGACAATCTCAGCATAATTCGGATTTAACTTACAGCAAAAAAGAAATTGACGTTAAAGCTAGAGAGAGAAATCGTTAATAGAGGAATGAGATATAGGGGGTCAGTTAAGAGCTAGAATCGACATCAGACATGAATACGAGTAAATGTGAAGTTTGGAGGTGGAGGTATGAAGATTGATTGGCTGAGAAGCTTAAGTAGTGTTAGGAGAAGAGTGGAAGACGGAGGTGTTAGAATGATCAGAAACCTCCATGCAAAACTAGAGAGAGAGAGATGGAAAATAAGAGAGAAAGAAAGAGAGGGAAAATGGGGACGGGAAAGCGCGGGGTAAAAAAGAAAAAAACTATTTTCGGCGACATAAAATTGTCAAAAATAATATAGATCTGATGAAGACAGTTTCCTCAAGGCGATGACAAGGGAGAGATATGATGTAGATGGTGTTCTGTACCTAGTTTTTCTGTGGTCTCTAGATGTTATTGAAGATGCCGAACCAGATATGGCCCCAGTTTGGATCATGTTGTTAGGTCTCCCACTGAATTTTATCATGAGGAACCTTTTTGAACCTATTTGAGAAGAGATAATGTTACCAGGTGTGCTACGCATACTAATGGAGCCTTTGTGTGTATGTGTTGATGAATGTTGCTCAGGAGCCAATTTAGTCTTTTTGGATTTGGATTAAAAAAAAACCTACAAGCATTTTTCAAAAAATTTTTACGAAACTGTGTTGGCGTTTTGTGTTAGATGCAAGGTGCAGGGACACTTCACAGACGTACAAAGGGTCTATTTAGATGGATACAGATGGGAAAAAGAAAGTACCGAGCCATGTTTGGGTTCTAGAAAAAGCATATGAGGTGGTTTAGGAAGATCATGTAGATGGCATGAAGGAAACAATACCTCAAAGTGATAGTAATAAGCCGAAGGGGGGTAAAGATGTTAGGAAGTCGGTCATTGTAGAGAGACTTATTTTCAAGTACAAAGTTCAGTTATAACAAACGACAACCTCCTAGAATTGCTTGGTGTTTAGGACCAAATGCATGGTATCATGTGTAAAAAGGGAGGATTTGTGGAGGGGGAGTCTAGTGGGACCCAACCACTAGTGACTCCATGTGTTAAGGTACTTCTTATAGAGGAGTTAGGTCCAGATGGAGAAGAGTTGATGCCATGGTTTCTTTCAAATGGGCATGTCAATAGTCTTTTGAGAGGACAGGAGGAGGGACGAAATCAGTGCTTGAGAGGATAATTGTAGAATTTTATCAAACTCTGAGGGAGAAAGAGAGTTTCCTCATTTGGGGAAAGAAAAAGATGGAGTCTCGGATTTTGAAAGTGGACGAAGAAGGTGCATATAGGTCATCTTTTGCATAGTTCTATTAGGGCTCCGAACAGGATCTCTCGACTGGATTTATGATTGGTAAGATTTTGTTTTAGAATTTCGAGGTCTCGAAACCTTGAAAAGAGACTTCTATCTTTGCTAAAAGTCCATAAACCTAAAACTTTCCAGTGATAGTAAACTTTTACAATGGCAAAGTATTTTAAGATTTGATGCGTCTTTTTCTAATGGAGTTCATGATGGAAAACTATGGATTTTTGGCAAAATGATATATAGGTAAAAATTCTTGGAGCCTTTAATCAACAAGTTACGTTGTTGTTAAATTTTACAGTGATGGTCTTGACTATGTATGCAAAATGTAGATGTTTGGATAGGTCTCTTTGGTTTGAATTGGGATCCATGGATTGTTCAGCCTTACTGTGGGTTATTCTTGGTGATTTTAATATTATTAGACATGATGGTGAGAGAAAGGGTGGACATGCAAGGTTGTCTTGTGCAATGGAGGATTTTTATAATTTTATTGATGCTAGTGATTTCATTGATATCCCATGCATTGGGAATAACCTTTCTTGATGTAATGTGTGACGCCCCCAAATTCTCCTTAAAATAAACACGAGAATCGAGGCGTCGGGATGCTGACAATACGGGTCACGCACCCCCAACGTCAAGTGCTAAGTGTGTGAATACGTGACATACATAAATAAAAGTCGCAGCGGAATAATTAAAGTCAATAACTAAGTACCAAAATTTTTTAGAAATATTTTACAAACCAGCTTAACATAAATTCTCCAACAGGAAATTTAATATAGTCATCCGAAATACAAATTAAACAAATACATATTTATAAGAAGGGAAAAATAATGTCCCAAGATAGCCATTTATAATAACAGTACATCAACGGCAGAGCCGTCTCCTCACGCTCAGCCTCTTCAAAATCTGCATCTAAAAAATATGACGCCAAAAATGACATCGCAGGTAAGTACAACCCAAACAAACTCAAGATAATAATTACATTCATGCAACAACACTATGCATGAACAAGACACCGTATGCATGAGACTTAAAATTATCATTCTCAAAATTAATTAAATAACCACACTCGCCAATATCCCATTTTGACCCAACTAAAACTCCAGTAAAATCACCCATCATTTTTCCAGAAAATGATGGCCACAAATCTATTAAAACCACAACCATTTTTCAAGAAAATGGTCCACGTAAAACCAATAATTAAAACTCGTCACTTTCCCAGAAAATGGCCTAAACATCCATTTTATTAACCGTATGCACCATGATCTACCCTAGGGACCATCCGCATACCCTGGCTTTCATCATCATACTGAAGGTAACGACCACGCATGTGACTTCGGAACGGGCGATGCCTAGCTAACCGCGCCCAGCACGTACTATAACCAGACATCCCCTAGCTCCCGCCAGCAGAGGAGCCACTGAATCGGCACAAGAGCGTTAACATCCCGTCTGATCCTGTCGTCGCCCGGCGACGAGCCAGGGGATGTCACTCAGTATATTCCACTCCCGAGTGACCAGAGGAGCTCCACCGAGATAATGCCCCATTCGGCTTGGGGTCGTGATACACACGCACCCGAAAACCATAAACACAATAAAAACTCTGTTTCCATTTCCAACACATGAATATCTGAAATCATGCAGAAATCCAATTTCCAAATATTTTCGTGAATATGCGCGTAAATACACAATGCAAACGACCATGCACCAAATAGGCAACAATTAATAAATTTCAACAATGACCAAACACAATATCTGTTGATGCCAAAAATATATTTAAATCTTAAAATTTATTTGGAAAATACTTACAGCGGGTAAAAGCGTAAATCCTTGAACAAACGCCAATCCACAACGTTCGTAGTAGTCACCGATACGTTAGACTAAAATGTTTGGTTTGACACCAAAATTTAGGGAGATACTCTTTGGAAGGTGGGGAATCTCATGGAGGTGGTGGTGTGGCGGCACACCCACCGAAAGGTGGCTGATCGGGCTCAAAATGGGTGAAAACCCATTTTCGAGTTTAGGGTTATATCGGGAAGGTGGGGCAGTGGTTCGGGAAACTGAGATAGGGGAATGACCGGTTGGGCAAGGGGAGTGTTTTGGTGGCAAAGGTGAGGCCTATGGTGGCTAGACGGCGGCGCGGCAAGGATATACCCATTTTAGGACCCATTTTGGGTGGAGGAGAAAGAGAGAAATTGAGGTGGCTACCGACGGTGGGTTATGCTCGCCGGAGGGTGGGGAGTCTAGTGGTGGTGGTCGGAGGCCAAGGGGACCGGCGACTGCGTCGAAAAATGGGTGAAAACCCATTAAACCCATTTTTGAGTATGTGCCGTGTGAGAAAGGTGGGGTGGCCGGAGGTGACACCACTGGTGCCGGTGGACTCGCCGGCGTGTGGGGAAGGCTGTGGGCTGGGCGGTGTCGTCGGTGGGTGGCCGACGGCGGCCCTGGGTGGTGATGAGAGAACTGGCGAGAGAGAGGAGAGAGCAGGGGCTCGCAGGTCTGGGCCGAATTCGTGAGGAAGAAAAGGAAGAAAAAGAAGAAAAAGAAAAGGAAAAAGAGAGAAAAAAGAAAAAGGACTAACTAGAAAAAAAAACACAATAAATTAAATAAAAGCAGACTTGAAATACTACAATTTAATATCAAAAAAATAAAATATTTAAAGCCCAACAATAAACCAATTTAATTTAAAGAACATTTTAAATATAAAATACTAATTAATATTAAGAAAGCACATCAAATAAAATCACATAATAAAATAAAGGAATTTAATTTCAATTATTTAAATAATTACCTCACATTAAAATTAATAAGAAAAGCAACGTAACTCAATATTTAATTATAAGAACAACATAAAACTAATATTAACTAATCAATGGATCAAATAAATATCTTAAATAAATAAAACATGACTAATAATATTATTAAAATAATTAATATCAAGAATAAAATAATGTGTAAAAATACATGTAAATCTGGGATCTCACATTCTCCCCCCTTTAAAAAGAATTTCGTCCCCGAAATTCGCTCGACTGCAACTAATAAAACTCCAATAACTCACCTACCACATCACTTAATACTCACTCCAAGCATCAATCATCTATTTTCCTTAAACATAAATGGATGATATTCCATTATAATCGTATAGTCTCCAAGAAATATCTCATCTTTAAGACTCATGAGTTAGCCAATGAATCTGAACTCCACATGTACAAGGACTTTAGCACAACCTCTCAAAATTTTAATGTTCACTATCTCCACACAACAATTTGTGTCACCCTAAAGTAACTCCCAAGTTTATCTTCTCAACTTAACCATCAATACATATAATTTACCTAACTAAAGGATAATTCTTCCCTAATAAGTATCATCCCAAATTTCAAGTAATCACTAATTTCTCAAAAATAACATAAGACTTAAACTTCTAATTATATTACAAGATATTACGCTTCCGCGTGCACTCTAAAAACTTATCAAATGCATAAAATTAAGTTCTCATAAGTTATTACCATTGAGTAAAAACTGGCTCAATACCTATTACAAGAAATCATATACTACACTTCCAAATCCTAAAATTTTAATATTTTATAATTCTGATTATACCACCATGGTTGATACCTAAGCTCCAATGTACATCACCAAATAATCATGTCAACTCTACTCAAATTAGTTAGCATGGTAACCATGATACATGTAATTCTCTCACTCATCTGAACCTACAATATCCAAGGGAACGATTAGTCTCAAATATTTAAATTCGTATGTGACCTCAAGTCACAACTAATTCCTTAAGATACCTCGACAAGACAACCATTAAATACTCCAAATATCATATTTAAGTTATCCACCCCAACAACTCACCCAAATTAATTTATCCACAAGCCTAAAGTTTAGATCTCTTAAATTTAATACTATCACATCGAATCAACATCCATCAATTACCACAATGACTTCTCCCAAGTTAAACACCAGCCAAAGACAAATACTCTCCAAAATTTACACGCACATTATTATACATCAATCTCTAAGCATCCACAAACAAAATCAAAACTTCACCAAGAAAACAAATAATCGCCTATTATCATAAGTATTACTAAAACAGATTCCATAACAATATATCAATGACCAACAATTTCACACTCACATGAAAAGTCCATCTAAAATACAATTCCAATAATCTCCCAGAAATAAAATTAGAACTTAGACACTCAAACACTTAGTGAGACCCAGGTAATAAATATACATAAACAGCGTATATAATATCGTTAAGGAAACGCAATTGCATAACTACCAACAGATTATCAAACAAATCTATTTCACAAAGATATAATAATATACCCAATCACTAAATAAAACTTGAGTAATTCCCATAAATATTATATAAAAACACGAGAAAAAAGATCTAATAAACAAATAAGTAAAAGCCATTCATTTAAGAAAACAAGATCACTTCTTTTGGTAATCACAAATCACCAAAAGCTTTTATTAAATAAAACAAGGAGATTGAATCAAAATAAAAACAGCAAATAAAATAACAAATAAAGTTTTGAAATTCTCCACAAAACCCAACTCTTAAAAAGATTTATTGTAGAAATCTCAAAAATTTAAAACCTTTAAAAGAAATAAACCATAGTAAAATAATTAAATAGATAAATTAATTAATAAATAAATACCAACAAGTCGCCGAACAAATCCACTTGTCAAAATAAATAGATAAACTTTTCAAAAAAACAAACGGGAAGGCAAAGAGATAATAAATTTAAACTTACCTCAAAGCATATGTTTAAACAGAAAACATGGTAGCGATTTATTTTAAATCTTTGCCTAAATAAATTTTAAACTTTTAAAAATATTTAAAGACAAAAGCCATAATTTAAAATAAAAATATAATAAACAAAATCCAAAACTATCTCGTAGGAGACTCATAATATAAAATTAAAACAACACCAAACACATATGATCAATGCGTAAAAGCTTAATAAAATAATATAACCCACAACAAAATAATAACTTTAAAATAAGGGAGTCCATAATACAATTATTCAAACTATAGGATTCAATAAAAAGGACAATTTAAAATAATAATCTAATCCAAAATATTCAAATTCCAATTTAAACAAAACAAATGCATATATATAAAATAATTAATTAAATAAATGCTCAACTACTTGACTAAATAAAATCAACTAACTAAAATCTTAACTACAACCCAATTATAATATTGAACAAACATTAAAATAAAATAAGACAAAGCAAATCAACCAATCAGAACTAAGTTAATTATGAAAATAAATAAACAACATAAACATTAAAATAAAAAGTACAACACAACGAAATAAATATCGATAATCTTACCATATAAATTAGTAGGAAAACTTAGAGAACAAATAAAATAATAGAATAAAATAAAATAACCAAATCATATAACACATAAATTTTTAAAACTACAAACTTTCTGGTACTGTCCCTAGGTAATCTGTGGATTTACCCCAGAGTCGAACTACTCTGATACCACCTGTGACGCCCCCAAATTTTCCTTAAAATAAACACGGGAATCGAAGCGTCGGGATGCTGACAACATGGGTCACGCACCCTCAACGTCAAGTGCTAAGTGTGTAAACACGTGACATACATAAATAAAAATCGCAGCGGAATAATTAAAGTCAATAACTAAGTATCAGAATTTTTTAGAAATATTTTACAAACCAGTTTAACATAAATTCTCCAACAGGAGATTTAATACAATCATCCGAAATACAAATTAAACAAATACATATTTATAAAAAGGAGAAAATAACTTCCCAAGATAGCCATTTATAATAACAGTACATCAACGGCGGAGCCGTCTCCTCACGCTCAGCCTCTTCAAAATCTGCATCCAAAAACTATGACGCCAAAAATGTCATCGCAGGTAAGTACAACCCAAACAAACTCAAGATAATAATTACATTCATGCAACAACACTATGCATGAACAGGACACCGTATGCATGAGACTTAAAATCATCCTTCTCAAAATTAATAAAATAACCACACACGCCAATATCCCATTTTGGCCCAACTAAAACTCCAGTAAAATCACCCATCATTTTCCTAGAAAATGATGGTCACAAATCCATTAAAACCACAACCATTTTCCAAAAAAATGGTCCACGTAAAACCAATAATTAAAATCCGTCACTTTCCCAGAAAATGGTCTAAACATCCATTTTATTAACCGTATGCACCATGATCTCCCCTGGGACCATCTGCACACCCCGGCTTTCATCATCACATCGAAGGTAACGACCACGCATGTGACTTCGGAACGGGCGATGCCTAGCTAACCGCGCCCAGCACGTACTATGACCAGGCACCCCCTAACTCCCACCAGCAGAGGAGCCACGGAGTCGACACGAGAGCGTTACCATCCCGTCGTTGCCCGGCGACGACCCAGGGGACGTCACTCACTATATTCCGCTCCTGAGTGACCAGAGGAACTCCACTGAGATAATGCCCCATCTCGGCTTGGGGTCGTGATACACACACACCAGAAAACCATAAACACAATGAAAACCCAGTTTCCATTTCCAACACATGAATATCTGAAATCATGCAAAAATCCAATTTCCAAATATTTTCATGAACATGTGGGTAAATACACAATGCAAACGACCATGCACCAAGTAGCCAACAATTAATAAATTCCAACAATGACCAAACACAATATCTGTTGATGCCAAAAATATATTTAAATTTTAAAATTTATTTGGAAAATACTTACAGCGGATAAAAGCGTAAATCCGCAGCGTTCATAGCAGTCACCGACACGTTAGGCTAAGATGTTCGGTTTGACGCCAAAATTTAGGGAGATACTCTTTGGAAGGTGGGGAATCTCATGGAGGTGGTGGTGTGGCGGCACAACTACCGGAAGGTGGCGGATCGGGCTCAAAATGGGTGAAAGCCCATTTTCGAGTTTAGGGTTGTACCGGGAAGGTGAGACAGCGGTTGGGGAAACTGAGCTAGGGGAATGACCGGCTGGGCAAGGGGAGTCTTTTGGTGGCGGTGGTGAGGCCTATGGTGGCCGGACGGCGGCGCGGCAAGGATATACCCGTTTTAGGACCCATTTCGGGTGGAGGAGAGAGAGAGAAATTGGGGTCGCTACCGACGGTGGGTTATGCTCGCCGGAAGGTGGTGGTCTAGTGGTGATGGTCGGAGGCGAAAGGGACCGGCGACGGCGTCGAAAAATGGGTGAAAACTCATTAAACCCATTTTTGGGTATGTGCTGTGTGAGGGAGGTGGGGTGGCCGGAGGTGACACCACTGGTGCCGGTGGACTCGCCGGCGTGTGGGGAAGGCTGTGGGCTGAGCGGTGTCACCGGTGGGTGGCCAACGACGGCCCTGGGTGGAGATGAGAGAATTGGCGAGAGATAAGAGAGAACAGGGGCTCACGGGTCTGGGCCGAATTCGTGAGGAAGAAAAGGAAAGAAAAGGAAGAAAAAGAAGAAAAAGAAAAGAAAAGAAAAGGAAAAAGAGAAAAAAAAAAAGACTAACTAGAAAAAAAACACAATAAATTAAATAAAAGCCGACTTGAAATACTACAATTTAATATCAAAAAAATAAAATATTTAAAGCCCAACAATAAACCAAATTAATTTAAAGAACATTTTAAATATAAAACACTAATTAATATTAAGAAAGCATATCAAATAAAATCATATAATAAAATAAAGGAATTTAATTCCAATTATTAAAATAATTTCCTCACATTAAAATTAATAAGAAAAGCAACGTAACTCAATATTTAATTATAAAAACAATATAAAACTAATATTAACTAATCGATGGATCAAATAAATATCTTAAATAATTAAAACATGACTGATAATATTATTAAAATAAATCAAAATAATTATTACCAAGAATAAAACAATGTGTAAAAATACACGTAAATCTGGAATCTCACATAATGAGCTAGGTGGGTTAGGAGAGGTTGAGGGCGATTGGATAAAACTCTTTGTAATACCAGTTGTTTGGAACTATATTCATCAGTTTCTCTTTAGTATATGGTTTGGAGATATTCAAATCACTCTCCATTGCTTCTTGGTGTGGCTGATATTTTAGTGCGCTATGGTCCAATTGCTTTCAAGTTCCAGTAGATGTGGACAACACATGATGATTTAGGATAGTATCGTTGGTTTGGCAGGAGGCTGTTAGTGGTTTTGGTTTGTTAAAGCTTGCTTTTAAGCTTATATATTAAGCTTTCATCAAGTCATGTGTATCCTATTATATAAATATATCATAAGCCTATCAACTTCTAGATTAATTATTTTTTAAAAAATAAGTTTTGATATAATGGTTAATAGGACAATGTCATTCCATTATAGTGAAATCTAAAATATAATTCAGACAAAAGTGTATAAATCATTTTATTATTTATACACTAACAATCCGATATGATATCTATAATTAGTTTGAAAATCATATGAATTTGAAAGTCAAACATGAGATTACAGCTTACGGATTAATGTCTCCAACTCGTGTGTGCGTCTTAATTTAGGAACCGGATATAAATAGCCATGTTGCAGCAAACAATTGTAGGTCATACTCTTTTGCAAAGAACATTGGTGGTCCCTATTCGTACTCTTTATTTTCTAAAATTCTTTTAATTTAGTGATTTGCCGATAGTTATTCTAGAATTTATCATTAGTTACACATTTAAATATGACATATATTTAAGTAATTAATATATGAAAAAATTTAAGTAAATATGAAAAAATTCACTCAAATGAATGTCCGAACATAAGGACAGCGTACAAGTACAAGAATGATAGATATGTAAATTATAAAGGATAGACATTACATTATTTATTACTTTTGTAATACTATTCAAAATATTTACAATTAATAAATATTATATATATAGCTCTCTATCTTCCATTAAACGCAGCGGTAAAAGACAGTTAAGAAAATAAAATACACTAAAGAAATTGAATAATAAATATTATGCAAAGACGGTCTTGCATTTATAACAGAGTAAACTTTCAACTGACCTAATTATGTCATTGGATGTCAGCATTTTCGATATATCGAAATAAATGTTGATTAATAAATACTTTTTAACTAACGTCGACTGAATGCCCACATAAATGATTTTGATAGCATGTTTTGTAATGTTTTATTTGTCAGATACATGAATTTGTTTTCTCAATATGTGATAAGTAATTGACAGAGATCGATTACAATAATTGACAGTCATCCTAAAAAGATTGACTCGTCCATCTAGAGCCATCTTCCTTTTCAATCTCGATTTTTCAGACATTATTTTAGGGTTGATAACTCTCATCGAATTCAAGCGTCTAGGTATTTCTCTGTCTTCCTGAGTTTCAGAGGTGAAGATTTGTTTTAATTGTCAAACTCAGCCAACAAAAAAGAAACTCGTCTTCTATACATGGCTGCTCAAGCCTACACATCATCTTCCAAGAATCCCAGGGATCACGACGTCTTCCTGAGTTTCAGAGGTGAAGAAACCCGCACAACCTTCACCGATCACCTCTATTCTGCCTTGATGCGAATAGGAATTCGCACCTTCCGAGATGAAAATGAGCTCTCTAAAGGAGAGAATATCTCTGAGAAGCTATTCAATGCCATTCGTGGATCCAAGATTTCCATTGTTGTTTTCTCTAAAGCCTATGCTTTTTCTAGGTGGTGCCTTGATGAACTTGTCGAGATCGTGGACTGTGCAAAAACTAGAGACCACACTCTTATTCCTATCTTCTATCATGTGGAGCCCTCTGATGTCCGAAAACAAGAAAGAACTTTTGCCAGTGCATTCACTGGGTGTGAAGAATACGAAGGACATGAGACTCGATTTCAAGAAAATATGGAGAGAGTACAGAGGTGGAGAGAAGCTCTTTGCTATGCTGGGAATTGTGCTGGTTGGAATCTGACTAATTGTGAAAACAGGTTGTCTCTAATTTCCCGTGTTTTTTCTTGGAATCTGACTATTAGTGGTTTTAATCTTATCTTTAATTTGAGCAGAGGTTGGAATAGGATAGAGGGACGTAGGACTAGGATACGTTTGGCAACATTCAGAATATTTTATTATTATTATTTATTTATTTATTATTATTTTATTATTACTTTTCATCTATTTTTTATTATTATTTATTATTTTTTATTATAATTTAATATTTTATTCTAATTTTTTGCTTACTTTATATTACTATTCACAACACTTTTCACTGCCATAACGTGACCTAATTACTCGCCTTGACTCCATGGTATATTAGTTTGAAATCTCTAGCTAGGATGATAATATGGACTCACTTTTCTCCTTTATTTTTAACTATTTTATTTACTGGTGCTTAGAGTTATTTATTTTAGCTTTTCTGTATTTGTCAGGTATGAATCAAAATTTATCGAAGAGGTTGTTGAAGAAGTTTTCACGAAAGTCAAGCCTGCTGGATTAGATGTTGCGAAATACCCAGTAGGATTAGATTCTCGCATCAAACAAATGAAAGATCTATTAAAGCTGGAAGTAGGCGATGTGCACGTTATTGGCATTTATGGGATGGGTGGTATAGGTAAAACAACCTTAGCAAAAGCCGTCTATAATCAAATATGTGAGGGATTTGAAGGAAGTTGTTTTCTTTCCAACGTTAAAGAAAACTCGCAAAGATGTGAAGGTGTAGTTCGTTTACAACAACAACTTCTTTCTAACATCTTGAAAGCAAAGAGTTTGAAGATTGATGACATCGACGGAGGAATCAAATTGATAGAGGATAGAATTCAGGGCAAGAGGATTCTTGTTGTTCTTGATGATATTGACGATATTAAACAAGTTTATAATTTAGTTCAGAGCTTTGGATGGTTTGGTTCGGGAAGTAGAGTGATTGCAACCACAAGAGATGCCTATTTTCTAACTCAATTGGGAGTAAAAGAAAGATATGAGGTTGAAATTTTGAATCAAATAGAATCTCTTCAACTTTTCAGTTGGCACGCTTTTGGAATGTCCCATCCAAGAGAAGGTTATCAGGGAGTTTCAGCTTGTGCAGTGAAGTATGCAGGAGGACTTCCACTAGCTTTGGAGGTTTTAGGTTCTTTTCTATCAAAAAGAACCATTGATGACTGGAAAGAAAAGTTGGAAGAGTTACGAATAACTCCCGATGACAAGATTCAGAGAATCATTAGAATTAGCTTTATGGCTTTGAGTATGAATGCTAAGAACATATTTCTTGATATCACATGTTTTTTCATTGATATGAACAAAGAAAATATGATTGAAATATTCAAGGGCCGTGGTCTCACTCCAGGTATAAGTATTGGTATTCTCATTGAGAGGTCGCTCGTGACAATTGTTGGCAAAAGGTTGAGAATGCATGATTTGGTACGAGATGTAGGGAGGGAGATTGTTCGTGAAGAGTCATTTCGTGACCCTGGAAAACGTAGTAGAATATGGTTCCATGAGGATGCTTTAAATGTGCTACGCAATCATACAGTAAGAGGCGTTGATTTATATATTTCTATTAAATTATGATCAGAATATCTCTGCAGGGCAGATTGAATTAAGATGAATGAGATTCTTGTTCAAACAACATTTTTGTTTTTGTAGGGTTCAGATGCAGTGGAAGGTCTCGCTCTAGATCCACGTGGACTTAAAGAAGAACATTTTCAAACTGAAGCTTTTGCAAGCATGAAGAATTTGCAGTTGCTACAAATCAATGGTGCACATATCAGTGGATGTTTCGAGCAGTTATCCGGAGAGCTAAGATGGCTTAGTTGGCATAAGTGCCCTTTAAAACTTCTTCCGAAAAATTTTCATCTAGAGCGCCTTGTTGTACTTGAAATGCAGTGCAGTAATGTCAAACAAGTTTGGAAGAAGAACAATATGGTATAACAAATTTTACAATAATGTCTTTTATTTTTTTGTTGATGTTAAATGTACTACTTACAAGGGTTGCTTCTTATTTAATTTTTTTTTTGTACGATTTTCTTTTTACAGGTAATGAATAAGTTGAAAGTCCTTAATCTCAGCTACTCCATAAATCTTTCCAGATCACCAAATTTCTCTCAAGTCCCAAATTTGGAGAGATTAATACTTAAAGGTTGTACAAGCTTGGTTGAGCTTCACAAGTCTCTTGGCCATCTAAAAGGTCTTGTGCTGTTGGACTTGACAGGATGCGAAAACCTTAGGAACAATAATATTCTTGAATGCATCTCTAAATTAAAATCGCTTGAAAGTCTTGGGCTGTCTGGCTGCCTAAAATTTAATGAAGTAGTAGAGAAATTTATGGTTTCAAAACAGCAAACCACATATATTATGACACCCTACGATGGTCATTTAAGTAATCTTGGATATTTATCGTCACTGAGATCTATACGACAGTTTTTGGAATTTTGGTGGTCGCATTTATCACTGATGATGATCTCAGGGACAAGGTCGATTTCCCATTTTGGATTTCGTACTCTGGATAGACTTGTTCTTAGAAATCACAATTTTTTCGAGGATCAGGTTCTCGTTGAACTTGGGAGTTTAACTTCACTTCGAATATTGGATTTATCAGAGAACAACTTCCGTGATGTTCCTCAT
The DNA here is from genome assembly GCA_036559045.1 of Platycarya longipes. Classification (NCBI taxonomy): domain Eukaryota; kingdom Viridiplantae; phylum Streptophyta; class Magnoliopsida; order Fagales; family Juglandaceae; genus Platycarya; species Platycarya longipes. The sequence goes on from CM071800.1 coordinate 18,424,789, forward strand.
TTCATCAATGACTTTCCTCGATTAGAAGTATTAGTTTTGAAGTTTTGTAATTCTCTTCTCTCGATTTCAGATATCCCAGAAACCATCAAGTTTTTAAATTTAAGTGGTTCAACATCAGTGGAAAGGATCTCATTTCCTTCGAATTCAAATCTGATCCTTGTTGTTCGCTACTGCTGTAAACTGGTTGAGATTGAAGGCTTAAGTTCTAGATCGATCATATACATTGCAGCGGAAGGATGCCACAATCTGTCATCTTATATATGGAATAGGCTGCTTCTGGTACTCTCTCTCTCTGTCTCTCTATCTCTCTCTAATCTCTGTCTGACCATTTTTTTGTTTGAAATAGTTTCCACAGAGTTCCAGTTCTTGGAAATATATCACGCTCTCTGGTAGTGAGATTCCAGATTGGTTCACTCATAAGAGTAATGGATCCTCAATATCTTTTTCCCTACCTTCAACTTCAGTGGGTGAGATTTGTGAACTAAATATTTGCTTTGTGTATGGGAAGAAGAGAATGTCCCAGTTGTGGAACACTAGAGCTCAGATTTGCATCCAAAATAAAACAAGAGGTTATGGATTACATTGTAGTTCGCGATGCTCCATTGGATTTCCGGCCAGTGAATCGGATATTTTAGTGTTATGTTGGCTACATTTTACAGAAAATAGACTTAAGATCATAGGTGTAGAAAAAGAAATAGAGATGGATAGTGGGGAGGAAATCGAGGTTTCCTGCAATGTTGACAGAGATGGATGGGTTGAAGTGAAGAAGTGTGGAGCTCATTTTCAGATTTTTGATGTAGAAAAAGAATTAATGGTGATGGCACATAAAGTCCAAGTAGTTTCATGCATGATGAAGGTGTTGGAAGAGGTAGTCACTGAAGCTGATTATACTGCATGAATGTAATGGTGAGGGCACATTAATCATCTGATACTATGTGTAGATTTTTAATGGGGCATTGGTAATGGAGCAAAAATTTGGGCCAATACGCCCAATCGCTTTGACTATTGTTCGGCTTTAGACCGTATTCGTTTTGTAAAAACTCATGTATCAATTTTATAAAACTATGTAGACCCATGTAGACCCATCATGGAATGCACCAGTGCATTCGGGTTTTTTTATTTTTTTTTTCTTCCCTTAGACGCTAAAAAATGCATTGATTTGAGCCTAGACAGCAACTCCCAAGATTATTTCATCTTAGCTGCCTCAAGGTGCCTATAAAATCCATTAAATATCCATTCTTCTTTGCTACCATCCGTCATTACGAAAGCTTACAATCTCCACTCCAGCATACCTTCCAAAACAAGGCCAACCCACCAGTTTTCCCAAGTGGATCAACCACAAAGCAGCCCTCCATCCCCAACTTGTTCTTCAAACCCTCCACTCTTCTAGTTTTCACCATAGTTTCCATCAGAAAAATCAGAATAGACTTCTAATCCTTAACCACATGGCTAAGATCTTGAACTGTCTAAAGGTTTCTAATCCTTTGACAGTTTCAACACGTGGTAATCATTGTTGTTGGTGGGGTTGCTCAGCAGCCTCCACCATATCATTTTCTTTCACAGCCTCCATTACAATTACTCTTCTATTTCTTTTTCCTCTTCCCTCCGTGTTCCCCACCTCCTCTATACTACTTATTGCACTTCTTTTCATAGACAAATTAAAGGCTTGAGACTCACTATAACCTTTTGGACCATGTGCCCTCCTCTTCCAAGTTCCAGCTGCTAGTTCTCCCCCACATCATCATCTTGCTGCAAACTTTTCGAGGACATCTCACGGATGCTAATAGGTGAGATTGCCTCCTTTGTATCTTCTTGCAGACTCACTTTGACTGGTACTAGAGAAACAACTGCTTCATTCTCCTTTGATTTCTTGGTCACTGAGTCATACCTGTCTCCACTTCTGCTGCACTTCCTCCTTCCTTACTCCCCACCTCATCCCCACCACTAAACCTCCATCTAGATCACCACCTCCATTTTCCTCATGTTCATTAGTAGTAGACTTACTTCCCTTCCATCCGCGAGAATTTTGTCTATCTATCAAACCTGCTACGACTAACTGTTGATGCCCTCATCCAAGGCCCAAACTACCTAGATCCAGCTTCCCCTTGTAAAACCTCCTGAACCACCACCTGAGCAACCCTATTTGGGATGCACTACACAACCACATCAAAAGCAAATCTTAGGTAATTTTCATATCTGAAAGGGATCCAAACTCTGCTTCCGTTCAAAATCAATTGTCCTCCCTCGAGCTAAAGGTTTTGTTAATTCACACTCCACCTTCACCCGACCCCAAGCCAGTTCATCCTCATTCCCTTCCACTTCTAAGACTCTCTTGATTGTCTTGCCAATAACTTCTCCCATCCTGCAATTCATCCCTCCCAAAGGTAAATTATACATCTAGATCCAGAAGCTTCCTTTGAGACATCAAGCAGATTAGCCTGTGTACGATCATCTAACCTTCAGTGCAAAAAGATAAACTGTCAAACAGCGATGGAGAGGCAACTAGAACTCTGTCCCCATCTCCCTGATTCGCAAATGTCAATACGAAACAATTCACTCCAATGTCCATAAACTCCATACACTTGTTTACTCGTCATATTTTCTCCATCGTTCTCCTCACTACGTCCTTTCCAATGGCTCAATCAGAACATATTTTTCCTACTAAACTCCTTTTCCCTTTCTTTTGCAACTCCTCCATGTCTCCTAAATCTACTGCAATTGGTGGTACCTCTTCTTCATTCAGTTGCTAACGCTCCCATTCTACCTCTATCTCCTTCATCATTGCCCACCGCAACCATCATAAGTGGCAAACTCACCTCTCCTTATTCCCTAAAGGATAATAGAAGATTAACCAACTTCTCCTCTGCCGCCTTCTAGAGCCAAGAGAGGGAAGCTTCTGTTCTAAATACTTATAACAGTCATTTTCGTGCATCTGAAAATTCAAGATATATATATATGTCAAACCACGTAAATTTAATATATGAATGTGTACATAAATTGATTCTAAATTTTATTTTTCTCCTATACCTCCTAACACGTTGCACCCGTCATTATCCTCCGGAGTGCCTATTGGAGTGCTTGTTTTTAGACTATTGTCAACTTGTTACGTCCGCAACTATAAGCTCTTTGGTAAGTCACGAAAGTAAAGCCAGTTGAATTTTCTTTTAACCAACATTTCCTTGACTCACTCAAAACTCCATGATTCTCTCTCTTCTGTCATTTTCTCTATTTTCTGTTTTGTATGTAATAGCATTATGGAGACTAACCTGTATAATTGGCATACACAAACTCATTTATACACAATCAAAGGGACGCTAACAAACTATTGTCTACTTGGTGTGTTTCCTAATATAAATTATATATTTTTTTCAAATATTTGTTAAAAATATTTAAACATTTTAAAAAAAATATATCAACATATTAATAATCACTTTTTTCATTATTAAAAAAAGAATTAGAAAATAAATAAATATATAAACAGTCAAAATCAAAAAATAATCACTTCCAAATTTCAAAGTACCCCAAGAGAGAGGAAATAGTGCTGTTTTAACCTTTTTTCAGTGCGAAACAACCTCGACGGAGACAACCATACCGCCTCAACAGTTCACACCCATTCAACTAATTCGTTTCTCATAGGTAAAGTGGAATAGCTGGAATTCAAAGTTTTATATTTTTCTGCCATGTCCCACCCCATCTCTTCAACTTGCGTTAGGACAATGAGTCAAGATCAAAATTCTGTTTGAATTTAGAGGTGAGATAGATTGAGTTTATTTTTTAATATTATAATTTTAAAATTTAAAAAAATTGAATTAGTATATGAAAAAAGTGTATTAAAATTTAAAAAGAATATATATGAATTTGTGTTTTATATGAAAAATTAAAAAATAGAATGATAAAATAAAGATGAGTTGAAATGAATTGAATGAGTTGTAAATTTAAACCGGACTTAAATCATTAAATTAATTGAGATTAAAGTTAAAAGTTGATTAAAATAATATTAGAATACTTTTTAATATTATTATTTTAAATTGTTTAAAAAATTAATTATTTATTATGTATTTTCTATACAAATCTAAAAAATTTATAACCATGAAATTAGATAATATATTTAACTTACCTGTCAACCTCCTCCGCCATTATAATGAGGTCTTCTAGAACTCATGCGATTACTCCCACAAATGACTGAGCTGAGTCTTCGACTGTATGTGGCATTCGATTTTCAAACCCATGCGATTGCTGTGTCTACTTTTGTCAAATTTTGAATTTCAACGAGAGGAAAAAGCCTAAACGACGTGTTGGGGACGCATCGTTACTCTCGTTAATTTGGAGGTCTTCATCAATCTCCATTTTTCAAACATTATTTCAGGACTGATAATATGTCAAGATTTTGATAACTCTCATCGGATTCAAGCGTCTAGGTATTTCAACCGACTGCCTCTGCTCTGTCTCAGTGATATTTTGGCCGTCAAATTTTTGGTTGTCAAACTCAGCCAACAAAAAAGAAACTCGTCCTCTATTCATGGCTGCTCAAGCCCATACATCATCTTCCAAGCATCCCCGGGATCACCACGTCTTCCTGAGTTTCAGAGGTGAAGAAACCCGCACAACCTTCACCGATCACCTCTATTCTGCCTTGATGCGAGCAGGAATTCGCACCTTCCGAGATGAAAATGAGCTCCCTAAAGGAGAGAATATTTCTCAGAAGCTGATCAATGCTATTCATGGATCCAAGATTTCCATTGTTGTTTTCTCTAAAGGCTATGCTTTTTCTAGGTGGTGCCTTGATGAACTCGTCGAGATCGTGGACTGTGCAAAAACTAGAGACCACACTCTTATTCCTATCTTTTATCATGTGGAGCCATCTGATGTCCGAAAACAAGAAAGAACTTTTGCCAGTGCATTCAGTGGGTGTGAAGAATTCGAAGGACATGAGACTCGGTTTGAAGCAAATATGGAGAGAGTACAAAGGTGGAGAGAAGCTCTTCGCTATGCTGGGAATTGTGCTGGTTGGAATCTGACTAATTGTGAAAATAGGTTAGTTTCTAGTTTCCCCTGTTTATTCTTGCATTTATTAGTGGAATAGGATAGAGGTTGGAATAGGATGATAATATCGACTCACTTTTCTCCTTTTTAATTATTTTATTTACTGGTGCTTACTGTACCAATTTATTCTGGTTTTCCTGTATTTGTCAGGTATGAATCAAAATGTATCGAAGAGGTTGTAGAAGAAGTTTTCGTGAAAGTCAAGCCTGCTGGATTAGATGTCGCCAAATACCCTGTAGGATTAGATTCTCGTGTCAAACAAATGAAAGATCTATTAAAGCTCGAAGTAGGCGATGTTCACATCATTGGCATTTATGGGATGGGTGGTATAGGTAAAACAACCTTAGCCAAAGCTGTCTATAACCAAATATGTGATGGATTTGAAGGAAGTTGTTTTCTTTCGAACGTTAAAGAAAACTCACAAAGATGTGATGGTGTAGTCCGTTTACAAGAACAACTTCTTTCTAATATCTTGAAAGCAAAGAATTTCAAGATTGATGATATTGACGGAGGAATCAAATTGATAGAGGATAGAATTCGGGACAAAAGGATTCTTGTTGTTCTTGATGATATAGACGATATGAAACAAGTATATAATTTAGTTCAGAGCTTTGGATGGTTTGGTTCGGGAAGTAGAGTGATTGCAACCACAAGAGATGCCCATTTTCTAACTCAATTGGGAGTAAAAGAAAGATATAAGGTTGAAATCTTGAACCAATTAGAATCTCTTCAACTTTTCAGTTGGCAAGCTTTTGGAATGTCCCATCCAAGAGAAGGTTATCAGGGAGTTTCAGCTTGTGCAGTGAAGTATGCAGGAGGACTTCCACTAGCTCTGGAGGTTTTAGGTTCTTTTCTATCAAAAAGAACCATTGATGACTGGAAAGAAAAGTTGGAAGAGTTGCGAAGAACTCCCGATGACAAGATTCAAAGAATCATTAGAACAAGCTTTACGTCTTTGAGTATAAATGCTAAGAACATATTTCTTGATATCGCATGTTTTTTCATTGATATGAAGAAAGAAAATGTGATTGAAATATTCAAGGGCCGTGGTCTCACTCCAGGTATTAGTATTGGTATTCTCATTGAGAGGTCGCTCGTGACAATTGTTGGCAAAAGGTTGAGAATGCATGATTTGGTACGAGATGTAGGGAGGGAGATTGTTCGTGAAGAGTCATTTCGTGACCCTGGAAAACGTAGTAGAATATGGTTCCATGAGGACGCTTTAAATGTGCTACGCAATCATACAGTAAGAGGCGTTGATTTATATATTTCTATTAAATTATGATCAGAATATCTCTGTAGGGCCGATTGAATTAAGATGAATGAGATTCTTGTTCAAACAACATTTTTGTTTTTGTAGGGTTCGGATGCAGTGGAAGGTCTCACTGTAGATCCACGTGGACTTAAAGAAGAACATTTTCAAACTAAAGCTTTTGCAAGCATGAAGAATTTGCAGTTGCTACAAATCAATGGTGCACATATTAGTGGATGTTTCGAGCAGTTATCCGGAGAGCTAAGATGGCTTAGTTGGCATAAGTGCCCCTTAAAACTTCTTCCGGAAAATTTTCACCTAGAACACCTTGTTGTACTTGAAATGCAGTGCAGTAATGTCAAACAAGTTTGGAAGAAGAACAATATGGTATAACAAATTTTACAATAATGTCTTTTATTTTTCTGTTGATGTTAAATGTACTATTTACAAGCGCTTCTTCCTATTTAATTTTTTTTTTGTACGATTTTCTTTTTACAGGTAATGAATAAGTTGAAAGTCCTTAATCTCAGCTACTCCATAAATCTTTCCAGATCACCAAACTTCTCTCAAGTCCCAAATTTGGAGAGATTAATACTTAAAGGTTGTACAAGCTTGGTTGAGCTTCACAAGTCTCTTGGCCATCTAAAAGGTCTTGTGCTGTTGGACTTGACGGGATGCGAAAACCTTAGGAACAATAATATTCTTGAATGCATCTCTAAATTAAAATCGCTTGAAACTCTTGGGTTGTCTGGCTGCCTAAAATTTAATGAAGTAATAGAGAAATTTATGGTTTCAAAACAGCAAACCACATATATTATGACACCCTACGATGGTCATTTAAGTAATCTTGGATATTTATCGTCACTGAGATCTATACGACAGTTTTTGCGATTTTGGTGGTCGCATTTATCACTGATGATGATCTCAGGGACAAGGTCGATTTCCCATTTTGGATTTCGTACTCTGGATAGACTTGTTGTTAGAAATCACAATTTTTTCGAGGATCAGGTTCTCGTTGAACTTGGGAGTTTAACTTCACTTCGAATATTGGATTTATCAAAAAACAACTTCCGTGATGTTCCTCATTTCATCAATGACTTTCCTCGATTAGAAGTATTAGTTTTGAATTATTGTAATTCTCTTCTCTCGATTTCACATATCCCAGAAAACATCAAGTTTTTAAATCTAAGTGGTTCAACATTACTGGAAAGGATCTCATTGCCTTCGAATTCAAATCTGATGCTTATTGTTCGCGGTTGCTGTAAACTGGTTGAGATTGAAGGCTTAAGTTCTAGGTCGATCCTATACATTGCAGCAGAAGAATGCCACAATCTGTCGTCTTATATATGGAATACGCTGCTTCAGGTACTCTCTCTCTCTCTCTCTCTCTCTCCCTCTCTCTCTCTCTCTCTCTGAACAATTTTTTTTAAATAATTTCCACAGAGTTCCAATTGTTGGCAAGGTATCATGTTCTCTACTAGTGAGATTCCAGATTGGTTCACTCATAAGAGCAATGGATCCACAATATCTTTTCCCGTACCTTCAGCTTCAGTGGGTGAGATTTGTGGACTAAATATTTGCGTTGTGTATAGGAAGAAGAGAATGTCCCAATTGAGGAACGCTAGACTTCAGATTTGCATCCAAAATAAAACGAGAGGCTATGGATTACATATTGGTCTCTTCCCTGAATTTCCGGTCTATGATTCCGATACTATATATTCAGCGTGGCTACATTTTACAGAAAATACACTTAAGCCCATAGGTGTGGAAAAAGAAATAGAGATGGAAAGTGGGGAGGAAATCGAGGTTTCCTGCGAAGTTGATAGAGAGAGATTGATTGAAGTGAAGAAGTGTGGAGCTCATTTTCAGATTTTTTATGGAGAAAAAAAATTGATGGAGATGGCACGTGCAGTCCAAGTAGCTTCATGCATGATGAAGGTGTTTGATGAGGTAGTCACTGAAACTAATGATACTGCATGCAGGTAATGGTGCCTCCGAAAATGAAGAAAGTGGTTAAGAAGAATGCATTGGCAACTTGCATTGAGTTATACATACGGGGAATTTGAGAATCTGAACATGAATTAATTGACAGAGAGAATAAAGGCCATAAGGATGAGAGGAATTAGAGGAAGTACATTAATTGCCATTGTTGAAAATTGCTTGTAATTGAACTGTGTATTGTTGAAAGACTCTGTTTTGAAGCACCATATTGTAGTTTTGAAAGACTCTATTGGCTGTTGGCTGTTGGCCGCCATGGTGTAATACCTGATCTGATGAAATGAATGTGTTTGGATAAATGGAAAGTGAATGCAAATAAAATACAAATGTGCCACAGCTGTCCACCTCCAATTGCTGTTTTGCTAATTTATTTTTCCATTGAAGCAATTTCATACCTCCAATATTATAGTTTAATTTATAATCCAACAATGCAATCATGTCACGACTTTATTGAAATAATATCTCCATTTCACATGGATTAGTAATATAATTATAATAAATTTTTAAATTGATCATTTTTCTTTGGGAGAATGCACACTGCAGTTTGGCGACCTACTAAACACAATTTTTTATTTTTTTTCTCCCAAAACAAAAGTACTCTTTTATTGATAACCTACTTTATCTTTTAAGTAATCTTGGATATTTATCGTCACTGAGATCTATACGACAGTTTTTGGAATTTTGGTGGTCGCATTTATCACTGATGATGATCTCAGGGACAAGGTCGATTTCCCATTTTGGATTTCGTACCCTGGATAGACTTTGTTCTTAGAAATCACAATTTTTTCGAGGATCAGGTTCTCGTTGAACTTGGGAGTTTAACTTCACTTCGAATATTGGATTTATCAAAAAACAACTTCCGTGATGTTCCTCATTGTATCAATGACTTTCCTTGATTAGAAGTATTAGTTTTGATGTTTTGTAATTCTCTTCTCTCGATTTCACATATCCCAGAAAACATCGAGTTTTTAAATTTAAGTGGTTCAACATCAGTGGAAAGGATCTCATTTCCTTCGAATTCAAATCTTATGCTTGATGCTCGGGGCTGCAGTAAACTGGTTGAGATTGAAGGCTTAAGTTCTAGGTCGATTCTATACATTGCAGGAGAAGGATGCCATAATCTGTCGTCTTATATAATCTGGCACGTGCAGTCCAAGTAGCTTCATGCATGATGAAGGTGTTTTATGAGGTAGACAATGAAACTGATGATACTGCATGCAGGTAATGGTGCCTCCGAAAATGAAGAAAGTGGGTAAGAAGAATGCATTGGCAACTTGCATTGAGTTATACATACGAGGAATTTGAGAATCTGAACATGAATTAATTGACAGAGAGAATAAATGCCATAAGGATGGGAGGAATTAGAGGAAGTACAGCCATATTGTAGTTTTGAAAGACTATATTGGCTGTTGGCTGTTGGCCGCCATGGTGTAATACCTGATCTGATGAAATGAATGTGTTTGGATAAATGGAAAGTGAATGCAAATAAAATACAAATTTGCCACAGCTGTCCACCTCCAATTGCTGTTTTGCTAATTTATTTTTCCATTGAAGCAATTTCATACCTCCAATTTTACAGTTTAATTTATAATCCAACAATGCAATCATGTCACGACTTTATTGAAATAATATCTCCATTTCACATAGATTAGTAATATAATTATAATAAATTTGTAAATTGATCATTTTTCTTTGGGAGAATGCACACTGCAGTTTGGCGACCTACTAAACACAATTTTTTATTTTTTTCTCCCGAAACAAAAGTACTCTTTTATTGATAACCTCCTTTATCCACATAAATTATTTGAGTATTACTTTTTGACCAACCCATCTCTTCTAGATGTTCTCACCAAACACTGAATCCCCACAAAACTGTACCCCAGATTTTGTAATTTCCTAGAAATAAGGAAATGCTTTAATTTGTCAAATACAGGATTTTTTTTTTTTCATATGTGATAAGTAATTGATAGTCATCCTAGAAAGATTGACTTGTCGCTGTAGAGCAATCTTCCGTTTAAATACAACATGAAGAATACCAGTATCATTAATACTACCTAGTCTTTTTATAGGCTAACTCATAGGCAACACAAATTTATTGTATCCCTATATATAAGTTGGGCCAGAAGAAAAAAAAAGGGGGTATATTCATCGTCAAAAGTGCTTACCATCTGGAATATACTAGGAGGAAAGCAATGAAAGGAGAAACTTCTTCAAGCATGAACCTTTTTGTGAAATGTGGGAAATAATCTCCTACCTACCAAGAAAAATCTTTCCTGTGAAGAGTGATTGATGATCCTTCATGCAGATCTTGTCATAGATATGAGGAATTTGTTATGCATGTTTTATGAGGAATGAGGATGTCCATTCTAGTCCATTTCCAAAAGTGGTAGACAAGAGAAGTAGACTTTCTGCAGCAGTGGGCATAAGCAAAACTGATTACAAGTCTACAACAAGATGAACTAGAATGGATTGTAGTATTAAATGTGTTGAGTATGGCTTGTGAATACACGCCTCAGACCTGTTTCGCTCGACCCTGGCTCGAGCACCGCTCGAGCGAGGCTTCCAGACTTCCAGACTTACTTCAACCCGAGAGTTCGCTCGACCCTCGCTCGACCTCCAGCTCGAGTGAGGATCAGGCAGTGACTTCGCTCGACAGTCGCTCGACAGTCGCTCGACCTCCTGCTCGAGCGAAGTGCCACGAGTTGCCACGTGTCCGTTTGCTATTGAGCGAATTTGACCTAGAAGTCCTCGCTCGAGCGAGTTTAAGTCTCGCTCGAGCGAGATTGCATATTATAAATATCGCAAAGTCATTTCGTGCGAACGAAAAAAACGCAGCAGCAACGGCCTCTGTTTTGGACGACGAGAACAGGGCCCCCTCCTAGATCATTTCTTCTTCATTTCTCCAATATATTGAGTGAAATTTGTGAGGATTGAGTGTATACACGTGAGGTGAGTATTTTCTTTTGTAAGAATCTTCTGATTCTCTCTCTGTAACCTCCATTTGATCTAATGAAGTTTTGAAACCAACCCTACAGTGGATGTAAGCTCATTTTGAGCTGAACCACTTAAATCGCTATATTATTTCTTTGTTTACTGTTTTATTTCTGATTGTTGCATCCACTGCAGTTTATTTCATATACTTCTTGTTTGTTTCATCTGCTATTTCCCAACAAACTGATATCAGAGCGTTTAGGCTCTGTGAATATTTGAAGGGATGGCTACAACAAGATTTGAAATTGAGAAATTTGACGGTTAAAACAGTTTTAGCTTTTTGGGCCTGAAGATGAAGGCATTGTTGCGCCAGCAGGGGTTATTCAAAGTTCTATTTGAAAGGACGGCAGATTCTCCTGTACCGTCTAAGGACGATAAAGAAAAGGTACATAGTACTATTTTACTGTCATTGTCTGATGGAGTGTTAAGAGAGGTAGCGGAGGAGGAGACCGCTGAGGGTCTCTGGAACAAGCTTGAGAGCTTGTATATTAAGAAGTCTCTCATTAACCGGTTGTATTTAAAACAACAGTTATATACACTCAAAATGACTGAGGGTTTGTTAGTTACTGAACACCTAGATGAGTTTAACAAGATTATTATGGATCTTAGAAATATTGACATCAAGCTTGATGATAAAGATCAAGTTTTAATTGTGTTGTGTTCATTACCTGCCTCATTTGATAATTTTGTAAATTCTATGCTATATGGTAGAAATACTATCTCCTTAGCAGATGTGAAGTCAGCTTTGAACTCGAAGGAGTTGAGAAGTAAGTATGATAAGGGTGGTGAAGCACAAGCTAGTGGGTTGTTTGTCAAAGATACCTCCGACAGAGGAAGATCCAGTCAGAAGGGTTCAGAGAAGGGCAGAGGAAAGTCTCGGGGGAAATCAAAGTTCAAGTCCAACAAGAAGAATACAAAATGCTATTACTGTCAGAAGTTTGGACACTTCAAGAGTGAGTGTACGAAGCTGAAGAAGGACGAGGAATCCACGAGTTCCTCTAATGTCGTCAGTGCTGCTGACGAATCTGATGACTCTGATGTGATTCTTGTAATCAGTGATTTGAATAGTTGGTTCAGTGATAAGTGGGTTATGGACTCAGCTTGCACGTTCCATATGTGTCCCAGAAGGGACTAGTTCATGTCTTATGAACCAGTCAACAGTGGTTCTGTTTTGTTAGGGAACGACACAGCTTGCAAGATTGCAGGAATGGGCTCTGTGAAGATCAAGATGTTTGATGGGATAGTTAGGACATTGACTAATGTCCGGCACATTCCAGACTTGAAAAAGAATCTTATCTCCATGGGGCCCTTGATTCTTTGGGTTTGAAGTACACGGGACAAGGTGGAGTTCTGAAGGTCAGCAAAGGCTCCATGATAATTATGAAGGGAGACTTGAAAGATGGTCTCTATTTCCTCCAGGGCAGTACTGTCAGCGGTGAAGCTGTAGTTTCAGTATCTGATCAGTCAGAGTTAGATCTTACTCGTCTATGGCACATGAGATTGGGTCATATGAGCGAGAAGGGGATGTCTATCCTTAGTAAGCAAGGGTTGTTAGGGAATCAGAATTTGGGCAAACTAGACATGTGCGAGCACTGCGTATTTGGCAAGCAGAGCAGAGTTCAGTTTGCAACAAGGGTCCACAGAACAAAAGGTACAGTGGACTACATTCATTCCGACCTTTAGGGTCCGTCTTCAGTTCCATCGAAAGGTGGAGCTAATTACTTGCTTACGTTTATTGATGATTAATCACGGAAAGTGTGAGTTTATTTTTTGAAACAGAAAAGTGATGTCTTCAAGAACTTCAAGCAGTGGAAGTTTTGATAGAGAATCAGACCGATAAGAAGGTTAAACGGCTTCGAACTGACAACGGGATAGAATTTTGCGGCAGTGACTTTGATGAGTTCTACAAGAATGAAGGAATTGTCAGGCACCGTACAGTCAGGTACACTCCACAGCAAAATGGAGTGGCTGAACGGATGAACCGAACCCTCCTGGAACGAGCACGTAGTATGCTCTCCAATGCCGGGCTGTCTAAGGGCTTTTGGGACGAAGCAGTCAATACAGCCTGCTTTCTAGTGAACCGCTCTCCAGCCACAGCTATTGAGTTGAAGACACCTAATTAGGTATGGTCTGATGAACCTACTGATTATTTGAATTTGAAGATATTTGGTTGTCCTGCTTACTTTCATGTGAATGATGGTAAGCTAGAACCTAGGACAAAGAAGTGTATAGTCATGGGATATACTTCTGGGGTGAAGGGATATAGATTGAGGTGTACTGATCCCAAGTTACCCAAGTTTGTGATAAGCAGAGAGATGTAGTATTTGATGAAAAATCTATGCTTAATCCGAGAACTCAGATTCCCGTGTCTACAGGGAAGAAGGTGGAGTTGCAGGCTTCACATGACACACCACCTGAGACTCAGGATCATGCCATAGCTGATGAGCATGATTTTGAGTCAGAGACTGAGACACCAGTTGAGGAGCAATACAATATAGCTGCTGGTAGACAGAGGAGGCAGATCAGACCACTTCAAAGATATGCTCATGCAGATATGATCAGTTATGCACTCGCTACAATGGAAGAAATTGTTGGGCAGGAGCCTTCCAGTTACTCAGAGGCTATGAAGAGTACTGAGTCTGCACAGTGGTGTTCAGCGATGACTGAAGAGATTGAGTCTCTTCACAAGAACCAAACCTGGGATTTGGTTAAGTTACCAGCGAAGACTAGAGTTGTGGGCTGCAAGTGGGTTTTCAAGAGAAAAGAGGGAATCCAGTCTGATGCAAGATACAAAGCTCGTCTAGTTGCTAAAGGCTACAGTCAGAGAGAGGGGGTCGACTTCAATGAAGTGTTCTCTCCAATGGTAAAACACAGCTCAATCAGAGTTTTACTAGCCATCACGGCTTTGTATGATCTGGAGCTTCAGCAGCTTGATGTGAAGACAGCGTTCTTACATGGTGAGCTTGAAGAGACTATCTCTATGCGTCAGCCAGAAGGGTTCACAGTTGAAGGTAAAGAAGATCGTGTATGCAGACTGAAGAGGTCTTTGTATGGGTTGAAGCAGTCACCTAGGCAATGGTATAAACGTTTTGATTTGTTTATGATTGATCATGATTATTTGAGAAGTAATTATGATTGTTGTGTGTATCATAAACAATTGCCTGATAAGTTTTTCATTCACTTATTACTTTATGTTGATGACATGCTTATAGCTGCTAAAAGCATGGTTGAAGTTGATTTGTTGAGAACTCAACTTAAAAATGAGTTTGAGATGAAAGATTTAGGTGATGCTAGGAAAATATTGGGGATGGAAATCTATAGGGATAGGAAAGCTAGGAAGTTATACTTGTCCCAGAGAAAGTATATAGAGAAGGTTCTAGACACGTTTGGAATGTCTAACTCCAAACCTATCAGCACGTCGCTGGCGTTGTATTTTAAACTTTCAGCTTCCCTATCTACCCAGACTGATAAGGAGGAACAGTCCATGGCAAATGTTCATTACTCTAATGCTGTAGGTAGCATTATGTATGCCATGGTGTGTACCCGTCCAGATATTTCACAAGCAGTGAGTGTGGTTAGCAGATATATGGCTAAGCCTGGTAGAAGTCACTGGCAGGCAATGAAATGGATTTTGAGGTACTTGAAGGGAACCTCGCATGTGGGCTTGATATTTGATAGAGATGTAGTTCTCAGTTTTGTTGTTGTTGGTTTTGTTGAGTCTGACTATGCTGGAGATTTAGACAAGAGAAGATCATTGACAGGCTACATTTTCACATTGTGTGGTTCTGCTATTAGTTGGAAAGCAACACTTCAATCAACTGTTGCTTTATCAACTACAGAGGCAGAATACATGGCAGCAGCTGAGGCTGTTAAGGAGGCCATTTGGGTGAAGGGGCTGATCAGAGACTTGGGTTTTCAGCAGACAGAGATGACAGTGTTTTGTGACAGCCAGAGTGCTATACATTTGACTAAAAATCAAATGTATCATGAGAGAACGAAGCACATTGATGCCAGGTATCATTTTATCAGAGGAATAGTTGCAGATGGTACAATTAGTATTCAGAAGATTGCTACTTCAGAGAATCCAACATATATAATGACCAAGCCAGTTGCAGTATACAAGTTCAAATTTTGTTTGGACTTGATAGGGGTCGGGTTTTCCAGGTTCCTTAGGGAACTCAGATGGGGTTGGTTTATTCAGATGCTGCATTTTTACATTCTTGGGTTGATATGGATTTTATGAGACTTTTGGGTATTCAAGCCAAGGTGGAAATTTGTTGAGTATGGCTTTTGAATACACGTCCAGACCTGTTTTGCTCGACCCTCGCTCGACCGCCGCTCGAGCGAGGCTTCCAGACTTCCAGACTTACTTCAACCCGAGAGTTCGCTCGACCCTCGCTCGACCTCCAGCTCGAGCGAGGATCAGGCAGTGACCTTGCTCGACAGTCGCTCGACCTCCTGCTCGAGCGAAGTGCCATGAGTTGCCATGTGTCTGTTTGCTGTTGAGCAAATTTGACCTAGAAGTCCTCGCTCGAGCGAGTTTAAGTCTCGCTCGAGCGAGATTATATATTATAAATATCGCGAAGTCATTTCGCGCGGACGAAAAAAACGCAGCAGCAGCGGCCTTTGTTTTGGACGACGAGAACAGAGCTCCCTCTTAGATCATTTCTTCTCCATTTATTCACTATATTGAGTGAAATTTGTGAGGATTGAGTGTATACACGTGAGGTAAGTGTTTCCTTTTGTAAGAATCTTCTGATTCTCTCTCTGTAACCTCCATTTGATCTAGTGAAGTTTTGAAACCAACCCCATAGTGGATGTAAGCCCATTTTGAGCTGAACCACTTAAATCGCTGTGTTCTTTCTTTGTTTACTGTTTTATTTCTCATTGTTGCATCCGCTCCGGTTTATTTCATATACTTGTTGTTTGTTTCATCTGCTATTTCCCAACAAAATGCAACAAATAGAAGTTCAATAAGATGGAGGAAGCCTCCAAAAAATTATATTAAAGTAAACTGGGATGCAACTTTTGATTGGGAGTCAGACAAAATGCGTAGGGTATTGGAATGATAATTAGAGATTCTGAACGAGAAAACTTTGTTAGCTCTTTTGGGTAAGAAGGATACATGTTTCTATTATTAAGGATATCAATAAGGTGGAGGAAGACTGGACTAACTATGGTCATATTATTCGATGAGAGAAGGTGGAAAATGAGGAGCTAGCCTTGTTGGAAGATTCAAATTATTCATCAAAAGGGGAATGCAATAGCACATCATCAGCCTGAGGAAGATTGGGATTACAGTGGAGGTCCAAGAAGGAGTAGATTTGGATTAAGAAAGTGGATCATTTCTCTGTTTTTAATACTGTTTTGAAGTATAAATTATTTTTTAGAGGAGGAGAATTTTCCCTTTAATACCATAATAATAAAGAGAAATGCTTTAGTAATGAAAGAATTTCCCAAGAGTAAACTCCTAACTTGATATAATACATCATATTCTAAAGCATATTAATTTATGAGTTTATTTTTATATCATTTATTTGTAAATATAACACTTCTTCTCCAAATTCTAAAACATATTTAGATTGGAGAATTGCAATAAAATACTGAACTTATTTTTCAATATTGGTATTGATGCAATAAGGTTGGAAAATTCAAGAAAAAAAAAATGGAATCCAGGTATTTCATGAATCCAAAAGACTCATAAAAATAGAAGACGGAAAAAGAAAGAGAGTACAACACATTGAACATTCTATTCCTAGCCGTTATGTTAGGTACTTCGGTACGCAAGCCAAAGTGTCCACATTATTCGAAGCTCAAATAGGAGAGGAATAGTGTTATATAAGCAGAAGAGGACAGGAATACTATCATGGGCCCCAATGTCCCACTTGCAACTAGAGAACATTAAACACAATTGATATTTTTATGTTTTCCGGATATTATTTAGTAACTTCTATGGTTTTGAGCAAGACACGTCGATTAATCTTAAACTTAGAAGCTTCAAAGCATTAATTAACACCAAAAATTATAGAAGGAAAAAAAAAAGCATTTGTCCCAAATAATAAAAACGTTCTCTTTTAAGCAAGATTAATAACATTACAAAAGATGAACATATACAAAGTGTTATTGCTGTGTTGTACGGCCTGGTCAACTCTGCAATTTCCAAACAACCTGTTTTGCACAAGGGATGAGTAGGTGGGCGGTGGAGACCTGAAACCACTCAAATATCCGTGTCATTATCATTTTCCATGACTCATCTTTGCCTATTGCATACAAATGTAAATACTCCCAGCATATTGAGAATCTTGAGAATGACAATCAGACACATAAAAGGATTTATTCCCATAAATAAATCTTTCCAAATGGATTGAATTTGAAAATGGTAAAATGTACTAAAATTAATGATAGGTTGAGAGAAGAAATAGTTAAAAAAATAATAATTTTATTGTTTACTAAGATTAATACTAAGATTTATAATTAATATATAAGTGTATTTGCAAATAAAAAAATTAATTATATTAAAATATATAATATTATATTAATATTTCAACTTAGAAATGGCTAGACTAATGTAGATTATCTAGCTAAACCATGTAGATTATAGGCAAAAGAGTAAATTTTAACTTCAATTAGGACTTAATAATAACTAGACTATTACTAATGCTCTTACTATACGAAAAGCCCCTCCCAATACGCTCAGAAGTCAAAAACGTCTTATTAATCCATTCTCATTCGTGCAAATCAAAATAAGTCCACGGAGTCAAGTTGAACTGAGCTAAGTTAAATGAATGTGTTAGAATTTGAAAAAGTTAAATTATTTATTATATGTTATATGAAAATTTTAAAAAAAAATATGAAAATTTTAAAAGTTTTAATAATTAGATGAAATGAGTTGAGAAGGGTTTAGATCCAAATTGAGCTTCATGGCGTACAAAGTTGTTGACATAAGACATGGGTGAATTTTGCATTCTCGGACTAAGAATAGGATAGACAAATTTTCAGGAGAATTGTGTCAAATGAAGAATATTAGTTTATTTTTTAAATTAAATTATGGTATGTAAACTTGTTTGGATAGTAAAATTATTTCATCCTATCTTATTTTATCTCATTATTATAACTTTTAAAATTTTTTACGTTAAATATAATATACAATTTAATTTTTTCAAATATCAAAATAATAATAATATTTTATATATATTTTATTCAATTTTCAATTTTTATTTCAGCTCATTTTAACTTATTATCCAAATACTTTATATTATGTTAATTAGCAATTTAGCATATAATATAGAATAAAATAAAGAAAATTATATATAAATATAAAAAATTATAAATGCAGATAGTAGTCCAGTTCAATTTAAATCAATTGTCAAAATATGAAAATCATTACCGCATTAATTTAAAAACGATTTCGATTCTTAAGAAACGTTACCAAAACAGAGGGCTTACAAATTGACTGACCCAGTTTAACCGATTTTTTTATTTTTATGTATTTTTTACCCCTAGCTAGGAAAGTTACGAGACATTAAATACGTTTGGATTGATGCCGTTAAGGTATTTTTATTGAAATTTGAGAAACTAGTAAAGTCTATTGAAGTGAGTTTTACTTTCTTTTTTTTCATAAATAATTATTTAATTATATATATAATTAAATATAAAGATTCCCAACTTTAAGAAAACAAAAACTTTTTCATTGATTCCAAATTTTTCCAAACAAAACATGTACAAACAATAAAGAAAACTACTATTTTTAACCCACCAAAAGTTCATAATTCTAAATATAGTCTAACTTTAAACTATTATTGGTCATCCACTTCAATTTGCTCTTTCTACGATATTCTTAAACAAAAGGATGTATAACTTTTGATCCATTGAGAAGTACATAAATCTACCAATTGAATACGTTACAAATGATCTAAAATTTTTTCCAACAATTCAGTGTCATACCCCCATCAAATTCCTGAAAAATCACAACCAACCACCCGATCAATAACTTAAATGCAATACTTTGATCCTATTGATCAGCTATGTCTATTCACGCATTACATGACCATTGATAAGTAATTGCCAATAGATACTAAAGTAAAACGTAGTTGGCAACTACAAACATTTCGCAACCTTGATTGAATTTGCGAGCACACCAACCATCCACCCCCTCACATACAAAGCTGAGACCCCATATCCAATTAATTAAATGCTCCGGCCAGTTCCACACAAGGTAATTAGGGAAAGAAACCTCCTAAAGCGATGGTTCTCACCAGGGACGGAACTAAAATTTAATATTTGGGGGAGGGACGATTGATAAAGTATGTTTTATGCTAGTATGTATTTTTTGCACGTGACTATATACAAATAATAATAATCATACGTCATAAAATTATATACAAAAAATATATGCCTATAAATTATTTTATAACATAATTTTCTTTAAGATTCCGTAATTCACTAGCTAGAGACCATTGCAAAAAAATTAAAAATAAAATAAAGTAAAATAAAGTTAAATTAAAAATAAAATAAAGTAAAATAAAATAAAATAATCTATAAATGAAGTTCATAGATTATTTTTATACATCTCTTGATAAAATTGGATGAAGACTCAAAAATTAATCTTTTCTCATAAAACATTAAATTGCATTTTTTTATGCATGACATAAGCATGATATATGCATGACATCATTAAAAGCTTTAATTTGGAAAATTATATTTTGCATGTGTATGACATATGCAATGATCTCATTAAAAACTTTATTTTCAAAAATTATATTTTACGTGTGCATGACATATGCAATAACTTCATTCAAAAATTTGAATTTTGAAAATTGAATGAAATATGCAATAACTTCATCAAAATTTGAATTTTGAATTTGAAACATGATTGAGTGTGACTCGTTTGTCTATAAATAGCTCATTTGTGTTTTTCAAAAATCACAACAACAAGAGCTTACACATCTATTACTAAGTTTTGTATCATTCTTTCAAAACTTTCATTCTCTCTTTTCTAAAGTTTTGAGCCTAAATTCTTGTTCTTTTTTAGAGAGATATAGGTTGAGCTGTAATGTTTCTATCTCACTCATTGAGGAGTGTACTTTGATAGTCTACCTACTATCAACTCTTGTATCAGTAAGAAAGTGCGTATAACCCTTATGTGTGTAGAAGGTGTTCTATACAGGAAATAGTTGAATCATCAAGTGTGAGGTGATTGGAAGTGTAGAGGGTGTTCTACACAGATTTTTTGGAGCGGTGCTGCTCAAATTCTAAATATAGTCTAACTTTAAACTATTATTGGTCATCCACTTCAATTTGCTCTTTCTACGATATTCTTAAACAAGAGGATGTATAACATTTGATCCATTGAGAAGTACATAAATCTACCAACTGAATACGTTACAAATGATCTAAAAATTTTTTCGACAATTCAGTGTCATGCATAGACCCCATCAAATTCCTGAAAAATCACAACCAACCACCCGATCAATAACTTAAATGCAATACTTTGTTCCTATTGATCAGCTATGTCTATTCACGCATTTCATTACCATAGACAAGTAATTGCCAATAGATACTAAAGTAAAATGTAGTTGGCAACTACAAACATTTCGCTACCTTGATTGAATTTGCGAGCACACCAACCATCCACCCCCTCACATACAACGCTGAGACCACATATCCAATTAATTAAATGCTCCGGCCAGTTCCACACATGGTAATTAATTAGGTAAAGAAACCTCCTAAAGTGATGGTTCTTACTAGGGGCAGAATTAGAATTTAATGTTTGGCGGCGATTGACAAAATATATATTATATGTAAGTATAAATATATAGTATATATTTTTTGCACGTGACTATACAAATAACAATAATCATACGTCATAAAATTATATACAAAAAATATATGCGTATAAATTATTTTATAACATAATTTTCTTTTAGATTATGTACTTCACTAACTAGAGACCATTGCAAAAAAATTAAAAATTAAAAATAAAATAAAATAAAATAAACTTAAAATTTTTCCTTCACATTAAGCTCGAAGACGATTTTTCATAAAATAGTGAAATTTTTGACAATTTTTTTTTTCAATATAAACTAGCAAATGATAATTTGTTGAGTATTGGGGGGGCAATTTTTATTTTTTTATTATTTGAGGGAGTGATTTTAATTATAAAGAATGGAAAAAAGCCTTTTGTTGGAGAAGCATTGGGCAAAAGCAATGTTCATACTGATCCTTATGTATCCTGCATCCAGTTAAGCGGTAGTTCATACATAGGCAACATAAAAACAATTATTCAGTCATTTAATCCAAAGCAAAAAAATAACTGGTAGAATTCAATTGCTAATTTCAGAGAATGGAGTAGAATTATCAGCACACTTTTGGACATGTGGATGCACAAAGAAGAACCATAAATATCATTTTGAAATCCATGAGAACCAAAAATAATAACAATAATCGTGGCAGATGTTACAAAGAAGAATTTCTGTACTAAATAATTTTCAAAGTCATTAAAAGCTGTTTGATGAGTATAGTAATTTATATACGTATTATGTGGTAGTCAAGGTGTGGTTTCTAACTTCATTTACATTTGCTTGTTAGTTTGGTGCATGCATCTCACTTATTCTCTCTTCTAATCCCTCCTATAAACATTTATTGCTAAAATTGGATTCTAAGAGCTTACCAGATTTAGTCAGTGAAGAGGAAGATAAGGACATTATGAATGGTGTCCTTTTCTTCCCATCTAATACAAATCATATGTGCAGAATATGATCAATAGCACAGAATATTAACGCCGGCTACGGGCTACCATTCTCCAAATAAATTATCCCACCAATCTTAACAACAAAGTTCTATAGATTCTTTTAAGCAAAATATTGAGTACAGCAGGATTTCAGACATTTCATTTTGTAATAAAAGATCAAGAGAATAAACATAATTAGGAAAAGTGATCAAAAGAAATAAAAAGGTTATCTCAAAATGAACTACAGAACACAGGATAGTATAATTACAGGTAAATGAACTACAGAACACAAGGATAGTATAATTACTTTCACGGATCAAAGGAATTTAACAAACAAACATCTTGCATTTAGAGAGGAGAGACCTGCAATTGATCGACCCCAAAAGAACTACAGGTACATGAACTACAGAACACAACATTTTGAAGTTTTGTTCAAATGGTATTTATAGGAATGGAAGCAATGTTAGACCTGTTTGTTCAAGGTGCTTTACCAGATCTCTAGTTTTATCCTTCTCCTGTTGAAGTGTTTATCAACGCCAACCCGTAGCGTCACAAACGCAAGCTTCCTCACTTTGTTAAAGCTTGAGATAATGTGGTTAGATATATATCACAGCAGGTCAAGTGTTTTTGAGTTCTCACTTCTTTCACTTTCTTATCCTAGACAAAAGCAAAATCAACCTGCGCATGATCTAAAATAAAATTGGCAGCCCCTGGCCCTGCATCCAGCACAACCTTAAGGACTTGATTAAATTTTCTGTGGGCATTGCAAGCGTACACAAAATTTGAATGAGATTTTTATTGAAAAGTATCAAAAATAAATATCAAACTATAAAAATAACAATTGTTAAGACATTGATGAGCAAAACAAGACTGGAGAAGAAGTCAAAACAGATCACCTCCATAGCAGTGACCTACTGAGGGCAGTTTGATCCATAAATCCCAATCCTGGAGCCCTATCAAAAGAATGTACATAAACCCACAAAGAAATAAAGCCACTGAGGGCAGTTTGATCTTGTGCCATCCAAATATAAACAGGTATGAATTAAAAGATTGATCACCAGTTGATATTCTTGCCATTTCATCATGCAAGCTCATATGCAGATATTGATGGTTTGTGGGAGTGGTCACCCAGCTCTAATGAAGACGTTATGAGTTAAAACACACAAAAAAAAAGGTACAATAGAGGTCTAGTTTTCATGGATTATGCCATTTTTATAAGAAATGATTGACTCTAAGTAAACAATTTTGTTATAGTGATCACTATATATATGTTAATGGAATGATTGCAAACAATTGATTATAAACTATCAGCTTATTTCCGTCTTTTGCGTAATTGATTATAAACTCATGACTTATTAAACAATTTTTTTTTCTTTTTTTTTTTTGAGTCTTCTGGCCTGGCCAGAATAACTCCTGAGATAGAATATGATCATAAATCCACCATAAAAACATAGAAATTATCATAGCACAAATAAAGGTTCAAGATATCATTTAAATTATGTTGTTACCTAGGAAGGAAATATGGAAAAAATCATGAAAATGAAACTGAGTATATGCTGAAATTTACTTTTTGTATCCTTTTGATCTATAATCTATTTGGACCTATCTCTAGATCTCTCAGCTAACCAGAAAATGGATTTAGAGCAAAAGCTTTCACTAAAACATGCAACTATCTGGTTGCAAAAGGAACTACCAATGATTACCATCACTTGGTAACTGAGACTATCATTATAAAAAAAAAAAAAAAAAATCATAAGCCAAAATCCGTGCAAAAGCAGAGCAATATTCACCCAAAATAGAAGTAATGCTAGCTGTTGAAACCCATAGGCCAGTACTAACAAACTAGACTGTTGAAACTGCTTTACCAAGTAATTAATCCAATAGCTGCACGCCACATGAGTAAGAAGCCTTTAGGTACTCTAGCTACCTAATTTCTAAACAAACAATCCCTTAGATTTTGGGAATCTATTATTTGCATCTATTTACTTATAATCTTCATTAATTCATAAAGATGCAAAATTACCTTACTAATGGGGTAAGATAACAGAAAGAAGACCAAGTCAAGCAACCCAACTAGGAAAGAAGTTTTGCTAGTACCACGAGTCTTCAAAGGAGGGAAACTTTGCAATGATGAATTTGCTAAAATTCGAGGAATATCATAGCTGACAGATGGTTTTTCAGGCTGAATAAAGCAAAGACTATAGGGGGCACATGCATGTAACAGCAGAGTAACACTATTGTTGTAACTTTAGCAATTATGGATTCCCCCAGATCCACGGCCAAATTAAAGAGAAAATTATTACCAAAGAAAAGTATTGAATTGCTAATCATAGATTCCCCCAGCTCCACGGCCAATTAGTTCTATTTATATGCGCAATGCATGTGTTAAAAACAGAAGTAAACCCAATCACGCATAAAATCAAACACAGGCAAACGGATTATGGATCAAAGAATAGAAATGTGAAAAAAAGCAACAGATCTGGGGATTAGGAACAGAAAAGGTGAAACTAAGACAAATTGGGCGTTCATTCGTTAAGAGTTACCTGGTGAACCTAGGTTGGATCCTCCGGTTTTCTCAGAGTGGATGAGCTTTGTCCGGTTTTCTCAGGTTGGATTCTTCAATTTTCTCCGGTTTTCTCACACTTGCATAAGAAAACGATATGAATAAATAGGGAGCTGAATACGGTTTTAACAAAAATATTCATAGTACTCTTCAAGAAATACTAAACCAAACCCAAAAAAATAAAAAATAAACCACATTCACATAACTCAAATTTATCCATAGCTCAACATACCAAAATTATTTCCTAAGATAAATCTACAAATTAAGATCCTTCAAAATTTCCTACTATGATAACTCAAATTTTTAAGTGTCCTTTTAATTTTCAGATTCAATATAATTATGTTTGTTTATGATTGTTTTAGGGAACCTTTGAAACTTTTTGGATATATGTATATATTTCCTATGAACCTTTTATTGGTATTAAATATAAATGTATTAAAGGAAGAATATTTGGGAAATACTTAGATGCTTTAGTATCATGATTGGAAGATATGGTTTTTAAGTTCAAGATGATATTTTAGAGAAATTGGAGTTAGAAGAATTTACAAAGAAAGTCAAATGGCACAAATAAGGAATATATTACATTACGCACTTGGATTGGCTAATCTAGAGCAGATTTAACGTATTTTGGCAATTTGGGCATAACATTCATATATGATCTCCGAATTAGGTAATTCAAGATTTTATAGAAAGACAAGAGACATATTTACAACTTTCATTTTTTGAGTTTTAAGAGATACGGACTCAATCAAGAGCAAAACTGGGTGTGAAGTGGATGCATCTGAACTGGATTTAGGTAGTAGCCGACTTTGTCATATTTCATCTTGAAAAATCTATATAACCAATCTATTAGTTGACATGTGTATGGACACTTGAAAAATTGGCAAGTTTTGGAACAAAATCAGGCAAAGTAGCAAAAGGAAGTTAAGGGAAGCAAGAAAGGAATATACTATATGATGAAACCGGATTAGATAACTCTTGGACAGCTTTGATGTTCTTTGGTATTTTGAGCATATCTTTCTCATCTAATCTCAGAATAAGGTGATTAAAAATTTTATAAATCACTAAGAAATATATCTAAAACTTTCATGTTTTAAGTTTTTAGAAAAACAGACTGGATCAAGAACTTATTTGGGCAAGAAGTGAACGAATCTGAAAAGGGTGAAAATGGAAATCGACTTTGATTTAGTAACTGACTTTGCAAGGGCTTTCTTGTAAAATATCTTTCCTCCATATATGGCATCTTGCCAAGTGTAGGGACAAGTGGCTCTAATGAGTAATTGGATAGCTTTCTTGTCAACCAAGCACCTAGATATCAAATGGGGGACACATGGGCGCAGCAAGATCACTCCATGTGGGTGTTTTAGAACTTTCTTCCTCTTGATATAAATATTTGGCCGACTCTCATGTAAGAGGGACTCTTCTCACCTTTTCTCATGATCTCTTCAACTCTCGGCAAACATTAGCCTAGAAAGCTCTAAATCCTTTTCTCAATCCACCCATCTTCCTAAAACAAGGCATTTTGGATACTTTGTCAATGGAGTTTCTCAAGTCAAGCTCAATTTCAAGTTAAAAAGGCTTCAAGAAATTGGTAAGAACACTAAATAACCTAACCTTGATATTGGATTGCTTGTATAGTAGTTTTATAGCCATGGTTATTCTCTTGAACACAAAAATACTAGTGATTGTTGATATGAGATGAGCAAGCTTTGATTTATGCTATCTTGTGAGGAATTAAGGGAAATCTTATTAGGCAGCAATAATTCATCTTATTAAGATATGGTTGGAAGATTAGATAAGAGTATATGAGGTTTAAATAACAAAAGAAAGTGGGGGTAGAGATTCAAGGGTTTCGGCTCTGTGGATTATTTTTGGAGTATTTTAGACTTTGTCCCTTAACCCTTTTGTTATTTTGATTATTTGGTGATGTTAAAATATTAAATAAATCCTATAGAAAGATATAAATTTAGTTATATTTAGAATTATGAAAGAAATGTATTGACCAATAGAATTAAGTTTGGAACTCATAAGGTGTTGACTTTAGTGAATTACGTTGGGGTGTTATGATTATTATTACTTAAATGATTGAGAGGATGGTATATTTGAGGAAATTATATGATTAAGTTTCTTGGAGAATAGTGGAAGAAAATATGAGAACTTTTGGTTATGGGTTATATTGTTGAATTATGAAAAACTTCCTAGAGGAGAGTGAGTTGATTTTTAAGAAAAAGGAGAAGAAAAATCTCAAGTAACTCTACATTAAGGGTTTCAGTTTTATGCCTTCGAATCAAGGTGAAATTACTTTAATTTGCACTCAAGTGGAATTATCTATATTTTAAGAATCTTGATCCAAGAGGAAATATGGTGGAATCTAGTGATTTCGGCGTTGGATGTCATTGACTTATTTTATGAATTTTTGAAATGTATAAAATAAAAAATTAGTTTAATAAAAAAGAAAAGAAATGAATTTTTGTAATACATAGGAGATTCGGCCTCCACTTGGTTTTGTATGATGTAGGTTGTTTTATGGTATATAAATTAAATACATTTATTTGATATGTGATCTATGATGTAATTTAATTATGCCATGCATTGATTAAACAAGTTAAGCATGTCATATGATTTATGCAAGCATGATACATGCATACAAATGTCTAAAAGTATATGCATGTCTCAAATTACGTCACAATTTTTTATAATAAGAAGCATGACAAGTTTTACGTTAAGGCATGGCATGCGTTTTTTGGATAAATAAGAAAATTCATGAGAATAAGAAAGGAATAACTAAGAATAAGAGAAATTAAAAAGTTGGTCATGTCACGACGAGGACGATGATACATAACGCCTGTCGATGATAAGAACTAAGAAGTCATGTCATTACGAAGACGACGATACATAACACCTGTATGATTGACATGGCTAGCAAGGATGACAATACGTAACGCCCATATGATTGATACGAATACGATAAGGCTCGTGACGATGGGGATGGCAATACATAACGCCCGTCCGATTGGCGAGAATATAAACCTGGTAAGGATGGCGATAAGTAATGCCCGTCGAGGTTCAAAAATACTGGATATGACCTAACAACGGGTAATAATAGTGGATATAGCCCAAACACGATTAATAATAATGGATATGGCCCAACCTCAAGTAATAATAGTAGATATGGCCCAACTACAAGTAATAATAGTGGAAAATGTAAATATGAAAGAATAAGAGTTCAAGCATAAGTCATACATAAATTCATATGTTTAGGCAGGTTAAGAAAATATACGGATAAGATAAGAATTGTAAGAAAAGTCCTTGCATGTCACGAAAGGTTATGTATTCATATTCATATAAGTTTTTCATGAAAATGTATAAGTCTATGTGAAAATAATATATAAGTTATGCATAAGATATGCCTAAGGTATTCATGAGTCATGTGCTGTGATAACTATTATTTCGTGTTATTGATATGTACTAATAATACCTTTGTTACATTACTAGTGTACTTACTTATTGATATGTACTGATAGACTTTGTTACAGGAATATGTGACTCATCATGAGACCAAGATGTCGCTGGAAATTTTGAGGCACCCTGAGGATCCTACAAAATATTCCCCTTCTGTAGGTCAATCTCTCTCGTATATGATCCAATGAGAGTATAATTTATAAGGAAGTCAAAAATGATCCCTACGAGTAGTAACAGGGGAAGTTGGATATGATACATTATATATGTGTTCTGAGACAATTGAGATAATGTAGATATTTGGTACTCTCCATTGAAATGAGTAATAAATTATGGGTTTATAGTTATACTATGTCATGTGATCATTTTGTGCAAAAAGCTAAATCTCTTTGCATTTATTGGAAATTTACCATATTCCGCTGCGATTTGCATTGCACTTAATTAGTAAATTTAGGTGCATGCATGCTACTCCTTACATTTACGAAGGGTAGGTAGCCTTTTGTTACCTATCATGACTCTTCAAATTACGTTGAATCCCAGGTGTAAATTTGAGGTGTCACACCTGCCCTTGATCTCCAGCTAACTATAAAAAATTATCTGAAAAATGTTATGGAGATAAGGGGTTGAGTTATTAACAATCTAATAAGCAGATAATATATACTAGTATGCAAACATGAGCATTTACTAGATTTAGAACGCAGAATAATATATTTTTATCTTCAGAAAGTATAATAAGAACCTGTTATAAAAATATCAGAGCGATTGTTCAGAAATAACCAGAATAAAAATCTCTTTGGCATAGCATAACTAAAGCATCTTATCAAATCATATATCATATTTAACCTCTGTGGTAGGGTTGTGCAAATCCCGATGGCCAACCTAGCAAAAATAGAATGTGAATATTTCCATTATTATTCTTGGAGTCCTAAGTGTGCACACAGGAAAGACTATGCAGAAAATCACTTTGCAACCAAAGTAGGTGAACCATAAACAGAGAAGTTGGTATCAACAGAAACAAAACGGAACAAAACCAAAAATAGAATGTCATGCTAGAGGTTTTCAAAAATATCATATCAGAGTACAAAATCTTTCGGAACAAAACAAAATCTAGATTACAAAAATATATTTTATGCACAAACTTTCATAATCGCTCTTTTTGCATAGTTCAGAAAATCATATGCGCAAAATTAGCTCATATTTACATTAGTCATACTAGAAAATACTTTATTCTTGTACAGAATTTCATGAGTAATGCTAAATGAATAATTGAGGTTTTCAAAATTTCTTTTCGTAACCAAAAGATGCATATTTTTTAAAATAAACCTCAGTTCATATTTTTAATACAAAGTCTAACATAGAAATCCTGCTACCTGGACTCCTTAGATTTTTAAAATTTCTCCACACAGTACCGAACAAAACCAATCGTCACCTATAAAAATAATCACATCATGGCTTAAAATTAGAACATTTTAGAAATCTCGAGATATACAATTTCTCCACACACACAACTTCATAAATAAAACCTTGAGATATACAATTTGTTATTTTCCTGAACATCAGAACATTTTCGAAATCCCAAAATATTAACTCTCTCCAAAAATACTTGACTTCCAAAAATTAGTCTAATCTTTTGTTACTCCAATTCCTCAAAAACTAATAATCTCCAATAAACCCATAATGCAATGGTGAAACCCACAGCCCATCTGAAAAATGCACAACCATAAAACTTATCAACAAAAACCCAAGGTAATCAACCCTGGTCCATAAGCACCAATATATATACCGGCCCATAAAAATAATTTTAAAAAAAAAGTTGAAATCGACCCAACACAAAAATCATCCACTAGAAAAAACTCCAAACTTTGTTTTAAAAACTGAGGGTAATACTGTAAATTTCATAACTCACCCTCTATCTATGCACAACATGTAACTTAGAAGAAACAGGCACATATGAGCTTGCAAAAAAAATGCATCGACTCGACATGAGATGAATACTCACCGTGGAGGAAGAATCACGATAGCATTGGAGGACAGTGGTGGTTTCTGTTGAAGAATGAAGCACAAAGAGAATGAAAGAGAAACCTTGTGTATATTTCTCATTGAATTATTCATTACGTACAATGTTGCCACATATATATACAGACGAAGAGTGTTTGTTTACACTATAAATCTCAATACCAACAATGAAATAATGTTACATATTGTGCATTAAATAGTCCTAGATTGCTCTGTACATGGCATACCGTTTGTGGTATGGTGAGGCTGACTTTACTTCTGACATGGTTGCATGTTGTGTGTTTGGCATGACTTTGAGCAGAGCATGTTGGTCCTTTGGTATGGGGGCTGCTTCTCAACCCACTTGCTTTAAGACTCCCCCTCAAGATGGATATAGATATTGAGAAACCCCATCTTGAGTAATAGGAAATGAAAGGTGGATGTCGATAGTGCTTTAATGAGGATATCGGCTAACTGAAACCTAGAAGCCACATGAACCAAAGTTATGGTTCTAGCCAATATCTTTTCTCGAATAAAGTGACAATCCAATTTAACGTGCTTAGTTCTCTCATGGAATATGGGATTCTTGGTCAAATGGTTTGCCGACTAGCTATCACAGTCGGGAAGGGTTGGTTTCTCTTGATGCATGTTGAAATCTCTCAACAAATAAGTGAGCCAAACAATCTCACAACTAGTGTGAGCTAATGCTCTATATTCTGTCTTAGTCGATGATCTGGACACAGTAGGTTGTTTCTTGGACTTCCAATTTATCAATGAGTCTCCAAAAAATACACAAAAGCCAATCATTGATCTTCGTGTCTCAGGGCAAGCTGCCCAATCTGAGTCACTATAAGTTTTGAGGTGCAATTTTGATTTGGAGGAGTAGAAAATGCCTTGTCCAATGGAACCCTTCAAGTATCTAAGCACTTTATGGGCTGTGTGTAAATGTTCTTGGGTTGGTTTGTCCATAAATTGACTCAAAACATTGACTGCATATGTAATATCAGGCCGAGTAATGGATAAATAGATAAGCCTTCCAATCAACCTTCGATAGCTTGTAATATCGTTTAAGTGGTCCATAAAGGAGTGAGATAATTTGTGATTTTGCTTTATTGGAGTGTTGATTAGCTTGCTTCCAAGTAACATGGCATCCTCTAGAATTTCTAGAGTATACTTCCTTTGAAAAACATGAATGCCTGCAAATGACCTTGCCATTTCCAGCCCAAGAAAGTATTTAAAAACTCCTAAGTCCCGAATTTTGAATTGAGTGTGCAATTGACCTTTAATGGAATCAATGATTGCCAAATTGCTACTTCTCAATATGATATCATCTACATACACAAGGAGAGCCACAAAATCAAATTTGTCATGTCTAGTAAATAATGAATAGTCGGATTTTGATTGATGAAATCCCATGGCAATGAGAGATGAAGTGAATTTTGAGTTCCATTGTCTAGAGCCTTGTTTTAATCCATAGAGGGACTTATGCAATTTGCACACAAGTTTCTTTTATTTGGTTTAAGACACCCCCTTGGGCTAAAAATTAGGAGGAAGGTTCATGTGTATCTCTTCATCAAGATCAATCTCTTCATCAAGATCACCATGGAGGAATGCGTTGTGGACATCAAGTTGGAGCAAGTGCCAATTATGGACAACGACAAAAGCTAGGAACAATCTTACTGTGGCGAGCTTGGCAACTGGACTAAAGATTTTTTGATAGTTAAATCATTCTCTTTGAGTATATCCTTTAGCAATCAAACATGCTTTGTGCTTATCAATGCTTCCATCAGATTTCAACTTAGTCTTAAACACATACCTACAACCAATACCCTTTAGTCCAAGTGGTAAAGAGGTGATGGTCCAAGTACCATTAGCTTCAATTGCTAAAAGTTCAGAATGAATGCCTTCTTTCCAATGATTTGACACAACAACTTCATCATAGGTTTGCGGCTCATGAATGAGAGAAAATGATAATGCATATGACTTATGAGAAGGCAATAGTGTATGAGAGGTGAAAGGTAAGAGGGTGGATGGTGGAAAAGTTATGTGCAGAATTCTGTGATGAGGTAGCAGCACAATGATAATCATGTAAGTAAGAGGGTGCATGCTTGACTCGATCGGATTTTCTAATAGGAATAACTTGTGTAGAAGTGTGAGGAAGATCACTACCTGGACTTTGCTCGAACGAGTGGTCGAGCAAGGGTTAGGCGAGATCATTGCCTGGACCTCGCTTGAGCAAGTGTTGAGCGAGATTACTGCCTGGATTTCGCTGAGCGACATGTCGAGTAAGGGTTGAGTGAGATCAATGCCTGGAGTTCACTCGAGTGACATGTCGAGTAAGGGTTGAGCGAGATTATTGCCTGGATTGGTCTCGGATTTAGGAGAGGGAGGAGTGGAAAAAGGGAAAGAAATGTCTAGTAGGGCTAGTGGTAAGATGAGACTGGGAAAGTTTTGGTCTGAAACTAGCATGGCATTAGATTGTTTGATGGGAAATGTGGACTCTAGGAAAGCGACATCTCGAGAAATTAAAGTGGAGAGAGTGTGCAAGTCATAGACCTTATAGCCTTTTACCCTAGCTAGATATCCAATGAATATGTATGGCTTAGCTCTAGGATCAAGTTTAGTTCTTCTATGTTTGAGGGTGGACACATAGCACAATCAATTAAAGACTTTTAAATTTTCTTAAGGAGGCATGGACCCAAACAAAGCTCGTAAGGAGTTTTATTTTCCAAAATAGGAGTGGGAATCCTATTGATTAAGTGGCTGTCAATATAGCATCCCCCAAAATTTCAATGGAAGATTAGCTTTGAAAAGTAAGGCTCTAGCTACATTGAGTAAATGTTGGTGTTTTTTTTCTACAACCCCATTTTGTTGTGGGGTATAAACTCATGTTTTTTGGTGTAAAATACTAGTGGTACTGAAAAAATATGGCATATGGAACTCCATCCCATTGTCGTCCCTCACTTGTTTAACCTTCGAGTTAAATTGGGTACCATCTTAATGAAAGATTGAAGAATTTGTTTTACTTTTGATTTGAACTTCATTAAGTGAACCCAAGTGACTTTACTATGATCATAAACAATAGTGAAAAAGTATTGGTGTCCTTGCAAAGAGGGTTGAGAATAAGGACCCTAAATATCACATTATATTGAATCAAAAGTTAAAAGGGAACAAATGGTGCTAGTGGGAAAGGGAGGTATCTTTTGTTTAGCCAAATGACAAAACGGTACATTCATTTTGGTCTCCACATTTTATATTGGAAAATGAGGATTGAATTAAATTCATTCTTTGGCTGGACAAATGCCCTAATCTAAAATGCCATAAATCAAAATATTGTTTTATTGCATGGCAGACCCGAGACTTGGGGTTAAAACTGGAAAGCTTGGATCCGAGGAGTTGGGTTGAAGATAATAAAGACCATGACTGTTTTTAGCAAGTCCAATTGTCATCCACAAAGAAAGGACATGCAAGCAGTGATCATGCAAGAAAACAAAGCATAAAGGAGAGTTGTGAGTGGGCTTACTAATAGAAATCAAATTTAAAGTGAAGGAGGGAACACAAAACATTTGTAAGTGTGATTTCTGTTGAGAGTTGCACAGTTTCTATGTGTGTGATAGCAACCCAAGTGCCATTGGGTAATTGAACATGTGCTTGAGTAGCACACGTGACAGTGGTGAATAATGAGGGTAAGCAGATCATATGATCTGTGGTGCCAGTATCCATTATCCAGGGTACATAATAGGGCAATGTGTTACACACCACCTTCCTATGGGTTAAGAGATGTTACTTACATTTTCTAAAACTGTTAATCTGGTACAAGATTTTTGGTTTTAATAACAAAATAAATATAATTTATTCCAAAAATGAAGTTATAATAAAATGTCTTTCACAAACCTTAACTAAAAATAACTAAAAGTAGCTTATATTATATATTCTAAAAGCATCTAATGCTTCAAATTTATCAAAAAGGAGGTAAAGATACATAAACCGTGAATAGTCATCAATAAATGAGATAAAATATCCCTGACCATTAATACAAGGGGTATTAAATGGTCCATAGATGTCAGTGTGTATGATCCCAAGGATTTCCTCACTCTTCTTGACACCTTTACTGGTTTTGTTGGTTTGCTTACCTTTTATGCAATCCACACAAGTACCAAATTTTTTGAAGTCTAAAATCTTTAAGACTACATCATTAATTAATCTTTTAATTCTCTGTATGGAGATATTTCCTAGTCTCCTATGCCATAAAATAGAGGAGGACTCATCAATAATAGTACGCTTAATGCCAACATCATCATGCAGAGTTAATAGACTATTTTCAAAAACGAAATCTAAATTTAATTTGTACAAATCATTAATCAAGGTCCCAGAACTTACAAATGTGTAGTTTTAAAAAACATAACATTTGATTTTACAAAATTAAATTCAAATCTCAGATGTACTGATCTAGATATAGAGACCAAGTTTTTAGAAAAAGAAGGTACATAAAATGTGTTTTCAAGATCCAAAATATAACCATTATTTAAAATAAGTCTGAAAGTTCCTACAACCTCGATGTGCGAATGCATCCCATTTCCTGAGTAGATACCTTGTTCACTTTCCATCGATTTTCTTAGGCCGAGAAAACCCTGCATGATCTTGACAACATGAATTGAAGTACCTGAATCAATCCATCATGTATTGTTATGAGAGTGTACAAAATTGGACTCATAACACAAGAAAATTGAGATTACATTTTTTTCTCAAGCCATGCTTTATACTTTATGTAATCTTTCTTTTTGTGCCCTTCCTTTTTGTAGAACAAACATGTATCATTGTCTTTATAGCGTTTGAATGTTGCTTTCCCATCCTTCTTCCACTTATTGACACTTTTGTCTTTCTTCCATTGTCTCTTCTTTTGAGTGACAATATGAGCACTCTCAATATTTTCATGTTTCAATCTCTCTTTTTCGTGTATACACATGATTAAAAGTTAATTTATGAACCACTTTTCTTTATGTGTGTTGTATGAAATTTTGAATGGTCCATATTCTGTAGAAAGAGAGTTGAGTATGAAATGGATAAGGAATGACTCTAAGATCTCAATATCTAAAGATTTAAGTTGGGCTGCAATATTCTTTATTTCTATTATATGCTCACGCACGCTTCTGGATTTGCCATGCTTCATAACTGATAATTTGTTCATTAGGGTACTAGTCAATGCTTTATCAGAACGAACAAATTGTTCGTCAATAGCCTTTATATAGTCCTTAACTTTGTCACATTCTGGGATTGAACATCTAATGCTCTTACTCACGTGTGACTTAATGAGTATTAGACTTAATCGGTTAGACTGCTCCCACTTTTCATAAGTAGCTTTATTTACCAATGAACTTGACTCAATGGGTATAGGTGGTTCATCCACACGAAGTGCCAAGTCTAAATCCATATACCCTAATGTCAAAAGAACTTTTTCTTTCCAATCCGAAAAATTATCCTCATTCAAAATTGGAATATAAAAAGATTCACTATTTAAAACAGAAGGTATAGTAACTGCAATAATATAACCAAGAACATATATTAATGCTTTAAATCAAACAATAATTATAATTTGAATTGACCAATGTCTAATTCAAAAAACAAATCTAAATCTCCTTGTGAATAAAGATTGCAACATGCATAGACTTGCTTCTATGTAATTCTTTATAATAAGATTAGTGGTATATGAATATCTAAGAAAAAAAAATTCCTTACCTGTGGGTATAAAAAATCTCTTTTTTCTAATATCTTTTCACTATATTATTCCAATTAAATTATTATTTTTTATAATAATTACTATCCTGTAAGGCCAAATAATTATTATAATAATTTAATTGTAATTAAAAATTCCATTATAAAGTCATACAATCAAATATAAAGAAAAAAAAAAATATTATATTTTGAGATGTTGTGGCTATTCTCAATACATAATAATATTTATTCTAATATAACATCACAAATAAATAAATAAAAATATGACAACATAACAATATATTCATCTATAATGATATCATCAGATACTCAAGAATGGCACAAATCGAAACTGAAAAAATATACATATTAAACAAACCGAAAGTAATGTGTATATATATATATTAACAAAACCGTATATGTATATTTTAATCAAACTGAGAGTTTAATATATATATAAAATATAAAACCATCAATGCCATAAATGTGACTTTTGAACCATTTATTACGTCTGTTCAAAGTACAGACATCTACTTTTATTAACCCTTATGGCGTCGTGCAGAATGAAC
The DNA here is from genome assembly GCA_036559045.1 of Platycarya longipes. Taxonomy (NCBI): domain Eukaryota; kingdom Viridiplantae; phylum Streptophyta; class Magnoliopsida; order Fagales; family Juglandaceae; genus Platycarya; species Platycarya longipes. The sequence continues at coordinate 18,461,100 of CM071800.1, forward strand.
TGCGAAGAGACAAGACAACATATGCTTGGCAAACCAAAGTCAAACGCGATACAAAAAAGCCGACTGTAATCTGATGTATATATTTATATATATATAAAATGGTTATCTAATAAAAAATTTTATTTTAATAAAAAATTTTATTTTTTTATTAAATTAATATTTTTTATTTATTTTTGTTAAAATAAATATTGTAATTAATAAAAAAATATTATTTTAAATACAATCCATTAATTCTATTAATTACCAAAATAATATTTTTAATATTAAATTTAATTACACCATTTCAATTTTCTATAACAATAAATTTTTCATTTAAAATTTTTTTTTATGTAAAATAAATATAGAATAATAATAATAGTATAGAATTATATAATAATATTATAGAATATATAATAATATATATAAATAAACCATTCATAGCAATATAATAATACAATCCTCATTTAAAGATGTTAATTTATACGTTAGAGAGTTTAATTTTATTCATGAAAATTTATTCTTATTATATGATTAATAATTTCATTCTTTCAAAATTATTTTATAATTTTAAAATGAATGTATTATTTATTTATTTTTTGAGATGATAAATATACGGTATATAAAATCAACTATAATTATATTAAATTGATAATAATAGAAAATAAATATAATTAATATATTATATATGTTTGATATTTAATTAAAATATATATGATCTAATAAATTTACATATTTAAGATTAAAATTTCATGTTATAAATTATAATATAACATTCTTTTATATAAATTATAAATTACATAATTTATTTTTTTAAAATTATATTATTTCTTAAAATAAAAAAATTGTGGATGATTCAAGTTTATGTAGATCTAGAAAAACTTAAAGATTAAAAACATAGGTATTTTAATGTTCTCTCTTTTGAGGTTGTGCAAAATGACGCAAATAATAGATCATCATCTTAGAATTATAAAAATATAATATTTGAACGAATCTTTTATTAAAGTTTCAATCAAAATTGTCTCAAATAAATTTGATAAAACTATAAGTTATTTTTATTTATGAGACTATCTTATTGTTTTTATTAATACTTTTTTATATAATATATAAAAACGTGTAATTATTTATCATTCATTTAATTATGAATAATTTTTTAATTTTTGTTAGAAATTAAACTAAATAAACATGCTTTGCACATTATTTTTATCTATTATATATATATATATATATTCATATATATATATTTAAAAACCAAGAATGAAAATCGTTTTATTAATTTTCGCCGGCGGGATTTCAAATGCCTTTTTCAATCTTTTCCAGTTTTTCAAATCAAAATTTGAAGATGAAAAACCGCTTCGTTAATATGCAAAACCGCTTCATTAATTTCCATCAATGCCCTCTTTCAGTTTTTCGTGATTTTTCACCGGCGGGTTTCAAACAAGAGTTTTCCCATAAAAACTTTCGTATATGCAGATTTGAAACCTCCGCATACGTTAGGGTTCATATTTCAATTAAAATGAACAGTAACATATTTTTACATATTTTTCAATCCGTGTTTTTTACATATTCATATACTTGTATTTTCTTGTTAAAACCTAGAAATGAAATCTTACAAAAACTTACAGATTGACATAAATTCAGATATATAAATATGAATCCATTAACAAACGATGCACATAACAATCAAAATTTATACTAAACAACATGGCACAAATGATTGCTCTGATACCACTGTGGTAAGAATTTGAGAAAATATTTCATAATAAAAGAATCGTTAAAATACTTACTTTTGGCTATTGTTGATCAAATATGCATAGGAATCAATTGCTTCTAGATTGTGAACTCTCACAGATTTTTTTAAGGAGAGTATTTAGTAGATATTTTCAGTCTATTTATCTTTACATCGATGGATGTGACTGATGGAGAATCACAGACTCTATTTATATTTATTTTTACTAAGTGTGACTTTTGACTTTTAAATTAGTAGTATTTCTATTTTTAATTACCTAGAATTTTAATATAAATATAAAATTATTAAAATAAATATATATATATATATAATATATTTTAAAAGGTGTGACACGTAAACTATCTTTAAATCTCCTACAAGGAGACGTGTTCTTTCCGGTCATTGCAGAGAGACTCAAGTTCAAGTACAAAGTCCAGTTATAACGAACGAGAACGTCCTGGAATTGCGTAGTGTTCAAGACCAAATGCATGGTATCACGTGTGAAAAGGGAGGATTTGTGGAGGGGAAGTCTAGTGGGTTCCGAGCACTAGCGACTCCTTGTGACGAGGTGCTTGTTATAGAGGAAATGGGTCCAAATGGAGAAGAGTTGATGCCACAGATTCTTTCAGAAGGGTATGTTGATAGTCTTTTGACAGGATAAGAGGAGGCACGAAACTCAGTGCTCAATAATCCTAAAATTTTATCAAATTCTAAGGGAGAAAAAGAGTTTCCTCGTTCGGGAAAAGAAAAAGATGGAGTCTTGAATTTCGAAATTAGAATAAGGAGGTGCATACAGGTCATCTTTTATGATTGATAAGATTTTGGTCCGGAATTCAAGTTCTTGAAATCTCGAAAAAACGACTTTCGTCTTTTCTAAAAATCCATAAACCTAAAATTTTCGCAGTGATAATGAAAGTGTCAAGCCATTACATTATATAGTTAAAGACAGTCACATCTAGGTGCTTGAAATAGCCTCTTTGCTGCATGCACAATGGGAATTTCCAGCTCTTCAATGCAGCTTGACTAAATAAACATGTGTCTTCTTCCAAAAGCATATTTAATGAACTTCATGGCAAAGAACAAATATTACAAAAAAACAAAAAGCACTTGATCTCTGTCAGCTTAGTTAGTCCAGATTATACATGACAACTTCGCATAAACATTTTTTTCATTATTCCTTCTCGTTAACTTCTATCTCTTCCAATTTAATTTCTAACAGGTTCTTTGCAAAAGACAAATGTGCCAAGAGTAAAGCTGCCATTCGGATGGGTGCAAAAAGGGATTTTACACCGACCAATGAGATTGTGCCTCGTAGGCACTCCAGAAAAAGAAATCCTGAGTCCCCATCCACCCAATTGCCTGTTTCTTCTCCCTCGATTCAACCCGCTTGGATTAACACCAAGCACATCTCGTGCGAATTCGCGCTGCCGTCCGCCGAAACCTGCTTCGCTATCACCGGCAACCTCAGTCCCAACTCCTGAACAGAGTAAGAAGAACATTGAGAGAGAGAGAGAGAGAGAGCGGTAGATGGGGTACTTGGAGGGCTGATTTTTAAAGCTTACAAGTTGGACCAATTTCTAGATTTCCCCTCATTTCTTTCGTCTGTTTATATCTGCTTTGTAATGCATGGAGCTAGCCATTGCCCCCCACCCAATTATTCCAAAACTTTCTTTCGTCTGTTTAATTAATTTTAATATTTGGTTTCTGATTTAATAAAGTAATATTAATTTTATCTTGTATTAATCCCTTTAAAAATAGTTTTGATTTTTTTCTAAAAAACTTAATTTGATTTAAAAATAAAATAAATAAGATATATCTCATATGATATATATCTCATATAAAATATATCTCATATTTTTTTATTATATAAATTGTATTATACATATTTTATTTCTATTATAAATTTATTATTAGATTATTCTATATTACAATAAAAAATATTTTATATATATTATTTTAATTTTGTTTGACTCTGATAAAGCAAATTCTGGACTCTGCTAACTATTGAGGTTCATGATTTCTTTTCTTGAAATGTTTACGTGGCACAATTTTATTGGTTTGTATAAAATCCCTTTTTGCTAACAGCTTTACTCGTGACAAAGCTGTCAACCTAGTTGAACCTATCCATTTTGATTCATGAATAACGTCTTCTATCACTGTCGAACTCTCATCAATTGCTGTTTTGCTAATTTCTTTTTCCATTGAAGTAATTTTGTACCTCCAATTTATAAATTAATTAATAATCAAACAATGCAATCATGTCATGACTTCATTAAAAAAATATCTCTATTTCACATACAGTAGTGAAATAATTATTAAAAAAGTTGTAAATTGTTCATTTTTCACTGGGAGAATGCACACTGCAGTTTGGCAACCTACCAAACACAATTTGTTTTTCTCCTAGAACTAAAGTACTCTTTTAATGATAAGCTCCTTTAAAGGAATGAATTAATACATGATGAACCTAACAGAATTGAGAGAAGAATGCAAATGGCAATTGTTCATTGTATTCAGCGTGAATCATTAGAGAGAGGTGCTTACCTTTATATAGATAGACCTTTATATACAATATTTGGTAAATCAATTAAAGAACAAGTTGGTTACAACCTAATAGCTAAATGAAAAAACTATGAATCTTCTAGAGCTACTGAGGTGGAGTCTGATGTGTACTTTTGTTGAATCTTCTGCTTTTTACTCTTGTGAGCATCTTCTTCCTTCTTATGTTTGATATGCCCCCTCGAGTTGAATGGGGTAACACACACAGTGAGACTCAATTTGAAGTTGGAGAAATGATCAACTACCAATGGCTTTGTAAAGACATCAGTCAATTGATCCTTGCTGCTACAAAACTGCACTTGTGAGGCTTTGGCAGCCACTCGATCTCGTACAAAGGGAAAATCAATATTCATATGCTTTATGGGAGAATGATAAATTGGATTTGATGTCAAATATGTGGCCCCTAATTTGTCGCACCACAAAATAGGAGGTTTTGGAAGTGAGAAACCAAGCTCTCTGATTGGTGTCTGCAACCATATGTGATCAGCATTAGTGTTGGCCAATGACTTATACTCGGCTTCGGTGCTAGAACGAGCAATGCTATGTTGCTTTTTGGAACTCCATGAAATAAGATTATTTCTAAGAAAAATGCAATACCCTTCTGCTGAAGGTCTATCATCTGGACATCCTGCCTAATCAACATCCAAATAGGCATGTAAGGTAAATGGGGAGGTTTTTGACAGAAAAAGTCCAAAATCTAAGGTGAATTTCAAGTACCGTAGGATCCTTTTAACTGCTATCCAGTGAAAAAGTTTGGTTTCTTGCATAAACTGACATACTTTATTGACCGCAAAAGAGACATTGGGTTTGGTTGGGGAAAGATATTGTAGGCTGCCCACGGTGTTTCTAAACAGGATAACATTGTCAAAAGTTGGTGAATCAAATTTGGAGAGTTTGATAGAAGCCGACATGGGGGAGGAAATCGAATTAAGCGGCCATGTTAGTTTTATGCAATAAATCAGAGATGTATTTCTTCCGGATAATCAGAATACCATTAGGCAGAGTCTCAACTTCCAAACCCAAAAAATAAGATAATTTCATTAAGTCCTTGACTAGAAACATGTTACCAAGAGCCAAAATTAAATCATCAATAGCAGCCGAAGAGGAAGAGGTTATGATCATGTCATCCTCGTAAACTAGAATAAACATACACATGGTCGAAGTATGCAAGATAAACAGGGATGGATCACCCTTAAATGCTAAGAAACCATAACTAAGCAACTAGGAGCTCAGCTCCGAAAACCAAATTCTAGGAGCTTGTTTGAGGTTATAAATTCCCTTATTGAGTTTGCAGACATAGTTGGGCCGTAGAGGGTCCACAAAATCTTGTGGTTGTTGCATAAAGCCATATTCAAAGAGTTTACCATGAAGAAAGACATTCTAAATGTCTATTTGGCGAAGAGACCAATGGGAAACAGCAATTGATAGTACCAAACAGGTGGTGGAGGGTTTCACAAGAGGGCTAAAGGTTTTGGAATAGTCAATACTGGCTTGTTGGTGAAAATCCTTGGCCATGAGTCTAGCCTTCCTTTGCTCAATAGGCCCATCTGAGCGCACTTTAGTTCGAAAACCCATCGACAACCGATAAGGTTAGAGGTTGCGCAAGGTGGTACCAGGGTCCAGGTACCGATCTTCAAAAGCGCTTGGTATTGTTGAAGCATGGAAGATTGCCATTCGGGAAATTTGGAAGCAAGGGTGTAGGAGGTAGGTTCATCTGGAACTATAGTCGTAGAGAGGAAATAATTTCGAGTTGGATACCAAACAGCACCATTGGTGGAAATTCTTGGTTTCGACGAGTTTGTGTGTGAGCAGGTAATAATCAGAGAACGGGGAGGAAGTAAGTGGGTTTGACGTTGAGACTGGGAAATGGGAGCAGAAAGAAGATGAGAGGGATTAGGGTTTTCGGGAAGTATATTTGAGGCAGATGATGGAGAAGGAGAGGAGACACGTGAATGATTAATGGGCTTAGAGGAACTGAGGGGTAAGGAGGTGGATGGAGGAATAAGCGGGCTTGGAGAAATATGTGGGCCTGAGTCATTACTGAAAAGAATGCAAATGTCAACTGTTCATTATATCCAGAGTGAGTCATTACAGAGAGGTGCTTACCTTTATATAGACAGACCTTTATATACAATATCTGGTAAATCCATAAAAGAATAAGTTGGTTACAATCGAATAGCTAAATGACAAAACTATAATTTTCTAAAGCTGCTAAGGTGGAGTATGAGGTGGACTTTTGTTGAATCTTATGCCTTTTACTCTTGTGAGCATCTTCTTCCTTCTTATGATTGATAGAACCATCCTGTGATACCCCGTATTTACGTGTATTTTTATTGAAAAATTATTTAAATTATTATAATTAATGGTTATGTTGTTTCAAATTAAATGCGTTTTATTGTTTTATTTTAAGTTGTGGAATTTAAATTGATGTGCTTTCTTTATATTAATTAATGCTTCGTATTTAAATTGCTCCTTAAATTAAATTAGTTTATGGTTGGGCTTTAAATATTTTATTTTATTGATATTGAACTGTAGTCTTTTTAGTTGGCTTTTATTTATTTCATTGTGCTCTTTTTCTAGTTGGATTTCTTTCTTTTTCCCTTCTTTTCTTTTTGTTTTCCTTCCCCTGTTTTTCCCCAGCCCCGTGCGTGACACCCCCCCCCCCCCCCCCAAAAAAAAAAAATTGGTTTCATTCCTCAATTTATGGTTGGTTTCACCATAGTGCATGCATGTTCATGTTTGTAAAGGAAAATTGGGTTTTCGTATAATTACATGCATGTTCATGTGTTGGAAATGGAAACTGGATTTTCATGTGTTAATGGTTTTCGGGTGTGTGTGTGTATCACGATCCTAAGCCAGGATGAGATATTATCCCGGTGGAGCTCCTCTGGTCACTTGGGAGCAAAATATATTGAGTTGTCACTGGGCGACGACAGGATCGGACGGGATGGTAACGCTCTCGTATCGACTCCGTGGCTCCTCTGCTGGCAGGGTTAGGAGATGCCTGGTCATGGTACGTACTGGGCGCGGTTAGTTAGGCATCGCCCATTCCGAAGTCATATGCATGGTCGCTATCTACGGTGTGATGATGAGAGTCAGGGTGTGCGGATGGTCCCTATGGGAGATCATGGTGCATACGGTTAATAAAATGGATGTTGAGGCCATTTTCTGGAAAAATGGTGGGTTTTGATTATTAGTTTTACGTGGATCATTTTCTGGAAAAATAGCTGTGGTTTTAATGGATTTACGTGTATAATTTTCTGGGAAAATGATGCACGTTTTTATTGGTGTTATATCTTGAGCCAAAATGAGATTTTGGCGTGTGTGGTTATTTTATTTGTTTTAAAGAAGAGGATTTTAAGCTTTATACATATGGTGTCATGTTCATGCGTATTGTTGTTGCATGAATATATTTTATATCTTGTAGTTTGTTTGGGTTGTACTTACCTGCGATGCCATTTTTTGACGTCGTAGTTTTTGGATGCGGAGTTTGAGAAGGCTGAGCTTGAGGAGGCGGCTCTACCGTTGATTACTACTATTATAATTTGTTATCTTGGAAAATATATTTCCCCTTTTTATAAATGTATATCTATGATTTGTCTTTGGGATGACTGTATTAAATCTCCTGTTGGAGAATTTGTGTTAAACTAGTTTGTAAAATAATTCTAAAAATTCTGGTACTTAAATATTGACTTCAATTATTCGCTACTTTTACTTGTGTATGTCACATGTTCATAAACTTAGCACTTGATGTTGGGGGTGCGTGATCCGTGTTGTCATCATCTCGACGTCTAGATTCCCGTGTTTTTTTAAGGAAAATTTGGGGGCGTCACACATCCTCTATATCAATGGTATCGCCAGAAATTCTTAGAGCATTCTTGGCTAAAACATGAGCTGCAATTTGCCTCGTTTGTTATCACAAATTTTCTCAACTCATCTTATTTCATCTAATTATTATAAATTTTTTAAATTTCCAAACAAAATAAAATAAAATAAACAATTAAATTTTTATAAATTCTAAAATAAAAATAATATTAAAAAAATATATTTTAATATTATTTTACTCAACTTTTTACTTTAATATCAATTTAACTTATCTCATTTGATTTAAAAACAAACAAGAGTACTGCCTCCCTTCTAACAAGTTGGACTGGTGAATGATACAAAATTAAGAGTTTTTGTTTAACATCAGTGATAATCAGTCGTGTGCAATTTCAAGGACTTCGGACTTTGTAATGCTTTGATGAGTTTGAACCACTTGAAGATCTTACACGGAGTCTCCCATCTGCAAAGCAGGTTCATGAAGATCCTACAACTCATGCAATGATGTTTTGATTGCTGTATCACAATATATATATATATATATATATATATTATATTTGGGTTTTTATATAAGGAAAACATTATATATTATGTTTTCATCAATTCATGTGTATCCTATTATATAAATATATCAGAAGCCTATCAAGTATCAACCTCTAGATTAATTATTTTAAAACAGTACTAAGTGTTGATATAATGGTTAAATATAGGACAATGTTATACCATTATAGTGAAATCTAAAATTGAGATTATAAAATAAATCATTTTACTATTTATACACTTACAATCCGATATGATATCTATAATGAGTTTGAAAATCATATGAATTTGAAAGTCAAACATGAGATTAGGAATGTTTCCAACTCATATGTCACTACAAGAAAATGCATTTTTTCCATCGCCACTTTTAGTTGCAAAAAGTCCCAAAAAACATTGCAAAAAATCTTTTCCGTCATTTTTAATTCGTTGGAGATTGGTTGAGAAAGTATGCATTTAATAACTCACTTCCACCGAAATTCAAGAATCTCTTGAACAAGTTTTTTCCGGCGATGGAAATTCGCAGCAACCAGATATAAATAGCCAAATTGCAGCAAACAATCTCATAGGTCATGAGCAAAGAACCTTGGTGGTCCCTATTAATAAATTATGACCAAGTGTCCAAGTCAATGGTTTGATCCTACCATTCCATGATCAATACTAATGCATAAATACAAGCATTCCTTTCATACTCTTTGTTTTCTAAAATTCTTTTAATTTAGAGATTTGACGATAGTTATTCAAGAATTTATCGTTGGTTACACATTTAAATATGAAATATATTTAAGTAATTAATATATGAAAAATTTTAAGTAAATATGAAAAAAATCACTCAAATGAATGTCCGAACATAAGGACAACGTACAAATACAAAGAATGATAGATATAAAAATTATAAAAGATAGAAATTACATTATTTATTACTTTTGTAATACTTCAAAATATTTACAAACAATAAATATTATATATATAGCTCTCTATCTTCCATTAAACGCAGCGGTAAAAGACAGTTAAGAAAATACGATACACTAAAGAAATTGAATAACAAATATCACGCAAATGATTGATTATAGTTTCAACTGACCTAATTATGTCATTGGAACTCAACATTTTCTACGACATAAATGATTGATTATTACGTCTTGACTAGCCCACTGAATCCCCACATAAATGATTTTGATAGCATATTTTGTAATGTTTTATTTGTCAAATACAGGAATTTTTTTTCTTCATATGTGATAAGTAATTGACAGAGATCGATTACAATAATTGACAGAGTCATCCTAAAAAGATTGACTTGTCCATGTAGAGCCATCTTCCTTTTGAATACAACATGAAGAATACCAGTACCATTAATACTACCAAGTCTTTTTATTGGCTAACTCACAGGCAACACAAATTTATTGTATCCCTATATAAGTAGGGCCAAAAAGATAAAAGAGATATGGGATTACTCAAAAAAAAAAAAAAAAGGATATATTCATTTGCAAAAGTGGTTACCATCTGGAGTATACTAGGAGGAGAGCAATGAAGGGAGAAACTTCTTCAAGCATGAACGTGAAAGGTGGGAAATAATCTCCTACCTGCCAGGAAAAATCTGTTTCTGTGGAGAGTGATTGATGATCCTTCATGTCAGAATGGATTGCATGTTTTATGAGGAATGAGGATGTCCATTCTAGTCCAATTCAAAAGTGGTAGACAAGAGAAGTAGACTTTCTGCAACTGTGGGAAAAAGCAAAATTGATTACAAGATAGAGGAATGTACAACATAGCTAGTTACAAAGAATGTACAGAATACAAATACAACAGATTGAAGTTCAAAAAGATAGAGGAAGCCTCCAGAAAATTATATTAAAGTAAATTGGGATGTAGCTTTTGATTGGGTGTCAGACAAGGTGGGTAGGGTATTGGAGTGATAATTATAAATTCTGAAGGTGAAACTTTGTTTCTATTATTACGGATATCAATAAGGTGGATGAAGACTGGACTAACTATGGTCATATTGTTTGATGAGATAAGGTGGAAGATGAGGAGCTGGCCTTGTTGGAAGATTCAATTTATTCATCGAGAGGGGAATGCAATAGTACATCATCAGCTGGCGAAGATTGGGATTACAGTGGAGGTCCAAGGAGGAGTAGATTTGGATTGAGGAACTGGTTCCTTTCTCTGTTTTTAATACTGTTTTGAAACAGAAACTTTGTACTGAATATTGTCAAAATGAAATCTGTTATCTTCAAGAAAAAAAAAAAAAAAAAAAGGAACGACCTATGGGTTGGCTGAATCATGTGTTCTTTTCATGCTTAACTTTCAAATTTTTAAGTAAAAATTATTTTTAGAGGTTATTGGATTTGGACAATTTTTCCTTTATTACCATGACATTAAAGAGAAAAGTTTTATTACCATGAAAGAATTTCACAAGAATAAACATTTAAATTGATGTAACATTAGATTCTAAAGCACAACACTTTGTGAATTTATTTTTGTAAAATCTATTTATGATGTAACACTTCTTTTCCAAATTGTAAAACATAATTAATTAGATTAGAGAATTATAATAAAATACTGAATTTATTTTTCAGTATTGTATCATATCCATGTATTGGTATTGATGATGGCTGACGTGGCAAGGAATTAAAAATTTTACTCCGCTAGTTTTCTCTCACACAAGTTTTCTCTCTTTTTTTTTTTTTTTTCAAATTCTTGAAAAAACTATTTTTTTCCTTTCTTCTTATGCCCTGTAAGTTCTTTCAACATCCATAGTTAAGCACAATATTTCAAAATCCCAAATCAATGCTTGTTGTTGGATAAAGCTTGGTTTTTTTTTTTTTTTTTTTTTTATCAAGCACCAAAAATCACAGCTATGAAAGTTTTATTTATTTAATTTTTTTTGCTTTTGTACTTTTTTGCTATGAAACCTTGGAGAGTCGGTGACTAGTCATCACTTCTTTTAATTGGTTGCTATCAGACAAACCTAGGGTAAAGATGACCACCGCGTGCCTATTCTTCTTTTTCCTTTATAGTTAGAGCCTTTTCATTGGAGTAATTAAATTTTCTTTTTTAAAATTGTATTTTCTGTACAACTTATCAAAAAATTTGATATATTTGATCAAAAACTAAAAGAATTAGAGAAAAATTTCAAAAAGTATATATATATTTTTAAAGTGAATAGTATAATTAAATTTTTCTTCAAATGTAAAGAAAAATTTAATTTTATTATTCATTTTTTAAAATAAAGTATATTTTTTGATATTTTTATATATTTTTTTAATAATTTTTGATCAAATATAATCAAATTTTTTAAAAAATTATATAAAAAATATAATTTAAAAAAAAAAATTAATTACTCCATTAAAAGTGCTCATAACAGTTAACTTCATTGCCTGTTATCATACAAATGAGGACGAAATAGGTAGGAAAGCCTTTTCTGACAACAAAAGCATTGCCTAGTTGGTGCAAGATCTCAACGAGGCCAGCAACGGTGGCAGCATCAAGTAGGGCCTTAAAATCTTCTTCATCAACTTGTCTGTAAATGTCCGGTTTCCCGAGGCCATACTCGTTCCTGAACTCGAACCTTACCAGGGGCATTTGTTTCTCTATTTCTTTCTCTGTAAATTATCAATAAATAAAAGACGGGGGATGAAGGGATTTCTTAGATCGATGGGTGGGTGGGGAATGAGTTCTCAGATAGCGAGGGGGAGAGTGATTATTTATGATGGGGGAAGGTGAGTTCTCAGATATTGGGGAAGTTGAAATCGTTGAGAGACAAATATTTTTCCTTAGGGCAGTGCTAGTTACCCGATCTCTAACGTCCCGATTCCATCCCATTTTCAATTTAATTTTTTTTTTTCAGTTTTTTTTTTTTTTACATGAGTTTTAAATAAATATTTTTAAATAATATTATATTTTGTTAACATTTTAAAACATTTTTTAAAAATATAAAAAAATAAAATATTATTTAAAAATATTTATTTAAAACTCATGTAAAAAAACTGAAAAAATAAAATAAAATTGAAAACAGGATGGGATCGAGACATTTGGAAACGGGGTAATAGCATTTTCCTTTTTCCTCAGGAATTCATGGGAAGAGAGAGGGATCTATTGAACTGGAAGGGAAATAAATCGAGTCCACCACGTTAGTTTTCGTGTGGCGTGTGAGAGCACTCTCATTGGATTAGTTAAAAGTCATTCAAAAAGTATAATATTACACAAATACCAAATAATAAATATCATATTTGATCAATTGTGGCATTGAAGTGTGTGCGAAAAAAAGTGCAAAAAATACTTTTTGTGAATAGTAAAACTAAGACAATGGCCAAAAAACTAAAATAATTGTCAAATTTGGCAATTGTTTTAGCTTTTTGGCAATTGTTTTAGCTTTACTATTCACCTCAAGTACTTTTTGGCAATTGTATCATTTGTCTTCCTTCTCTCTTCTTCTTCTTCTTTTTTTTTTTTTCTCCCCTGGATGTGTTAGTCGATTTTCACTTGATTTTAATAAATTTCTAATTTTCTATATATTTTCATAAAGGAAGGTTGTATTTTTTCGTGTTTGCAAATTCACTGGGTTAGAATTTTTCGTTAATCAATCCGTCATTGAAAAAACTTAATAACATCTCAAATAAAACAACTGACATAATGCCCAAAAAGGCTCTGTTTTTTGTTAACTAACTATCATGTTAAGAGTACCAAGCCTGTCATGTACTTTGGTTTCTGATTATTATCTGAATGTAAACGTGTTGGGTTAATTCATTACTCGTTCAGTTGTTGATTTTTATTTTATAGCCTATGTTCTTGATTTTATGAGATTTAAAAAAAAAAAACACTTTCGGGCTTTATGCAGTTTGCCGTTTATTTGAGATGATACCAACTTTTCTCAATGACTCATTGGGGGCTGTAGCAGCCCCCGCTATTTGGATCCGTTCTGCGTTTCGTTCGGTTATTATTATTTTTTTACATAATTTTTTTATTTTTTATAAAATAAAATTTCTTTAATCATTAAGTTCAAAAAAAAAAGAAAAAAGAGTGGGACTCAAATAGCAGCATCTTTATCATTTTCTATGAGTCATCTTTGCCAATTGCTTACAAATGTAAATACTCCCTGCATATTGAGAATCTTGAGAATGGCAATCAGACACATAAAAGGATTTATTCCCATAAATAAATCTTTCCGAATGGATTGAATTTGAAAATGGTAAAATGTACTAAAATTAATGACAGGCTGAGAGAAAAAATAGTTAAAAAAATAATAATTTTATTGTTTACTAAGATTAATAACTAATATATAAGTGTACTTGCAGAATTTTAAAAAAAAAATATTATATTAAAATATATAATATTATTATTTAGACTTTGAAATGGCTAGATCAATATGAACTAATTAGATAAATCATGTAGATTATAGTCAAAAAAGTAAATTTTAATTTTAATTATTTGATAATGACTAAATTATTACTAATGCTCTTACTGTACGGAAAGCCCTCCCAATACGCACAAGGGGCATTAAAGTCCAAATTGCTCGGCAATATGAGAAGGAGCTTCTATGGTTTTTATTCGTCCATTTGGGGTGGCGATCAAAATTCAAAAGTCAAAACCGCCTGTGTAATCCATCCTCATTTAATTCGTGCAAATCAAAATACAACTATAGTCATGGCGTACATAGGTCACATAAGACATGGGTGAATTTTGCATTCTCGTACTAACAATAGGATAGACAAATTTTAAGGAGAGTTGTGTCAAATGAACGAATATTAATTTATTATTTAAATTAGATTATGGTATGTAAACTTGTTTGGATAGTAAAATTATTTCATCTTATCTTATCTTATCTTATCTTATTATTATAATTTTTTTAAAGTCTTACATTAAATATAATAAATAATTTAATTTTTTCAAATCTTAAATAATAATAATATTAAAAATTAATATTTTAAAAACATCTTATTCAATTTTTAAATTTTATTCCAACTCATCTCAATTTATTATTCAAACTGCACCTTAGTGTATTTTATATTATATTAATTAACAATTTTGCATATAATATATAATATAATATAAAAAAAATATCATAAATATAGATGCCAGTCCAGTGCAATTTAAATCGATTGTCAAAATATAAAAATCAGTACCGCACTAATTTAAAACTCATTTCGATTCTTAAGAAACGGTACCGCAACAAAGCCTTGCAAATTGACTGACCCAATCAATCCGGTCTAGTTTAATCGATTTTTTATTTTTATCTTTTCTTTACCCCTAGCTAGGAAAGTTAGGAGACATTAAATACGTTGGGATTGATGCCGATCAGGTATTTTTATTGAAATTTGAGAAACTAGTGGACTCCATTGAAGTGAATTTTACTTTTTTTTTTATTGAAGATATTTTATTTCTGGAAGTTTTATATTTTTTTTTTATTATGACATCGAGTATGACTGAGACTGTTTTACTAGAAGGAGGCCCCTTCTTGTTTAGGGTTTGTGTCCCTCCTTGTTTTCTTCGTAAACAAGCTTAGGGTTTAGTCTCTTTGTGTATACAGGGCAACTTTTCTTCTCTTAGGTTGGGTAGCAAAGTTAAATAGAGAGTGATAGATAAAAAACTCGCGAGAAAATGAGAAAATCTCAAACTCTCTTTAGAGGAGAGTGAGGTTTTTCTCATCCAATGAGAAACTCTGAAGAATAGAGGAAAACGAGAGGATTTCTATATAATAAGAGAAATCATGTCTGGAAAATGAGTGAATAGCGAAGCTCCATTCAACGATGACCAAGGTATGGAATCTCTCGAGCTGGGTTAAATTCAAATAAATGGGGGATCATAAGTTCCTTATTGAATTCCAATTCTTAGTTGATAAAGATAGAGTGTTACTTGAAAGATCACAGTTCTTTGATCGCAATTTAATTTCTTTCCAAAAAGTAAATGAGATTGTTCCTCTGAAAGACAATAAATTTTAGTTTGAACCTTTTTGGGTCTAATTGTATGGCTTTCCTCTAGCATCGATGAATGAGGAGATAGGAAAAGATATGGTGACTTCAATTGGACCTATTATCAGTGTAGAAACTGAATTGGAAGGGTTGGCATGGGGCAACTGCTTGTGAGTTAGGGTGGCTATTGACATAACAAAACCTATGTTAAGAGGTAAATTGGTACAACTTGATGATAAGAAATATAGGATATCTATTAAATATGAATGCCTACAAGCCTTCTGTTTTAAATTTGGAATTCTGGCACACAATTCCAAATCGTGTCAAGGCATATGTGAGGATCTTCAAGAAGGAGAGAAAAACCCCTATCAATTTGGAGCTTGGTTGAGGGGGTTGGAATCCAAAAATTTATGAAACTAAAATATATGGAGGGAGAGAGGAAGCAAAACAGGAGAGGGGAGAAGAACAGCAACACAGAAAAGCGAGGGGCTAAAGATGAATGTACAAAGATAGCAAAAGAAATTAATAGTAAATAAATAATAGTATTAATATTAATATAGATTAAAAGTTTGAGTATAACATATTAATATATAATATATAGTAATATACTCTTATAATATTAATATATTATAATTTATAATAGTTGACTAATTGTAGTATAAAAATATAAATTATAGTATATCTATATATAGTATTAGTAACAACTTATAAATAATAAGTATATTATTATTATTTAATATATTATTACCAATTTATCACTCTTTACTAACATATAAATTTATAATATACTATAATACTAATGTAATAGTGTTATTAGTTATAGTTTACCAACCTATGATATATCACTAAAACACTATTAACTAATTATTAATTACTCTTCTTAGTTCTTATGTTATGATTACATGTAGCAATTATAAATATTAATATTATTTTTAACTATATATTTTTTACTTTTGAGGAATGTCATTTATAATCAAGGTGAATGAGTACTTCATTGATTATACATTCACAAACGCTCTATCTAGGTATTCTTTAATAACTTATGATAATTAAATTAACTAATCAACTTATGGGGTCATGTGCTATATATAATATAGAATATTAGATAAAACTTCTAGTATAAGACTATAACGCTATAAGTATTAACTTATTAAGTCTATAGACTATATATAATAACTATATATTTTATTTAATATTTAGATGAGATTAGAAATTAGCAAAGATGATTATTTTTTATGGAAATAATACTAGTATAATTAAATTTTGGCTAAAAATAATTAAATTGGGGCTAGTAATTATTTTTTATCATTATAGGATTTTAGATCAAACTTAACCTAATAAAACATATTTGGTGCCCCTGGACCAGATCGGACTGTCCTTGGACCGAATTGGACTGGACCGATATGGACCAAATAAAAGTTCAGTCCGGTCTAGGATGGAAAAATTTTTGGACCGAATGGAACCGGTCCACATTTTTTCTGAACCGGACAGGACCATTTATACCCCTAATTCTCACTAGTATGCATGTTCATTTGTTGTCTATGATCTTAGTTCCCAAGCACATTTTTTCGAAGTTAAATAGAGCTTTCAGCACTTTCTTTTAGGGTTCAAGAGAAGGAAAGCCAAAGAAAAAATGGGTTAGCTGGGAGTCAATGTGCAAGCCAGTTGATGAAGGTGGTGTTGGGTTTGGAAATCTCTTAGACGTTCAAAACTCTTTGATTTTCAAGTTCGCTTGGAAATTATTTACAGAGAAGTCTTCGTGGGCTTCTTTTTTTAAAGCAAAATATGTCAAAGATCAACACTTTTCTCTTATCAATCCTTCTAAAGGATCCCGTTTTTGGAAGAAGATTTTGGAAGTGATGCCTTCTGTGGTCAGATCTTCTAAATGGGTGGTGAAAGAAGGGGAGGGAGAAGTGGTTGGATTCTGGGCCTCTTTGTAATGAGATGCCGATCATAGAAGCCCCTATGCTGAAAATTAAAGAGTGTATGATTCAATCAAGATGGGATGCCGAGAGGTTAATACAGCTTGTTGGTCATGATGTAGCAGTTAGAGTTTTATCTCAAATAGGTGGTACTAAAAGAGGTTCAGATATGCTGGTATGGGTGGGGAATTTGGATGGAAATTTAGCACAATGGCGGCATGGAATTTTGTTTGAGTTTCTGCCCCAAAAATTCAATGGGCCGAGTGGTTTTGGGATCAAGCTTTACCGAAAAAGGTCTCTATTACACTTTGGAAAGCTTTTTCTAATAGCATGAGTGTGAATGATAGAGTAAAGTGAATAGGCATTCCCATGGTCCCCAAGAGATATCTTTGTCAGCATGTCATAGTATCCACAAACATTGTGATAACTTCTGTCTCAATGGAATATTTATGGCCAACCATAGTAACAGAAACACAATGTTTCCAGTAAGCTGTCTTTCGCCTAGTAGTTTTTTATTTTGTTATGAGGGCTATTATGGTAAAAATTGGGGAGGTTTGGATAATGAATTGACATAAAATTTAATAAGATGAAAGTTAAATAAAATATTATTATAATTTTATTTTTAATATTATTTTTATTTTAGGATTTAAAAAAATTGAATTGTTTATTATGTTTTGTGTGAATTTAAAAAAATTGTAATAATTAGATGAGATTGGATGATTTGAGTCGAGAGGCTTACTGTATCCAAAGATTCCAAACAACCCTGATTCCAAATTTTCCTTTATTTTTTTGTCTTGTTGAGCACCTTGGAGTGACATGCATCTAACATTCACTTCACGAGAAATTTCTGTCTTTTCCATGGTCACTACAACTAAATAAATAATAATGGTTTCTTATAAAATAATAATAATATTGGTCACTTTCTATGGCTATTATTTTAATTTTTAATAAAAATAATTTTACAATCTGTTATATCACATTAAGATATATATAATATTAGTTTGTAGAATTATGTTTGTATAATTATTTTGTGACTAAAGTATTTCTCATAATTTTAACAAGATATTATAATTATTATTATTTCATCTACCTAGTTCTGTATAAAAGGAAAATAATTGTGCTCCTATTCTCTCGATTACCCTTTGCTTGTGAATTTCATGTATTAAAGATCTGCATATTTCATATCATGCTAAAATCAAGCTTTTTCTATTTATTTTTCTCTCCAAAATTGGCAAAGTCATCTACCGTTTAAGCATTTAATTACTGGCCGATATTTTATTCTTAACGTTTGCAGGCCAACAATTTGGTCTCTCGAACAATCCAAGTTTTCAGTATGAATAGGTGTGAACATGGAGTTTTGCAAGATTGATGGCGACGATCGATGATGTCATGTTTTCCCGTCTCGGTGCGGCTCCCATAATATTATATATATATATATTGTAATGAAATGAGAAGAGAGTGGAGGGACGATTGTCGTTCATTGTCCTACTATTAAAATTATGTAAATGATTTCATCACTATTATTTTAAATTTTGCATAATGACTTACATAGTAACTTGCATAGTAATTTCAAGACCTATAAATATGGGTTTCAGTTGTTATAAAATTCATAAGAAAATATAGAGAAAGAAGAAAGTTTCAATTCTTAAGAGTTTCAAAGAGTTTCTTATATATTTTTCTCTTGCAATAGTAATTTCTTTTTTTAGTTTTATAATACGTTATCAGCACGACAGTTCTACCAATTCTGAAGCTAGTAGTCTTATTTCTCTGTAAGTTTTTCAATATATTATTTGCAGTCTTTGTTATATTTTATTGATAATTATTACTTAAAATCTGTGTGAATTTATAAATATATTTTCTGAGATACACATATTTATTTCATTATTTATATGTGTAGAAAATGACAAATCTTACAAAATTAGAATTTATTGCTCTTGACATATTTGAGAAAAATTATTTAACCTGGATACTTGATGCTGAAATCCATCTTGATGCAATGAACCTGAGTGAAACAATTAAAAAAGGAAATCAAACGTCCCTGCAGGACTGTGCTAAAGCAATGATTTTCCTTCGCCACCATCTACACGAAAAATTAAAAACTGAATATTTTACAATAAAAGATTCCTATATTTTGTGGAACAGTTTAAGAGAGATGTATGAACACCAGAAGACTGTCATCTTCCCAAGAGCTCGTTTTGAATGGTTGCACCTGAGGTTGCAAGATTATAAAAGTGTTAGTGAGTATAATTCCGCACACTTTAAAATAAGCTTAGTACTAAAATTATGTGGTGAGAAAATCACCGATGATGATATGCTAAAGAAGACTTATACTATATTTCATGCCTTGAATGTGTTCCTACAACAGCAATATCGAGAGAGAAGTTCAAAAAATATTCTGAACTTATATCATGTATTCTAATAGCTGAGCAGAACAATGAGCTCTTATTAACAAACCACCAGTTACGCCCTACTGGCTCAATATCATTCCCTGAAGTGAATGGTAATAGGTTTGCATCATTCCTAGAAGTGAATAGTGCACCCTTTAGAAGAAATCGGTGGCGTGGACGTAGTAAGAGAAATTATAGAAATGTTGATCCCAGAAGTGACAACATTAAAATGTGAGATCCCAGATTTACGTGTATTTTTACACGTTATTTTATGCTCGGTGTTAATTATTTTAATTTATTTAAATAATATTATTAGTCATATTTTATTTGTTTAAGATATTTATTTGAGCTATTAATTAGTTGATTTTGAGTTACGTTGCTTTTCTTATTTATTTCAATAAGTTAATTATTTTAATGAGTGGAATTAAATTCCTCTATTTTATTATGTGATATTATTTTATCTGCTTTCGTTATATTAATTATTATTTTATAATTAATATTGTGTTTGGGTTTAATTTATTTATATTGTTGGGGTTTTAAATATTTTATTTTATTGATATTAGATTGTAGTATTTTGACTGGCTTTTATTTAATTTATTGTGTTTTTTTTTCAGTTGGATTCCTTTTTTTCTCTTTTTTTCTTTTCCTTTTCTTTTCTTTTTCTTCTTTTCTTCCTTTTCTTTCCTTTTCTTCTTTCCTTCCCAGACCCCCCAGCCCGCGTCGACCCTGCCTCCTCTCCCTTTCGCCGTTCCTTCTCTCCCACCCAGGACCGCCGCCGGCCACCCGCCGGCCACCCACCGGCGACACCGCCCACACCACCAGCCTCCCCTCACGCCGGCGAGCTCAACGGCACCGGTGGTGTCCCCTCCGGCCACCCCACCGCCCCTCCACGGCCACAAACCCGAAATACCCATTTTTGCTTCCCTTGCATTTTCCGGCCACCGCCGGCCACCCCTTGGCCTCCGACCACCACCACTAGACTCCCCAACCTCCGGCGAGCATAACCCACCGCCCAAAGTCACCCATCGCCGCCGGTTAGCTCCTCCACCCGAAATGGGCCTTAAACGGGTCGTTCTTCGCCACGCCGCCGTCCGGCCACCGTAGGTCTCACCACCGCCACCATTCGACTCCCCTCACCCAGCCGGTCAACCCCCTAGCTCAGTTTCCCCAACCGCGGCCTCACCTTCCCGGTACGACCCCAAACCCGAAAATGGGTTTTCACCCCTTTTGGCCCCGATCCGCCACCTTCCGGTGGTTGTGCCGCCACACACACCACCACCTCCATGAGATTCCCCACCCTTCAATGTGTACCTCCCTAAATTTTGGTGTCAAACCGAGTGTTTTAGCCTAACGTACATGTGACCGCTACAAACGCTGCAGACTGGCGTTGTTCAAGGAAATGCGTTTTTACCACTGTAAGTACTTTCCAAACAAGTTTTAAGATTTAAATATATTTTTGGCATCAACAGTTGTTGTATTTGATTATTGCTGATATGTGATGGTTGATGTTGGTATTTGTTGGTTGATTGGATTATTTAACTGTTGGCTATCTGGTGCATAGTTGTCTGCATTGTGTATTTACGCGCATGCTCATGAAAATATGTGGAAAGTGGATTTTGGCATGATTTTGGATATTCATGTGTTGAGATTGGAAAATGGGATTTAAATTGTGTTTAGTGGATTTTATTGGTTTTGGGCTGAGTCATAACGGGGACGGCGATACGTAACGCCCGTTGTGATCAGCGTGAGTGTGTGGATGACGTAATGGGGACGGCGATACGTAACGCCCATTATGGTCATCGGGTGTGCATTTCATATCGGGGACGGCGATACGTAACGCCCGGTATGAAATGAGTGTGTGTGGATCGTAATGGGGACGGCGATACGTAACGCCCATTACGATTTTGGGTGTGTGTGTAAATCATATCGGGGACGGCGATACGTAACGCCCGGTATGATCGATTTTGAGGATATTATTTTATGGAAAATGATGGGTGATTTTATTGTGGATTAAATTGGGATTTTGACGAGTGTGGTTATTTCATCGATTTTGAGGAAGATGATTTTGAGCCGCATGCATATGGTAATTGTTCTTGGTTGTTGTTGTGGCATTAATGTATTTTTGTCTTTTGGTTTGGTTGGGTTGTACTTACCTGCGATGCCATCTTGGTGTCGTAGTTTTGTTTGGATGCAGACTTTGGAGAGGCCGAGCCTGAGGAGACGGCTCCGCTATTGAGGTGTTATTATTAATTGATATCTCGGGAAATTTATTTTCCCCTTTTATAATAATGTATTTGTTTAATTTGTATTTTTGGATAACTGTATTAAATCTCCTGCTGGAGAGTTTTTATTAAATTGGTTTGTAAATTATTTCTAAAAATTCTGGTACTTAGATATTAATTTATTTTCCGCTGCGACCTTTTATTTATGTATGTCACGTGTGCACACACGTTTGACACGTGTTGTTGGGATGTGTGACTAGTGTTGTCATCATCCCGACGCCTCGATTCCCGTGTTATTTTAAGGGGAATTTGGGGGCGTCACAAAAATGGATAATAAGATACCATATCACCAGAAGTGGTACAACTCAAAAAGGGGTAAAAGCTCACAGAATAATTCTTCAAAAAAAAGTGAAGAGGTATCATAAATGTGGAATGACTGGACATTGATCACGTACCTGTCGTACGGCCAAACATTTAGTTGATTTATATCAAGTATCTATTAAAGGAAAGAATAAAATGCATGAAACAAATTTAGTAGAATCATCAGATGATTTATTAGATTCAGTAGATGTAAATATTACTCATCTTGATGTCTCTGATTTCTTTAATTATCCTGAAAGTAGAATTGACCACTTAATTGGAGATGGAAGTATTCCACTCAATTAATGTATTTTCTTTCTATTATCTGTAATAAAAGTTTTGTATATTTTTGTAGAATCATGGATCATATTGATGAGCTTTTTATCTCTGAGTTGAATGATAAAGATATATGTCTGACTGACAGTGCTATAACTCACACAATTCTCAAAAAAAAGAAATATTTTCAAAATCTAACACTAAGCAAAGCCTATGTCCATACCATATCAGGTTCATCAGATTTAATTGAAGGCTCTAGAAGAGCTTATATTGTGTTGCCTAATGGCACCAAATTTTGTATTGATGATATTCTATTCTCTTCACAATTCAGAAGAAATTTATTGAGTTTCAAATATATACGTCGTAATGATTACCATATTGAAACGACCAATGAAGGCAGTAAAGAGCATCTTCTTATTACTAAAACAATTTCGGGCCAAAAGCTCGTATTAGAAAAATTGCCTGCTCTATATTCTGGATTGTATTATACAAAGATGAGAACAATTGAATCATATGTGGTAATGCACCAGAAATGCATTGACCCCAAAATATTTATGACTTGGCATAATCGTCTTGGACATTTGGGATCTATAATGATGAGACGAATTATTGAAAATTCGCATGGGCATCCCTTAAAAAATCAAAAGATATTTCTACCCAATGAATCTCCATGCTCTGCATGTTCTCAAGGTAAGTTGATTATCAGACCATCTCCCTCAAAAGTCATTGTTGAATCTCCATCTTTTTTACAAATGATTCACGGAGATATATGTTGGTCTATTCATCTATCAAGTGGACCATTTAGATACTTTATGGTTTTGATTGATGCATCTAGTCGATGGTCACATGTTTGTCTGCTTTCCACTAGAAATGTTACATTTGTTAGACTTATTGCTCAAATAATCAAACTACGAGCACAATTTCCTGAGTATCCAATTAAGACCATTCGATTGGATAATGCAGGTGAATTTTTATTTCAAGTTTTTGATAATTATTGCATGTCAATAAGAATAGATGTTGAACATCCTGTTGCCCATACACACACAAAACGGTTTAGCTGAATCTTTGATCAAAATGTTTCAACTAATCGCTAGACCTTTACTTATGAAATCAAGACTACTTATTTCTGCTTGGGGACATGCTATATGTAATAGCCCAAATTTTTAGGATATAATATTTTCTTGAGAATTTATTTTAAGAAATTTGTTGGAAATAATATTTTTATAGAAAAAGAATAGGAAACTTAGATGCATTCTAAGGTAAATGTTGGATGGACTTTTGGGAATTTTAGCAATGTATCAACTAGAGAAATTCAATTTAGACCTCGAAAGAGATAAATTTTCGAAATTTGAGGAAGAAATTCAAAGGGAACTGAAAGAACAAAACATCAAACACTTGGTGTGCCAAAACGGATTCTCGGACTGGACCGTCGAATTTTGGTTTAATAATCATAACGTTTTCATATGAGGTCCAAATAAGGTAATTCCAATTCGTATAGAACCATTAGAGAGAGATCTAAAACTTATATGTTTTGGATTTTTGAAGATAAGGAATTTATCAAGGACTAAATCTAGTGTGAAGTGGACGGACAGAGATAGGAGTCAACTGGTAACCGACTTAGATGAGTTGTCTTAGGTTCAACCATGTGACGAAAATTAAGATTAGCTACCATATTTTCTGAAGTCTTGACATGTGTGGGAACATGTGGCAAGTTGATAAGAATTTATCTAGAAGCCTTGGTGGGTAAGAAAACAAAGGAAAACAAATGGAGAATTCGGATTGGAGATTCTCGGGTAAGTTTTGACGTGTTTCCGTAAACTAATCATATCTCTCTCATATGATATCATAATAAGGTGATTCAAAATCCTGTAGAACCCTAAGAGGATTATCATAAACTTTCATGATTTGAGTTTTGGAAGAATCGAATTTTATCATTGACGTATTAGGGCTGGAACGTGGCTAATCCCTTGGAGAGGCCAAGTGGACAGATGCACCCCTTAGAAGATTTCCTATGATGGTGTTTTGTCTTCACCCTGTGTGTTGGAACTCTTTGAGCCCTTGATCAAGATCATTTTATAGGTGTATTAATCTCAACCATGGGATTTAAAATATCAGCAAATCCCCATAGGATTAGGGGTGATCATGAAACCACAAGTAGGGGACACCTCACCTATGCAGCCAAATGGAGTTGCTGAAATGCATAAGCCCTCTTCCCTTTCACCTCACCTATAAATAGATGCATGGGCTTCTCTTCTTTCCCCATGAGAGATACCAGTCGGCCATAGTGAGAAATACCCAAGAGAAATACACAAAAACCCACTCACATCACTTAAGTGTCAAAAGAGAGCTAAGTAAGGATCTTAGAGAGAAGTGTGGTGCAAAACCAACTCAAGACTAATCATTTAGCTTTGTAAAAAATTTGTAAGTGCATATATTAACTTAGTCTTGGCATAGAATAAGTGGTTTGGTGATTGGATTATGTTTGATATTTATTTGAGCTTAATCTTTGTTTATGTGTTAAATTGAAGCCTATTGAGTTTTGAAGTGGTTTTTGCTATGATAAAATACTAGGAAAATTATGAGATCTTAGAAAAATATTCTATGATGATATATTAAGAGGATTATGTGAAAATATGAGGTCTTGATTTGGAAAAAAAAAATTGATAGATCAACCCTAGCAACTTTCGGACTTAAAAGGGATTAAGATGACAGATTTAACATCCTATGGTAAAATGGTCATAACTTATTAGTGTGATATTAGAATTGAATAATTCAAGAGGCTACGGAAATCTAAGACAGAGATATACAACTTTTCTGTTTTACGTTTTACGATATAAGAAATAAATGAAGGACAAAATCTGGATTTAATTGGCAGAATGAGATTTAGGCAGAAATTTAGCTCGACCCTTGATCAACGTTTGGCTCGAGCGAAATACCCTATTATGTTTGATTTTGAGATTTTTATTAATTGAAGAGTTTATGACTCAAGTAAAGGAAAATAAGATGTTGAATTTATAAAGTGATTGGTTATCCATGATTTTATGATAATTTGTTATTCAAGTATTATTTGTTATATTATGATACTATGAGATGATAAGGTTAAGGATATGAGAAATGAAACAAGAAAAGATAAGGCATGGCCCTTCCATGGATAATAATAATGGTATGGCCCAACCACGGGTAATAATAGTGGCATGGCCCTTACTCGGGTAATAATAGTGGTATGGCCCAACCACGGGTAATAATAGTGGCATGACCTTTCCACGAGTAATAATAGTGGCATGGCCCTTCCACGGGTAATAATAGTGGCATGGCCCGACCACGGGTAATAACAGTGACATGGCCCAACCACGGGTAATAATAGTGAATTATAATAAAAAAATATGAAAATGATATGGCTAAGAATGAAAAGTCAATGTATGATACAAGTTTATGTAAGTCCACATAAGAGATAAGTTTAATTCATACATGAGTTACATGAATCATATCATAAATATATACTTTGATTCTTATATGTGACTATTTCACGATGTTTATGCTTTTATTAAGTTAAATGTGTACTTACTGATATTTCTCTAGAAATCTCATTCTTGTATGGTTCATTTTCTTTTGGAATATAATTTTAACTGCAGGGTTGGATGACGGTCATGGACTAGACCCTAGTTACTCGAGAGACCTAGAGAAACCCTGAGGGTTCCCCGGAGTACTCTCTCCATAAAAGTTTATGACCAGTTGGTAGTAATAAGGACCAGCGCGGGCATGAAGAAAGAGTTTCCCGAAGTGAAGAAGAAGAAGCCTAGGCTGCTTTAAGACAAAAGTTTTGATAAATTTGTATTTCGACTAAGAAAACTAACTGGGTTATGCATGTAATGATACAATGATATTTTAAGAATGGATGATATGAATACTAAGGTTTTGTGTAACCATGTGATCTCTAGAATTTTTATTTTTACTTTTTCGCTGCGTTTTGCCTCACATTTCAATAAGTACGGGGGTGAGTAACCAAGTGTTACTGACCCTAACACTTCAATTTGCGTTGAATTACGAACGTAAATTGGGGGCGTCACACTATATTTCATGCAGCATCTTTAATTCACATCAGACCATCTGCATATCATAAATATTCTCCATTACAGCTTGCATTTGGTTAACAACCAAATATTTCTTATTTTCATACTTTTGGATGTGCTGTATATGTTCCAATTGCACCTCCGTAATGTACAAAAATGGGCTCTCAACATAGACTTGGGATATATGTTGTTTTTGATTCTCCATCTATTATTAGATACATTGAACCCCTTGCTGGGGATATGTTTAAAGCAAGTTTTGAGGATTGTTACTTTGAATAATCCACTTTTCCATTAATGGGTAAAGAAAAGTCGGTACCTGAAGTACGACAAGATATTACTTGGGATAATAAGACCCTATCTCAATTTGATCCTCCTACAAATGAATGTAAATTGGAAGTTCAGTGGATTATTCATTTACAAAATGTTATAAATCAATTACCGGATATATTTACTAACACTAAAAGTGTAGTAAAATCTTATATTTCTGCTGTTAATGCTCCAGCAATGATTGAAGTCCCTGAAGGACAAATTGTCAAAACAACAATATATGAGTCTAAGATACGCCTGAAGCGTGGAAGACCTATTGGTGTAAAAAACAAAATTTTCAGAAGGAAAAGAATACAAAATGAATTTGGTGTTCCTGAATAACACGTACCTACAATACAGGCTACAAATATAATTGGTGCTCCTAAAGCGTTCAAATCTTCTATTCCAGAACCTCCTGAATAGGAAACTCCTGAAGAGTATAAATCTCCTGAAAAGGGACCTCCTGGAGAGGTGTTTCATGAAATGTTTTCCCCTTGAAAAGGAACAGGTACCTGAAAATAATGAGATCTCAATACATTTCATGAATACTGGAGAAATTCTGAATAGAAATAAAAATGTTGTTGACAACATATTTTCATATAAAATAGCCATTGACATTACCAGAAGTAATGAAGAAAGTGAGCCAAAAATCGTCGAAGAATGTCGACGTAGAAATGATTGGCCAAAATGGAAAGCAGTTATTGAAGCTGAATTAAATTCGCTAGCAAAGCGAGAAGTGTTTGGATCTGTTGTCCAAACACTAAAGGGTGTGATGCCTGTTGGATATAAGTAGGTATTTGTACGAAAACGTAATGAGAAAAATGAAACTGTGCGGTACAAAGCAGGGCTTGTCGCACAAGGTTTCCTGCAAAAATCCGGGATTGATTATAAAGAAACATATTCTCCCGTTATGGATGCAATCACATTTAGATTTTTGATTAGTCTGGTTGTTACAAAAGGATTAGAAATACGGTTGATGGATGTAGTCACTACATATTTATATGGATCGTTAGGCCATGACATATATATGAAAATCCCTGAAGAATATAAAATGGCTGAAGCATCTACAAGTACATTTAGAAATATGTATTATATCAGACTACAAAAATCTTTATATGGGTTGAAGCAATCCGGACGCATGTGGTATAATCGCTTAAGCGAATATCTATTGAAAGAAGGATTTGAGAATAATCCTATATGCCCATGTGTTTTTATTAAGAAATCAGAATCCAGATTTGTCATTATTGCGGTTTATGTTGATGATTTAAATATTGTGGGAACTCCTGAAGAGATCTCAAGAACCGCTACATATTTAAAGAATGAATTTAAAATGAAAGATCTTGGCAAAACAAAACTTTGTCTCGGCCTGCAGTTCGAGCACTTGCCAAATGAAATTTTTATTCATCAGTCCATGTATACTGAGAAAGTTTTAAAGCATTTTTATATGGACAAATCTCATCTCCTGAGTACTCCAATGATTGTTCGAACACTTGATGTGAAGAATGATCCATTTCGTCCTTGTGATGACGATGAAGAAATTCTTGGTCTTGAAGTTCCATATCTCAGTGCAATTAGAGTTTTGATGTATCTTACAAATTGAACTCGACCAGATATTATATTCTCAGTTAATCTGCTTGTAAGATATAGTTCTGCACCAACTCGAAGGCATTGGAATGGCATTAAACATGTCCTTCGTTACCTTCATGGTATGGTTGATATGAGATTATTTTATCAATGTAGATCAAGTCCACAATTGATTGGGTATGCAGATGCAAGTTATCTTTCAGACCCACACAGACATAGATTTCAAACCAGATATTTATTTACTTATGGAGATATTGTCATATCATGGAGATCTGTTAAGCGGACACTATCTGCTACTTTTTTAAATCACTCAGAGATCATTGCTATTCATGAAGCAAGTCGAGAGTGTATTTGGCTGAGATCAGTAATTCAACATATCCAGAAAAAGTGTGAACTTCCCATGATCAATAATAGCCCAAAAATTTTATATGAAAATAATACTGCTTGTATCACTCAAATAAGAGGAGGATATATTAAAGGTGACAGAACCAAACATATTTTACCTAAATTCTTTTATACTCATGAATTTCAAGAGAAATGTGAAATTGATGTCAAGTAGATACGATCTAGTGATAATCTGGCAGATTTATTCACAAAGGCATTACGAACTGCGACATTCAAAAAAATTGTGCATAATATTGGAATGCGAAGACTCAAAAATCTATCATCACGCACTTTTCAGGGGAGTAAATGTCATGAAGACTTGTGCAGTTTGTACTCTTTTTCCTTCACTGAGGTTTTGTCTCACTGGGTTTTCTTCTGCAAGGTTTTAATGAGGAAATCTTAAAGCACTTGTGGATACATAAGAAGACTGTACTCTTTTTTCCTTCTCCATTGATTTTTCTTCCCATTGAGTTTTTCTTTGGCAAGGTTTTAACTAGGCAGATTCTTTATGGGTGGTCATTCAAGAGGGAGTGTAATAAAACGAGAAGGAGAATGGAGGGACGGTTGCCATCTCCTGTTCCACCACCAAAATTATGTGAATGATCCCCCACTATTATTTTAAATCTTGCACAATGACTTGATAGTAACTTCAAGACCTATAAATATGGATTTCAGTTGTTCTGAAATTTATAAGAAAATATAGAGAGAAGAAAATTTCAATTCTTAAGAGTTCTAAAGAGTTTCTTATATATTTCTCTCTTGCAATAGTAGTTTTTTTCTTTAGTTTTATAATATATATATATATAATATATATATATATATATATATTCAACGTAGATATTGTGATTAAAAGACAAAACTTTAATAACTCAAAACCTCAGAAAAAAAATAATAACCATTTAATATTAATTGTCACATTTAGAAACAAGATTTTACTTGCGTTTTGGACCAATAAGAATCATATTAATTCATATCATGTTCGCATGAATAAGCCAGGTTTCAAGTAATTACACTAGTCATGATCCACCAAACCAATGTTTCTTTTTAAATTATTCTGGGATAAATTGAAGTAAATTAAAGAAATGTGCTTTGGTTTTCATAAATTTAATGAGTTATTGTGGATTCTAATTTTGTTTCCTTGTTGTCTTTTTGCCTTCAATTTGCTTTCAATTCACGAACACCACATTAATTTATTTATATAGAACGTTAAACTTCACACAAGCAATCTGATATTAATATAATTTCCCAATAATCTGGCGGTAGAATACAAATTCCCAATCCTTTTCTTTTTTCATATCTCGACCAAAAAAGAACAAAAAAGGAATGGTCTGAAGTTTAATTTTCATTGGTAGTTTCCCATACCAAAAGAATTAGCTAGCTAGGAAAATAATATTGAAATTACATAAACTAAAATATTCTCAATAGGGTGAAAGGCCAACGGCAACCACGATGTATATATAGACTATGTTTCTTTTTTTTTTTTCTTACAGAGATAATTAGGTTGAATAGGATCCTATTAAATGAGCAATTAAAGTTTCCTAGTGTTGGGAAATAGGCGACGAAACAAACAACACAGATATGAAATAAACCGCAGTGGATGCAACAGTGAGAAATAAAACAGTAAAGACAGAAAGAACACACAGATTTAAGTGGTTCAGCTCAAAATGAGCTTACGTCCACTGTGGGGTTGGTTTCAAAGTTTCACTAGATCAAATGGAGGTTACAGAGAGAGTATCGAGAGATACTTACAACAGAGAACACTCACCTCACGTGTATACACTCAATCCTCACAAGTTTCACTCAAAATAGTGGAGAAATGGAGAAGAAAATGATCTAGGAAGAGTTACTGTTCACTGGCACCGAAAACAGGGGCTCTCGTCGTCTGCTGCGTCTTCGTCTGCTAATACGCGAAAATGCCTTCGCGATATTAATATCCTGCAATCTCGCTCGAGCGAGATTTAAACTCGCTCGAGCGAGGACTTCTAGGTCAGATTCGCTCGACTAGAAATCGGACACCTGGCACCACGTGGAATCTCGCTCGAGCGGGAGGTCGAGCGAGTGTCGAGCGAAGTCACTGCCTGAACCTCGCTCGAGCGGGAGGTCGAGCGAGGGTCGAGCGAAGTCTCGGGTTGGAGCAATTCTGGAAGTCTCGAAGTCTCGCTCGAGCGAGGGTCGAGCGAGACAGGACTGGGCTTGTATTCCTAAGCCATACTCAACACCTAGTGAGAACGAAAGAAGATTGCTTAATTTCTAAGAGATCGCCCCCGGCCCCTCAACCTTTTTTTCCATGATCGTGATAAATTTCTGTCCTCTCCATCGCCACTTGACACAGTTCTGTAGTATTTTGTGTTAAAACAGATACGTTTACTTTAATCAGGTAAAATTTTTTCTGGTATGTGAGCTTCTAGATAAAATATTTGGGGTTCCTATAATTTTTGGTCGTATGAAAACTGTATATTTCCAGGTATTTCCAGGATTTTGATGATGAAAATTCGGTTCATTTGTTATCAAGTCTTCCGGTTCATTTGTTAGCAGGTTTACATGCTCCAAAGTCGGTCTTTGCTATGATCAATCGGATGTTTAGCTCTTCCTCAATTTTTTAAACATTATTTCAATTTCCAGGATTGATAATACGTTAAGATTTCGAGAACTCTCATCAGATTCAACCGTCTAGGTATTTCAACCGACTGCCTCTGCTCTGTCTCAGTGATTTTTTGGCCGTAAATCTTTTGGTAGTCAAACTCAGGCAACAAAAAAGAAACTCGTCTTCTATACATGGCTTCTCAAGCCCATACATCATCTTCCAAGAATCCCAGGGATCACGACGTCTTCCTAAGTTTTAGAGGTGAAGAAACCCGTACAACCTTCACCGATCACCTCTATTCTGCCTTGATGCGAATAGGAATTCGCACCTTCCGAGATGAAAATCAGCTCCCTAAAGGAGAGAATATTTCTGAGAAGTTAATCACTGCCATTCGTGGATCCAAGTTTTCCATTGTTGTTTTCTCTAAAAGCTATGCTTTTTCTAGGTGGTGCCTTGATGAACTTGTCGAGATCGTGGACTGTGCAAAAACTAGAGACCACACTCTTATTCCTATATTCTTCTATCATGTGGAGCCCTCTGATGTCCGAAAACAAGAAAGAACTTTTGCCAGTGCATTCAATGGGTGTGAAGAATACGACGGATATGAGACTCGGTTTCAAGCAAATATGGAGAGAGTACAGAGGTGGAGAGAAGCTCTTAGCTATGCTGGGAATTGTACTGGTTGGATTATGAGTAATTGTGAAAATAGGTTGTCTCTCGTTACCCATGTTTTTTCTTGCATTTATTAGTGGTTTTTAATCTTTTCTTTAATTGCTTGCCTTGACTCCAATGCTAGGATAATAATATCGACTCTTCTCCTTTTATTATTATTTTATTTACTGGTGCTTAGTGTTATTTATTTCGAATTTCCTGTATTTTTCAGGTATGAATCAAAAATTATCGAAGAGGTTGTAGAAGAAATTTTCGTGAAAGTCAAGCCTGCTGGATTAGATATCGCCAAATACCCTGTAGGATTAGATTCTCGTGTCAAACAAATGAAAGATCTATTAAAGATGGAAGTAGGCGATGTGCACATTATTGGCATTTATGGGATGGGTGGTATAGGTAAAACAACTCTAGCCAAAGCTGTCTATAACCAAATATGTGATGGATTTGAAGGAAGTTGTTTTCTTTCGAACGTTAAAGAAAACACACAAAGATGTGATGGTGTAGTCCGTTTACAAGAACAACTTCTTTCTAATATCTTGAAAGCAAAGAATTTCAAGATTGATGATATTGACGAAGGAATCAAATTGATAGAGGATAGAATGCAGGGCAAAAGGATTCTTGTTGTTCTTGATGATAGACGATATGAAACAAGTATATAATTTAGTTCAGAGCTTTGGATGGTTTGGTTCGGAAAGTAGTAGAGAAATTTATGGTTTCAAAACAGCAAACCACATATATTATGACACCCTACGATGGTTGTTTAAGTAATCTTGGATATTTATCGTCACTGAGATCTATACGACAGTTTTTGGAATTTCTGTGGTCGCATTTATCACTGATGATGATCTCAGGGACAAGGTCGATTTCCCATTTTGGATTTCGTACTCTGGATAGACTTGTTCTTAGAAATCACAATTTTTTCGAGGATCAGGTTCTCGTTGAACTTGGGAGTTTTACTTCACTTCGAATATTGGATTTATCAAAAAACAACTTCCGTGATGTTCCTCATTTCATCAATGACTTTCCTCGATTAGAAGTATTAGTTTTGATGTTTTGTAATTCTCTTCTCTCGATTTCACATATCCCAGAAAACATCAAGTTTTTAAATTTAAGTGGTTCAACATCAGTGGAAAGGATCTCATTTCCTTCGAATTCAAATCTTATGCTTGACGCTCA
Organism: Platycarya longipes; assembly: GCA_036559045.1. Taxonomy (NCBI): domain Eukaryota; kingdom Viridiplantae; phylum Streptophyta; class Magnoliopsida; order Fagales; family Juglandaceae; genus Platycarya; species Platycarya longipes. The sequence goes on from CM071800.1 coordinate 18,494,571, forward strand.
GGGCTGCAGTAAACTGGTTGAGATTGAAGGCTTTAGTTCTAGGTCGATTCTATACATTGCAGCAGAAGGATGCCATGATCTGTCGTCTTATATATCGAATATGCTTCTTTAGGTACTCTCTCTCTCTCTCTCTCTCTCTGAACAATTTTTTTTAAATAATTTCCACATAGTTCCATTTCTTGGCAAAGTATCATGTTCCCTGCTATTGAGATTCCAGATTGGTTCACTCATAAGAGCAATGGATCCTCAATATCTTTTCCCGTACCTTTAGCTTCAGTGGGTGAGATTTGTGGACTAAATATTTGCGTTGTGCATGGGAAGAAGAGAATGTCTCAATTGAGGAACACTATAATTCAGATTTGCATCCAAAATAAAACAAGAGGCTATGGATTGCATATTCGTCTCTTCCCTGAATTTCCGGTCTCCGATTCCAATACTTTATATTTAGCGCGGCTACATGTTACAGAAAATACACTTAAGCCCATAGGTCTAGAAAAAGAAATAGAGATGGAAAGTGGGGAGGAAATTGAGGTTTCCCGCAAAGTTGATAGAGAGAGATTGGATGAAGTGAAGAAGTGTGGAGCTCATTTTCAGATTTTTTATGGAGAAAAAGAATTAATGGAGATGGCACGTGCAGTCCAAGTAGCTTCATGCATGATGAAGGTGTTTTATGAGGTAGACACTGAAACTGATGATACTGCATGCAGGTAATGGTGCCTCCGAAAATGAAGAAAGTGGGTAAGAAGAATGCATTGGCAACTTGCATTGAGTTATACATACGAGGAATTTGAGAATCTGAACATGAATTAATTGACAGAGAGAATAAATGCCATAAGGATGGGAGGAATTAGAGGAAGTACATTAATTGCCATTGTTGAAAATTGCTTGTAATTGAACTGTGTATTGAAAGACTGTTTTGAAGCACCATATTGTAGTTTTGAAAGACTATTATTGGCTGTTGGCTGTTGGCCGCCATGGTGTAATGCCTGATCTGATAAAATGAATGTGTTTGGATAAATGGAAAGTGAATGCAAATAAAATACAAATGTGCCACAGCTGTCCACCTCCAATTGCTGTTTTGCTAATTTATTTTTCCATTGAAGCAATTTCATACCTCCAATTTTACAGTTTAATTTATAATCCAACAATGCAATCATGTCACGACTTTATTGAAATAATATCTCCATTTCACATAGATTAGTAATATAATTATAATAAATTTGTAAATTGATCATTTTTCTTTGGGAGAATGCACACTGCAGTTTGGCGACCTACTAAACACAATTTTTTATTTTTTTCTCCCGAAACAAAAGTACTCTTTTGTTGATAACCTCCTTTATCCACATAAATTATTTGAGTATTACTTTTTGACCAACCCATCTCTTCTAGATGTTCTCACCAAACACTGAATCCCCACAAAACTGTACCCCAGATTTTGTAATTTCCTAGAAATAAGGAAATGCTTTAATTTGTCAAATACAGGATTTTTTTTTTTTCATATGTGATAAGTAATTGATAGTCATCCTAGAAAGATTGACTTGTCGCTGTAGAGCAATCTTCCGTTTAAATACAACATGAAGAACACCGGTATCATTAATACTAACTAGTCTTTTTATAGGCTAACTCATAGGCAACACAAATTTATTGTATCCCTATATATAAGTTGGGCCAGAAGAAAAAAAAAGGGGGTATATTCATCATCAAAAGTGCTTACCATCTGGAATATACTAGGAGGAAAGCAATGAGAGGAGAAACTTCTTCAAGCATGAACCTTTTTGTGAAATGTGGGAAATAATCTCCTACCTACCAAGAAAAATCTTTTCTGTGAAGAGTGATTGATGATCCTTCATGCAGATCTTGTCATAGATATGAGGAATTTGTTATGCATGTTTTATGAGGAATGAGGATGTCCATTCTAGTCCATTTCCAAAAGTGGTAGACAAGAGAAGTAGACTTTCTGCAGCAGTGGGCATAAGCAAAACTGATTACAACTCTACAACAAGATGAACTAGAATGGATTGTAGTATCAAATGTGTTGAGTATGGCTTGTGAATACACGCCTCAGACCTGTTTCGCTCGACCCTCGCTCGAGCACCACTCGAGCGAGGCTTCTAGACTTCCAGACTTACTTCAACCCGAGAGTTCGCTCGACCCTCGCTCGACCTCCAGCTCGAGCGAGGATCAGGCAGTGACTTCGCTCGACAGTCGCTCGACCTCCTGCTCGAGCGAAGTGCCACGAGTTGCCACGTGTCCATTTGCTGTTGAGCGAATTTGACCTAGAAGTCCTCGCTCGAGCGAGTTTAAGTCTCGCTCGAGCGAGATTGCATATTATAAATATCGCGAAGTCATTTCGCGCGGATGAAAAAAACGCAGCAGCAACGGCCTCTGTTTTGGACGACGAGAACAAAGCCCCCTCCTAGATCATTTCTTCTTCATTTCTCCAATATATTGAGTGAAATTTGTGAGGATTGAGTGTATACAAGTGAGGTGAGTATTTCCTTTTGTAAGAATCTTCTGATTCTCTCTCTATAACCTCCATTTGATCTAGTGAAGTTTTGAAACGAACCCCACAGTGGATGTAAGTTCATTTTGAGCTGAACCACTTAAATCGCTATGTTCTTTCTTTGTTTACTATTTTATTTCTCATTGTTGCATCCACTGCAGTTTATTTCATATACTTGTTGTTTGTTTCATCTGCTATTTCCCAACAAACTAATATCAGAGCGTTCAGGCTCTGTGAATATTTGAAGGGATGGCTACAACAAGATTTGAAATTGAGAAATTTGACGGTTAAAACAGTTTCAGCTTTTGGCGCCTGAAGATGAAGGCATGGTTGTGCCAGCAGGGGTTATTCAAAGTTCTATTTGAAAGGACGGCAGATTCTCCTGTACCGTCTAAGGACGATAAAGAAAATGTACATGGTACTATTTTACTGTCATTGTCTGATGGAGTGTTAAGAAAGGTAGCGGAGGAGGAGACCACTGAGGGTCTCTGGAACAAGCTTGAGAGCTTGTATATTAAGAAGTCTCTCACTAACCGGTTGTATTTAAAACAACATTTATATACACTCAAAATGACTGAGGGTTCGTTAGTTACTGAATACCTAGATGAGTTTAACAAAATTATTATGGATCTTAGAAATATTGACATCAAGCTTGATGATGAAGATCAAGTTTTAATTGTGTTGTGTTCATTATCTGCCTCATTTGATAATTTTGTAAATTCTATGCTATATGGTAGAAATACTATCTCCTTAGCAGATGTGAAGTCAGCTTTGAACTCGAAGGAGTTGAGAAGTAAGTATGATAAGGGTGGTGAAGCACAAGCTAGTGGGTTGTTTGTCAAAGATACCTCCGACAGAAGAAGATCCAGTCAGAAGGGTTCAGAGAAGGGCAGAGGAAAGTCCTGGGGGAAATCAAAGTCCAAGTCCAACAAGAAGAATGCAAAATGCTATTACTGTCAGAAGTTTGGACACTACAAGGGTGAGTGTACGAAGCTGAAGAAGAACGAGGAATCCACGAGTTCCTCTAATGTCGTCAGTGCTGCTGATGAATCTAATGGCTCTGATGTGATTCTTGTAATCAGTGATTTGAATAGTCGGTTCAGTGATAAGTGGGTTATAGACTCAGCTTGCACGTTCCATATGTGTCCCAGAAGGGACTGGTTCATGTCTTATGAACCAGTCAACAGTGGTTCTGTTTTGTTAGGGAACGACACAGCTTGCAAGATTGCAGGAATGGGCTCTGTGAAGATCAAGATGTTTGATGGGATAGTTAGGACATTGACTAATGTCCGGCACATTCCAAACTTGAAAAAGAATCTTATCTCCATGGGGCCCTTGATTCTTTGGGTTTGAAGTACACGGGACAAGGTGGAGTTCTGAAGGTCAGCAAAGGCTCCATGATAATTATGAAGGGAGACTTGAAAGATGGTCTCTATTTCTTCCAGGGCAGTACTGTCAGCGTTAAAGCTGTAGTTTCAGTATCTGATCAGTCAAAGTTAGATCTTACTCGTCTATGGCACATGAGATTGGGCCATATGAGCGAGAAGTGGATGTCTATCCTTAGTAAGCAAGGGTTGTTAGGGAATCAGAATTTGGGCAAACTAGACCTGTGCGAGCACTGCGTATTTGGCAAGCAGAGTAGAGTTCAGTTTGCAACAAGGGTCCACAGAACAAAAGGTACAGTGGACCACATTCATTCCGACCTTTAGGGTCCGTCTTCAGTTCCATCGAAAGGTGGAGCTAATTACTTGCTTACGTTTATTGATGATTACTCACGGAAAGTGTGGGTTTATTTTTTGAAACAGAAAAGTGATGTCTTCAAGAACTTCAAGCAGTGGAAGTTTTGATAGAGAATCAGACCGGTAAGAAGGTTAAACGGCTTCGAACTGACAACGGGATGAAATTTTGCGGCAGTGACTTTGATGAGTTCTACATGAATGAAGGAATTGTCAGGCACCGTACAGTCAGGTACACTCCACAGCAAAATGGAGTGGCTGAATGGATGAACCGAACCCTCCTGGAACGAGCATGTAGTATGCTCTCCAATGTCGGGCTGTCTAAGGACTTTTGGGCGGAAGCAGTCAATACAGCCTGCTTTCTGGTGAACCGCTCTCCAGCCACAGCTATTGAGTTGAAGACAACTAATTAGGTATGGTCTGATGAACCTACTGATTATTTGAATTTGAAGATATTTGGTTGTCTTGCTTACTTTCATGTGAATGATGGTAAGCTAGAACCTAGGGCAAAGAAGTGTATATTCATGGGATATACTTCTGGGGTGAAGGGATATAGATTGAGGTGTACTGATCCCAAGTTACCCAAGTTTGTGATAAGCAAAGATGTAGTATTTGATGAAAAATCTATGCTTAATCCAAGAACTCAGATTCCCGTGTCTACAGGGAAGAAGGTGGAGTTGTAGGCTTCACATGACACACTACCTGAGACTGAGGATCATGCCATAGCTGATGAGCATGATTTTGAATCAGAGACTGAGACACCAGTTGAGGAGCAATACAGTATAGCTGCTGGTAGACAGAGGAGGCAGATCAGACCACTTCAGAGATATGCTCATGCAAATATGATCAGTTATGCACTTGCTACAACGGAAGAAATTGTTGGGCAGGAGCCTTCCAGTTACTCAGAGGCTGTGAAGAGTACTGAGTCTGCACAGTGGTGTTCAGCGATGACTGAAGAGATTGAGTCTCTTCACAAGAACCAAACCTGGGATTTGGTTAAGTTACCAGCGAAAACTAGAGCTGTGGGCTGCAAGTGGGTTTTCAAGAGAAAAGAGGGAATCCAGTCTGATGCAAGATACAAAGCTCGTCTAGTTGCTAAAGGCTATAGTCAGAGAGAGGGGGTCGACTTCAATGAAGTGTTCTCTCCAATGGTAAAACACAGCTCAATCAGAGTTGTACTAGCCATCACGGCTTTGTATGATCTGGAGCTTCAGCAGCTTGATGTGAAGACAGCGTTCTTACATGGTGAGCTTGAAGAGACTATCTATATGCGTCAGCTAGAAGGGTTCACAGTTGAAGGTAAAGAAGATCGTGTATGCAGACTGAAGAGGTCTTTGTATGGGTTGAAGCAGTCACCTAGGCAATGGTATAAACGTTTTGATTTGTTTATGATTGATCATGGTTATTTGAGAAGTAATTATGATTGTTGTGTGTATCATAAACAATTGCCTGATAAATTTTTCATTCACTTATTACTTTATGTTGATGACATGCTTATAGCTACTAAAAGCATGGTTGAAGTTGATTTGTTGAGAACTCAACTTAAAAATGAGTTTGAGATGAAAGATTTAGGTGATGCTAGGAAAATATTGGGGATGGAAATCCATAGGGATAGGAAAGCTGGGAAGTTATACTTGTCCCAGAGAAAGTATATAGAGAAGGTTCTAGACATGTTTGGAATGTCTAACTCCAAACCTATCAGCACGCCGCTGGCGTTGCATTTTAAACTTTCAGCTTCCCTATCTCCCCAGACTGATGAGGAGGAACAGTCCATGGCAAATGTTCCTTACTCTAATGCTGTAGGTAGCATTATGTATGCCATGGTGTGTACTAGTCCAGATATTTCACAGGCAGTGAGTGTGGTTAGCAGATATATGGCTAAGTTTGGTAGAAGTCACTGGCAGGCAGTGAAATGGATTTTGAGGTACTTGAAGGGAACCTCGCATGTGGGCTTGATATTTGATAGAGATGTAGATCTCAGTTCTGTTGTTGTTGGTTTTGTTGATTCTGACTATGCTGGGGATTTAGACAAGAGAAGATCATTGACAGGCTACATTTTCACATTATGTGGTTCTGCTATTAGTTGGAAAGCAACACTTCAATCAACTGTCGCTTTATCAACTACAGAGGCAGAATACATGGCAGCAGCTGAGGCTGTTAAGGAGGCCATTTGGGTGAAGGGGCTGATCAGTGACTTGGGTCCTCAGCAGACAGAGATGACAGTGTTTTGTGACAGCCAGAGTGCTATACATTTGACTAAAAATCAAATGTATCATGAGAGGACGAAGCACATTGATGCCAGGTATCATTTTATCAGAGGAATAGTTGCAGATGGTACAGTTAGTATTCAGAAGATTGCTACTTCAGAGAATCCAACAGATATAATGACCAAGCCAGTTGCAGTATACAAGTTCAAATTTTGTTTGGACTTGATAGGGGTTCGGGGTTTCCAGGTTCCTTAGGGAACTCAGATGGGGTTGGTTTCTTCAGTTGCTGCATTTTTACATTCTTGGGTTGATATGGATTTTATGAGACTTTGGGTATTCAAGCCAAGGTAGAGATTTGTTGAGTATGGCTTGTGAATACACGCCCAGACCTGTTTCGCTCGACCCTCGCTCGACCGCCGCTCGAGCGAGGCTTCCAGACTTCCAGACTTACTTCAACCCGAGAGTTCGCTCGACCCTCGCTTGACCTCCAGCTAGAGCGAGGATCAGGCAGTGACCTCGCTCGACAGTCGCTCGACCTCCTGCTCGAGTGAAGTGCCATGAGTTGCCACGTGTCCGTTTGCTGTTGAGCGAATTTGACTTAGAAGTCCTCGCTCGAGCGAGTTTAAGTCTCGCTCGAGCGAGATTGCATATTATAAATATCGCGAAGTCATTTCGCGCGGACGAAAAAACCACAGCCTTTATTTTGGATGACGAGAACAGAGCTCCCTCCTAGATCATTTCTTCTCCATTTATTCACTATATTGAGTTAAATTTGTGAGGATTGAGTGTATACACGTGAGGTAAGTGTTTCCTTTTGTAAGAATCTTCTGATTCTCTCTCTGTAACCTCCATTTGATCTAGTGAAGTTTTGAAACCAACCCCACAGTGGATATAAGCCCATTTTGAGCTGAACCACTTAAATCGCTGTGTTCTTTCTTTGTTTACTGTTTTATTTCTCATTGTCGCATCCGCTCCGGTTTATTTCATATACTTGTTGTTTGTTTCATCTGCTATTTCCCAACAAAATGCAACAGATAGAAGTTCAATAAGATGGAGGAAGCCTCCAAAAAGTTATATTAAAGTAAACTGGGATGCAACTTTTGATTGGGAGTCAGACAAAATGCGTAGGGTATTGGAATGATAATTAGAGATTCTGAACGAGAAAACTTTGTTAGCTCTTTTGGGTAAGAAGGATACATGTTTATATTATTAAGGATATCAATAAGGTGGAGGAAGACTGGACTAACTATGGTCATATTATTCGATGAGAGAAGGTGGAAAATGAGGAGCTAGCCTTGTTGGAAGATTCAAATTATTCATCAAAAGGGGAATGCAATAGCACATCATCAGCTGAGGAAGATTGGGATTATAGTGGAGGTCCAAGAAGGAGTAGATTTGGATTAAGAAAGTGGATCATTTCTCTGTTTTTAATACTGTTTTGAAGTGAAAATTATTTTTTAGAGGAGGAGAATTTTCCCTTTAATACCATAATAATAAAGAGAAATGCTTTAGTAATGAAAGAATTTCACAAGAGTAAACTCCTAACTTGATATAATACATCATATTCTAAAGCATATTAATTTATGAGTTTATTTTTATATCATTTATTTGCGAATATAACACTTCTTCTCCAAATTGTAAAACATATTTAGATTGGAGAATTGCAATAAAATACTGAACTTATTTTTCAATATTGGTATTGATGCAATAAGGTTGGAAAATTCAAGTAAAAAAAAATGGAATCCAGGTATTTCATGAATCCAAAAGACTCATAAAAATAGAAGACAGAAAAAGAAAGAGAGTACAACACATTGAACATTCTATTCCTAGCCGTTATGTTAGGTACTTCGGTACGCAAGCCAAAGTGTCCACATTATTCGAAGCTCAAATAGGAGAGGAATAGTATTATATAAGCAGAAGAGGACAGGAATACTATCATGGGCCCCAATGTCCCACTTGCAACTAGAGAACATTAAACACAATTGATATTTTTATGTTTTCCGGATATTATTTAGTAACTTCTATGGTTTTGAGCAAGACACGTCGATTAATCTTAAACTTAGAAGCTTCAAAGCATTAATTAACACCAAAAATTATAGAAGGAAAAAAAAAAAGCATTTGTCCCAAATAATAAAAACGTTCTCTTTTAAGCAAGATTAGTAACATTACAAAAGATGAACATATACAAAGTGTTATTGCTGTGTTGTACGGCCTGGTCAACTCTGCAATTTCCAAACAACCTGTTTTGCACAAGGGATGAGTAGGTGGGCGGTGGAGACCTGAAACCACTCAAATAGCCGTGTCTTTATCATTTTCCATGACTCATCTTTGCCTATTGCATACAAATGTAAATACTCCCAGCATATTGAGAATCATGAGAATGACAATCAGACACATAAAAGGATTTATTCCCATAAATAAATCTTTCCAAATGGATTGAATTTGAAAATGGTAAAATGTACTAAAATTAATGATAGGTTGAGAGAAGAAATAGTTAAAAAAATAGTTAAAAAAATAATAATTTTATTGTTTACTAAGATTAATACTAAGATTTATAATTAATATATAAGTGTATTTGCAAATAAAAAAATTAATTATATTAAAATATATAATATTATATTATTATTTAAACTTAGAAATAGCTAGACTAATGTGGACTATCTAGCTAAACCATGTAGATTATAGGCAAAAGAGTAAATTTTAACTTCAATTAGGACTTAATAATAACTAGACTATTACTAATGCTCTTACAATACGAAAAGCCCCTCCCAATACGCACAAGTGGCATAAAAGTCCAAATTCCTCGGCAATATGAGAAGCAGCTTCTATGGTATTTATTTGTCCATTTGGGATGGCGATCAGAATTCAAAAGTCAAAAACGTCTGTGATTAATCCATTCTCATTCGTGCAAATCAAAAAAAGTCCGCAGAGTTAAGTTGAACTGAGCTAAGTTGAATGAATGTGTTAAAATTTGAAAAAATTAAATTATTTATTATATTTGATATAAAAATTTAAAAAATATATATATATGAAAATTTAAAAAAGTTGTAATGATGAGATGAAATGTGTTGAAAAGGGTTTAGATCCAAATTGGGCTTCATGTCGTACAGAGTTGTTGACATAAGACATGGGTGAATTTTGCATTCTCGGACTAAGAATAGGATAGACAAATTTTCAGGAGAATTGTGTCAAATGAAGAATATTAGTTTATTTTTTTAATTAAATTATGGTATGTAAACCTGTTTGGATAGTAAAATTATTTCATCTTATCTTATTTTATCTCATTATTATAACTTTTAAAAATTTTTACATTAAATATAATATACAATTCAATTTTTTCAAATATCAAAATAATAATAATATTTTTTATATATTTTATTCACTTTTCAATTTTTATTTCAATTCATCTCAACTTATTATCCAAACTGCACTTAAGTGTATTTTATATTATGTTAATTAGCAATTTAGCATATAATATATAATAAAATAAAGAAAATTATATATAAATATAAAAAATTATAAATGCAGATAGTAGTCCAGTTCAATTTAAATCAATTGTCAAAATATGAAAATCATTACCGCATTAATTTAAAACCGATTTCGATTCTTAAGAAACTTTACCAAAACAGAGGGCTTACAAATTGACTGACCCAGTTTAACCGATTTTTTATTTTTATGTATTTTTTACCCCTAGCTAGGAAAGTTACGAGACATTAAATACGTTTGGATTGATGCCGTTAAGGTATTTTTATTGAAATTTGAGAAACTAGTAAAGTCTATTGAAGTGAGTTTTACTTTTTTTTTTTTTTATAAATAATTATTTAATTATATATATAATTAAATATAAAGATTCCCAACTTAAAGAAAACAAAATTTTTTTCGTTTATTCCAAATTTTTCCAAACAAAACATGTACAAACAGTAAAGAAAACTACTATTTTTAACCCACCAAAAGTTCATAATTTTAAATATAGTCTAACTTTAAACTCTTATTGGTCATCCACTTCAATTTGCTCTTTCTACGATATTCTTAAACAAGAGGATGTATAACTTTTGATCTATTGAGAAGTACATAAATCAACCAATTGAATACATTACAAATGATCTAAATTTTTTTCCAACAATTCAGTGTCATACCCCCATCAAATTCCTGAAAAATCACAACCAACCACCCGATCAATAACTTAAATGCTATACTTTGTTCCTATTGATCATCCATGTCTATTCACGCATTACATGACCATAGATAAGTAATTGCCAATAGATACTAAAGTAAAACGTAGTTGGCAACTAAAAACATTTCGCTACCTTGATTGAATTTGCGAGCACACCAACCATCCACCCCCTCACATACAAAGCTGAGACCCCATATCCAATTAATTAAATGCTCCGGCCAGTTCCACACAAGGTAATTAGGTAAAGAAACCGCCTAAAGCGATGGTTCTCACCAGGGGCGGAACTAAAATTTAATGTTTGGGGGATGGACGATTGACAAAGTTTTATGCTAGTATGTATTTTTTGCACATGACTGTATACAAATAACAATAATCATACGTCATAAAATTATATACAAAAAATATATGCCTATAAATTATTTTATAACATAATTTTCTTTCAGATTCCGTAATTCTAGCTAGAGACCATTGCAAAAAAATTAAAAATAAAATAAAATAAAATAAACTTAAGATTTTTCCTTCACAAGTCTACAAATGAAGTTCATAGATTATTTTTGTACATCTCTTGATAAAATTAGATTAAGACTCAAAAATTAATCTTTTCTCATAAAACATTAAATTGCATTTTTTTATACAAGACATAAGCATGATATATGCATGACATCATTAAAAGTTTTAATTTGGAAAATTATATTTTGCATGTGCATGATATATGCAATGATCTCATTAAAAGCTTTATTTTCAAAAATTATATTTTACATGTGCATGACATATGCAATGACTTCATTCAAAAATTTGAATTTTGAAAATTGAATGACATATGCAATGACTTCATCAAAATTTGAATTTTAAATTTGAAACATGATTGAGTGTGACTCATTTGTCTATAAATAGCTCATTTGTGTTTTTTAAAAATCACAACAACAAGAGCTTACACATCTATTGCTAAGTTTTGCATCATTCTTTCAAAACTCTCATTCTCTCTTTTCTAAAGTTTTGAGCCTTGATTCTTGTTCTTTTTTAGAGAGATATAGGTTGAGCTATAATGTTTTTATCTCACTCATTGAGGAGTGTACTTTGATAGTCTACCTACAATCAACTCTTGTATCAGTAAGAGGGTGCGTATAACCCTTATGTGTGTAGAAGGTGTTCTACACAGGGAATAGTTGAATCACCAAGTGTAAGGTGATTGGAAGTGTAGAGGGTACTACACGGATTCTTTGGAGCGGTGCTGCTAAAAAATGTAATAGGTTTCTATCTCCACCTAAAGGAGATTGACTAGTGAATTTGGGATTCTCAAAGGATAGCTTGAAGCGAGGACGTAGGCAGTGGAGCTGAACCTCGTAAAAATACTAAGTTTACTTTTTCTTACCCTACTCTTTACATTTCTTGCTACTTTATGTTCTGTTTATATTTTATATTGTGTATTTGATTTATAAGTGTTAATTTTTATAATATAACCCAATTCACCCCCTTCTTGTGTTAGTCATCTGGGCAACAATATTCAACCCAGATATTGTGATTAAAAGACAAAACTTTAATAACTCAAAACCTCAGAAAAAAAATAATAACCATATAATATTAATTGTCACAATCAGAAACAAGATTTTACTTGCGTTTTGGACCAAGAAGAATCATATTAATTCATATCATGTTCGCATGAATAAGCCAGATTTCAAGTAATTACACTAGTCATGCTCCACCAAACCAATGTTTCTTTTTAAATTTTTCTGGGATAAATTGAAGTAAATTAAAGAAATGTGCTTTGGTTTTCATAAATTTAATTTGTTATTGTGGATTTCAATTTTGTTTCCTTGTTGTCTTTTTGCCTTCAATTTGCTTTCAATTCACGAACACCACATTAATTTATTTATATAGAACGTTAAACTTCACACAAGCAATCTAATATTAATTTACTTTCCCAATAATCTGGCAGTAGAATACAAATTCCCAAACCTTTCCTTTTTTCATATCTCGACCAAAAAAGAACAAAAAAGGAAGGGTCTGGAGTTTAATTTTCATTGGTAGTTTCCCATACCAAAAGAATTAGCTAGCTAGGAAAATAATATTGAAATTATATAAATAGGGTGAAAGGCCAACGGCAACCACGATGTATATATAGACTTTTTTTTTTTTTTTTTTCTTACAGAGATAATTAGGTTGAAATAGGATCCTATTAAATGAGCAATTAAAGTTTCCTAGTGAGAACGAAAGAAGATTGCTTAATTTCTAAGAGATAGCAATTAAAGTCTAAACGACGTGTTGGAGACGCATCGTTACTCTCGTTAATTTGGAGGTCTTCATCAATCTCCATTTTTCAGACATTATTTCAGGATTGATAACTCTCATCGGATTCAAGCGACTACGTGTTTCAAACGACTGCCTTGCTCTGTTACATGCGATTACTCCCACAATAATGACTGAGCTTCTAGATAAAATGTTTGGGGTTCCTATAATTTCTGGTCGTATGAAAACTGTATATTTCCAGGTATTTCCAGGATTTTGATGATGAAAATTCGGTTCATTTGTTATCAAGTCTTCCGGTTCATTTGTTAGCAGGTTTACATGCTCCAAAGTCTGTCTTTGCTATGATCAATCGGATGTTTAGCTCTTCCTCGATTTTTCAAACATTATTTCAATTTCCAGGATTGATAATACGTTAAGATTTCGAGAACTCTCATCAGATTCAACCGTCTAGGTATTTCAACCGACTGCCACTGCTCTGTCTCAGTGATTTTTTGGCCGTAAATCTTTTGGTAGTCAAACTCAGGCAACAAAAAAGAAACTCGTCTTCTATACATGGCTTCTCAAGCCCATACATCATCTTCCAAGAATCCCAGGGATCACGACGTCTTCCTAAGTTTTAGAGGTGAAGAAACCCGTACAACCTTCACCAATCACCTCTATTCTGCCTTGATGCGAATAGGAATTTGCACCTTCCGAGATGAAAATCAGCTCCCTAAAGGAGAGAATATTTCTGAGAAGTTAATCACTGCCATTCGTGGATCCAAGTTTTCCATTGTTGTTTTCTCTAAAGGCTATGCTTTTTCTAGGTGGTGCCTTGATGAACTTGTCGAGATCGTGGACTGTGCAAAAACTAGAGACCACACTCTTATTCCTATCTTCTATCATGTGGAGCCCTCTGATGTCCGAAAACAAGAAAGAACTTTTGCCAGTGCATTCAATGGGTGTGAAGAATACGACGGATATGAGACTCGGTTTCAAGCAAATATGGAGAGAGTACAGAGGTGGAGAGAAGCTCTTAGCTATGCTGGGAATTGTGCTGGTTGGATTCTGAGTAATTGTGAAAATAGGTTGTCTCTAGTTACCCATGTTTTTTCTTGCATTTATTAGTGGTTTTTAATCTTTTCTTTAATTGCTTGCCTTGACTCCAATGCTAGGATAATAATATCGACTCTTCTCCTTTTTTTATTATTTTATTTACTGGTGCTTAGTGTTATTTATTTCGAATTTCCTGTATTTGTCAGGTATGAATCAACAATTATCGAAGAGGTGGTTGAAGAAGTTTTCATAAAAGTCAAACCTGCTGGATTAGATGTTGCCAAATACCCTGTAGGATTAGATTCTCGTGTCAAACAAATGAAATATCTATTAAAGCTCGAAGTAGGCGATGTTCAAATTATTGGCATTTATGGGATGGGTGGTATAGGTAAAACAACCTTAGCCAAACCTGTCTATAACCAAATATGTGATGGATTTCAAGGAAGTTGATTTCTTTCGAACGTTAAAGAAAATTCACAAAGATGTGATGGTGTAGTCCGTTTACAAGAACAACTTCTTTCTAATATCTTGAAAGCAAAGAATTTCAAGATTGATGATATTGACGAAGGAATCAAATTGATAGAGGATAGAATTCAAGGCAAAAGGATTGTTGTTGTTCTTGATGATATAGACGATATGAAACAAGTATATAATTTAGTTCAGAGCTTTGGATGGTTTGGTTCGGGAAGTAGAGTGATTGCAACCACAAGAGATGCCCATTTTCTAACTCAATTGGGAGTAAAAGAAAGATATAAGGTTGAAATCTTGAACCAATTAGAATCTCTTCAACTTTTCAGTTGGCAAGCTTTTGGAATGTCTCATCCATGAGAAGGTTATCAGGGAGTTTCAGCTTGTGCAGTGAAGTATGCAGGGGGACTTCCACTAGCTCTGGAGGTTTTAGGTTCTTTTCTATCAAAAAGAACCATTGATGATTGGAAAGAAAAGTTGGAAGAGTTGCGAAGAACTCCCGATGACAAGATTCAAAGAATCATTAGAACAAGCTTTACGTCTTTGAGTATGAATGCTAAGAACATATTTCTTGATATCACATGTTTTTTCATTGATATGAAGAAAGAAAATGTGATTGAAATATTCAAGGGCCGTGGTCTCACTCCAGGTATTTGTATTGGTATTCTCGTTGAGAGGTCGCTTGTGACAATTGTTGGCAAAAGGTTGAGAATGCATGATTTGGTACGAGATGTAGGGAGGGAGATTGTTCGTGAAGAGTCATTTCGTGACCCTGGAAAACGTAGTAGAATATGGTTCCATGAGGACGCTTTAAATGTGCTACGCAATCATACAGTAAGAGGCGTTGATTTATATATTTCTATTAAATTATGATCAGAATATCTCTGCAGGGCCGATTGAATTAAGTTGAATGAGATTCTTGTTCAAACAACTTTTTTGTTTTTGTAGGGTTCGGATGCAGTGGAAGGTCTCGCTCTAGATCCACGTGGACTTAAAGAAGAACATTTTCAAACTGAAGCTTTTGCAAGCATGAAGAATTTGCAGTTGCTACAAGTGAATGGTGCACATATTAGTGGATGTTTCGAGCAGTTATCCGGAGAGCTAAGATGGCTTAGTTGGCATAAGTGCCCCTTAAAACTTCTTCCGGAAAATTTTCATCTAGAACACCTTGTTGTACTTGAAATGCAGTGTAGTAATGTCAAACAAGTTTGGAAGAAGAACAATATGGTATAACAAATTTTACAATAATGTCTTTTATTTTTCTGTTGATGTTAAATGTACTACTTACAAGGGCTGCTTCTTATTTAATTTTTTTTTTGTACGATTTTCTTTTTACAGGTAATGAATAAGTTGAAAGTCCTTAATCTCAGCTACTCCATAAATCTTTCCAGATCACCAAATTTCTCTCAAGTCCCAAATTTGGAGAGATTAATACTTAAAGGTTGACAAGCTTGGTTGAGCTTCACAAGTCTCTCGGCCATCTAAAAGGTCTTGTGCTGTTGGACTTGACAGGATGCGAAAACCTTAGGAACAATAATATTCTTGAATGCATCTCTAAGTTAAAATCGCTTGAAACTCTTGGGTTGTCTGGCTGCCTAAAATTTAATGAAGTAGTAGAGAAATTTATGATTTCAAAACAGCAAACCACATATATTATGACACCCTACGATGGTCATTTAAGTAATCTTGGATATTTATCGTCACTGAGATCTATACGACAGTTTTTGGAATTTTGGTGGTTACATTTATCACTGATGATGATCTCAGGGACAAGGTCCATTTCCGATTTTGGATTTCGTACTCTGGATAGACTTGTTCTTAGAAATCACAATTTTTTCGAGGATCAGGTTCTCGTTGAACTTGGGAGTTTAACTTCACTTCGAATATTGGATTTATCAAAAAACAACTTCCGTGACGTTCCTCATTTCATCAATGACTTTCCTCGATTAGAAGTATTAGTTTTGAATTTTTGTAATTCTCTTCTCTCGATTTCACATATCCCAGAAAACATCAAGTTTTTAAATTTAAGTGGTTCAACATTAGTGGAAAGGATCTCATTGCCTTCGAATTCAAATCTGATGCTTTTTGTTCGCGGCTGCTGTAAACTGGTTGAGATTGAAGGCTTAAGTTCTAGGTCAATCATATACATTGTAGCAGAAGAATGCCACAATCTGTCGTCTTATATATGGAATATGCTGCTTCAGGTACTCTCTCTCTCTCTCTCTCTCTCTCTCTCTCTCTCTCTAAACAATTTTTTTTAAATAATTTCCACAGAGTTCCATTCCTTGGCAAGGTATCATGTTCTCTGCTAGTGAGATTCCCGATTGGTTCACTCATAAGAGCAATGGATCCTCAATATCTTTTCCCGTACCTTCAGCTTCAGTGGGTGAGATTTGTGGACTAAATATTTGCGTTGTGTATGGGAAGAAGAGAATGTCCCAATTGAGGAACACTAGACTTCAGATTTGCATCCAAAATAAAACAAGAGGCTATGGATTACATATTGGTCGCTTCCCTGAATTTCCGGTCTATGATTCCGATACTTTATATTTAGCGCGGCTACGTGTTACAGAAAATACACTTAAGCCCATAGGTCTAGAAAAAGAAATAGAGATGGAAAGTGGGGAGGAAATCGAGGTTTCCTGCGAAGTTGATAGAGAGAGATTGATTGAAGTGAAGAAGTGTGGAGCTCATTTTCAGATTTTTTATGGAGAAAAAGAATTAATGGAGATGGCACGTGCAGTCCAAGTAGCTTCATGCATGCTGAAGGTGTTTGATGAGGTAGTCACTGAAACTGATGATACTTTATGCAGGTAATGGTGCCTCCGAAAATGAAGAAAGTGGTTAAGAAGAATGCATTGGCAACTTGCATTGAGTTATACATACGGGGAATTTGAGAATCTGAACATGAATTAATTGACAGAGAGAATAAATGCCATAAGGATGAGAGGAATTAGAGGAAGTACATTAATTGCCATTGTTGAAAATTGCTTGCAATTGAACTGTGTATTGTTGAAAGACTCTGTTTTGAAGCACCATATTGTAGTTTTGAAAGACTCTATTGGCTGTTGGCTGTTGGCAGCCATGGTGTAATACCTGATCTGATGAAATGAATGTGTTTGGATAAATGGAAAGTGAATGCAAATAAAATACAAATGTGCCACAGCTGTCCACCTCCAAAGAATGCACACTACATTAGTAAAATAATTACTAAACACAATTTTTTATTTTTTTTCTCCCAAAACAAAAGTACTCTTTTATTGATAACCTCCGTTATCCACATAAATTAATAAAAACGTTCTCTTTTAAGCAAGATTAATAACATTACAAAAGATGAACTCTGCAATTTCATAAAATAGTGAAATTTTTGACAAATTTTTTTTTCAATATAAACTAGCAAATGATAATTTTTTGAATATTTGGGGGGGGGGGCAATTTTTATTTTTTTATAATTTGAGGGAGTGATTTTAATTATAAAGAATGGAAAAAAGCCTTTTGTTGGAGAAGCATTGGGCAAAAGCAATGTTCATACTGATCCTTATGTACCCTGCATCCAGTTAAGCTGTAGTTCATACAAAGGCAACATAAAAACAAGTCATTTAATCCAAAGCAAAAAAATAACTGGTAGAATTCAATTGCTACTTTCAGAGAATGGAGTAGAATTATCGGCACACTTTTGGACATGTGGATGCACAAAGAAGAACCATAAATATTATTTTGAAATCCATGAGAACCAAAAATAATAACAATAATCGTGGCAGATGTTACAAAGAAGAATTTTTGTAATAAATAATTTTCAAAGTCATCAAAAGCTGTTTGATGAGTATAGTAATTTATATATGTATTATGTAGTAGTCAAGGTGTGGTTTCTAACTTCATTTACATTTGCTTGTTAGTTTGGTGCATGCATCTCACTTATTCTCTCTTCTAATCCCTCCTATAAACATTTATTGCTAAAATTGGATTCTAAGAGCTTACCAGATTTAGTCAGTGAAGAGGAAGATAAGGACATTATGAATGGTGTCCTTTTCTTTCCATCTAATACAGATCATATGTGCAGAATATGATCAATAGCACAGAATATTAACGCCGGCTACGGGCTACCATTCTCCAAATAAATTATCCCACCAATCTTAACAACAAAGTTCTATAGATTCTTTTAAGCAAAATATTGAGTACAGCAGGATTTCAGACATTTCGTTTTGTAATATAAGATCAAGAGAATAAACATAATTAGGAAAAGTGATCAAAGGTTATCTCAAAATGAACTACAGAACACAGGATAGTATAATTACAGGTAAATGAACTACAGAACACAAGGATAGTATAATTACTTTCACGGATCAAAGGAATTTAACAAACAAACATCTTGCATTTAGAGAGGAGAGACCTGCAATTGATCGACCCCAAAAGAACTATAGGTAAATGAACTACAGAACACAACATTTTGAAGTTTTGTTCAAATGGTATTTATAGGAATGGAAGCAATGTTAGACCTGTTTGTTCAAGGTGCTTTACCAGATCTTTAGTTTTATCCTTCTCCTGTTGAAGTGTTTATCAACGCCAACCCGTAGCGTCACAAACGCAAGCTTCCTCACTTTGTTAAAGCTTGAGATAATGTGGTTACATATATATCACAGCAGGTCAAGTGTTTTTGAGTTCTCACTTCTTTCACTTTCTTATCCTAGACAAAAGCAAAATCAACCTGCGCATGATCTAAAATAAAATTGGCAGCCCCTGGCCCTGCATCCAGCACAACCTTAAGGACTTCATTAAATTTTCTGTGGGCATTGCCAGCGTACACAAAATTTGAACAAGATTTTTATTAAAAAGTATCAAAAATAAATATCAAACTATAAAAACAACAATCGTTAAGACATTGATGAGCAAAACAAGACTGGAGAAGAAGTCAAAAGAGATCACCTCCATAGCAGTGACCTACTGAGGGCAGTTTGATCCATAAATCCCAATCCTGGAGCCCTATCAAAGGAATGTACATAAACCCACAAAGAAATAAAGCCACTGAGGGCAGTTTGATCTTGTGCCATCCAAATATAAACATGTATGAATTAAAAGATTGATCACCGGTTGATATTCTTGCTATTTCATCATGCAAGTTCATATGCAGATATTGATGGTTTGTGGGAGTGGTCACCCAGCTCTAATGAAGACGTTATGAGTTAAAACACACAAAAAAAAAAGGTACAATAGAGGTCTAGTTTTCATGGATTATGCCATTTTTATAAGAAATGATTGACTCTAAGTAAACAATTTTGTTATAGTGATCACTATATATATGTTAATGGAATGATTGCAATCAATTGATTATAAACTAACAGCTTATTTCCGTCTTTTGCGTAATTGATTATAAACTCATGACTTATTAAACAAATTCTTTTTTTTTTTTTTTTGAGTCTTCTGGCCTGGCCAGAATAACTCCTGAGATAGAATATGATCATAAATCCACCATAAAAACATAGAAATTATCATAGCACAAATAAAGGTTCAAGATATCATTTAAATTATGTTGTTACCTAGGATGGAAAAATGGAAAAAATCATGAAAATGAAACTGAGTATATGCTGAAATTTACTTTTTGTATCCTTTTGATCTATAATCTATGTGGACCTATCTCTAGATCTCTCAGCTAACCAGAAAATGGATTTAGAGCAAAAGCTTTCACTAAAACATGCAACTATCTGGTTGCAAAAGGAACTACCAATGATTACCATCACTTGGTAACTGAGACTATCATTATAAAAAAAAAAAAAAAAATCAAAAGCCAAAATCCGGGCAAAAGCAGAGCAATATCCACCCAAAATAGAAGTAATGCTAGCTGTTGAAACCCATAGGCCAGTACTAACAAACTAGACAGTTGAAACTGCTTTACCAAGTAATTAATCCAATAGCTGCACGCCACATGAGTAAGAAGCCTTTAGGTACTCTAGCTACCTAATTTCTAAACAAACAATCCATTAGATTTTGGGAATCTATTGTTTGCATCTATTTACTTATAATCTTCATTAATTCATAAAGATGCAAAATTTCCTTACTAATGGGGTAAAGATAACAGAAAGAAGACCAAGTCAAGCAACCCAACTAGGAAAGAAGTTTTGCTAGTACCACGAGTCTTAAAAGGAGGGAAACTTTGCAATGATGAATTTGCTAAAATTCGAGGAATATCAAAGCTGACAGAGGGTTTTTCAGGTTGAATAAAGCAAAGACTATAGGGGGCACATGCATGTAACAGCAGAGTAACACTATTGTTGTAACTTTAGCAATTATGGATTCCCCCAGATCCACGGCCAAATTAAAGAGAAAATTATTACCAAAGAAAAGTATTGAATTGCTAATCATAGATTCCCCCAGCTCCATGGCCAATTAGTTCTATTTATATGCGCAATGCATGTGTTAAAAACAGAAGTAAACCCAATCACGCATAAAATCAAACACAGGCAAACGGATTATGGATCAAAGAATAGAAATGTGAAAAAAAGCAACAGATCTGGGGATTAGGAACAGAAAAGGTGAAACTAAGACAAATTGGGGGTTCATTCGTTAAGAGTTACCTGGTGAACCTAGGTTGGATCCTCCGGTTTTCTCAGAGTGGATGAGCTTTGTCCCGTTTTTTCAGGTTGGATTCTTCAATTTTCTCCGGTTTTCTCACACTTGCATAAGAAAACGATATGAATACATAGGGAGCTGAATACAATTTTAATAAAAAAAAAAAAATCAATCAAGTTAAAGTCTTTCAAACTCGAGCAAGCCAGTTTGACATCCTAAAAAGAAACGAAACGTACTTGAATCCTTCTATCAGCATTCCACTCCATATCCCCGTGACGCACCACGACAATCTCAGCATAAGTCGGATTTAAGATGCAGCAAAAAATAAATTAACGTTATAGCTAGAGAGAGAGAAGTCGTTTAATGGAGGAATGAGAAAAGGGGGGTCGGTTCAGAGATAGAATCACCGTCGGACATGACGACGAGAAAATGTGAAGCTTGGAGGTGGAGGTATGAAGATTGATTGGCCGTGAAGCTGAAGCAGTGTTAGGAGAAGAGTGGAAGACGGCGGTGCTGGAATGATCAGAAACCTCCGTGCAAAACCAGAGCGAGAGAGAGATGGAAAATAAGAGAGAAAGAAAGAGAGGGAAAATGGGGACGCTATTTGCGGCGACCTAACATCGTAGGAAATAATATAAAATTCTGGCGTCGTAGCCACAAATTAGTACAGGAATAAACAAGCAGCTTATTTCCGGCGATAAATAAGTTGCGGAAAAGAAAAATAGTCCCATTTACTGTTCCTTTTGTAGTGGCTATGGCTGCCGTCGAGGGCTCTCAAGGCCCCTTGGCGTTGGCTGGAAGACCACGATTATTTGCAGATTTGGTGTCACAAATACCTCAAGCCATTCGTGAGGTGGTTATACCCTTTCGTGTTTCGACACCAAAGTTTTGGATGGTGATGTATTTGTATAGTTTATGAAATAAGAATTGGAGAAGTCTGCAATGCCTTTTGCTAAGAATAAACACCAAACAATAGAAGAATAAGCTAGAAGGTTGTGGAAACAACAAAGATTGGTTGGAGGCTTTCTTAAAGAAGAAGAAAGCTGCTGGTGATCTGCGTCAAGACAACTTGGAAGACGCTAGAGAGTTGTTGGAGGCGGAACCGACAGGGAGGACAGTTGGAGAACAATTGGAAGTGGCGCCGGATTTTCTCCACCGCCATTGAACTCATGTGACACACTGACTTGTTTTGCTCTATAAATACATGTAGTTGTGTATGTGTTTTTGTGGGTGGTTTTGGTGAGGGTTAAGCACCAATCTGGTGAGAGATTGTGTTCTGAGAGTTGAGAGAATGTTGTAACATTTGGTTTTGTGAAATCAAATAAAATCGTTTTGTGAAATCAAATAAAATCTCTTATATTAAAATCTTGGTCCCCAAGTTATTTGTGAGCATCCGGTGTCCGCAACATCTTTCTGTTTCATCATTGTCATGAAGTGCTAGAGACTCCATGTGATGAGGTGTTCAGGACCAAATGCATGGTATCACATGTAAAATGGGAGGATTTGTGGAAGGGGAGTCTAGTGGGACCCATGCACTAGCAACTCCATGTGATGAGGTGCTTGTTATAGAGGAGTTGGGTCGAGATGGTAAAGAGTTGATGCCCCGGTTTCTTTCAGAAGGGCATGTCGATAGTCTTTTGACAGGATAGGAAGAGGCACGAAATCAGTGCTCGAGGGGATAATCCTAAAAATTTTATCAAACTCTGAGGGAGAGAGAGTTTCCTCATTTGGGGAAAAAAATAGAGTCTCAGATTTCAAAATTGGAAGACGGGTGTGCATACAAGTCGTTTTTTGCATAGTTCTACTAGTGCTCCGAGCAGGCTCTCTCGACTAAATTTATTATTGATAAGATTTTGTTTTGGAATTTCGAGGCCTCGAAACCTTGAAAAAAAGACTTCCATCTTTACTAAAAATCCATAAACCTAAAATTTTCTAGTGATAGTAAACTTTTACAATGGCAAAGTATTTTTGCAGTGATAGTAAACTTTTACAATGGCAAAGTATTTTAAGATTTGGTGCATCTTTTTCTAATGGAGTTCATGATGGAAAACTATGGATTTTCTGGCAAGATGATATGTAGGTGAATATTCTTGGAGCCTCTAATCAACAAGTTATGTTGTTATTAAATTTTACAGTGATGGTATCGACTGTATATGCAAAATGTAGATGTTTGGATAGAAGGTCTCTTTGGTCTGAATTGGGATTCATGGATTCTTCAGCCTTACCGTGGATTATTCTTGGTGATTTTAATATTATTAGACATAATGGTGAGAGCAAGGATGGACATCCAAGGTTGTCTTGTGTAGTGGAGGATTTTTATAATTTTATTGATGCTAGTGGTTTAATTGATATCCCATGCATTGGGAATAACCTTTCTTGATGTAATGGGCAAGGTGGGTTGGGAGAGGTTGGGCGCGACTGAATAGAGCTCTTTGTAATACCAGGTGTTTGGAACTATTTCCATCAGTTTCTCTTCAATATATGGTTTGGAGATATTCATATCACTCTCCATTGCTTCTAGGTGTGGCTGATATTTCAGTGCACTATGGTCCAAGTGCTTTCAAGTTCCAATAAATGTGGACAACACATGATGATTTCTGGAGATTAGTATCGTTGGTTTGGCAGGAGGCTGCTAGTGGTTTTGGTTTGTCAAAGCTTTCTTTTATGCTTAAACGGCTTAAAGTAGCACTTAGACATGCAATGGAATGAGGAAGTGTTGGGTTGGACTGGGTGTCATATTAAACGGCTTCAGGATAGAAAGAAGAGACTTCAGGAACAATTTTCATAAGAAGTTGAAAATGATGTCTTGACGTCAAAAATTGAACTTACATCCAAGTTAAAAAGAGAGGAACTCCAAATTGCTCAAAAATTTAAGAAAACATGGATTGTGTAACACCCCGATCTCGGAGGTCCGGAGAGTTAACTCTCATTCCTTAATACTCACAAATATTCATATTACTCTTCAAGAAATACTAAACCAAACCCAAAAAAAAAAAAAGAAGAACACATTCACATAACTCAAATTTATCCATAGCTCAACATACCAAAATTATTTCCTAAGATAAATCTACAAATTAAGATCCTTCAAAATTTCCTACTGTGATAACTCGAATTTTTAAGTGTCATTTTAATTTTCAGATTCAATATAATTATGTTTCTTTAAGATTGTTTTAGGGAACCTTTGAAACTTTTTGCATATATGTATATATTTCCTATGAACTTTTTATTGGTATTAAATATATAAGTATTAAAGGAAGAATATTTGGGAAATACTTAGATGCTTTAGTATCATGATCGGAAGATATGGTTTTTAAGTTCAAGATGATATTTTTGAGAAATTGGAGTTAGAAAAATTTACAAAGAAAGTCAAATGGCACAAATAAGGAATATGCTACATTATGCACTCGGATTGGCTAATCTCGAGCAGATTCAACGTATTTTGATAATTTGGGCATAACATTCATATGATCTCAGAATTAGGTAATTCAAGATTCTATAGAAAGACAAGAGAAATATTTACAACTTTCATTTTTTGAGTTTTAAGAGATATGGACTCAATCAAGGGCGAAACCGGGTGTGAAGTGGATGCATCTGAACTGGATTTAGGTAGTAGCCGACTTTGTCATCTTTCATCTTGAAAAATCTATATAACCAATCTGTTAGTTTGACATGTGTATGGACACTTGAAAAATTGGCAAGTTTTGGAACAAAATTCAGGCAAAGTAGCAAAAGGAAGTTAAGGGAAGCAAGAAATGAATATACTATATGATGAAACCGGATTGGATAACTCTTGGATAACTTTGATGTTCTTTGGTGTTTTGAGCATATCTTTCTCATCTAATCTCAGAATAAGGTGATTAAAAATTCTATAAATCACTAAGAAAGATATCTAGAACTTTCATGTTTTAAGTGTTTAGAGAAACAGACTGGATCGAGAACTTATTTGGGCAAGAAGTGAACGAATCTGAAACGGGTGAAAGTGGAAACCAACTTTGATTTAATAACTGACTTTGCAAGGGCTTTCTTGTAAAATATCTTTCCGCCATATATGGCATCATGCCAAGTGTAGGGACAAGTGGCTCTAATGAGTTATTGGATAGCTTTCTTGTCAACCAAGCACCTAGATCTAAAATGGGGGACACATGGGCGCAGCAAGATCACTCCATGTGGGTGTTTTAGAACTTTCTTCCTCTTGATATACATATTTGGCCGACTCTCATGTAGGAGGGACTCTTCTCACCTTGTCTCATGATCTCCTCAACTCTCAACAAACATTAGCCTAGAAAGCTCTAAATCCTTTTCTCAATCCACCCATCTTTCTAAAACAAGGCATTTTGGATACTTTGTCAATGGAGTTCTCAAGCCAAGCTCAATTTCAAGTTAAAAAGGCTTGAAGAAATTGGTAAGAACACTAAATAACCTAACCTTGATATTGGATTGCTTGTATAGTAGTTTTATAGCCATGGTTATTCTCTTGAACACAAAAATACTAGTGATTGTTGATATGAGATGAGCAAGCTTTGATTTATGTTATCTTATGAGGAATTAAGAGAAATCTTATTAGGAAGCAATAATTCATCTTATTAAGATATGGTTGGAAGATTAGATAAGAGTATATGACGTTTAAATAACAAAAAGAAAGTGGGGGTAGAGATTCAAGGGTTTCGGCTATGTGGATTATTTTTGGAGTATTTTAGATTTGTCACTTAACCCTTTTGTTATGTTGATTATTTGGTGATGTTAAAATATTAAATAAATCCTATAGAAAGATATAAATTTAGTTATATTTAGAATTATGAAAGAAATGTATTGACCAATAGAATTAAGTTTGGAACTCATAAGGTGTTGACTTTAGTGAATTACGTTGGGGTGTTATGATTATTATTACTTAGGTGATTGAGAGGATGGTATATTTGAGGAAATTATATGATTAAGTTTCTTGGAGAATAGTGGAAGAAAATATGAGAACTTTTGGTTATGGGTTATATTGTTGAATTATGAAAAACTTCCTAGAGGAGAGTGAGTTGATTTTTAAGAAAAAGGAGAAGAAAAATCTTAAGTAACTCTACATTAAGGATTTCGGTTTTATGCCTTCAAATCAAGGTGAAATTACTTTAATTTGCACTCAAGTGAAATTATCTATATTTTAAGAATCTTGTTCCAAGAGGAAATATGGTGGAATCTAGTGATTTCGGCTTTGGATGTCATTGACTTATTTTATGAATTTTTGAAATGTATAAAATAGGAAATTAGTTTAATAAAAAGAAAAGAAAAGGGATTTTTGTAATACATAGGAGATTCGGCCTCCACTTGGTTTTGTATGATGTAGGTTGTTTTATGGTAAATAAATTAAATACGTTTATTTGATATGTAATCTATGATGTAATTTAATTATGCCATGCATTGATTAAACAAGTTAAGTATGTCATATGATTTATGCAAGCATGATACATGCATACAAATGTCGCATACAAATGTCTAAAAGTATATGCATGTCCCAAATTACGTCACAAGTTTTTATAATAAGAAGCATGACAAGTTTTACGTTAAGGCATGGCATGCGTTTTTTAGATAAATAACAAAATTCATGAGAATAAGAAAGGAACAACTAAGAATAAGAGAAATTAAAAAGTTGGTCATGTCACGAGGAGGACGGCGATACATAACGCATGTCGTATGATAAGAACTAAGAAGTCATGTCATCACAAAGACGACGATACATAACACCTGTATGATTGACATGGCTAGCGGGGATGACAATACGTAACGCGCGTATGATTGATACGAATATGATAAGGCTCGTTACGATTGGGATGGCAATACATAACGCCTGTGCGATTGGCGAGAATATAAACCTGGTAAGGTCGGCGATACGTAATGCCCGTCAAGATTCAAAAATACTGGATATGACCCAACAACGAGTAATAATAGTAGATATGGCCCAAATACGATTAATAATAGTAGATATGGCCCAACCACAAATAATAATAATGGATATGGTCCAACCACGAGTAATAATAGTGGAAAATGTAAATATGAAATAATAAGAGTTTCAAGAGAAATATTTCTTTAAGTTACGAAAAGTTTTGCACCATTTTCCATGAAAAGTTTTTCTTACAAAAACATGTAAGTCTGGAAGGGGTACATATGTCAAGCATAAGTCATGCATAAATTCATATGTTTAGGCAGGTTAAGAAAATATACGGATAAGATAAGAATTGTAAGAAAAGTCATTGCATATCACGAAAGGTTATGTATTCATATTCATATAAATTTTTCATGATAATGTATAAGTCTATGTGAAAATGGTATATAAGTTATGCATAAGATATGCCTAAGGTATTCATGAGTCACGTGCTGTGATAACTATTATTTCGTGTTATTGATATGTACTGATAATACCTTTGTTACGTTACTAGTGTACTTACTTATTGATATGTACTAATAGACTTTGTTGCAGGAATATATGACTCATCATGAGACCAAGATGTCGCTGGAAATTTTGAAGCACCCTGAGGGTCCTATAGAATATTCTCCTTCTGTGGGTCAATCTCTCTCATATATGATCCAATGAGAGTATAATTTATAAGGAAGTCAAAAATGACCCCTACGAGTAGTAAAAGGGGAAGTTGGATATGATACATTATATATGTGTTCTGAGACAATTGAGATAATGTAGATATTTGATACTCTCCATTGAAATGAGTAATAAATTATGAGTTTATAGTTATACTGTGTCATGTGATCACTTTGTGCAAAAAGCTAAATCTCTTTGCATTTATTGGAAATTTACCCTATTCCGCTGCGATTTGCACTGCACTTAATTAGTAAATTTAGGTGCATGCATTCTACTCCTTATGTTTACGAAGGGTAGGTAGCCTTTTGTTACCTATCCTGACTCTTTGAATTATATTAAATCCCAAGCGTAAAATTAAGATGTCACACCTACCCTTGATCTCCAACTAACCATAAAAAATTATCTGAAAAATGTTATGGAGATAAGGGGTTGAGTTATTAACAATCTAATAAGCAGAGAACATATACTAGTATGCAAACATGAGCATTTACTAGATTTAGAATGCAGAATAATATATTTTTATCTTCAGAAAGTATAATCAAAACCTGTTATAAAAATATCAGAGCGATCGTTCAAAAATAACCAGAATAAAAATCTCTTTGGCATAGCATAACTAAAACATTTTATTAAATCATATACCATATTTAACCCCTGTGGTAGGGTTGTGCAAATCCCGATGACCAACCTAGCAAAAATAGAATGTGAATATTTCCATTATTATTCTTGGAGTCCTAAGTGTGCACACAGGAAAGACCATGTAGAAAATCACTTTGCAACCAAAGTATGTGCACCATAAATAGAGAAATTGGTATCAACCGAAACAAAATAGAACAAAACCAAAAAAAGAATGTCATGCTAGAGGTTTTCAAAATTATATCATATCAGAGTAAAAAAACATCTTTCGGAACAAAACAAAATCTAGATTACAAAAATATATTTTATGCACAAACTTTCATAATCGCTCTTTTTGCACAGTTCAGAAAATCATATGCGCAAAATTAGCTCATATTTACATCAGTCATACTAGAAAATACTTTATTCTTGTACAGGATTTCATGAGTAATGCTAAACGAATAATTGAGGTTTTCAAATTTTCTTTTCGTAACCAAAAGATGCATATTGTTTTAAATAAACCTCAGTTCATATTTTTAATACAAAGTCTAGCATAGAAACCCTGCTACCCGGACTCCTTAGCTTTTTAAAATTTCTCCACACAGTACCGAACAAAACCAATCGTCACCTATAAAAATAATCACATCATGGCTTAACATTAGAACATTTTTGAAATCTCGAAATATACAATTTCTCCACACACACAACTTCATAAATAAAACCTCGAGATATACAATTTGTTATTTTCCTTAACATCAGAACATTTTCGAAATCCCAAAATATTAACTCTCTCCAAAAATACTTGATTTTTGAAAATTAGTCTAATCTTTTGTGACTCCAATTCCTCAAAAACTAATAATCTCCAATAAACCCATAATGCAATGGTGAAACCCACAGCCCATCTGAAAAATGCACAACCATAAAACTTATCAACAAAAACCCAAGGTAATCAACCCTGGTCCATAAGCACCAATATATATATCGGCCCATAAAAATAATTTAAATCAAAGAGTTGAAATCGACCCAACACAAAAATCATCCACTAGAAAAAACTCCAAACTTTGTTTTAAAAACTGAGGGTAATACTGTAAATTTCATAACTCACCCTCTATCTGTGCACAACACGTTACTTAGAAGAAACAGGCACATATGAGCTTGTAGAAAAATGCACCGACTCAACATGAGATGAATACTCACTGTGGAGGAAGAATCACGACAGCATTGGAGGACAGTGGTGGTTTCTGTTGAAGAATGAAGCAAAAAGAGAATGAAAGAGAAACCTTGTGTATATTTCTCATTGAATTATTCATTACCTACAATGTTGCCACACATATATATACAGACGAAAAGTGTTTGTTTACACTATAAATCTCAATACCAACAATGAAATAATGTTACATATTGTGAATTAAATAGTCCTAGATTGCTCTGTACATGGCATACCGTTTGTGGTATGGTGAGGCTGACTTTACTTCTGACATGGTTGCATGTTGTGTGTTTGGCATGACTTTGAGCAGAGAATGTTGGTCCTTTGGTATGGGGGCTGCTTCTCAACCCACTTGCTTTGAGACTCCCCCTCGAGATGGATATAGATATTGAGAAACCCCATCTTGGGTAATAGGAAATGAAAGGTGGATGCCGATAGTGCTTTAATGAGGATATCGGCTAACTGAAATCTAGAAGCCACATGAACCAAAGTTGTGGTTCCAGCCAATATATTTTCTCGAATAAAGTGATAATCCAATTTAACGTGCTTAGTTCTCTCATGGAATATGGGATTCTTGCTCAAATGAATTGCCGACTAGCTATCACAGTCGAGAAGGGCTGGTTTCTCTTGATGCATGTTGAAATCTCTCAACAAATAAGTGAGCCAAACAATCTCACAACTAGTGTGAGCTAATGCTCTATATTCTGTCTTAGCCGATGATCTGGACACAGTAGGTTGTTTCTTGGACTTCCAATTTATCAATGGGTTTCCAAAAAATACACAAAGGCCAATCACTGATCTTTGTGTCTCAGGGCAAACTGCCCAGTCTGAGTCACTATAAGTTTTGAGGTGCAATTTTGATTTGGAGGAGTTGAAAATGCCTTGTCCAATGGAACCCTTCAAGTATCTAAGCACTTTATGGGCTGTATGTAGATGTTCTTGGTTTGGTTTGTCCATAAACTAACTCAAAACATTGACTGTATATGTAATATCAGGCCGAGTAATGGATAAATAGATAAGCCTTCCAATCAACCTTCGATAGCTTGTAATATCGTTTAAGTGGTCCATAGAGGAGTGAGATAACTAGTGATTTTGTTTTATTGGAGTGTTGATTAGCTTGCTTCCAAGTAACCTGGCATCCTCTAGAATTTCTAGAGTATACTTCCTTTGAAAAACTTGAATGCCTACAAATGACCTTGTCATTTCTAGTCCAAGAAAGTATTTAAGAACTCCTAAGTCCCGAATTTCGAATTGAGTGTGCAATTGACCTTTAATGGAATCAATGGTTGCCAAATTGCTACTTCTTAATATGATATCATCCACATACACAAGGAGAGCTACAAAATCAAATCTGTCATGTCTAGTAAACAATGAATAATCGGATTTTGATTGATGAAATCCCATGGCAATGAGAGATAAAGTGAATTTTGAGTTCCATTGTCTAGAGTCTTGTTTTAATCCATAGAGGGACTTATGCAATTTGCACACAGGTTACTTTTATTTGGTTTCAGACTCCCCCTTGGGCTAAAAACTAGGAGGAAGGTCCATGTGTATCTCTTCATCAAGATCATCATGGAGGAATGCGTTGTGGACATCAAGTTGGAGCAAGTGCCAATTATGGACAACGACAAAGGCTAGGAACAATCTTACTGTGGTGAGCTTGGCAACTGGACTAAAGATTTCTTTATAGTTAAATAATTCTCTTTGAGTATATCTTTTAGCAATCAAACATGCCTTGTGTTTATCAATGCCTCCATCTGATTTCAACTTAGTCTTAAACACATACCTACAACCAATACCCTTTAATCTAGGTGGTAAAGAGGTGATAGTCCAAGTACCATTAGCTTCAATGGCTAAAATTTCAAAATGAATGCCTTCTTTCCAATGATTTGACATAACAACTTCATCATAGGTTTTCGGCTCATGAATGAGAGAAAAAGGATAATGCATATGACTTATGAGAAGGCAATAGTGTATGAGAGGTGATACGTAAGAGGGTGGATGGTGGAACAGTTATGTGCAGGATTCTTTGATGAGGCAGCAGCACAATGATAATCATGTAAGTAAGAGGGTGCATGCTTGACTCGATCGGATTTTCTAATAGGATCAACTTATGTAGAAGTGTGAGGAAGATCACTACCCGGACTTTGCTCGAACGAGTGGTCGAGCAAAGGTTGGGCGAGATCACTGCCTGGACCTCGCTCGAGCAAGTGTTGAGCGAGATTACTACCTGGATTTTGCTGAGGATTGAGCGAGACCACTGCCTGAAGTTCACTCGAGCGACATGTCGAGTAAGGGTTGAGCGAGATCATTTCCTGGATTGGTCTTGGATTTAGGAGAGGGAGGAGTGGAAAAAGGGAAGGAAATGTCTAGTAGGGCTAGTGGTAAGATGAGACTAGGAGAGTTTTGGTCTGAAACTGACATGGCATTAGATTGTTTGAAGGGAAATGTGGACTCTAGGAAAGCGACATCTAAAGAAATTAAAGTGGAGTGAGTGTGCAAGTCATAGACCTTATAGCCTTTTACGCTAGCTAGATATCCAATGAATATGTATGGCTTAGCTCTCGGATCAAGTTTAGTTCTTCTATGTTTGAGGGTGGACACATAGCACAATCAATTAAAGACTTTTAAATTTTCTTAAGGAGGCATGGACCCAAACAAAGCTCGTAAAGAGTTTTATTTTCCAGAATAGGAGTGGGGATCCTATTGATTAAGTGGCTGTCAATATAGCATCCCCCAAAATTTTAATGGAAGATTGGCTTTGAAAAGTAAGGCTCTAGCTACATTGAGTAAATGTTGGTGTTTTCTCTCTACAACCCCATTTTGTTGTGGGGTATAAACACATGTTTTTTGGTGTAAAATACTATTGGTACTGAAAAAATCTGGCATATGGAACTCCATCCCATTGTCGTCCCTCACTTGTTTAAGCTTCGAGTTAAATTGGGTACCATCTTAATGAAAGATTGAAGAATTTGTTTTACTTCTGATTTGAACTTCATTAAGTGAACCCAAGTGACTTTACTATGATCATAAACAATAGTGAGAAAGTATTGGTGTCCTTGCAAAAAGGGTTGAGAATAAGGACCCCAAATATCATAATGTATTAAATCAAAAGTTGAGAGGGAACAAGTGGTGCTAGTGGGAAAGGAAGGTATCTTTTGTTTAGCCAAATGACAAATGGTACATTCATTTTGGTCTCCACATTTTACATTGGAAAATGAGGATTGAATTAAATTCATCCTTTGGCTTGACAAATGCCCTAATCTAAAATGCCATAAATCAAAATATTGTTTTATTGCATGGCAAACCCAAGACTTGGGGTTAAAACTGGAAAGCTTGGATACGAGGAGTTGGGTTGGAGATAATAAAGACCATGACTGTTTTTAGCAAGTCCAATCGTCATCCACAAAGAAAGGACATGCAAGCAGTGATCATGCAAGAAAACAACGCATAAAGGAGAGTTATGAGTGAGCTTACTAACAGAAATCAAATTTAAAGTGAAGGAGGGAACACAAAACATTTGTGAGTGTGATTTCTGTTGAGAGTTGCACAGTTCCTATGTGTGTAACAGCAACCCAAGTGCCATTGGGTAATTGAACATGTGCTTGAGTAGCTCACGTGACAGTGGTGAATAATGAGGGTAAGCAGATCATATGATCTGTGGTGCCAGTATCCATTATCCAGGGTACACAATAGGGCAATGTGTTACACACCACCTTCGTGTGGGCTAAGGGATGTTACTTACATTTTTTAAAACTGTTAATCTGGTACAAGATTTTTGGTTTTAATAACAAAATAAATAACATTTATTCCAAAAATGAAGTTATAATAAAATGTCTTTTACAAACCTTAACTCAAAATAACTGAAAATAGCTTGTGTTATATATTCTAAAAGCATCTAGTGCTTCAGATTTATCAAAGAGGAGGTAAAGATACATAAACCGTGAATAGTCATCAATGAATGAGATAAAATATTCCTGACCATTGATACAAGGGGTATTAAATGGTCCATAGATGTCAGTGTGTATGATTCCAAGGATTTCCTAACTCCTCTTGGCACCTTTACTGGTTTTGTTGGTTGGCTTACCCTTTATGCAATCCACACAAGTACCAAAATCTTTGAAGTCTAAAATCTTTAAGACTCCATCATTAATTAATCTTTTAATTCTCTGTATGGAGACATGTCCCAGTCTCCTATGCCATAATATAGAGGATGACTCATCAATAATATTACGCTTAATGCCAACATCATCATGCAGAGTTAATAGACTATTTTCAAAAACAGATTCTAAATTTAATTTGTACAAACTATTAATAAAGGTCCCAGAACTTATAAATGTGGAGTTTTGAAAAATATAAACATTTGATTTTACAAAATTAAATTCAAATCCCAAATATACTAATTTAGATATAGAGACCAAGTTTTTAGAAAAAGAAGGTACATAAAATGTGTTTTCAAGATCCAAAATATAACCATTATTTAAAATAAGTCTGAAAGTTCCTACAGTCTCGATGTGCGAATACATCCCATTTCCTGTGTAGATGCCTTGTTCACTTCCCATCGATTTCCGTAGGCTGAGAAAACCCTCCATGATCTTGACAACATGAATTGAAGTACCCAAATCAATCCACCATGTATTGTTATAAGAGTCTACAAAATTGGACTCATAACACACAAGAAAATTAAGATTACCTTTTTTTCTCAAGCCATGCTTTATACTTTATGCAATCTTTCTTTTTGTGCCCTTTCTTTTTGCAGAAGAAACATGTATGATTGTCTTTATAGCGTTTGAATGTTGCTTTCCCATCATTCTTCCACTTATTGACACTTTTGTCTTTCTTCCATTGTCCCTTCTTTTGAGTGACAAAATGAGCACTCTCAATATTTTCATGTTTCAATCTTTCTTTTTTGTATACACACATGATTAAAAGTTTATTTATGGACCACTTTTCTCCATGTGTGTTGTATGAAATTTTGAATGGTCCCTATGCTGTAGGAAGAGAGTTGAGTATGAAATGGACAAGGAATGACTCTGAGATCTCAATCTCTAAAGATTTAAGTTGGGCTGCAATATCCCTTATTTCCATTATGTGCTCACGCACGCTTCTGAATTTGGCATGCTTCATAACTGATATGTTCATTAGGGTACTAGCCAATGCTTTATCAGAACTAACAAATTGCTCGTCATTAGCCTTTATATAGTCCTTGACTTTGTCACATTCTAGGATTGAACATCTAATACTCTTACTCACATGTGATTTAATGAGCATTAGACTTAATCGGTTAGACCGTTCCCACTTTTCATAAGTAGTTTTATTTACCAATGAACTTGACTCAGTGGGTATAGGTGGTTCATCCACACGAAGTGCCAAGTCCAAGTCCATATACCCTAATGTCAAAAGAACTTTTTCTTTTCAGTCCGAAAAATTATCCTCATTCAAAATTAGAATATAAAAAGATTCACTATTTAAAACAGAAAGCCTAGTAAGTGCAATAATATAACCAAGAACATCTATTAATACTTTGAATCAAACAATAATTATAATTTGAATTTGTGAGATCCCAGATTTACGTGTATTTTTACACGTTATTTTATGCTCGGTGTTAATTATTTTAATTTATTTAAATAATATTATTGGTCATATTTTATTTGTTTAAGATATTTATTTGAGCTATTAATTAGTTAATATCGAGTTACGTTGCTTTTCTTATTTATTTTAATAAGTTAATTATTTTAATGAGTGGAATTAAATTCCTCTATTTTATTATGTGAAATTATTTGATCTGCTTTCGTTATATTACTTATCGTTTTATTTTAATATTGTGCTTGAGTTTAATTTATTTATATTGTTGGGGCTTTAAATATTTTATTTTATTGATATTAAAATTATGGTATTTAAAGTCTGCTTTTATTTAATTTGTTGTATTTTTCTGGCTAGTCTCTTTTTCTCTTCTTTTTCCTTTTCTCCTTTTTCTTTTCTTTTTCTTTTCTTTTTCTTCTTTCTTTTCTTCTTATTTCCTCTGCTCCCCGCGTGCCCAGCCCCCCCTGCCTCCCTCTCCCTTTCGCCGTTTCTCTCCCTCAGCCCCAGGACCGCCGCCGGCCACCCACTGGCGACACTGCCCACACCACCAGCCTCCCCTCACGTCGGCGAGCTCAACGGCACCGGTGGTGTCCCCTCCGGCCACCCCACCGCCCCTCCACGGCCACAAACCCGAAATACCCATTTTTGCTTCCCTTGCATTTTCCGGCCACCGCCGGCCACCCCTTGGCCTCCGACCACCACCACTAGACTCCCCAACCTCCGGCGAGCATAACCCACCGCCCAAAGCCACCCATCGCCGCCGATTAGCCCCTCCACCCGAAATGGGCCTTAAACGGGTCGTTCTTCGCCGCGCCGCCGTCCGGCCACCGTAGGTCTCACCTCCGCCACCATTCGACTCCCCTCACCTAGCCGGTCAACCCCCTAGCTCAATTTCCCCAACCGCGGCCTCACCTTCCCGGTACGACCCCAAACCGAAAATTGGGTTTTCACCCCTTTTGGCCCCGATCCGCCACCTTCCGGTGGTTGTGCCGCCACACCACCACCTCCATGAGATTCCCCACTCTTCAATGAGTACCTCCCTAAATTTTGGTGTCAAACCGAGTGTTTTTGCCTAACGTACATGTGACCGCTACAAACGCTGCAGATTGGCGTTGTTCAAGGAAATGCGTTTTTACCGCTGTAAGTACTTTCCAAACAAGCTTTAAGATTTAAATATATTTTTGGCATCAACAGTTGTTGTATTTGATTATTGCTGATATGTGATGGTTGATGTTGGTATTTGTTGGTTGATTG
The DNA here is from genome assembly GCA_036559045.1 of Platycarya longipes. Lineage (NCBI taxonomy): Eukaryota > Viridiplantae > Streptophyta > Magnoliopsida > Fagales > Juglandaceae > Platycarya > Platycarya longipes. Next base: position 18,530,738 of record CM071800.1, read on the forward strand.
GATTATTTAATTGTTGGCTATTTGGTGCATAGTTGTCTACATTGTGTATTTACGCGCATGCTCATGAAAATATTTGGAAAGTAGATTTTGGCATGATTTCGGATATTCATGTGTTGGAGATGGAAATGGGATTTAAATTGTGTTTAATGGATTTTATTGGTTTTGGGCTGAGTCATAACGGGGACGGCGATACGTAACGCCCGTTGTGATCAGCGTGTGAGTGTGTGGATGACATAATGGGGACGGCGATACGTAACGCCCATTATGGTCATTGGGTGTGCATTTCATATCGGGGACGGCGATACGTAACGCCCGGTATGAAATGAGTGTGTGTGGATCGTAATGGGGACGGCGATACGTAACGCCCATTATGGTTTCGGGTGTGTGTGTAAATTATATCGGGGACAGCGATACGTAACGCCCGGTATGATCGATTTTGAGGATATTATTTTATGGAAAATGATGGGTGTTTTTATTGTGGATTAAATTGGGATTTTGACGAGTGTGGTTATTTCATCGATTTTGAGGAAGATGATTTTGAGCCTCATGCATATTGTAATTGTTCTTGGTTATTGTTGTGGCATTAATGTATTTTTGTCTTTTGGTTTGGTTGGGTTGTACTTACCTGCGATGCCATCTTGGCGTCGTAGTTTTGTTTGGATGCAGACTTTGGAGAGGCCGAGCCTGAGGAGACGGCTCCGCTATTGAAGTGTTATTATTAATTGTTATCTCGGGAAATTTATTTTCCCCTCTTTATAAATATGTATTTGTTTAATTTGTATTTTTGGATGACTGTATTAAATCTCCTGCTGGAGAGTTTTTATTAAATTGGTTTGTAAAATATTTCTAAAAAAATTCTGGTACTTAGATATTAATTTATTTTCCGCTGCGACCTTTTTTTTATGTATGTCACGTGTGCACACACGTTTGACACTTGTTGTTGGGATGTGTGACCCGTGTTGTCATCATCCCGACGCCTCGATTCCCGTGTTATTTTAAGGGGAATTTGGGGGCGTCACAGAATTGACCAATGTCTTATTCAAAAAACAAATTTAAATCTTCCTGTGGATAAAGATTGCAGCATGTATAAGACTTGCTTCTATGTAATTCTTTATAATAAGACTAGTAGTATATGAATATCTAAGAAAAACAATTCCTCACTTGTGATATAGGAAATCTCTTTTTCCACATATCTTTTCACTATCTTATTCTAATTAAATTATTATTTTTTATAATAATTACCACCATTAGGACCAAATAATTATTATAATAGTTTAATTTGCAATAAAAATTCCATTATAAAGTCATACAATCAAATATAAAGAGAAAAAAATATTATTATATCTGGAGATGCTGTAGCTATTCTCAATACACAATAATATTTATTCTAATATAACATCACAAATAAATAAATAAAAATATGACAACATAACAATATATTCATCTATAATGATATCATCAGATACTCAAGAATGGCACAAATTGAAACTGAAAAAATATATATATTAAACAAACCGAAAGTAATATATATATATATTAACAAAACCGTATAATATATATATATATATATATATTTTAATCAAACTGAGAGTTTAATATATATATATATATATAATATAAAACCATCAATGCCATAAATGTGACTTTTGAACCATTCATTACGTCTGTTCAAAGCATAGACATCTACTTTTATCAACCCTTATGGCGTCGTGCAGAATGAACTGCGAAGAGACAAGACAATAGAAATAAACCGACTGTAATCTGATATATTTATATATATATATATAGAAATGATAGATGCAGTTATGGAGTTGTAAGTGGCGTGCAGTCGTTTTAGAAAAAAGTGAATATATATGGGATCCACGTGAAAAAATTAACTTTTTTTTCTAAAACGACTGCACGCCGTTTGCAACTCCACGATTGTATGTAGCATTACCTATATATATATATATATTTGAAAACCAAGATTGAAAATCGTTTTATTAATTTTCGCCGGCCGGATTTCAAATGCCTTTTTCAATCTTTTCCAGTTTTTCAAATCAAAATTTGAAGATGAAAAACCGCTTCGTTAATATGCAAAACCGCTTCATTAATTTCCATCAATGCCCTCTTTTAGTTTTTCGTATTTTTCACCGGCGGGTTTCAAACAAGAGTTTTCCCATAAAAACTTTCGTATATGCAGATTTAAAACCTCCGCATACGTTAGAGTTCATATTTCAATTAAAATGAACAGTAACATATTTTTACATATTTTTCAATCCGTGTTTTTTACATATGCATATACTTGTATTTTCTTGTTAAAACCTAGAAATGAAATCTTACAAAAACTTACAGATTGACATAAATTCAGATATACAAATATGAATCCATTAACAAATGATGCACATAACAATCGAAATTTATACTAAGCAACATGGCACAAGAGATCGCTCTAATACCACTGTTGTCACAATTTAGGAGAACATTCCATAATAAAAGATTCGTTAGAATACTTACTTTTGGCCATTGTTGATTAAGTATGCATAGGAATCGATCGCTTCTAGATTGTGAACCCTCACAGATTTCTTTAGAGAGAGTATTTGATAGGGATTTTCAGTCTATCTATCTTTACGTTGATGAATGTGACTGATGGAGAATCACAGGCCCTATTTATAAGTAGACCAAGACCCTTTTCCTACTAAGTGTTGCTTCCTTCCATTAAGGAATGTGACTTTTGACTTTTAAATTAGTAGTATCTCTATTTTTAATTAACTAGAGTTTTAATATAAATATAAAACTATTAAAATAAATATATATAATATATTATAAATGTGTGACACGTAAGCTACCTTTAAGTCTCCTACAAGGAGACGTGTTCTTTCAGGTCATTGTAGAGAGACTCAAGTTCAAGTACAAAGTCCAGTTATAACGAACAAGAACGTCCTAGAATTGCATGGTGTTCAGGACCAAATGCATGGTATCATGTGTGAAAAGGGAGGATTTGTGGAGGGGGAGTCTAGTGGGTTCCAAGCACTAGCAACTCCATGCGACGAGGTGCTTGTTATAGAGGAGTTGGGTCCAGATGGAGAAGAGTTGATGCCACGGATTCTTTTAGAAGGGTATGTTGAGAGTCTTTTAACAGGATAAGAGGAGGCACGAAACTCAGTGCTCAAGGGGATAATCCTAGAATTTTATCAAATTTTGAGGGAGAAAGAGAGTTTTCTCATTCAGGGAAAGAAAAAGATGGAGTCTCGAATTTCGAAATTAGAATAAGGAGGTGCATACAGGTCGTCTTTTACATAGTTCTATTAGGACTTCGAGCAGGCTCTCTCGACTGGATTTAGAATTGATAAGATTTTGGTTTGGAATTCGAGTTCTCGAAATCTCGAAAAAACGACTTCCGTCTTTGCTAAAAGTCCATAAACCTAAAATTTTCGCAGTGATAATAAACTTTTACAATGGCAAAGTATTTTAAGATTTGATGTGTCTTTTTCTAATAGAGTTCATGATGGAAAACTATGGATTTTCTGGCAAGATGATATATGGGTGAATATTCTTGGAGCCTCTAATCAACAAGTTACGTTAATATTCTAAAATTCTACAAAGATGGTCTCGACTGTGTATGCAAAATGTAGATGTTTAGATAGAAGGTCTCTTTGGTCACTGAAACTGATGATACTGCATGCATGTAATGGTGAGGGCACATTAATCATCTCAAACTATGGAAGCAAAGGATTGGATATTCCTTGCTACGCTTGCTTTTTTTATGGTTAAATGCTTGCTCTATAGTTTTTCCATAACTGATTTGTACTTTGATGTATTGAGTTATACATATGGGGAATTTGAGAATCTGAACATGAATTTGTGTAGTTAGATTGAACATGACTTAATTTAGAATAAATGCCATAAGGATGAGAGGAATTAAGGAAGTCCATTAATTGCCATTGTTGAAAAATTGATCTATATTGAACTGTGTATTGAAAGATCACTCTGTTTTGAAGCACCATATTGTAGTTTTGGTTTGGCGTGAGAATTGGGGATTAGGCTGTTGGCTGCCATGGTGTTAATACCTGATCTGATGAAATTAATGTGTTTGGATAAAATGGAAAGTGAATGCAGATGAAATGAAAGTGTCAAGTCATTACATTATATAGTTAAAGACATTATATAGTTAAAGACATTATATAGGTACTTGAAATAGCCTCTTTGCTGCATGCACAATGGGAATTTCCAGCTCTTCAATGCAGCTTGACTAAATAAACGTGTCTTCTTCCAAAAGCATATTTAATGAACTTCATGGCAAAGAACAAATATTACAAAAAAACAAAAAGCACTTGATCTCTGTCAGCTTAGTTAGTCCAGATTATACATGACAACTTCGCATAAACATTTTTTTCATTATTCCTTCTCGTTAACTTCTATCTCTTCCAATTTAATTTCTAACAGGTTTTTTGCAAAAGGCAAATGTGCCAAGAGTAAAGCTGCCATTCGGATGGGTGCAAAAAGGGATTTTACACCGACCAATGAGATTGTGCCACGTAGGCACTCCAGAAAAAGAAATCCTGAGTCCCCATCCACCCAATTGCCTGTTTCTTCTCCCTCGATTCAACCCGCTTGGATTAACACCAAGCACATATCGTGCGAATTCGCGCTGCCGTCCGCCGAAACCTGCTTCGCTATCACCGGCAACCTCAGTCCCAACTCCTGAATAGAGTAAGAAGAACATTGAGAGAGAGAGAGAGAGAGAGAGAGAGAGGGGTAGATGGGGTACTTGGAGGGCTGATTTTTAAAGCTTACAAGTTGGACCAATTTCTAAATTTCCCCTCATTTCTTTCGTCTGTTTATATCTGCTTTGTAATGCATGGAGCTAGCCATTGCCCCCCACCCAATTATTCCAAAACTTTCTTTCGTCTGTTTAATTAATTTTAATATTTGGTTTCTGATTTAATAAGGTAATATTAATTTTATCTTGTATTGATCTCTTTAAAAATAATTTTGATCTTTTTTTAGAAAACTTAATTTGATTTAAAAATAAAATAAATAAGATATATCTCATATGATATATATCTCATATAAAATATATCTCATATATTTTTTTATTATATAAATTGTATTATACGTATTTTATTTTTATTGTAAATTTATTATTAGATTATTCTATATTACAATAAAAGATTGCATAAAAATAAAATAAAAAATATTTTATATATATTATTTTAACTTTGTTCGACTCTCATAAAGCAAATTCTTGACTCTGCTAACTATTGAGGTTCATGATTTCTTTTCTTGAAATGTTTACATGGCACAATTTTATTGGTTGGTGTAAAATCTATTTTTGGTAACAGCTTTACTCGTGGCAAAGCTGTCAACCTAGTTGAACTTATCCATTTTGATTCATGAATAACGTCTTCTATCACTGTCGAACTCTCATCAATTGCTGTTTTGCTAATTTCTTTTTCCATTGAAGTAATTTTGTACCTCCAATTTATAAATTAATTAATAATCAAACAATGCAATCATGTCATGACTTCATTAAAAAAATATCTCTATTTCACATACAGTAGTGAAATAATTATTAAAAAAGTTGTAAATTGTTCATTTTTCACTGGGAGAATGCACACTGCAGTTTGACAACCTACCAAACACAATTTGTTTTTCTCCTAGAACTAAAGTACTCTTTTAATGATAAGCTCCTTTAAAGGAATGAATTAATACATGATGAACCTAACAGAATTGAGAGAAGAATGCAAATGGCAATTGTTCATTGTATTCAGCGTGAATCATTAGAGAGAGGTGCTTACCTTTATATAGATAGACCTTTATATTCAATATTTGGTAAATCAATTACAGAACAAGTTGGTTACAACCTAATAGCTAAATGAAAAAACTATGAATCTTCTAGAGCTACTGAGGTGGAGTCTGATGTGTACTTTTGTTGAATCTTCTGCTTTTTACTCTTGTGAGCATCTTCTTCCTTCTTATGATTGATATGCCCCATCGAGTTGAATGGGGTAACACACACAGTGAGACTCAATTTGAAGTTGGAGAAATGATCAACTACCAATGGCTTTGTAAAGACATCAGTCAATTGATCCTTGCTGCTACAAAACTGCACTTGTAAGGCTTTGGCAGCCACTCGATCTCGTACAAAGTGAAAATCAATATTCATATGCTTTATGGGAGAATGATAAATTGGATTTGATGTCAAATATGTGGCCCCTAATTTGTCGCACCACAAAATAGGAGGTTTTGGAAGTGAGAAACCAAGCTCTCTGATTGGTGTCTGCAGCCATATGTGATCAGCATTAGTGTTGGCCAATGACTTATACTCGGCTTCGGTGTTGGAACGAGCAATGCTATGTTGCTTTTTGGAACTCCATGAAATAAGATTATTTCTAAGAAAAATGCAATACCCTTCTGCTGAAGGTCCATCATCTGGACATCCTGCCTAATCAGCATCCAAATAGGCATGTAAGGTAAATGGGGAGGTTTTTGACAGAAAAAATCCAAAATCTAAGGTGAATTTCAAGTACCGTAGGATCCTTTTAACTGCTATCCAATGAAAAAGTTTGGTTTCTTGCATAAACTGACATACTTTATTGACCGCAAAAGAGACATTGGGTTTGGTTGGGGAAAGATATTATAGGCTGCCCACGGTGTTTCTAAACAAGATAACATTGTCAAAAGTTGGTGAATCAAATTTGGAGAGTTTGATAGAAGCCGACATGGGGGAGGAAATCGAATTAAGCAGCCATGTTAGTTTTATGCAATAAATCAGAGATGTATTTCTTCTGGATAATCAGAATACCATTAGGCAGAGTCTCAACTTCCAAACCCAAAAAATAAGATAATTTCATTAAGTCCTTGACTAGAAACATGTTACCAAGAGCCAAAATCATCAATAGCAGCCGAAGAGGAAGAGGTTATGATCATGTCATCCTCGTAAACTAGAATAAACATACACAGGGTCGAAGTATGCAAGATAAATAGGGATGGATCACCCTTGAATGCTAAGAAACCATAACTAAGCAACTAGGAGCTCAGCTCCGAAAACCAAATTCTAAGAGCTTATTTGAGGTTATAAATGGCCTTATTGAGTTTGCAGACATAGTTGGGCCGTAGAGGGTCCACAAAATCTTGTGGTTGTTGCATAAAGCCATATTCAAAGAGTTTACCATGAAGAAAGACATTCTAAATGTCTATTTGGCGAAGAGACCAATGGGAAACAGCGATTGATAGTACCAAACAGGTGGTGGAGGGTTTCACAGGAGGGCTAAAGGTTTTGGAATAGTCAATACTGGCTTGTTGGTGAAAATCCTTGGCCATGAGTCTAGCCTTCCTTTGCTCAATAGGCCCATCTGAGCACACTTTAGTTCGAAAACCCATCGACAACCGATAAGGTTAGAGGTTGCGGAGGGTGGTACCAGGGTCCAGGTACCGATCTTCAAAAGCGCTTGGTATTGTTGAAGCATGGAAGATTGCCATTCGGGAAATTTGGAAGCAAGGGTGTAGGAGGTAGGTTCATCCGAAACTATAGTCGTAGAGAGGAAATAATTTCGAGTTGGATACCAAACAGCACCATTGGTGGAAATTCTTGGTTTCGACGAGTTTGTGTGTGAGCAGGTAATAATCAGAGAATGGGGAGGAAGTAAGTGGGTTTGACGTTGAGACTGGGAAATGGGAGCGGAAAGAAGATGAGAGGGATTAGGGTTTTCGGGAAGTATATTTGAGGCAGATGATGAAGAAGGAGAGGAGACACGTGAATGATTAATGGGCTCAGAGGAACTGAGGGGTAAGGAGGTGGATGGAGGAATAAGCGGGCTTGGAGAAATATGTGGGCCTGAGTCATTACTGAGAAGAATCCAAATGTCAATTGTTCATTATATCCAGAGTGAGTCATTACAGAGAGGTGCTTACCTTTATATAGACAGACCTTTATATACAATATCAGGTAAATCCATAAAAGAATAAGTTGGTTACAATCGAATAGCTAAATGACAAAACTATAATTTTCTAGAGCTGCTAAGGTGGAGTATGAGGTGGACTTTTGTTGAATCTTCTGCCTTTTACTCTTATGAGCATCTTCTTCCTTCTTATGATTGATAGAACCATCCTGTGATACCCCATATTTACGTGTATTTTTATTGAAAAATTATTTAAATTATTATAATTAATGGTTATGTTGTTTCAAATTAAATGCGTTTTATTGTTTTATTTTAAGTTGTGGAATTTAAATTAATGTGCTTTCTTTATATTAATTAATGCTTCGTATTTAAATTGCTCCTTAAATTAAATTAGTTTATGGTTGGGCTTTAAATATTTTATTCATGTGTTAATGGTTTTCGGGTGTGTGTGTATCACGATCCTAAGCCGGGATGGGACATTATCCCGGTGGAGCTCCTCTGGTCACTTGGGAGCAAAATATACTGAGTGATGTCCCCTGAGTTGTCGTTGGGCAACGATAGTATCGGACGGGATGGTAACGCTCTCGTACCGACTCCGTGGCTCCTCTGCTGGCAGGGCTAGGGGATGCCTGGTCATGGTACGTACTGGGCGCGGTTAGTTAGGCATTGCCCATTCCGAAGTCATATGCGGGGTCGCTATCTACAGTGTGATGATGAGAGTCAGGGTGTGCGGATGGTCCCTATGGGAGATCATGGTGCATACGGTTAATAAAATGGATGTTGAGGCCATTTTCTGGAAAAATGGTGGGTTTTGATTATTAGTTTTACGTGGATCATTTTCTGGGAAAATAGCTGTGGTTTTAATGGATTTACGTGTATAATTTTCTGGGAAAATGATGCATGTTTTTATTGGTGTTATATCTTGAGCCAAAATGAGATTTTGGCGTGTGTGGTTATTTTATTTGTTTTGAGAAAGAGGATTTTAAGCTTCATGCATATGGTGTCATGTTCATGCGTATTGTTGTTGCATGAATATATTTTATATCTTGTAGTTTGTTTGGGTTGTACTTACCTGCGATGCCATTTTTTGACGTCGTAATTTTTGGATGCAGAGTTTGAGAAGGCTGAGCTTGAGGAGGCGGCTCCGCCGTTGATTACTACTATTATAATTTGTTATCTTGGAAAATATATTTCCCCTTTTTATAAATGTATATCTATGATTTGTCTTTGAGATGACTGTATTAAATCTCCTGTTGGAGAATTTGTGTTAAGCTAGTTTGTAAAATAATTCTAAAAATTCTGGTACTTAAATATTGACTTCAATTATTCGCTGCTTTTACTTGTGTATATCACATGTTCATAAACTTAGCACTTGATGTTGGAGGTGTGTGACCCGTGTTATCATCATCTTGACGCCTCGATTCCCATGTTCTTTTAAGAGAAATTTGGGGGCATTACACATCCTCTCTATCAATGGTATCGCTAGAAATTCTTAGAGCATTCTTGGCTAAAACATGAGCTGCAATTTGCCTCGTTTGTTATCACAAATTTTCTCAACTCATCTTATTTCATCTAATTATTATAAACTTTTTAAATTTCCAAACAAAATAAAATAAAATAAACAATTAAATTTTTATAAATTCTAAAATAAAAATAATATTAAAAAAATATATTTTAATATTATTTTACTCAACTTTTTACTTTAATATCAATTTAACTTATCTCATTTTATTTAAAAACAAACAAGAGTACTGCCTCCCTTCTAACAAGTTGGACTGGTGAATGATACAAAATTAAGAGTTTTTGTTTAACATCAGTGATAATCAGTCGTGTGCAATTCCAAGGACTTCGGACTTTGTAATGCTTTGATGAGTTTGAACCACTTGAAGATCTTACACGGAGTCTCCCATCTGCAAATCAGGTTCATGAAGATCCTACAACTCAATATGCAATGATGTTTTGATTGCTGAATCACAATATATATATATATATATATATATATTATATATATTTGGGTTTTTATATAAGGAAAACATTATATATTATGTTTTCATCAAGTCATGTGTATCCTATTATATAAATATATCATAAGCCTATCAAGTATCAACCTCTAGATTAATTATTTTAAAACAGTAAGTGTTGATATAATGGTTAAATATAGGACAATGTTATACCATTATAGTGAAATCTAAAATTGAGATAAAATAAATCATTTTACTATTTATACACTTGCAATCTGATATGATATCTATAATGAGTTTGAAAATCATATGAATTTGAAAGTCAAACATGAGATTACAGCATACGGAATGTTTCCAACTCATATGTCACTACAAGAAAATGCATTTTTTCCATCGCCACTTTTAGTTGCAAAAAGTCCCAAAATACATTGCAAAAAATATTTTCCGTCATTTTTAATTCGTTGGAGATTGGTTGAGAAAGTATGCATTTAATAACTCACTGCCAGTGAAATTCAAGAATCTCTTGAACAAGTTTTTTCCGGCGATGGAAATTCGCAGCAACTAGATATAAATAGCCAAATTGCAGCAAACAATCTCATAGGTCATGAGCAAAGAACCTTGGTGGTCCCTATTAATAAATTATGACCAAGTGTCCAAGTCAATGGTTTGATCCTACCATTCCATGATCAATACTAATGCATAAATACAAGCATTCCTTTCATACTCTTTGTTTTCTAAAATTATTTTAATTTAGAGATTTGCCGATAGTTATTCAAGAATTTATCATTGGTTACACATTTAAATATGAAATATATTTAAGTAATTAATATATGAAAAATTTTAAGTAAATATGAAAAAAATCACTCAAATGAATGTCCGGACATAAGGACAACGTACAAATACAAAGAATGATAGATATAAAAATTATAAAAGATAGAAATTACATTATTTATTACTTTTGTAATACTTCAAAATATTTACAAACAATAAATATTATATATATAGCTCTCTATCTTCCATTAAACGCAGCGGTAAAAGACAGTTAAGAAAATACGATACACTAAAGAAATTGAATAACAAATATCACGCAAATGATTGATTATAGTTTCAACTGACCTAATTATGTCATTGGAACTCAACATTTTCTACGACATAAATGATTGATTATTACGTCTTGACTAGCCCACTGAATCCCCACATAAATGATTTTGATAGCATATTTTGTAATGTTTCATTTGTCAAATAAAGGAATTTTTTTCTTCATATGTGATTAGTAATTGACAGAGATCGATTACGATAATTGACAGAGTCATCCTAAAAAGATTGACTTGTCCATGTAGAGCCATCTTCCTTTTGAATACAACATGAAGAATACCAGTGCCATTAATACTACCAAGTCTTTTTATTGGCTAACTCACAGGCAACACAAATTTATTGTATCCCTATATAAGTAGGGCCAAAAAGATAAAAGAGATATGGGATTACTCAAAAAAAAAAAAGGATATATTCATTCGCAAAAGTGGTTACCATCTGGAGTATACTAGGAGGAGAGCAATGAAGGGAGAAACTTCTTCAAGCATGAACGTGAAAGGTGGGAAATAATCTCCTACCTGGGAGGAAAAATCTGTTTCTGTGGAGTGTGATTGATGATCCTTCATGTCAGAATGGATTGCATGTTTTATGAGGAATGAGGATGTCCATTCTAGTCCAATTCAAAAGTGGTAGACAAAAGAAGTAGACTTTCTGCAACTGTGGGCAAAAGCAAAATTGATTACAAGATAGAGGAATGTACAACATAGCTAGTTACAAAGAATGTACAGAATACAAATACAACAGATTGAAGTTCAAAAAGATAGAGGAAGCCTCCAGAAAATTATATTAAAGTAAATAGGGATGTAGCTTTTGATTGGGTGTCAGACAAGGTGGGTAGGGTATTGGAGTGATAATTATAAATTCTGAAGGTGAAACTTTGTTTCTATCATTACGGATATCAATAAGGTGGATGAAGACTGGAGTAACTATGGTCATATTGTTTGATGAGATAAGGTGGAAGATGAGGAGCTGGCCTTGTTGGAAGATTCAATTTATTCATCGAGAGGGGAATGCAATAGTACATCATCAGCTGGCGAAGATTGGGATTACAGTGGAGGTCCAAGGAGGAGTAGATTTGGATTGAGGAACTGGTTCCTTTCTCTGTTTTTAATACTGTTTTGAAACAGAAACTTTGTACTGAATATTGTCAAAATGAAATCTGTTATCTTCAAGAAAAAAAAAAAAAAAAAGGAACCACCTATGGGTTGGCTGAATCATGTGTTCTTTTCATGCTTAACTTTCAAATTTTTAAGTAAAAATTATTTTTAGAGGTTATTGGATTTGGAGAATTTTTCCTTTATTACCATGACATTAAAGAGATAAGTTTTAGCCATGAAAGAATCTCACAAAAATAACCTTTAAATTGACGTAACATTAGATTCTAAAGCACAAAACTTTGTGAATTTATTTTTGTAAAATCTATTTATGATGTAACACTTCTTTTCCAAATTGTAAAACATAATAATTAGATTAGAGAATTATAATAAAATACTGAATTTATTTTTCAGTATTGTATCATACCCATGTATTGGCCTTGATGATGGCTGACGTGGTACGGAATTAAAAATTTTACTCCGCTAGTTTTCTCTCTCTTTTTTTTTTTTTTTTTCAAATTCTTGAAAAAACTATTTTTTTCCTTTTTTCTTATGCCCTGTAAGTTCTTTCAACATCCATAGTTAAGCACAATATTTCAAAATCCCAAATCAATGCTTGTTGTTGAATAAAGCACCAAAAATCACAGCTATGAAAGTTTTATTTATTTAATTTTTTTTGCTTTTGTACTTTTTTGCTATGAAACCTTGGAGAGTCGGAGACTAGTCATCACTTCTTTTAATTGGTTGCCATCAGACAAACCTAGGGTTAAGATGACCACCGCGTGCCTATTCTTCTTTTTCCTTTATAGTTAAGAGCCTTTTCAATGGAGTAATTAAATTTTCTTTTTTCAAATTGTATTTTTTGTACAACTTATCAAAAAATTTGATATATTTGATCAAAAACTAAAAGAATTAGAGAAAAATTTCAAGATTGATAATACGTTAAGATTTCGAGAACTCTCATCAGATTCAACCGTCTAGGTATTTCAACCGACTGCCTCTGCTCTGTCTCAGTGATTTTTTGGCCGTAAATCTTTTGGTAGTCAAACTCAGGCAACAAAAAAGAAACTCGTCCTCTATACATGGCTTCTCAAGCCCATACATCATCTTCCAAGAATCCCAGGGATCACGACGTCTTCCTCAGTTTTAGAGGTGAAGAAACCCGTACAACCTTCACCGATCACCTCTATTCTGCCTTGATGCGAATAGGAATTCGCACCTTCCGAGATGAAAATCAGCTCCCTAAAGGAGAGAATATTTCTGAGAAGTTAATCACTGCCATTCGTGGATCCAAGTTTTCCATTGTTGTTTTCTCTAAAGCCTATGCTTTTTCTCGGTGGTGCCTTGATGAACTTGTCGAGGTCGTGGACTGTGCAAAAACTAGAGACCACACTCTTATTTCTATCTTCTATCATGTGGAGCCCTCTGATGTCCGAAAACAAGAAAGAACTTTTGCCAGTGCATTCACTGGGTGTGAAGAATACGAAGGACATGAGACTCGATTCCAAGCAAATATGGAGAGAGTACAGAGGTGGAGAGAAGCTCTTTGCTATGCTGGGAATTGTGCTGGTTGGAATCTGACTAATTGTGAAAACAGGTTGTCTCTAATTTCCCGTGTTTTTTCTTGGAATCTGACTATTAGTGGTTTTAATCTTATCTTTAATTTGGGCAGAGGTTGGAATAGGATAGAGGGACGTAAGACTAGGATACGTTTGGCAACATTCAGAATATTTTATTATTATTTATTATTTTATTATTATTATTTATTTATTTATTTTTATTATTTTATTATTACTTTTCATCTATTTTTTATTATTATTTATTATTTTTTATTATAATTAAATATTTTATTCTTATTTTTTGCTTACTTTATATTACTATTCACAATGCTTTTCACTGCCATAACGTAACCTAATTACTCGCCTTGACTCCATGGTATATTAGTTTGAAATCTCTAACTAGGATGATAATATCGACTCACTTTTCTCCTTTATTTTTAACTATTTTATTTACTGGTGCTTAGAGTTATTTATTTTAGCTTTTCTGTATTTGTCAGGTATGAATCAAAATTTATCGAAGAGGTTGTTGAAGAAGTTTTCACGAAAGTCAAGCCTGCTGGATTAGATGTTGCGAAATACCCTGTAGGATTATATTCTCGCGCCAAACAAATGAAAGATCTATTAAAGCTGGAAGTAGGCGATGTGCACATTATTGGCATTTATGGGATGGGTGGTATAAGCAAAACGTAGTAGAATATGGTTCCATGAGGATGCTTTGAATGTGCTACGCAATCATACAGTAAGAGGCATTGATTTATATATTTCGATTAAATTTTGAGCAGAGTATCTCTGCAGGCTAGGCCGATTGAATTAAGATGAATGAGATTCTTGTTCAAACAACATTTTGTTTTTGTAGGGTTGGGATGCAGTGGAAGGTCTCGCTCTAGATCCACGTGCACTTAAAGAAGAACATTTTCCAACTGAAGCTTTTGCAAACATGAAGAATTTGCAGTTGCTCCAGATCAATGGTGCACGTATCAATGGATGTTTCGAGCAGTTCGCCAGAGAGCTAAGATGGCTTAGTTGGCATAAGTGCCCCTTAAAATTTCTTCCGGAAAATTTTCATCTAGAGCACCTTATTGTACTTGAAATGCAGTGCAGTAATATCAAACAAGTTTGGAAGAAGAACGGTATAGTCAGGGGCGGAACTGGGATTTGATATTTGGGGAGGGCGATTAACAAAATATGTAGTATATGTAAATATAAGTTTTTTATTTACACGTGATTATATATAAAAGCAATAATCATATGTTATAAAATTATATATAGAAATACATGTTTATAAATCATCTCTTTTTTTTTTAAATTTTTGCAATTTGTTAGAGCCGATTACAAAAAAAAAAAAAAAAATGAACTTAAGATTTCTCCTACAAATTAAGCTCGACAATGATTTTTCATAAAATAAAACTCATATATTATCATTTCTAAAGTGAAATTATTGACAATTTTTTCTCAATATAAATTAGCAAATGATATGTAAAAAATTCATATTTCTAGTCATCTACATAGTTTAGATAATCTAAACATATTTTAAAAATTTAATTGTATCAGCACATCAAGCTAAAGTGGGAGAGACAATTTGGGTGTCAACCGTCACTGAAATAAAAATTTAGAGTGAGATTAGGTAAATATTAAAATTTGAAAAAATAATTTTAGTAAAATTTTTAGAGGTCTAAGAATTGGGGGGGTAAATTTTTTATTTTTTGATAAATTGGTATAGAAATTTTAATTATATAAAAAAATTATATATATTTATATGTTATGTATAATTTTTTAAAAAGTTTGGGGGGGCGGTAGCTTCCCTAGACCAGGGGTAGGTCCGCCCCTGAGTATAGTATAACAAATCTTACAATAATGTCTTTTATTTTTCTATTGATGTTAAATGTACTACTTACAAGGGCTTCTTCTTATTTAATTCCTTTTGTACAATTTTCTTTTTACAGGTAATGAACAAGTTGAAAGTCCTTGATCTCAGCTACTCCAGAAGTCTTTCCAAATCACCAAACTTCTTGCAAGTCCCAAATCTGGAGAGATTAATACTTAAAGGTTGCCCAAGCTTGGTTAAGCTTGATGAGTCTCTTGGCTATCTAAAAGGTCTTGTGCTGTTGGACTTGACGGGATGCGAAAACCTTAGGAACAATATTCTTAAATGCATCTCTAAATTAAAATCGCTTGAAACTCTTGGGTTGTCTGGCTGCCCAAAATTTATTGAAGTAGTTGAGAAATTTATGGTTTCAAAACAGCACACCACATATATTATGACACCGTACGTTGGTCATTCAAGTAATCTTGGATCCTTATCGTCACTGAGATCTGCACGACAATCCTTGGAGTTTTGGTGGTCACATTTGTCACTGATGATCTCAGGGAGAAGATTGATTTCCCATTTTGGATTTCGTACTCTGGATAGAATGGTTCTTAGAAATCACAATTTTTTCGAGGACCAGACTCTTGTTGAACTTGGGAGTTTAACTTCACTTCGAGTGTTGGATTTATCGAAAAACAACTTCCGTGATGTTCCCCACTTCATCAATGACTTTCCTCAATTAGAAATATTGATTTTGAAGTTCTGTAATTCTCTTCGCTCGATTTCATATATCCCAGAAAACATCAAGTTTTTAAATTTAAATGGTTCTATATCAGTGGAAAGGATCTCACTGTCGTCAAATTCAAATCTTATGCTTGTCGTTCATGGCTGCTGTAACCTGGAAGAGATTGAAGGCTTAAGTTCTAGGTCGATCATATACATGGCAGCAAAAGGATGCCACAATCTGTCGTCTTATATATGGAATAGGCTGCTTCAGGTACTCTCTCTCTCCTTGATCTCTCTTTCTCTAACTCTCTGAACAGTTTTTTTTTTTTTTTCTAATAGTTTCCACCGAGTTTCAATTGTTGGAGAAAAATCATGCTCTCTTGGTGTAAACTCTCAAAGGACCAACCTCACGTTAGCGCTAAGATGGAATAAAATACAAACAGAATCTCTCTGCTAATGAAATCTCTTCATTTGAAATAAAATCCAATATGATCAGTTGCTTCCAAGTGCTTTATATCTTCGTCGTTGCTTGCTTCGTATTCTTTTTCTTCAACTCCATCAACTGTGTCCACCAATCTAAGTTCCTTTTCACACACAAAGGCCAATTTTTTTTCTCTCGTAGGACATACTACAGCAAAATGTCCAAACCCCTTGCACTTATAGCATTGTGGTCCGTCGCCCATAAGTTTGGACTTTCCTCTTTGGTCACCCACCATGGTGTGTTTACCCTGGTCAGTGGGTAGAGATGGCTTCTGGTATTGTTGTGTTGATGCTCGTTCCTGTCTGGGATCCGTAGATGACATACGCCTCCCGTTGGAGAATCCCAGTTGCTTTTCAACGCGTAAAGCCAATTGATAAGCTTCATCAACATTTAGGATCCGTGCTATTAGCATCTCTTTTCGCAACTCATTACGTAACCCCGTGCGATAACGAGCTAGAGTTTGCTGCTCGTTTTCCACCACCTTGCTGCGGACAGTCAGTTCATGGAAACGGTCTGTGTACTGGTCGACAGTCAATATTCCTTGCCTCAGTTGCAGCATCTCTTCAAACATCATTTGCTCGTAGTCAATAGGTAAATATTTCTCCTTTAGCCACTCCTTCATTTCTTCCCAATTGGACACTGGCGCACGTTGAGTACGACGTAGTTGTTCTTCTACGCTACTCCACCAGGCTCGTGCATGTCCTTTTAATTTCATGTGGACATAACGTACTTTTCTATCTTCAGAAACAGAGAACCAATCAAAATAATCCTCAATAGCCATCAACCAATCTTCAAAAGCATTGGGATCCAATTTTCCAAGAAAGTCTGGAATATCTATCTTCATTCCCTTAGTTAGTATTATCCCCAACGAATTTACGAAGATGCTAGAGAAGTTCCAAGAAATTATGGCCGATGAGATGCCGAGACAACTACCACCCATGCGAGAGGTGCAACATGCCATTGACTTAATTCCAGGTTCTTCTCTGCCAAATCTACCTCATTACCGCATGAGCCCCATGGAAAATGAGGAACTCAACAGACAAATTCAACAGTTGCTTGACAATGGTTTCATCCGAGAAAGTCTTAGCCCTTGTGCCGTGCCAGTTCTACTTACACCTAAGAAGGATAATACTTGGAGGATGTGCATCGATAGTAGAGCAATTAACAAAATAACAGTCAAATACTGATTTCCTATCCCACGGTTGGACGACATGCTTGACTTACTGAGTGGCGCATCCGTCTTTACAAAAATTGATCTTCGTAGCGGGTATCATCAAATTCGAATCCGTTCCAGAGATGAGTGGAAGACGGCATTCAAAACAAAAGATAGATTATTTGAGTGGTTGGTTATGCCTTTCGGCCTAACCAACGCACCAAGTACATTCATGCGTGTTATGACCCAAGCACTTAAACCTTTCTTGGGCAAATTCGTAGTCGTCTATTTTGATGATATTTTGATTTTTAGCCATTGTGTGCAGAACCATTTAGACCATGTGCAGCAAGTATTAGAGACGTTGCAAAGAGAACGACTTTTTATAAATCGCGGAAAGTGCTCCTTCATGAAGAATCGGGTGTATTTTCTGGGATTTATTATCTCAGACCATGGGGTTGAAGCCGATGCTACTAAGGTTCAAGCAATCAAAAATTGGCCTGCTCCTCACAATTTTTCTGAAGTGCGCAGCTTCCATGGGTTGGCAACCTTTTATCGGCGTTTCATACGGAATTTCAGTGCCATCATGGCTCCCATTACCGAATGTTTGAAGTCCAAGAATTTTTTGTGGACAACAGCTGCTGATAAAGCATTCACTGAGATCAAAATAAAAATAGGAGAAGCTCCAGTTCTGAAGTTGCCAGATTTTTCCAAAATATTTGAAGTTGCTTGTGATGCATCCCACGTAGGTATAGGAGGAGTCCTCAGCCAAGAAAGCCATCCTATCGCCTTCTATAGTGAGAAGCTCAATGAGACCCGTAGGCGATACTCAGCCTATGATATGGAATTTTATGCGTTGGTTCAAACACTTAAGCATTGGCGTCCCTATTTGATCCATAGAGAATTTATTCTTTATACTGATCATGATTCATTAAAACATTTGAATGCTCAAAGTAAGTTGAACTCAAGGCATGCTCGATGGATGGACTACCTACAGCAATTTGATTTCGTCATCAAGCATAAATCCGGAACTGAGAATAAGGTAGCCGACGCCTTAAGCAGGAGGCCGCACTTGCTGATGGTCTCGTCAGTTAATACTGTGGAGTTCGATAGCCTCAAGCAGCAATATTCCACCGATAAAGACTTCAGTGCTGTCTGGAGTAAGCTCACGAATGGCCTAGACGCAGTCCCGAATGCATTTTCAATCAAAGATGGGTTTTTATTCCATGGCACTCAACTGTGCATTCCGTGTGGCTCCTTCAGAGAATTTATTATTTCAGAACTTCATGGTGGGGGCTTAGCTGGACATTTCGGGTTTGATAAAACATTTGCTATAGTCTCCGATCGATTCTTTTGGCCTCGACTACGTCGTGACGTGCACAAAGTAGTGACTCATTGTCGGACTTGTCAAATAAATAAGGGCACTAAACAGCAAGCAGGTCTTTATACCCCTCTTCCAATCCCAGATAAACCTTGGCAGCACATTAGTATGGATTTTGTGCTTGGGTTGCCCAAGACACTACGGCAACATGACTCCATCATGGTGGTTGTGGATCGCTTTTCAAAGATGGCTCATTTTATCCCTTGCCACAAGACTTTTGATGCTTCCAAAACAGCAGCATTATTTTTACAAGAAGTGATTCGACTGCATGGTATTCCAGCAACCATAGTGTCTGACCGGGATGTTAAGTTCATGAGTTATTTCTGGAAAACTTTGTGGGCAAAAATAGGGACCAAACTACTATTTTCCAGTGCTTTTCATCCTCAAACTGACGGTCAAACAGAGGTGACCAACCGAAGCTTGGGGAACTTATTGAGGTGTTTAGTCGCCGACCATGCAGCAAGTTGGGACTTCATATTACCACAGGCAGAATTTGCCTTCAACAACTCTGTCAATCGCTCCACTGGATGCACACCATTTGAGGTGGTCTATGGTTTTCACCCTCACACTCCGTTGGACCTTCATTCTTTGGCACTTCCTCCTCGACCAAGTGAAGCTGCACTCGATTTTTCCAGTTACATGAAGGACATGCACGAAGAAGTCAAGCGGCGTCTGGCACTCAGCACAGAAGCATATATGTCCTCTGCAAATATTAAGCGAAAGAACAGGCACTTTGATGTTGGTGACATGGTTCTTATCCGCCTCAGGCCAGAACGATTTCCTCCTGGGAGCTTCAACAAATTACATGCTCGACGTGCTGGACCTTTTAAGGTGACCAAACGATTGGGGTCTAATGCATATGTAATTGAATTGCCTACTGACTACGGAATCAGCCCTGTTTTCAATATTGAAGATCTTACTCAGTTTCATGGCGCGGCGGAACAAGTGCCAGCAACCACGGACCCACCTGCTCAACAAGATGCAATTATTCGTGTTCCTAAAAATACAGCCCCAAGAGATGAAATTGCCTCCATACTCGATCACCAGTTTGTTACCACTCGGCGTGGAGGATATTACAAATTTTTAGTACAATGGAAAAATCGACCCCCGTCTGATTCCGTTTGGCTACAGGCCCCTGAGCTCAGGAGACTTCATCCCGATTTGTTTACTGTCTATGTTCATCAGAACTTGCCGGAGTCAAGTTCTTCCGAGTGGCCGGAAATTGATGCAAATACAGAGGATAGCTCCCAGGCGGAGACTGCTCCGTGAATCATGAAAGATGGAGACTCATTCGGCTATTGCAATTCTTATCCATTGATTTCAAAATTCTGTTATTAAGTTATCGTTATTTCTTTCCTAATTTATTTCCGTAAGATTAAATTCTGTTATTAAGTTATCGTTATTTCTTTCCTAATTTATTTCCGTAAGATTCTATTGCTATGTTAGCAATCCTTTCCTAGTTTATTTCCTGATTTATAGTACAACATGTACTCCTTTAAATATGGTAGTGATTAAGAGAATCGGCAGTTGCTGTATTTGATCATATTGGATTTTATTTCAAATGAAGAGATTTCATTAGCAGAGAGATTCTGTTTGTATTTTATTCCATCTTAGCGCTAACGTGAGGTTGGTCCTTTGAGAGTTTACACCATTTTTGGTATCAGAGCAAGGTTCTTCCTTCCTCAAGGAATTCAATATTTCATGCCTGTAACCCGTAGTGGTAATTCTTACAATATGTCAAATAACCAAAACCAAAACACTGATCTAGCCCAGCTACAAACACAGATCACCCAACTTGCATCTGTTATTCCATCTTAGCGCTAACGTGAGGTTGGTCCTTTGAGAGTTTACACCATTTTTGGTATCAGAGCAAGGTTCTTCCTTCCTCAAGGAATTCAATATTTCATGCCTGTAACCCGTAGTGGTAATTCTTACAATATGTCAAATAACCAAAACCAAAACACTGATCTAGCCCAGCTACAAACACAGATCACCCAACTTGCATCTGTTCTAGAACAGATCATTCATAGATTGGATACAATGGAGGAGCGTCAAACCCAAGATGAGTTTGTACCTCGTAATAGGAGGATGCGTGGGCCTCCTCCGGAAGCTGAAGTAGACGATAGTGAAGGGAATGAAGAGGATGAAGATTACAGAGAAAGAAACAGGGGATTTGGCGATCGTGAAGCTCGCTTTGGGCGCAATGGTCGTGAAATTCCCAGGGGACGTGGAGGCCGTGGCTTCGACCGTCACCCTCATGATGAACTAACTAAGGGAATGAAGATAGATATTCCAGACTTTCTTGGAAAATTGGATCCCAATGCTTTTGAAGATTGGTTGATGGCTATTGAGGATTATTTTGATTGGTTCTCTGTTTCTGAAGATAGAAAAGTACGTTATGTCCGCATGAAATTAAAAGGACATGCACGAGCCTGGTGGAGTAGCGTAGATTGCTAACATAGCAATAGAATCTTACGGAAATAAATTAGGAAAGAAATAACGATAACTTAATAACAGAATTTTGAAATCAATGGATAAGAATTGCAATAGCCGAATGAGTCTCCATCTTTCATGATTCACGGAGCAGTCTCCGCCTGGGAGCTATCCTCTGTATTTGCATCATCTCTGTTAGTGAGATTCCAGATTGGTTCACTCATAAGAGCAATGGATCCTTAATATCATTTCCCGTACCTTCAGCTTCAGCGGGTGAGATTTGTGGACTATATATTTGCATTGTGTATGGGAAGAAGAGAATGGCCCAGTTGTGGAACACTAGAGTTCAGATTTGCATCAGAAATAAAACAAGAGGCTATGGATTACATTTTGGTCTCCTACCTGAATTTCCGGTCTATGACTCAGATAATTTATTTTTATTTCGGCTAAATTTTACAGAAAATACAGTACTTAAGCTCATAAGGCTAGAAAAAGAAATAGAGATGGAAAGTGGGGAGGAAATCGACGTTTCCTTCAAAGTTGACAGAGAGAAATTGGTTGAAGTAAAGAAGTGTGGAGCTCATTTTCAGATTTTTGATGTAGAAACAGAATTAGTGGAGATGGCACGTGCAGTCCAAGTAGTTTCATGCATGATGAAGGCGTTTGATGAGCTAGTCACTGAAACTGATGATACTGCATGAATGTAATGGTGAGGGCACATTAATCATCTCAAACTATGGAAGCAAAGGATTGGAAATTCCCTGCTGCGCTTGCTTTTTATGGGTAAATGCTTGCTCTTTAGTTTTTCCATAACTGATTTGTACTTTGATGTATTGAGTTATACATATGGGGAATTTGAGAATCTGAACATGAATTTGTGTAGTTGGATTGAACATGAATTAATTTAGAACAAATGCCATAAGGATGAGAGGAATTAGAGGAAGTACATTAATTGCCATTGTTGAAAAATTGCTTCTAATTGAACTGTGTATTGAAAGATCACTCTGTTTTGAAGCACCATATTGTAGTTTTGGTTTGGCGTGAGAATCGAAGACTAGTCTGTTGGCTGCCACGGTGTTAATACCTGATCTGATGAAATAAATATGCTTGGATAAAATGGAAAGTGAATGCAGATGAGATGAAAGTGTCAAGCCATTACATTATATAGTTAAAGACAGTAACATCTAGGTACTTGAAATAGCCTCTTCGCTGCATGCACAATGAGAATTTCCAGCTCTTCAATGCGGACATGACTAAATAAACATGTGTCTTCTTCCAAAAGCATAAGCACATTTAAAGAAAAACAAAAAGCACTTGATCTCTGTCAGCTTAGTTAGTCCAGATTATACATGACAACTTCGCATAAACATTTTCTTCATTATTCTTTCTCGTTAACTTCTATCTCTTCCAATTTAATTTCTAACAGGTTCTTTGCAGAAGACAAATGTGCCAAGAGTAAAGCTGCCATTCGAATGGGTGCAAAAACGGATTTTACACCGGCCAATGAGATTGTGCCACGTAGGCACTCCAGAAAAAGAAATCCTCAGTCCCCATCCACCCGATTGCCTGTTTCTTCTCCCTCGATTCAACCCGTTCGGATCTAACACCAAGCACATCTCGTGCGAATTCACGCTGCCGTCCGTCGAAACCTGCTTCGCTATCACCGACAACCTCAGTCTTAACTCCTGAACAGAGTAAGAAGAACATTGAGAGAGAAAGAGAGAGAGAGAGAGAGACCGGTAGATGAGTGGTTCATCGTCTGGGTGTATCGCACGCAGGAGGAAATTAGGTTCAGAAAGAGGAGTGAAACCGAAAGTGCAAAAAGGAGCGAGGGAGGGACTACTAGGGGTGTCAAATCGTGTCAACGGGTCGTGTTCGTGTCGTGTCAATACATGTATATTATACTATATAGGTCAACCCTAACTCGACCCGTTAAGCTTATCGTGTCAAAATCTCAAACCCTAACACGACCCGTTAACATAACGTGTCATGTCGTGTCAACCTGTTATGACCCATTAGTGAATATTACGAAATAAATTAACATGACAAAATATTATACGTTTTAACTTGTTTATGTAAATGTGTTGAATATGCCTAAAATTAACCCGTTTGACTTAATTAAACTTAGTATAATTTTATACAAATGTTAAAACCATAATATTTATAAAAATTATAATACTAACTATAAGTATGAATTACAATCTAAACAAAGAAAATATCAAAATTAAAATTTTATCAATTTTACTTTTAAATATAAATGTATACTTATAATTTTAATTTTCTTAACGTGTCATAACGGGTTAAAACAGGATGACCCGCTATCAATCCGTTAAACAATCGTGTCTTAACGTGTCAACCCGTTTTGACCCGAAACTCATTAAGACTAAACCCTAATCCGCTATTATCGTGTCGTGTTCGTGTTGGGTTAACGGGTCGTGTAATATTTTGCCACCCCTAGGGACTAGTGAAAGTTGATCGAGTGGAATACAGTGTATCAAATTAACCATACAATTGCTTACGTGTCATCAAATGATTGGAGGGTTGATTTTTAAAGACCGATTTCTATATTTTCTCCAGTTTCTTTCGTCTGTTTACATCTGCTTTGTAATGCATGCAGCTAGCCATGGCCCCCCAATTATTCCATAACTTTTTTTCGTTGGTTTAATTATTTTTAATATTTGGTTTTTTATGATTTAGTAATATAATATTAATTTTATTTTGTGTTGAACTTTTCTTTAAAAATTCTCTTGACATTCTTTCACATAATTTCATCTAATTTAAAAATAAAATAAATAAGATATATCTCATATGATATATATATCTCATATAAACTATATCTCATATACTTTTTATAATACATAAACTATATTAAATATATTTTGTTTTTATTATAAATTTTTTTATTAGATTATTCAATACTGTAAAAAAAACTGATAAAAATAGAATATTAAAAAATATTTTATATATATTATTTTAATTTTGTATGATCCTCCCAAAACAAATTCTTGAATCTGTCATTGGGGTTTAAGATTTCTTTTTTGAAATGTCTAAGTGACACAATCTCATTAGTTGGTGTAAAATCTCTTTTTGCACCCAACCGGATGACAGCTTTACTGAAAAACGTCAGATTCATGAATATTAACGTCAGATGAAAGAGAGGTTGTTATACTTGTAGTATCGGTCAGACCACTTAGAAGGGGAGTTGTTTAAGTAATCTAACATCTTTATCGACATTGAGATCTACATGACAATGTTCGAAATTTTGGTGCTTACTTTTGTTACTGATGATGATCTCAAGTACCAGGTTGGTCGCCAGATGTTTGTTACAAGCTTAGCATTTTGGATTTCGTAGTCTAAATAGACTTATTCTTAAAAATCACAACTTTTTCGAGGATCAGATAAAAATATTGGTTTTGACGTTCTGTAATTTCCTTTGTTGGATTTCACATATCTCGGAGAAATTAAAGATTTTTAAATTTAAGTGGTTCAACATCAGTGGAAAGGTTCTTACTGCCGTCGATTACAAATCTTATGCTTTTCCTTCGTGGCTCCTATAAATTGGTTGAGATTGAGGGCATAAGTTTTAGATCTTAACTAATCATTTCAATGGAAGGATGCTACAATCTGTCATCTTATATTGAAATAGGTGTTGGATATATTTTCAAAATAATATATAATATATTATATTTATTAATATGTTTTGGAGATTAATTTTTTTTTTGGAAGTTATGAATTATTTTGGAAAAAAAGGAAAAAAAGAAATGAGAAAAGTTGATAAACTTGATTTTGTTTATATTAAATTGGGTCTTGAAATTGACACAAGCCTGGAAGTGGCTTAGTGGTAGTGCTCCTTCCCAGAGGACATACAGAGCCTAGTTCCATCCTTACACTCGTCCAAAGGAGCAATTTTTGCTTGATTTATTGGCAATTTAGGTGCCTAGCAGCATGGCTGCAATGCCTGGCCCTCAAAGGGGGCGACGCAAGCTAATGAGCGTGCACAAGGTCCCGACGCACGCCAATGGGCGTGCCAAAGGCGTTACAAGCCTTGAAAAATGGGAGAAAAATATTTACCCATGGTGGAGTAATATCCTGGATTAAAAAAGCAAATATGGATAACTTACTCAATCATAAAGACTAAATTGATAGCATTGACTTCTTGAAGTAAAGAGGTAAAGTGGCTAAATATGTATTAATAGAGATCTCGAATTTAGTGAAAAATTATTGCCACCTATCTTTGCATTGTGATGATTAAGTTAGATTGTCATGGGCCTAAGCTATTTATATAATAGAAAGTATAGGCATATTAAAACAATTACTCACAAATAGAGTAATTACGATTGACTTATGAGATATTGTCGGGATTGGCATATCTATTAATTAATGAACTTGCAAGAGGATTGATGTGGGACATCAAAGAGATGAGTTACAGCCAAAATCATAAAATCACCAATAATGAAAACTCAACTCAACTCATGAACATATCATGACTTGAGTTCAATGAGCAAAGTATATTATATGTTCGCGGTTTGCAAGCACTATATATTTAAATTAGTTTTCAACTAATTTAATCATCCCAAGATTTAAAGTGTTTGGTACTATAATGAAAAAGGAGAGGTTGAGTAATAACTCTTAATAGACTTATAACATGGTCATGTTAAAGTGTTTAGTTATAGGACATTTTTGATAAGTCTATTCATATGAGTGTTGAGGTGGTGACGCCTCCTATGCGACTTAGGTTTTGTCTCTAGAGAGCTCATGAAACCAAGATATAGATACAAGGCCAATCCATGGGTCGGCTTATATGAATTAGAAGGAGAAGAAAATTTATATGTGAGATATGTCATGCTAATCGTATAGAATCGTTAGTTTAAAGCATGGTCTACTATGTCATTCTGTATAGCTTTGGTGTATTTTCACTAAGTGAAGGTTCAAGTCCAACACACACATTCATTTATGTATAAATTTTTCTATTCTAACTAAGAAATATTTTGAAAATGGTGGGGGATTGTTGCAAATATTTTCAAAATAATATATAATATATTATATTAATTAATATATTTTGGAGACTTATTTTTGGAAGTTATGAATTATTTTGGAAAGAGTGAAATAAGGAAAGTTGATAAACTTGAAATTGACACAAGCCTCGAAATGACTTAGTGGTAGTGTTGCTTCACAAAGGGCGTACAGAGCCTAGGTTTGATCCTTACACTCGTCCAAAGGAGCAATTTTTGCTTGATTTATTGGCAATTTAGGTGCCAAGCAGCATGGCTGCAATGCCTAGCCCTCAAAGGGCGTGACGCACTCTAATGAGCATGCACAAGGGCGCGACACACGCCAATGGGCGTGCTAGAGGCGTTGCAAGGCTTGAAAAATGAGAGAAAATAAAACTACCATATGTCAATTTAGAGACTTGAACTGGTGCCACACCAGTTGTGAAGCGACCAACGTTTGATCCTTACCTGTTCATTTCAGATTACATTAAATAAAAAGGGATAACTTTTCATTCACATTCTTTAATCCTCTATAAATAGATCCATTGACATACAAATTTGAGAGATTCAAAAAGTGAATTTCGAAATTATCTCTCTCCTAAAAGTTTTTATTTCTTCAAAATTTAACATTAGGATCTATTCGTTCTAGAAAAATAGATTTATAATCTCTTGGTTGAATAGAAAAATCTAAGGGTATTCACGGTCTAATTTCGTTTGTGCATAACGTATTTAGACAAACGGATTTGTTCTAGGCTTCATTATATATTGGAGGCAAATTTGCTTGTAACCTATATGTATACCGTAATTGGTGGAGGCGAATATTGTCTTAAGGAAAGTGACATTCGTAATGCGGCTTAATTTTTTTTTTCTCTAACTATTTTTTGTTTTGTAGCCCCTTTTGCACAAACAATCTTAAGACAATATTTCGATTATTAATGACATATAATTTGAGAGAGTTGGTTTCAGATTTTGTAAAACTAGAACGTTTTGATGGAACTAATTCTTGACGTTGGCAAAACAAGATGCACTTTCTCTTGGTTAGTTTCAATGTTGTTTATGTTCTAACTACTCCTAAGCCATCTACAAATGATGATGAGACAATCGCTCAAAGTTGGGCACAGATTAAATGGGAATAAGATGACTACATTTGCAAGGAACATATTTGCAATGCAATGTTTAATACATTGTTTGACGTTTACCAGAACAAAGCAACCGCCAAGGATCTATGGGATGCACTTGAAGCTAAGTATCTTTTAGAAGATACTACAAGTAAGAGATTTCTAGCTACAAAATTTTTCAATTATATAATGGTAGGTGCTAGGCCTGTTGTTGAACAATTCAATGAGATTATGCATATTCTTAATCAATTTTCTCAATATGGGATGAAAATAGATGAATCCATATTAGTTTCATCCATTATTGATAAACTTTCTCAATCATGAAAAGAAAACTATAAAAGGAGTTTGAAATATAGAAGAGAGGAAATGTCTCTAGAAGAACTAGGCAAACATCTTCGTATAGAAGACGAGATCAGGCTTAGAGATATTAATGAAGAGCGTGACTTTTTGACTTACAACATGCACATGGTAGAGGAAGGAAAGACCCACAAATTTAGACAATCCAATGAATCCGAATATGAAAATCGGAAGAGAAAAAATAATTTTGGAAGAATAGAAAGTCACTTCTAAAATGAGAATCAGAAGAATTTGAGAGTAGGTTACTTCCAATGTGGCAAGCAAGGCCATTACAAAAGAGATTGTCATTTTCTTGGGAAGAAAATGCAGTACTAGAAAATTTCGAGGCAATAATCTCTAAGAAAAACACTCTTGAAGGAGATATTCTTGATGGATTGACTCAGGAGCAACAATGCATATCTGCAAAGATAAGAGCATGTTCAAGAGGTACGAGCCAATGGAAGATGGTCATGTTCTTTATATGAAAAATACATCCACTGCCATAGTTAAAGGCAAAGAGACAGTAAAAATGGAGTTTACCTCTGGAAAGACTCTTACTCTCAATGATGTGTATCATGTATCAAAAATTAGAAGGAATCTTGTATTTGCTAGTCTTCTGATTAAGTGTGGGTTTAAATTAGTTTTTGAGTTAGATAAATTTGTACTGACCAAAAACGATAATTTTGTGGAGAATGGATTTTTGAGTGAAGACATGTTCAAATTTGATATTAATAATTAAATTAATATTTTGCTTAGTTTATATTATATACGGAATTATTTTTAGAACACATGAATGTTAGAAATCTAATTGATATAATTAATTTAGATTTTATTTATGAATATGCATGCAAATAAATAGAAATATGATTGTCGTAAATGAATTCAGTTGTATAAATAATTTTATGGTATTTGAGAAATATCATGTATTATGGTATCGAGTACAACATATTTACTTCGGTTATAGAAGAAGGTTTCCTTTGGTTGTAGAAGGAAATAAATGTTAGTTGAGAAATGATCATGATAATTAAATAAATTAGTGGGTGAATATTTACCCATGGTAGAGGATTAATCTCCTGGATTAAAGAAGCAAATTTGCATAACTTACTCAATCATAAAGATTAAGTTTATAGCATTGGCTTCTTGAAGCAAAGAGGTAAAGTGGCTAAATATGCATTAATAGAGATCTTGGATTTAGTGAAAAATTAATGCCACCTATCTTTGCATTGTGACGATTAAGTTAGATTGTCACGGGCCTAAGCTATTTATATAATGGCAAGTATAAGGATATTAAAACAATTACTCACAAATAGAGTAATTACGATTGACTTACGAGATATTGTCGGGATTGGCATATCTAATAATTAATGAACTTGCAAGAGGATTGATGTGGGACATCAAAGGGATGAGTTAAAGCCAACTCGACTCAACTCAACTCATGAACATATCATGACTTGAGTTCAATGAGCAAAGTACATTATATGTTCGTGGTTTGCAAGTACTATATATTTAAATTTTTTTTCAAACTAATTTAATTATCCCAATGTTTGAAGTGTTTGGTACTGTAATGAAAAAGAGAGGTTGAATAATAACTCTTAATAGACTTATAACATGGTTATGTTAAAGTATTTAGTTACATGACACTTTTGATATGTCTACATATATAAGTGTCGGAGGCAGTGCTGCTTCCTATGCGACTTAGGTTTTGTCTCTAGAGCGCTCATGAAATCAGGATATAGACACAAGACCAATCCATGCGTCGACTTTTATGAATTATCGAATAAGAAGAAAATTTATATGTGAGATATGTCCGACTAATTGTATAGAATCGCTAGTTCAAAGCATGGTCTATTATGTCACTCAAGTTAGCTTTGATGTATTTTCACTATGTGAATGTTCAAGTCCAAAAGGCACATTAATTTATATATAAATTTTCCTATTCTAACCAAGAAATATTTTGAAAATGGTGGGAGGTTGTTAGAAATATTTTCAAAATAATATATAATATATTATATTTATTAATATATTTTGGGGATTGTTTTTTGGAAGTTATAAATTATTTTGGAAAGAGAGAAATAAGGAAAGTTGATAAACTTGATTATATTTATATTAAATTGGGTCTTGAAACTTGGGTCTTATATTATAATTATATTTTAGAAGCCTGGAATTGGCTTAGTGGTAGTGCCCCTTCCCAAAGGGCGTACAGAGCCTAGGTTCGATCTTTATACTCATCCAAAGGAGCAAATTTTGCTTGATTTATTGGCAATATAGGTGCCAAGCAGCATGTCTACAATGCCTGGCCCTCAAAGGGCGTGACGCCACAGTAAGGATGGCAATATATTACATGATTCGTTAACCCAACACAAATATAACATGATAATAGTGGGTTAAAGTTTAGTCTTAATGGGTTTTGGGTTAAAACGGATTGACCCGTTATGACACGATTGCCTAACAGGTTGATAATGGATTAACCTGTTTTACCCACTATGATACGTTATGACATGTTAAAAAAGTTAAAATTACAAGTATACATTTACATTTAAAAGTAAAATTGTTAGAATCTTAATTTTGATATTTTTCTTGTTTAGAATGTAATTTATCCTTGTAGTTAATATTATAATTTTTATAAATATTGTGATTTTTATATTTGTATAAAATTATGTTAAGTTTAATTAAATCAAATGGGTTAATTTCGAGTATATTCAACACATTTACATAAACAGGTTGAAACGTATCATATTTTGTTGTATTAATTTATTTCGTAATATTCACTAATGGGTCATAACGGATTGACACGACACGGCATGTTATGTTAACAAGTTGTGTTAGGGTTTGAGATTTTGACACGATAAGCTTAACGGGTCGGGTTAGAGTTGACCTATATAGTATAATATACATGTCTTGACACGACATGAACATAACCTGTTGACATAATTTGACACACTTACGCCAGAGGTGTTGCAAGGCTTGGAAAATGGGAGAAAATAAACTCCCAAGCGTTAACAATGCGAAGATTCAAATTGGTCCCCACCAGTTGGGATCGCCCCCATAACTGCTAGACCAAGTCCAATTCATGTGATGGTTTGTAACAGGAATAATTAATATACCTGTTGATTTCAGATTACATTAAATGAAAATAATAACTTTTCATTCACATTCTTTGATCCTCTATAAATAAACTCATTGACATACGAATTTGAGAGATTCAAGAAGTGAATTTCAAAATTCTTTCTTTTCTGAAGGTTTTCATTTCTTTAAAATTTAACATTAGGATCTATTCATTCTAGAAGAATAGATTTCTAATCTCTTGGTTGAATAGAAAATTTTAAGGGTATTCACTGTCTAATTTCGTTTGTGCATAACGCAGTTAGACAAATGAATTTGTTCCGAGCTTCATTATATCTTGTAGGCAAATTTGCTTGTAACCAATATGCATACCGTAATTGGTAGATGCGAATATTATTTTGAGGAAAGTGATATTCGTAATGTACCTTGAAGCAAACTTTTTCTCTAACTATTTTCTGTTTTGCTGCCCATTTTGCGCCAACAATAGGCTACTTCAACTAGTACTCTCTTCCTCTCTTTCTCTCTGAACAAACTTTTTAGATAATTTCAATAGAATTGCATTTCTTGGAAGGAAAATGCTTTACTCACAAAAAGATGACACAGAAAAATTTACAAATTGATGTGACTTGATTCAATACATCAGATTGTAAAGGTACTTTTATTATAAAAGTGATTTGAAGGATGTTATGAAACCACATGAATTTGTAAGTTTTTCTTTGTGTAATCTTTTTGTATCTGTATTAATTTCTAGACATGATGGTGAGAGAAAGGGTAGACATCCATGGTTGTCTTGTACAATGGAGGATTTTTATAATTTTATTGATGCTAGTGGTTTGATTGATATCCCACGCACTAGGAATAACCTTTCTTGATGTAATGGTCAAGGTGGGTTAGGAGAAGTTGGGCTCGACTGGATAGATCTCTTTATAATACCAGGTGTTTGGAACTATATCCATTGGTTTCTCTTTAGTATATGGTTTAGAGATATTCAGATCACTCTCCATTACTTCTTGGTGTGGCTGATATTTCAGTGCGCTTTGGTCCAAGTGCTTTCAAGTTCCAATAGATGTGGACAACACATGATGATTTTGGTTAGTATCATTTGTCTGGCAAGAGGCCGTTGTTAGTGGTTTTGGTTTGTCAAAGCTTGCTTTTAAGCTTAAACGACTTAAAGTAGCACTTAGACAATAGAATAAGGAAGTGTTTGGTTGGACTGGATCTCATATTAAACGGCTCGAGGATAGAGTTGAGGATAGACAGAAGAGACTTCAGGAACAATTTTCAGAAGAAGTTGAAAATGATGTCTTGGTGTCAAAAATAGAACATGGATTACTAGTTAAAAAGAGAGGAGCTCCAAATTGCTCAAAAAATTAAGAAAACATGGATTGATTATGGGGAGGTTACTTCATCTTTTTTTGCAGCACTACGGGCGAGGAAACATATCGTCATCCATAATATGCATCTTAGTGATAGGCGGGTACTATCGTCACCGGAAGCCATTCATGATGAAGTTGTGAATTATCTTGAGGAATTTCTTCAAGCTCATTCAAGTGCTATTGTACCGAATATTTCGCATCTAATTCATCCTGAGGTTTCTGAAGTGGAGAACCAAAATACTTTTACGAGTCCATTAGAACAAGAGATTAAGAATGTTTTATTTTGAATTCTTGTGAATAGTAGCTCAGGTCCAGATAGTGGGTTTGAAGATTTTTCTGTCATTGCTAGAGTTTGGTAAAAATTAAGTTATTGGAGGTTGTGCGTGAATTTTTCCTGGGCTATTCTTTGCCAAGGTATTATACTTCTTTCATTGTGTTAATTCCTAAAGTTCCAAATCCCTTCTCATTCTGTAAATTCAGACCCATAAGCCTATGCTTAGTTGTTTATAAGATTTATTCTAAGCTTCTGGTGGGTCGACTGATGTCAGTCTTGAGTCTAGGATTAATCTCTGTGCAACAAAGTGCATTTTTGCCAGGATGAAGTATTTTTGAAATAGTATTACACAAGAATTGGTTCAAGTGCAAGTACACTAGTCTTGGAAAGGAAATTAGTTTGATTGCAAAGTTGGCATCCCTGTTGATGGCATACCGGCTATGATTTCATTCAAACCTATGCTATCTTATCTCGTCATCCTCTGCTAATATATTGCAAATTTAACACCTGATGGCTCGGTATAATCCGCAATATCTGCGATAGCGCGCAGGATCTTTCCATTGAGATTTTGCCCTGTGATAGCAGGATCGGATGTGGTAC
Organism: Platycarya longipes; assembly: GCA_036559045.1. Classification (NCBI taxonomy): domain Eukaryota; kingdom Viridiplantae; phylum Streptophyta; class Magnoliopsida; order Fagales; family Juglandaceae; genus Platycarya; species Platycarya longipes. The sequence goes on from CM071800.1 coordinate 18,564,063, forward strand.
TCTGATTTGGTTTATATGGCTCATTATAATGAGTTAGTTTAGATAAAGTTATCAACTAGGTACTGCAATACAAATTTAGTTTAAAAAATTTTGAAATTACAATAATATTACTTTTAAAATAATATTATTTTTTTTTTCTTTTATCCTGATTTATAAATGAGACCGCAATGCAGTCCCCAATGATTGTAAATAAAATTGTTTTGGTTATAATATACATTGACATAAATCATACACTAAGAGCATGTTTGAGATTGTGTGTCGAGATTTTAAAAGTGCTTTTAAGCAGTTAAAACTATTTTTAAAAAAAATGATATGTTTGGATAACTTTATTAAAAGCGCTTTAGTCCTTTAAAAAAATTAAAATTTAGTTTTTTCAATAAGTACCAATTTGAAGCTTTTATCAAAAAACTCTTGCAGATAACTATATATTTTTAAAAAACTACTGTAACTAACTCTAAAAGTGCTTTAGACATATGAATCACAAACAGTAAATGACTTTTTAGTAGTAGAGCTTATTACATTAAACTTTAAACTATAAGCCTTAAGTTAAAAGTAATATTTCTCACCGCAACTCCAAATATACACTAAGAAATTAAACCAAGTATTAAAAATCTAAGATAAAGGATGAGTTCATTAAGTACCAAATTGGAGCTTTTATCAAAAAACTCCTGTAGATAACTATATATTTTTAAAAAACTACCGTAACTAACTCTAAAAGTTCTTTAGACATATGGATCCCAAACAGTAAATGACTTTTTAATAGTAGAGCTTACTACATTAAGCTTTAAGCTATAAGTCTTAAGTTAAAAGTAATATTTCTCATCACAACTCCAAACATGCACTAAGAAATTAGACCAAAAGTATTAAGAATCTAAGATAAAGGATAAGTCATCCTCATTTACAACAAACTCAAATTCAAAATCAGATAAAGATTCTGAAGTAGCTCCAAAAGCACAAGCTTATTTCTTCCATCTTCTTTGTAGGTAAGATTAGATCATATTTATATTTGTTTTTTAATTTGAATCTTTATATTTGAATTTGAAAGCCGTAACAAATAACATGTATATTTAGGGGTGTAAATGGTCTCGTCCGGTCTGAAAAAAATGTGAACTGATTTTATTCAGTCTAAAAATTTTCTCATCCTGGACCGGACCGAACTCCTATTCGGTCCATATTGGTCCGGTTCATACTGGTTGAGGGGCAGTCCGGTTCGGTCCAGGAGTACCCCATATGATTTAATCGGCTAAATTTGATCCAAAATCTTGCAATAATTAAATATTCTTTTTTTGCCAAAGTTTATAAATTATTAAATATATACTAATACTACTTTCATAAAAAATAATTATTTTTGCCAATTGCCAATTTATAATCTCATCTAAATATTAAACAAAATATATAATTATAACTTATAGTCTTTAGACTTAATACTTATACTATAAGTTATAACTAATATTGTATATTATATATAGTTCATAGGTTGATTAGTTAATTTAATCCTCATAAGTCATATCAATTAATCAATCATATTAATGATCATTGATCATACTTCATATATAGTTAAAAATAACATTAATTATTAATATTTATAATTGTTACATGTAATCATAAAAAGAGTAATTATTATTTAGTTAATAGTAATTTAGTGATGCATCATAGGTTGGTTAACTATAATTAATAACACTATTGCATAATTTACATTAGTATATTATAAATTTACATGTTAATGAATAGTGATAAATTAGTATTAATATAATAAATAATAATAATACACTTATTACTTATAAGTTATTACTAATACTCTATATAGATATACTATAATTTATGCTTTTATACTATAACTATTTTAAATTATAATATATTAATATTATAAAAGTATATATTATATTAATATGTTATACTACCACTCTTAATCTATATTAATATCAATATTATAATTTATATACTATTACTTATATATATACATATATAAAAAAAAAAAAAAAAGTGTGCATTCGGTCCGGTCTGGTCTGGTCCGGTCCAGGAGGAGAAATGTTCTCCCCTAGATCGGACCGGAAATATTCGGTCCACAAAAAAATTGGACTGGATCAAATCATATTTCATCTAGTCCAGTCTGGTCCATCAGTCTAGTTCGGTCTTCTTACACCCCTATGTATATTTATCTATAAATAATACACCTCTTCCTCATAAAATGATTATGGGAAGCACATTTCAAAATTTTTCATGGTATAATTGATATAAGTAAAGGACCTTATTTTAACTTCTTGCCTAAAATTTTAAAATCTTTTGAGTTGGTCCTGACACGTACTGAAGTTTGAAGTTTGAAGTTTGAAGTAGTCAAACAAAGTGGCAAAGTTGGATACGATCATACGAGTTAGGCCCCATTTGGATTCGGAGATGAGATGAGTTGAGATGAGTTTAGTTTATTTTTTAATATTATTATTATTTTAAAATTTGAAAAATATGTATTGAGATTTAAAAAATGTGTTTTGGAATTTGAAAAATGTATATTGAGATTTGAAAAAGATATATAAAAATTTATGTTTTGTATAAAAAATTATAAAAATATAATAATGAAATAGAAGTGAGTTGAGATGAAATCCAAATGGGGCTTTAGTTAGAAGGCATGAACATAACAAGTTTGTGCGATTAGAAGTTTGAACATCTTTTGTCTCCACTAAAATTTCGTCTTCCAGACGTCGTGGAAATTTGAACATAACAAGTTTCACTATAATTTTGAAAATTATTTGGGATTCCTATAATTTCTAGTCGTAGGAAAACTGTATATTTCCAGGATTTTGATGATGAAAATTCGGTTCATTTGTTATCAAGTCTTCTGGTTCATTTGTTAGCAGTTTTACATGCTCCAAAGTCGGTCTTTGCTATGATCAATCGGATGTTTAGCTCTTCCTCCATTTTTCAAACATTATTCCAATTTCCAGGATTGATAATACGTTAAGATTTCGAGAACTCTTATCAGATTCAACCATCTAGGTATTTCAACCGACTGCCTCTACTCTGTCTCAGTGATTTTTTGGCCGTAAATGTTTTGGTAGTCAAACTCAGGCAACAAAACAGAAACTCGCCTTCTATACATGGCTGCTCAAGCCCATACATCATCTTCCAAGAATCCCAGGGATCACGACGTCTTCCTGAGTTTTAGAGGTGAAGAAACCCGTACAACCTTCACCGATCACCTCTATTCTGCCTTGATGCGAATAGGAATTCGCACCTTCCGAGATGAAAATCAGCTCCCTAAAGGAGAGAATATTTCTGAGAAGTTAATCAATGCCATTCGTGGATCCAAGATTTCCATTGTGGTTTTCTCTAAAGGCTATGCTTTTTCTGGGTGGTGCCTTAATGAACTTGTCGAGATCGTGGACTGTGCAAATACTGGAGACCACACTCTTATTCCTATCTTCTATCATGTGGATCCCTCGGATGTCTGAAAACAAGAAAGACCATTTGCCAGTGCATTCAATGGGTGTGAAGAATACGACGGACATAAGACTCGGTTTGAAGCAAATATGGAGAGAGTACAGAGGTGGAGAGAAGCTCTTTGCTATGCAGGGAATTGTGCTGGTTGGATTCTGAGTAATTGTGAAAATAGGTTGTCTCGAGTTTCCCATGTTTTTTCTTGCATTTATTAGTGGTTTTTAATATTTTCTTTAATTGCTTGCCTTGACTCCAATGGTATATTAGTCTGAAATCTCTAGCTAGGATAATAATATCGACTCACTTTTCTCTTCTTTTTTTTTTTTTTATTTACTGGTGCTTAGTGTTATTTATTTTGGTTTTCCTGTATTTGTCAGATATGAATAAAAATTTATCGAAGAGGTGGTTGAAGAAGTTTTCATTAAAGTCAAGCCTATTGGATTAGATGTTGCCAAATACCCTGTAGGATTAGATTCTCGTGTTGTAAGGCCCGCAGCCCAGGCCCATTCCAGTGTAACAAAACCCGGCCCAGCATACCGAAACGACGCCGTTTCACCCCGGTATATGACTTCCGCCCCTTCTTCTTTCTTTTCTTTTCTTTCTTATCTTTTCTTCTGCACTCGACTGTTCTAACTTCCCCTGTTTTTGCGTTGCTCCATATTCCCGTTCGCCAGTCGCCACGCCCCAGCGGTTTGCATCAAATGGGTTCACTTCCTCGCATTTCAATTTTTCACATGCACCAGTCTCTCTCTCTCTCTCTCTCTCTCTCTCTCTCTCTCTCTTTCTCTCTCTCTCTATGGCAGTTATCCTTGTTTGGCTGTCCTCTCCTCTGCCGATCTCCTCTGTTACGCCCATCTACTCCTCTCCTCAATAAGTTGTTCTAAACCTCTCAACTTTTCATGCAATTCATCTATATTAAAGGGTGCTGTTTGGGGCTTTAATCACTGAAAATCTAGTTGATTCTGTTGGTGGCAACCGAGCATTAGGGAAGCGAGAATTTCATCTTCTAAGCTTCTGTTTCTTGCGGTTTGTTCTTCATATTTAGGTAAGGATTCAAGGTTCTTTTTGAATAGATGTTCTCTATGTAAATGGTGTAAAATATACCTTTATTTTTTTCTTCCGAATTTCTTTTGAAGTGAGGTTGGTGGTTTTTCAAGGTTACGTTGAGGTATTATTTCCCGTTGTTGATATGCGGAAGTTGGAGTTGTTTTGAATAGGGCTGGAATAATAGTTTTGTTGAGGGCATTTTAATGTTACTAGATATTTTTTTTTGGCATATAAAAGCTTTGTTAAGTGTAAATAATCATCTGATGGTGATCTCTGTTTTTTGGAAACCATTTTTTTTAGAAGGTGTTTGGGTTTTAAGTAGTTGAGGTGGGCTGGATTTTGGGGTCCTCTTGGGAGAGATTTATGCGAGCCATTTAGGTGAAGCGTATATGGAAAATTTTCCTTGTTGGGCGTGTTTATTGTTTCCAGAAGTTGGATATTATTTAGAAGTAGTAATGATGTTTAATGTACGGCTTGTATTGGCTGAAATCGTTTTTCTTTTTTTTTTTTATGGAAGTAGTGTGATTGTTAGAGTTGTGTTGATTGATCCCTTGGGAGTTGTTGTTCAGATTGTTGTATATGAGAATGTTGAGGATCTTTTGTTGAGAAAATTCTTACAAGTTCTAGTGGAGTTATTCTCAATTTTATCTCTTGGTTGTTCTAAGTTTATGAGTTATTAAAGAGAGGATTTTCGTGGTTGCTGTTTGAGTTGGGTGTCCTCACTAAATTATAGATGAGAAGCTTGGTTCTGACTCTTCTAGAAAGAAAGTGTATTGCTGGTCAATAAGGGGTTGTGTGTTGTTTAGATTGAAGTTGTGGACTGTATACTTTACAAGTAGGACAGGTTGATGGAATGAAACTTGCTAAAACTCAATTTGGATTATTAGTTTATAATTATTTTAGATGAAAGTTGCATTGCTGGTCATTGACATTTAGTGAATAATTTTATGAATAGGTGACGAGATTAATATAGGTCGGACTCGGGAATTTATCAGTCCTCTACAAGAGTCAGGTAAGCGGGGCTTCTATCCTAGATTTGCATAACAAGAAAAATTAGTTGAGGTTTGTTTTTATAAAAATGTGCATATTATGCTTTTAAAAAGGAAAATGGGAAAACAACCTCAGTATATAAATATTTCTGCATCTTCACATGAAATTTATAAAATAGAGGACATTTCTATTGACATGAAATGTGTAGACATGAGCAACATTTAACATGTTTATAAGATATGCATATGGGTGAACATGTATTGGAATATTTTCTTGTACATGTGAAATAAAATATTTTGAATTGTTTCTTTTGTCTGAAAATGATAAGAGAGGGAAAAACACGTGATTTGATATGTTATGTTCATGGAAAATCTTTGGCATGCTTATCTGTGGGTCTTGGTTTCTGGATATGGTTCTGATATGTGTATATGGTTTCACGTGATGTGGTTAGTACCACCATGATATGATATGATAGGAGTGCAATCACTTTGGAAACAAAGTGATCCTTTTTCGTGTTTCTTTCCTATGTGCACACTCGGGGCTCCGAGAACGAATGAGGGAAAGTCTCACAATATGATACCTCTTGGTTTGGCCACTGGGGATAGCACAACCCTACCACGGGGGTTAAACATGGTATATGTTTTGAAATGTTGATGAGATGTTACAGTTACTTGTGCCAAAGTATTTTGGTTTGAAAAGTTGGTTTTGTGTATATTTTATGAAAAATAAAGGTTCACTCAGTTTTTGGTTGGTTTATAAGTTTTGGAGTTGTTTCCTTTGAATAAAAGTTTTTCTGTTACATGCTTAAGAGTTTTATTGAAAATGCTCATGCTTTACATACTAGTATAGGTGTTTTGCTTACTGAGTTGTAGATAAACTCACCCTCTTATCTATATACATTTCAGATGAAGTGGAGGTCTCGACTGAGGACCAAGATTAGTATGTTGGGACCAGGATGAGCGATTACCCTTTGGTTGAAGTGAAGACGACATTTATTGATTTGTTGTTGCGTTATTTAGCATTAATAGATCGAAGTGTTAGTAGGATATTTTTATGGGGAGTTTGCGGACCCTATGTGATGGCATTATTTTTTTTAAATGTATGAACTTTGTGGATATTTAGGATTTGATTGTCTTAAGATTTGGAGATGAGGAATTATTTGTGGATTATTAATAAAATAATTTTGAGATAGTAATTGTAGATGAAAACAGGTCAAATCAAACAGGTTGATTTTCAGGACTCCTCACGAGTACGGGGTGTCACACGTGTCAAACGAATAAAAGATCTATTAAAGCTCGAAGTAGGCAATGTTCACATTATTGGCATTTATGGGATGGGTGGTATAGGTAAAACAACCTTAGCCAAAGCTGTCTATAACCAAATATGTGATGGATTTGAAGGAAGTTGTTTTCTTTCCAACGTTAAAGAAAACTCACAAAGATGTGAATGTGTAGTCCATTTACAAGAACAACTTCTTTCTAATATCTTGAAAGCAAAGAATTTCAAGATTGATGATATTGATGGAGGAATCAAATTGATAGAGGATAGAATTCAGGGCAAAAGGATTCTTGTTGTTCTTGATGATATAGACGATATGAAACAAGTATATAATTTAGTTCGGACCTTTGGATGGTTTGGTTCGGGAAGTAGAGTGATTGCAACCACAAGAGATGCCCAATTTCTAACTTAATTGGGAGTAAAAGAAAGATATGAGGTTGACATCTTGAACCGATTAGAATCTCTTCAACTTGTCAGTTGGCATGCTTTCGGAATGCCCCAACTAAGAGAAGGTTATCAGGGAGTTTCAACTTGTGCAGTGAAGTATGCAGGAGGACTTCCATTAGCTCTGGAGATTTTAGGTTCTTTTCTATCAAAAAGAACCACTGATGACTGGGAAGAAAAGTTGGAAGATTTACGAAGAACTCCCGATGACAAAATTCAGACAATCATTAGAATAAGCTTTACGACTTTGAGTGTGAATACTAAAAACATATTTCTGGATATCACATGTTTTTTCACTGATATGAACAAAGAAAATGTGATTAAAATATTCAAGGGCCGTGGTCTCACTCCAGGTATTAGTATTAGTATTCTCATTGAGAGGTCGCTCATGAAAATTATTGGTAAAAGTTTGAGAAGGCATGATTTGGTACGAGATGTAGCGAGGGAGATTGTTTGTGAAGAGTCATTTCATGACCCTAGAAAACCTAGTAGAATATGGTTCCATGAAGATGCTTTAAATGTGCTACGCAATCATACAGTAAGAGGCATTGATTTATTTATTTCTATTAAATTATGATCAGAATATCTCTGCAGGGCAGATCGAATTAAGTTGAATGAGATTCTTGTTCAAACAACATTTTTGTTTTTGTAGGTTCGGATGCAGTGGAAGGTCTCGCTCTAGATCCACGTGCACTTAAAGAAGAACATTTTCAAACTGAAGCTTTTGCAAGCATGAAGAATTTGCAGTTGCTACAGATCAATGGTGCACATATCAGTGGATGTTTCAAGCAGTTTTCCAGAGAACTAAGATGGCTTAGTTGGCATAAGTGCCCCTTAAAATTTGTTCTGGAAAGTTTTCATCTAGAGCAGCTTGTTGTACTTGAAATGCAGTGCAGTAATGTAAACAAGGTTGGAAGAAGAACAATATGGTATAACAAATTTTACAATAATTTCTTTTATTTTTCTGTTGATGTTAAATGTACTACTTACAAGGCTTCTTCTTATTTAATTCCTTCTGTATGATTTTCTTTTTATAGGTAATGAACAAGTTGAAAGTCCTTGATCTCAGCTACTCGAGAAATCTTTCCAAATCACCAAACTTCTTGCAAGTCCCAAATCTGGAGAGATTAACGCTTAAAGGTTGCACAAGCTTGGTTGAGCTTCACGAGTCTCTTGGCCGTCTAAAAGGTCTTGTGCTGTTGGACTTGACGGGATGCAAAAACCTTAGGATTAATATTTTTAAATTCATCTCTAAATTAAAATCGCTTGAAACTCTTGGGTTGTCTAGCTGCCTAAAATTTAATGAAGAAGTAGAGAAATCTATGGGTTCAAAACAGCAGACCACATATATTATGACACCCTATGTTGGTCATTTAAGTAATCTTGGATCCTTATCGTCATTGAGATCTATACGACAATCCTTGGAATTTTGGTGGTCACATTTGTCACTGATGATCTCAGGGACAAGGTTGATTTCCCATTTTGGATTTCGTAGACTAGATAGACTTATTCTTAGAAATCACAATTTTTTTGAGGATCAGGTTCTTGTTGAACTTGGGAGTTTAACTTCACTTCAAGTGTTGGATTTATCAGAAAACAACTTCCGTGATGTTCCTCATTTCATCAATGACTTTCCTCGGTTAGAAGTATTGATTTTGAAGTTCTGTAATTCTCTTCGCTCCATTTCACATATCCCAGAAAAATTAAAGATTTTAAATTTAAGTGGTTCAACGTCAGTGGAAAGGATCTCACTACTTTCAAATTCAAATCTTATGCTTTTCGTTCGTGGCTGCCATAAACTGGTTGAGATTGAAGGCTTAAGTTCTAGATCGATCATATACATTGTAGCGGAAGGATGCCACAATCTGTCATCTTATATATGGAATAGGCTACTTCAGGTACTCTCTTTCTCTGTCTCTCTTTCTCTCTCTGATCTCTGTCTGACCAGTTTTTTTGTTTGAAATAGTTTCCACAGAGTTCCAGTTCTTGGAAATATATCATGCTCTCTGGTAGTGAGATTCCAGATTGGTTCACTCATAAGAGTAATGGATCCCCAATATCTTTTTCCCTACCTTCAACTTTAGTGGTTGAGATTTGTGAACTAAATATTTGCGTTGTGTATGGGAAGAAGAGAATGTCCCAGTTTTGGAACACTAGAGCTCAGATTTGCATCCAAAATAAAACAAGAGGATATGGATTACATTGTAGTTCGCGATGCTCCCTTGGATTTCCGGTCTGTGATTCGGATATTTTAATGTTATGTTGGCTACATTTTACAGAAAATACACTTAAGATCATTGGTCTAGAAAAAGAAATGGAGATGGAAAGTGGGGACGAAATCGAGGTTTCCTGCAATGTTGACAGAGAGGGATTGGTTGAAGTGAAGAAGTGTGGAGCTCATTTTTAGATTTTTGATGTAGAAAAAGAATTAATGGTGATGGCACATAAAGTCCAAGTAGTTTCATGCATGATGAAGGTGTTGGAAGAGGTAGTCACTGAAACTGATTATACTGCATGAATGTAATGGTGAGGGCACATAAATCATCTCATTCTATGGGTAGATTTTTAATGGGGCATTGGTAATGGAGCAAAAATTTGGGCCAATACGCCCAATCACTTTGACCATTGTTTGGCTTTAGATCATATTCGTTTTGTAAAAACTCATGTATCAATTTTATAAAACTATGTAGACCCATGTAGACCTATCATGGAATGCACCAGTGCATTTGGGTTTTTTTTTTTTTTTTTTTCTTCCCTTAGACACTAAAAAATGCATTGATTTGAGCCTAGACAGCAAATCCCAAGAATATTTCATCTTAGCTGCCTCAAGGTGCCTATAAAATCCATTAAATATCCATTCTTCTTCGCTACCATCCATCATTACGAAAGCTTACAATCTCCACTCCAGCATGCCTTCCAAAACAAGGCCAACCCGCCTCTTTTCCCGAGTGGATCAACCACAAAGCAGCCCTCCATCCCCAACTTGTTCTTCAAACCCTCCTCTCGTCTAGTTTTCACCATAGTTTCCATTAAGGCTGTTCATATGGGCCGGGTTTAACCCGGTCCGGATTGATAACCGGATATCCGGATTCAATATATGGGTTCCGGATCATATAAAAAGGGCCAAATACCCGCTTTTAACAAAATCGGATATATATGGGCCGGTTTAAACCCGGACCGGATCGGTAACCGGATACCCGCTTTCTAAACCAGTAACCGGATTCGCCGTTCTACACAGGCATCGATTCTTCTAACTTCCCCCCCACCCCCATCGTCTCGAGTCCTCAACGTATTCTCCGTCTCTCTCTCTCTCTCTCTCTCTCTCTCTCGATCTCTCGACGCGAAACCCTAGCCTCCATCCCTCTACGCGAAACCCTAGCCTCCATCCCCATGTTGAGTCCGTGACCCATCGTCGTCTCTGTGACGCCCCCAAATTCCCCTTAAAATAACACGGGAATCGAGGCGTCGGGATGATGACAACACGGGTCACACATCCCAACAACACGTGTCAAACGTGTGTGCACACGTGACATACATAAAAATACAGGTCGCAGCGGATAATAAATTAATATCTAAGTACCAGAATTTTTTTGAAATATTTTACAAACCAATTTAATAAAAACTCTCCAGCAGGAGATTTAATACAGTTATCCAAAAATACAATTTAAACAAATACATAATTATAAAAAGGGGAAAATAAATTTCCCGAGATATCAATTAATAACATCACCTCAATAGCGGAGCCATCTCCTCAGGCTCGGCCTCTCCAAAGTCTGCATCCAAACAAAACTACGACGCCAAGATGGCATCGCAGGTAAGTACAACCCAACCAAACCAAAAGACAAAAATACATTAATGCCACAACAACAACCAAGAACAATTACCATATGCATGAGGCTCAAAATCATCTTCCTCAAAATCGATGAAATAACCACACTCATCAAAATCCCAATTTAATCCACAATAAAATCACCCATCATTTTCCATAAAATAATATCCTCAAAATCGATCATACCGGGCGTTACGTATCGCCGTCCCCGATATGATTTACACACACACCCGAAACCATAATGGGCGTTACGTATCGCCGTCCCCATTACGATCCACACACACTCATTTTATACCGGGCGTTACGTATCGCCGTCCCCGATATGAAATGCACACCCGATGACCATAATGGGCGTTACGTATCGCCGTCCCCATTACGTCATCCACACACTCACACGCTGATCACAACGGGCGTTACGTATCGCCGTCCCCGTTTTGACTCAGCCCAAAACCAATAAAATCCATTAAACACAATTTAAATCCCAGTTTCCATCTCCAACACATGAATATCCAAAATCATGCCAAAATCCACTTTCCAAATATTTTCATGAGCATGCGCGTAAATACACAATGCAGACAACTATGCACCAAATAGCCAACAATTAAATAATCCAATCAACCAACAAATACCATCATCATCCATCACATATCAGCAATAATCAAATGCAACAACTGTTGATGCCAAAAATATATTTAAATCTTAAAGCTCGTTTGGAAAGTACTTACAGCGGTAAAAACGCATTTCCTTGAACAACGCCAGTCTGCAGCGTTTGTAGCGGTCACATGCACGTTAGGCTAAAACACTCGGTTTGACACCAAAATTTAGGGAGGTACTCATTGAAGGGTGGGGAATCTCATGGAGGTGGTGGTGTGGCGGCACAACCACCGGAAGGTGGCGGATCGGGGCCAAAAGGGGTGAAAACCCATTTTCGGGTTTGGGCTCGTACCGGGAAGGTGAGGCCGCGGTTGGGGAAACTGAGCTAGGGGGTTAACCGGCTGGGTGAGGGGAGTCGAATGGTGGTGGAGGTGAGACCTACGGTGGCCGGACGGCGGCGTGGCAAAGAACGACCCATTTAAGGCCCATTTCGGGTGGAGGAGCTAACCGGCGGCGATGGGTGACTTTGGGCGGTGGGTTATGCTCGCCGGAGGTTGGGGAGTCTAGTGGTGGTGGTCGGAGGCCAAGGGGTGGCCGGCGGTGGCCGGAAAATGCAAGGGAAGCAAAAATGGGTATTTCGGGTTTGTGGCCGTGGAGGGGCGGTGGGGTGGCCGGAGGGGACACCACCGGTGCCGTTGAGCTCGCCGGCGTGAGGGGAGGCTGGTGGTGTGGGCGGTGTCGCCGGTGGGTGGCCGGCGGCGGTCCTGGGTGGGAGAGAAGGAACGGGAGAAGGGGAGAGGGAGGCAGGGGAGGGCTGGGCACGCGGGGGAAGGCAGAGGAAAATGAGAAGAAAAGGAAGAAGAAAAAGAAAAGAAAAAGAAAAGAAAAAGAAGAAAAAGGAAAAAGGAAGGGAAAAAGAATCTAGCCAGAAAAATACAACAAATTAAATAAAAGCCAGTCAAAATACTACAATCTAATGTCAATAAAATAAAATATTTAAAACCCCAACAATATAAATAAATTAAACCCAAACACAATATTAATTATAAAACAATAATTAATATAACGAAAGCAGATAAAATAGATTCACATAATAAAATAAAGGAATTTAATTCCACTCATTAAAATAATTAACTCATTAAAATAAATAAGAAAAGCAACGTAACTCGATATTAACTAATTAATAGCTCAAATAAATATCTTAAACAAATAAAATAAGACTAATAATATTATTAAAATAAATTAAAATAAATAACACCGAGCATAAAATAACGTGTAAAAATACACGTAAATCTGGGATCTCACAGTCTCCATCGTCTAATCTTCATCGCCGAATCACCGAAACTCTAGCCTCCATTCCCGTGTTGTTTGGTACTCTCTCTCTCTCTCTCTCCTCCTTGCAACTACGAGTCTGCGTGAAGATTAGGAATGGATTAGGACAAAAACCCAATTTGATTATAGGGTTTTATCTAGACCTTATCAATCATTGTTTTCGTGCAATGGATTTCTATGCTTTTATTTAGTTTTAGTTGTGAATGACTTTATGGGAAAATAGTTTAAAAAACACTAGGGTTCTGTAACATTAGAACCCACAGATTTGTAAGTGTTTTAGATAAAACTCTTGCTAATTAAGATATGTTTTTATTTATGTATAGTTCTGCTTGTGTTACTGCATATATGGCAATATGCTATTCTTTTTCACTCTTTCCTTTATAAAAAAAAAATTAATTAATTAGTCCTAGCTAGAAAAGGATAGGAAAAATTAAGTTAGATGTGTAGGAACTTTATGCATATGATCTGTTAGTTTGCTTACTATTATTGTATGCATTAATCTAGTCCTCTGTTATTACATTAATAAAACCAACATAGCTGCAATCCCCCTAACCTCAATCCTTTTTTTTCCTTTTTCCTTTTTTTTTTTTTTTTTTTTTTTACGACAATGAACCATGCACATATATTTTCTCTTGTGAGAATTACTTAGACCAGTTATAAAGACAAAAGCAAAGTAATTCCATAAAAATAAATATGAACAAATTATCTTATACTGCAATAATTTAGGTAGACAAGATAATTCAATTAATTACAATCCCATCTTTTCAACTTTACAAACAACGGGATTGATTAGGACTCATTCTAACCCATATTGAAACTCCCCCAAAATCTTGACAAAATTGATTTTGATAATCAAACAGATAAAATACAAATTGAAAGGAAAAAAAAGGTCACACATGCAGCTACATAAACTACTAATTGAGTGTATTACTTCTTTTTCTCTTCTACAAATACACAAAACATAGAAAATAAATAAATAATTAGTGAGCCATCCTTAGCTTAAATGCATGCATGCTAAAAAGACATTTAGAAGCAAATTGGAGAAATTCAGAGTCTAATTAGTATCACACCTCGTGCATCCTTAGCTTAAATGCATGCATGCTAAAAAGACATTTAGAAGCAGCCAAGAAAGATGATTTCATGAGGGTTGAGTCTTCCTAACATAATCTCAAAACATTATGGTCACCTACTATTTCTGTACACTCAGAATATAAAAAGCATGTTTTTTGTAGATTAAGCCAATGCAATAAAATATCACTCAATCTCAAGACAGATTGAAGAAATTGGTTATCTTCTGAAAGATTATTGCTTTTAGCTTTACTAGGGAAAAGGATTTGAATTTGAAAAAAGAAATAAATATTTTCTTGCTTCCAAAGTGAACAAAGTGATGGAATCTTTTAAGCAAAATCCTTTCATTTGCTTTCAAGTAAGTATCTATTAATCAGATTGGTTGAGCTGTAACTCAATTGGTATGCCCTCTGGTCTTTACAGTACTGGATTTAAATGGTAAATTATTTCTAAGAAACCATGTTGAAAAAAATATGAAAAGTATGCATTTAATTCAAACATTGCTAGGGTATGAAATGAGACTGTTGTCTTACAAAAATTCCAAAAATAAAAATACAAAATTAATCAGAAAATATATAAAATAAATTAAAATAAAATCAGCTGGTCCATGCTCTTTTCTTTCTTAATAATTCCACACTTTTTTTTTCTTTTTTTAGGAGTGTAGCCTAATTAGTTTGAGGAAAAGTAGAACTTGTATCTTCAAGAATTCTCATCTAATTCTAGAATTAGAGTAGGAGGGAGAAAATATATAAAATGGACTCAATAGCGTTTATTGAACTTTTAAAGTTGTTTGAGAAATTCAATACAGTTATAAGTAGAGTTATTCTATATTCAAATCGGTCTCTATAGCATAACATCTATATTACAAATTTTTTTATTCTATATTCAATTTTTTTTCTAAATTCAGGTGTGATAAAAAGTCACACCTGCAGCTACATAAACTGCTAATTGAGTGTATTACTTCTTTTTCTCTTCTACAAATACACAAAACACAGAAAATAAATAAATAATTAGTGAATGTCACACGCAAAAATAGAAATCTCCAACTGTTTAATTAATTGTTTGCTAAAAATATCCATGCTTAAATTTGTACATGATTTTTTACTTAATTTTATGGTTTGGTTTGTTTGTTGTGTTTCGTTACTCAATAACAGATGGAAGAAGATTCTACAAGTTGGAATTTTGGTACGAGTCAAGGGGTTAGTGGTGACTCCTCCTCTCTTCCAGTGGATCTAGAGGAGCATGGGAGTCTTCCATCTCATTCATCCACACATACCCATTCCGTTCCACCTGTACCCAAAAAACCTAGGAAAACACTTAGTAACCAATCGATATCTTGGGAACACTTTGAGAAAGTGCTACCTATTGACCCTGATGAACCAAAAGCTTGATGCAAACATTGTGATAAGCTATTTAATTGTCATTACAAGAATGGTACTTCTTCTATGAATCACCACCTTTATTATACATGTGAAAAATCTCCTCTTTACCGTGAACGTCCTGGAAAAAGTAAATCCTCTAATGGTAGTAGGGATGTGGAGGGAAAAGCATGTAGTCCAAACTCATAAGGTCTAGTCAATTATGATGCTGAAAAACTTAGGGTGTCTACCGCTAAATTTTTTATTAGGTGTGAATTGTCTTTTAGGCTAGTAGAGCATGAAGGGCTTATTTATGTGGCTGATCTAGAGCCTCGATTTATTTTACTATCCCGAACCATTTAAAAAAGAGATTGTATGAAGTTGTATGATGAAGAGAAGATACAGCTAAAGAAATTATTGGTGGGTCAAAGAATTTATCTAATCACCAATACCTGGATATCGGTGCAAAATGTGAACTACATGTGCATTACTGCACATTTTATTGATTGCAATTGGAGATTGCATAAGAAAATACTAAAGTTTTGCCAAATTCCCAACTGTAGGGGAAAAACTATTGGGAGAGTGTTAAACTTGGGCTTGCTTGATTGGGATATTAATAAGATTTTGACTATTACCATTGATAACGCCTCCTTTAATGATGTTGGTGTTGATTACATGAAGAGGAGGATAATAGATAGTGATTCTACCATATTGAATGGTGAGTTCCTTCACATGCGGTGTGCTGCCCATATATTGAATTTGATTGTTAATGGCGGTTCGGAAGATGTTAAACATTTAATATCAACGATTAGAGAAGCCATCAAGTATGTGAAGTCTTCACCAACAAGATTTTTCAAGTTCAAGGCTTGTGCATTAGAGGAAAACATTAGCGGGAGGATGTTGTACACTGATGTTTCCACTAGATGGAACTCCACATATTTGCTGTTGAGTACCGCTATAAAACACAAAAAAGCCTTTGACCACTATAATATGTATGTGGATCATGATTTCGTGAACTCCAGTAGTGATGATTGGAAAAAAGCACAGATTTTTGTAGAGTTGCTAAAAATATTTTACGCTGTCACATTGAACATTTCTGGTTCTTTGTATGTGACGGCTAATGTATATTTCCAGGAATTGTGCACAATTGAATATACAATAAATGATATGTGCACAAGTGAGGATAGCATCACTAGGACCATGGGCAAAAACATGAAAGAAAATTGTAAAAAGTATTGGGGTAATACGGATAGGTTCAACTTGCTGATATATGTTGCTCATGTGCTTGATCCACGTTACAAAATGGTGTCATTGAGATTTTGGTTGGAATATTTTTTTAATATCTATCGAACTTATTTTATCATAGATCTAATTCAGTTTTTTTAATATTTTTTTAGATGATTATCCAGTAGCTTTATCCGGGACCGAGGCTGGTGTGAGTCAGCCTTCCCATTCATGCTGAAAAAATTAGAGTAAGTGCTTTATTACCGAGGCTGTTTTAATGGAAATTTTTTTATCGAATTCTGTTTCAGGCTAATAGTGATGATTTGAATTTTTTTTATGGTTGAGAATGAAGAATATGATGTAAATCTGGAAGATGATGTGAGTTTACAAAACGATCTAAATTTTGATAATTCTGTGAATAGGGAAGATGGATTAAATGTGGATGGAGGAAATTTTGTTGATTTTGGGAATGAAGAATACTTTGTGAATTTGGAAAATGATGTAAATTCATTTGTGAATTTGGAGGAGTCAATAGTGGTCCCCCCGAGCCATTTATTGGTACTGTGTATGTATTTTTTTTCTTTTTTTTTGTTATGTGTAAGTCAACTGCAATTATAATTGCATAGTTAATTCAACCCATCTTTACTTTAACGTGACAGGCAGCTAGATGGAAGATTGGGAGTAATGGAATAGTGGTTTGAAGGTTTTATGTCATTTTGATTTGGCTCATGAATATGTGTATGTAGAAGGAATCCGGATTTTTTGTTGGTCGAGTAAGAGCTGTGAGACTTCCAGTAGTAGTACGTACTTACTTTCAAGCATTTCTTGCAGCCAAAGTTTGTAAATTCCTTTGATTCTTCCATTTTTACAGTTTTTAAATTGGGATGATGAGGAATACATTATGTGAAGCAGTATTAAAGTGTACTCCAATCTTATTTTTGAGATTGTTTGATATTATTTGTTTGTCGTTGAAGGTCTTCACAGGAAATTGGTAACTGATGTCTATAAATGAATGAATACAGGAAATCAAGGGGAATACATGATGCTCATTATACTAAGCTTGGGACAGGATTTTTTCTTTACAAATCCGGATCCGCTTCTGATTTACACATCTTAGTAGACCCAGATGATTTTTTCTTTGTTTAAAATGGCCTTTCTTATATTCTTATAAATAATTAGGACGTATAATAATAAAAAAAATATGTATATTATTTTCAAAAAAAGAAGCGGGAAAAAAAAAACAGGATTCAAATCCGGAATCCGGAACCCGGATTTTAAAACCCGGGTTTATATGAGTTCCGGCCCGGATTTGAAATCCGGATCCGGTTCTGAAAACCCGGATTTGAAATCCGATTCTAGATCAAGATACCCGGATTTCCGGATCGGGAATCCGGGTGCACAGCCTTAGTTTCCATCAGAAAAATCAGAATAGACTTCTAATCCTTAACCACATGGCTAAGATCCTGAACTGTCAAAAGGTTCCTAATCCTTTGACAGTTTCAACACAAGGTAATCATTATTGTTGGTGGGGTTGCTACAGTTTCAACACAAGGTAATCATTGTTGTTGGTGGGGTTGCTCAGCAGCCTCCACCATATCATTTTCTTTCATAGCCTCCATTACAATTACTTCTCTTCTATTTCTTTTTTCTCTTCCCTCCGTGTTCCCCACCTCCTCTATACTACTATTTGCACTACTTTTCATAGACAAATTAAAGGCTTGAGACTCACTATAACCTTTTGGACCATGTGCTCTCCTCTCCCAATTTCCAGCTGCTAGTTCTCCCCTACATCATCATCTTGCTGGAAACTTTTCGAGGACATCTCACGGATGCTAATAGGTGAGATTGCCTCCTTTGTATCTTCTTGCAGACTCACTTTGACTGGTACTAGAGAAACAACTGCTTCATTCTCCTTTGATTTCTTGGTCACTGGGTCATATCTGTCTCCACTTCTGCTGCACTTCCTCCTTCCTTACTCCCCACCTCATCCCCAACACTAAACATCCAACTAGATCACCACCTCCATTTTCCTCATGTTCATTAGTAGAGTAGACTTACTTCCCTTCCATCCGCCAGAATTTTGTCTATCTATCAGACCTGCTACGACTAACTGTTGATGCCCTCATCCAAGGCCCAAACTACCTAGATCCAGCTTCCCCTTGTAAAACCTCCTGAACCACCACCTGAGCAACCCTATTTGGGATGCACTACACAACCACATCAAAAGCAAATCTTAGGTAATTTTCATATCTGAAAGGGATCCAAACTCTGCTTCCGTTCAAAATCAATTGTCCTCCCTCGAGCTAAAGGTTTTGTTAATTCACACTCCACCTTCACCCGACCCCAAGCCAGTTCATCCTCATTCCCTTCCACTTCTAAGACTCTCTTGATTGTCTTGCCAATAACTTCTCCCATCTTGCAATTCATCCCTCCCAAAGGTAAATTATACATCTAGATCCAGAAACTTCCTTTGAGACATCAAGCAGATTAGCCTGTGTACGATCATCTAACCTTCAGTGCAAAAAGATAACTGTCAAACAGCGATGGACAGGCAACTAGAACTCTGTTCCCATCTCCCTGATTCGCAAATGTCAATACGAAACAATTCACTCCAATGTCCATAAACTCCATACACTTGTTTCCTCGTCATATTTTCTCCATTGTTCTCCTCACTACCTCCTTTCCAATGACTCAATCAGAACATATTTTTCCTACTAAACTCCTTCTCCCTTTCTTTTGCAATTCCTCCATGTCTCCTAAATCTACTGCAATTGGGAGAACCTCTTCTTCATTCAGTTGCTAACGCTCCCATTCTACCTCTCCTTCATCATTGACCACCGCAACCATCATAAGTGGCAAACTCACCTCTCCTTATTCCCTGAAGGATAATTGAAGATTAACTAACTTCTCCTCTGCCGCCTTCTAGAGCCAAGAGAGGGAAGCTTCTATTCTAAATACTTATAACAGTCATTTTCGTGCATCTGAAAATTCAAGATATATATATATATATATATATATATATATATATTGTCAAACCACGTAAATTTAATATATGTATGTGTACATAAATTGATTCTAATTTTTATTTTTCTCCTATACCTCCTAACGCGTTGCACCCGTCATTATCCTCGGGCCGTTTTGCCCATTGGAGTGCTTGTTTTTAGACTGTTGCCAACTTGTTACGTCCGCAACTATAAGCTCTTTGGTAAGTCACGAAAGTAAGCCAGTTGAATTTTCTTGTAACCAACAATTGATACGGTGATTAGCGCATCAAGCGATACACAGGCCGGGTAGGACAAAAGTAATATTAACTAGGAAAAACTAGGTAGATCCTTTTTTTCCCTTAGATACTAAAAAATGCACGGATTTGACTTTTTTTCTTTAAACTATTTGAAAAAAAAAAATATATATATATATATATATATCTATATATCGAGAATTATCGGTGCATTCTCATCGGTCGACCATCGGATGAGCTATACTTCCTTCGGCTCAATTTAGACCCAAGTGAGGAAATAGTGTTAAGAGCATCTCCTGTGGATTATGTAGATGTAAAATTATAATTTGTATATATAATATTCACAAAATTTTGTATTTGGATATTACACTCAAAATCTATTCCCACGTTAGAATTCATCTATTAACTAAACTAATTATAAAATATTATTAATTTAGTAATCATATATTTTTTTTTAATTTAACTTTTTTTTCGTAGTTTTTAATTTTACAAATTATATTTTAATTAACATTTCCTTGACTCACTCAAAAATAATCACTTCCAAATTTCAAAGTACCCCAAGAGAGAGGAAATAGTGCTGTTTTAACCTTTTTTTAGTGTGAAACAAACTCGACGGAGACAACTATACGGCCTCAACAGTCCACACCCATTCAACTTCGTTTCTAATTGGTAAAGTGGAATAGCTGGAATTCAAAGTTTTATATTTTTCCGCCACGTCGCCACCCCATCTCTTCAACTTCCTTTAGACAATGAGTCAAGATTAAATCATTAAACTAATTACGATTAAAGTTAAAAATTGATTAAAATAATATTAGTATATTTTTAATATTATTATTATTTTAAATTATTTAAAAAATTAATTATTTTTTATATATTTTTTATACAAATCTAAAAAAATTATAACCATGAAATTAGATAATATATTTAACTTACCTGTCAACCTCCTCCGCCATTATAATGAGGCCTTCTAGAACTCATGCGATTACTCCCACAAAAATGACTGAGCTGAATCTTCGACTGTACGTAGGATTCGATTTTCAAACCCATGCGATTGCTGTGTCTACTTTTGTCACACTCTGAATTGCAACGAGAGGAAAAAGCCTGAACGACGCGTTGGGAGTAATCGGTTTTCCTTCTATTTTTTAATTTGGAGGTCTTCATCAATCTCAATTTTTCAAACAATATTTCAGGATTGATAATATGTCAAGATTTTGATAACTCTCATCGGATTCAAGTGTCTAGGTTTTTCAACCGACTTCCTCTGCTCTGTCTCAGTATTTTTTGGCCGTCAAATTCTTGGTTGGCAAAACTCAGCCAACGAAAAAAAAAAAAACTCGTCTCCTATTCATGGCTGCTCAAGCCCATACATCATCTTCCAAGCATCCCTGGGATCACCACGTCTTCCTGAGTTTCAGAGGTGAAGAAACCCACACAACCTTCACCGATCACCTCTATTCTGCCTTGATGCGAGTAGGAATTCGCACCTTCCGAGATGAAAATGAGCTCCCTAAAGGAGAGAATATTTCTCAGAAGCTAATCAATGCTATTCATGGATCCAAGATTTCCATTGTTGTTTTCTCTAAAGGCTATGCTTTTTCTAGGTGGTGCCTTGATGAACTCGTCGAGATCGTGGACTGTGCAAAAACTAGAGACCACACTCTTATTCCTATCTTCTATCATGTGGAGCCATTTGATGTCCGAAAACAAGAAAGAACTTTTGCCAGTGCATTCAGTGGGTGTGAAGAATACGAAGGACATGAGACTCGGTTTGAAGCAAATATGGAGAGAGTACAAAGGTGGAGAGAAGCTCTTCGCTATGCTGGGAATTTAGGTTAGTTTATAGTTTCCCGTTTATTCTTGCATTTATTAGTGGAATAGGATAGAGGTTGGAATAGGATGATAATATCGACTCACTTTTCTCCTTTAATTATTTTATTTACTGGTGCTTAGTGTACCAATTTATTCTGGTTTTCCTGTATTTGTCAGGTATGAATCAAAATTTATCGAAGAGGTTGTAGAAGAAGTTTTCGTGAAAGTCAAGCCTGCTGGATTAGATGTCGCCAAATACCCTATAGGATTAGATTCTCGTGTCAAACAAATGAAAGATCTATTAAAGATGGAAGTAGGCGATGTGCACATTGTTGGCATTTATGGGATGGGTCGTATAGGTAAAACAACCTTAGCAAAAGCTGTCTATAACCAAATATTTGAAGGATTTGAAAGAAGTTGTTTTCTTTCCAACGTTAAAGAAAACTCACAAAGATGTGAAGGTGTAGTTCGTTTACAAGAACAACTTCTTTCTAATATCTTGAAAGCAAAAAATTTCAAGATTGATGATATTGACAGAGGAATCAAATTGATAGAGGATAGAATTCAGGGCAAAGGGATTCTTGTTGTTCTTGATGATATAGACGAGATGAAACAAGTATATAATTTAGTTCAGACCTTTGGATTAATTGGTTCGGGAAGTAGGGTGATTGCAACCACAAGAGATGCCCATTTTCTAACTCAATTGGGAGTAAAAGAAAGATATGAGGTTGAAATTTTGAACCAATTAGAATCTCTTCAACTTTTCAGTTGGTAAGCTTTTGAAATGTCCCATCCAAGAGAAGGTTATCAGGGATTTTCAGCTTGTGCAGTGAAGTGTGCAAGAGGACTTCCATTAGCTCTGGAGGTTTTAGGTTCTTTTCTATCAAAAAGAACCACTAATGACTGGAAAGAAAAGTTGGAAGAGTTGCAAAGAACTCCCCATGACAAGATTCAGAACATCATTAGAATAAGCTTTATGACTTTGAGTGTGAATGCTAAGAACATATTTCTTGATATCACATGTTTTTTCATTGATATGAAGAAAGAAAATGTGATTGAAATATTCAAAGGCCTGATTGAAATATTCAAAGGTCGTGGTCTCACTCCAGGTACTAGTATTAGTATTCTCATTGAGAGGTCGCTCATGAAGATTATTGGCAAAAGATTGAGAATGCATGATTTGGTACGAGATATAGGGAGGGAGATTGTTTGTGAAGAGTCATTTCGTGACCCTAGAAAATTTAGTAGAATATGATTCCATGAGGATGCTTAAAATGTGCTATGCAATCATACAGTAAGAGGTTCTTAGTCAGATTGATCGACTTAGATTGAATTTTTTTTTTATATAACGTATGATTATTATTTTTATATATAGTCATATGCAAACCCATATTATTTATACTCATACGTATCATATGCTTTACCGACTGTCCCCCAAACCCCAAATGCTAGTTTCGCCCCTGATAAGAGGCATTAATTTATATATTTCTATTAAATTATGGTCAGAATATCTCTGCAGGGCCGATTGAATTCAGATTAATGAGATTCTTGTTCAAACAACATTTTGTTTTTGTAGGGTTCGGATGCAGTGGAAGGTCTCGCTTTAGATCCACATGCACTTAAAGAAGAACATTTCCAAGCTGAAGCTTTTGCAAGCATGAGGAATTTGCAGTTGCTCCAGATCAATGGTGCATGTATCAATGGATGTTTCGAGCAATTATCCAGGGAGCTAAGATGGTGGCTTAGTTGGCATAAGTGCCCCTTAAAATTTCTTCCCGAAAACTTTCATCTAGAGCACCTTGTTGTACTTGAAATGCAGTGCAGTAATGTCAAACCAGTTCGGAAGAAGAACAACATGGTATAACAAATCTTACAATAATGTCTTTTATTTTTCTGTTGATGTTAAATGTACTACTTACAAGGGCTTCTTCTTATTTGTATATTTTTTATTTTTTTTTGTATGATTTTTTTTTTTACAGGTAATGAACAAGTTGAAAGTCCTTGATCTCAGCTACTCCAGAAATCTTTCCAAATCACCAAACTTCTTGCAAGTCCCAAATCTGGAGAGATTAATACTTAAAGGTTGTACAAGCTTGATTGAGCTTCACAAGTCTCTTGGCCATCTAAAAGGTCTTGTGCTATTGGACTTGACGGGATGCGAAAACCTTAGGAACAATATTCTTAAATGCATCTCTAAATTAAAATCGCTTGAAACTCTTGGGTTGTCTGGCTGCCTAAAATTTCATGAAGTAATAGAGAAATCTATGGTTTCAAAACAGCATACCACATATATTACGACACCCTATGGTCATTTAAGTAATCTTGGATCCTTATTGTCACTAAGATCTATACGACAATCCTTGGAATTCTGGTGGTCACATTTGTCACTGATGATCTCTGGGACAAGGTTGATTTCCCATTTTGGATGTTGTACTCTGGATACACTTGTTCTTAGAAATCAGAATTGTTTGAAGGATCGGATTCTCGTCGAACTTGGGAGTTTAACTTCACTTCGAGTATTGGATTTATCAAAAAACAACTTCCGTGATGTTCCTCATTTCATCAATGACTTTCCTCAGTTAGAAATATTGGTTTTGAAGCTCTGTAGTTCTCTTCGCTTGATTTCACATATCCCAAGAAATATAAAGTTTTTAAATTTAAGTGGTTCAACATCAGTGGAAAGGATCTCACTACCGTTGAATTCAAATTTGATGCTTTTTGTTCCCGGCTGCTGTAAACTGGTTGAGATTGAAGGCTTAAGTTCTAGGTCGATCATATACATTGAAGTAGAAGGATGCCACAATCTATCATCTTATATATGGAATATGCTGCTTCAGGTACTCTCTCTCTCTCTCTGAACAATTTTTTTTAAATAGTTTCCACAGAGCTGTTCTTGGGAAACTATCATGCTCTCTAGTAGTGAGATTCCAGATTGGTTCACTCATAAAAGCGATGGATCCTCAATTACTTTTCCCGTACCTTCCACTTCAGTGGGTGAGAATTGTGGACTAAATATTTGCGTTGTGTATGGGAAGAAGAGAATGTCCCAATTGCTGTGCACTAGAGTTCAGATTTGCATCCAAAATAAAACAAGAGGCTATGGATTAAATTTTCGTCTCCGGAGCTCCCTTCCGGTCTATGATTCGGATAGTTTATTTTTATTTCGGCTACATTTTACAGAAAATGCACTTAAGTCCATGGGTCTAGAAAATGAACTAGAAATGGAAAGTGGGAAGGAAATCGAGGTTTCCTTCAAAGTTGACAAAGAGGGATTGGTTGAAGTGAAGAACTGTGGAGTTCATTTTCAGATTTTTGATGCAGAAAAAGAGTTAATGGAGTTGGCACATAAAGTCCAAGTAGTTTCATGCATGATGAAGGTGTTGGAAGAGGTAGTCACTGAAACTGATTATACTGCATGAATGTAATGGTGAGGGCACATTAATCATCTCATACTATGGGTAAATGCTCTACTTGCTCTTTAGTTTTTACTTTTTATTGAGTTGTACATATATATGGGGAATTTGAGAATCTGAACATGAATTTGTGTAATTAATTAGAGGAACTACATTAATTGCCATTGTTGAAAATTGCTTCTAATTGAACGTTGTATTGAAAGACTGTTTCGAAGCACCATATTGTAGTTTTGAAAGACTCTGTTTGGATAATACCTGATCTGATGAAATCAGGTTCATGAAGATCCTACAATACTTGCATTAACAGTATGGACCTCTTTAAAAGCAAACAAAGAACTCAATGATGTTTTGATTGCTGCATCACAATATATATTTGGGTTTTTATATAAGGAAAACATTATATACGAAGTTTTCATCAAGTCATGTGTATCCTATTAAAATCATATGAAATTGAAAGTCAAACATGATATTACAGCTTACGGAATGTTTCCAACACATATATGCGTGTCTTAATTTTAGGACCCAGATATTAATAGGCATGTTGCAGCAAACAAATATAGGTCATGTGCAATGAACTTGGGTGGTCCCTATTAATAAATTATGACCAAGTGTCCAAGTCAATGGTTTGATCCTACCATATACCATGATCAATAGTAATGCATAAATACATGCATTCCTTTCATACTCTTTATTTTCTAAAATTCTTTTAATTTAGAGATTTGCTGATAGCTATCCTAGAATTCATCATTGGTTACGCATTTAAATATGACGTATATTTAAGTAATTAATATATGAAAAAATTTAAGTAAATATGAAAATTTGACGAGAAATTCTATACAGAGTCAAGTTTCCGTAATCGAGGAGGACTTGGGTGATGTGGCGTGATGTTACGTCACGCCTGATTTAAAAAAAAATTGAAAATTTAGCTGAAATCAAAATGGCTTGTGAGTCAAAGAGAGAGAGAAACGCATTTCTCTAAATTTGAAGCTCCCGCATGCGAAAACTTTCATCAACCAATTCCCGGCCATTCCCTCCGTCGACTCCCTCTAGCCATTCAACCTCTGGCCATCATCACGCGTATGAAGAGGAACACCCGTCGAAGGATCCTCAACATTTCGAAGAGAGAGAAACCAGATGCCATCATCTTCAACCTTGCGAAGAGATTGAAACCCGTTGGTTCATCCTTATTCGAACAAAAAGATTCACACAAGGTGTTTGAGAATATACTCAAGAGGAAAGGAATATTGAATACGAATTCATTTCAGCCACTGTATTTCACACAAATCACGTTTACACAGTACATTGCATTTACAGAACAAAGTCATAATCGAATGACTACCACATTAGCATTCATCAATATTCTCTATTATTCTATAAGGTTGTTGCTGTGAATTGTGCTCCAATGAGGTGAGGCGCAGGTCTATCTTAATATCCCCGCGCGATCCAAGCATCATAGGAAGAATGTTGAGGCTGGATCGAAGTTAAGTAAATCGTGGAGCTGCTAACGATTTAGTCATCACATCAGTCGTTTGATCTTTACTGGAGATGAAAGCCACTTTCAAAGACTTAGAGGCAACTCTGTCTCTGACAAAATGGTAGTCTAATGCAATATGCTTTGTTCTTGAATGCAGCACTGGATTGATGATAAGATATGTCGCACCAAGGTTGTCACACCAAAGTGTTGGAGGTGCAGAAAGTGAAATCCCAAGCTCCTATAAAATTGACTGCAACCAAATAACTTCACAAGCAATGTTAGCAACAGATTTGTATTCGTCTTCCGTAGAAGATCGAGCTACAGTTGGTTATTTCTTTGATCCCCATGATATTAAATGTTTACCAAAATAAATACAAAAACCTCCAGTAGATCGACGATCATCTGGACATCCGGCCCAATCGGCATCAAAGAAGGCAGCAAGCTCATAAGTAGAAGAAGGTGAAAAACAAAGACCAAACTGACGCGTGTGATTTAAATACCGAAGAATACACTTAACCTCCTTCCAGTGGGGAAGCTTGGGACAATGCATAAACTGACAGACATAATTAACAGCAAATGATATATCAGGTCTAGTGAAAGCAAGATATTGAAGACTACCAACAACACTACGATACCAGTAAGGATCCTCAAAAGTTGGTCCATCTAAGGCTGTTAATTTTTCTGAGACAGCCATAGGTGTGACAACAGGTTTGGCATTATTCATACCCATACAAACTAACAAATCATGAATATATTTAGACTAAGACAACCAGGGACCCTTCTCATTTCGAGTTACTTCAATACCAAGAAAATAATGAAGTAACCCTAGATCTTTAACTGGAAAGTGTTGTTTGAGAGAAGCAATGAACTCAGAAATAAGAATCAAACTAGAACCGGTGACAAGAATATCATCAACATAGATCAAAATGTACAAACAACCAGTATCAGTACGCTTAATGAAAAGAGATGTATCAGAGATTGAAGAAATAAAACCAAGAGAAATTAATCTATCACTGAGCATAGAGAATAAGCCTCGAGGAGCCTGTTTCAAGCCGTAAATAGATTTCTACAACTTACAGACGTAGGTTGGATAATCGGGATTCACGAAGCCGGAAGGTTGCTTCATGTAGACCGCCTCCTCAAGGTCACCATGTAAGAAAGCACTCTGCACGTCGAGTTGATGTAATGGCCAATGAGAGGTGACAACAAGAGAAATCAAAAGACGAATGGTTACCGGTTTTACAACCAGACTGAATGTTTCATGATAATCCAACCTAGGTTGCTGATGAAACTCTTGAGCAACCAAACGAGCTGTACTTCGCTCAAGAGAACCATCAGCAGTACGTTTGGTTTTCAACACCCATTTGGAACTCAGAAGATTTTGGGAAGAAGATGGAGGGACAAGTGTCCATGTTCGGTTTCGAAAAAGTGCATCAATTTCAACGGCCATGGCTGTACGCCATTCAACAAATTTAGAAGCCTCTGTGAAAGATTTAGGTTCTTCAGGCACAATAGGAGGGGGAAGCAATGGTTAAACAAAGAGTGGGTTTAGAGAGGGGGTAGGTGATAGTACCATCTGTTCTAATGAGTGGACGAGAAGAGTTGGTTTTAGATCTGGTGAGCATGGGATGAGTAGAGGAGACCTGAGATGGAATGCGAGTTGGTGGAATGGAAGAAGTAGCTCGAGATGAGGCAGAGGACGAAGAAGCAGATGAAGCTGCGGAAGAAGATGACCGATTATGAGAAAGGGAAAGTGAAGAAACCCTAGGTAAGTTAGGTGTGGGTCAAATGGGAGGGTGTTGTGGATTTGGGCTGAAAGAGGAGTGGGGACCAACACGAGGTGACGCAGAAGAAGTGAGTGGACTGGGATTGGAAAAGAGTAATGGGCTAGGCTGAGGCAAAATAAGAGGAATAGAGATGGGAAAAGAACCAATTTGGGAGGAGTGAATAGGTCGAGAACTGGAATTAAAATGGGCTTCAGCAGCAAACGGGAAAACCGTTTCATCCAAAATCACATTCCTGGAAATATAATTTCGGCCCGTGGGTGGATGAAAGCAAATGTAGCCTTTGTGATCCGGGCTATAGCCCAAGAAGACACAAGGTTTGGACCTATAATCCATTTTATGTTGATTAAAGGGCTTGAGATTGGGCCAGCAAGCAGACCGAAAAACTTTAAAAAAATTATAATCTGGAATTTGACCCATTAATACTTCATAAGGTGACTTCTTATGTAGAATTGGAGTTGGCATGGAATTAATTAGAAAAGTGGTTGTTTGGAAGGCTTGAGCACAAAAGATTTGAGGCATAGATGCATGTGACAGGAGCGATAAGCATGTCTCTACAATATGACGATGTCGCCTTTTGATAGTTCCATTTTGTTCATGTGAACATGGACAAGTGACCCTATGAGTAATGCCAAAATTCTAAAAAATTGTTTTGAGAGAACGGAATTCCCCACCCCAATCGGTTTGAATAGAAACAATATTTGTATTAAAGGCATTTTTAACATAACAGAGAAACGCAGTCACAAAGGATGTTACATTAGATTTTGCTTGCAAAGGAAAAAACCAAATAAACTTAGAGAAATCATCAACAATAGATAAGAAATATCTCATGCTATTCATAGAGAGAACAGGTGCAGGACCCCAGACGTCTAAGAAAAGTAATTGAAATGGCCGAGTAGATCGAGATGGTGAAGAGTAATGTGGAAGTGCATGAGCTTTGGCGCTGGAACACGCTAGGCAGGGAGCAAGCAATTCTGATGTTGATAAAGGAAGAGCAAAGTGTCGTAAAACAAAGGAAGTAGTGCGAGGAGAAGGATGGCCTAATCTGGAATGCCATAGCTGAACAGATGTTCGAACACCTAAGAAAGCCTTTGGAGACGAAATGGAAGTGGGAGGGAGGGCGTACAAGCCATCTCCGACGTGGCCCTTGAGGAGGACTTCCCGGGAGCGTGAATCCTTCAAAAAAAGATATTAGAGTAAAACTCAAAAAACACACAATTATCATAACAAAATTGACGCACAGACAAGAGATTGCGAGATATAGAGGGAACATGAAGAATATTATTCAAGAGAAAATTGCTAGAGGAGGTTGGCAGGTGAGCTGAGCCTTGATGGTCAATTGGTAGAGTTGAGCCTTGATGGTGAATTGGTAGAGTTGAGCCTGTTATGGGTCTCTCCATGTGAGGAGGAAGTCATGTGAGAAGGAAGCCAGCTCATACCCAACTTAACATATACTCATATATGTTTGTCGGTCAAAGAAGAAGAGAGCAAACAGAGAGAGCGAAAAGAAGAGAAAAGCAAAAACGAGGAGAGAAAGGAACTCTCATCCAGTTTCAATCGAAAGCTCCGATCTAAGTCATCTGTGATTCGATTAAGCTGAGATTTTGCAGGAACGTTCACAACTCAAGGCTCTACAATCTGAATGGTGGAGATCAGATTTTGAGCAGTATTTCTGGTGCTCGAGTTCGTGAACAGTAATACATTTTAGTGCTCGAGATTGTAAACAGTAACACATCTTTGAAAGCTCCGATCTAAGTCTTCTATGGTCCGATTGAGCTGAAATTTTACAGGAACGTTCAAAACTCAAGGCCCTAAAATCTGAACGGTGGAGATTAGATTTTGAACAGTATTTCTGGTGCTCGAGTTCGTGAACAATAATGCATTTTGGTGAGCTCTTTCCTAATCACATTGTTTGGTTGCAAAGAAAGTGTTTTTTCTTGAGATCATTGTTGATTGTATGCCTCTAGTATTATCTATGGAGAATATTTGTGTACACAAACATTGTTAATAGTGGAAGTTTTAACTGGACTAGGTCCCGTGGTTTTTCCCTTTGCATTGAAGGGTTTTCCACGTAAAAAATTGGCTTTCTGTGTGTGTGATTTTCTTTGTATTGTTATCTACTCAATTACTTCCTAATAGGTTCACACAAAGTGGGAGATAATTTTTCCGCTGTTTAGATTTTTCTCCCAACAAAGTGGTATCAAAGAGGGGTTACAACCGTTTAGTACTTTGTGTTGAATAATGGATGCCAATTTGAGTAGAATTGTTACTTTAAATGGTTCTAATTATCATATTTGGAAGGAAAAAATGGAAGACCTTTTTATTCGTGAAGCAATTTCATTTACCGGTATTTGCTTCTGGAAGCCTGAAAATAAATCTGATGAAGAATGGATTTTGCAACATTGACAAGTCTGTGGATACATCAAGCAGTGGGTAGATGATAATATTTTGAACCATATTAGTAGAGAGACACATGCACGTACACTCTAGAATAAACTTGAACAGTTATATGCTCGTAAGACTGGAAATAATAAAGTGTATTTGATCAAGCATTTGATGACTCTGAGATACCTAGATGGAACTCCATTGACAGATCACTTGAATACATTCCAAGGAATAATTAATCAGTTCGCTGGAATGGGTATTAAGTTCGATGATGAAGTACAGGGATTATGTTTGCTTGGTACATTGCCGGACTCTTGGAAGACATTTAGAATGTCATTATCTAACTCAACCCCGGATGGTGTAATCAGTATGGATCTAGTGAAAAGCAGTGTTTTGAATGAAGAGATGAGAAGAAAATCACAGGGTTCTTCTTCGCAGTCAGATGTCTTGGTTACAGAAAAGAGAGGGAGGAGTAAAAGCAGAGATCCGAAGAACAGAGATAAGAGCAGAAACAAGTCAAACAAGTTTGCTAATATTGAGTGCTACCATTGTAGCATGAAAGAGCATATTAAGAAATATTGCAAAAAATTGAAAAGAGAATACAAAGAAAAAGGGAACGAGAAGAAGAACGACGATAAAAAGAAAGATGATCAAGTTGCTACCACTACTACTGGAGACTTCTTCATTTTTTATGATAATAATGATATTGTAAACATTACTTCTCATGAAACTAGCTGGGTGATTGATAGTGGTGCTTCCATCCATGCTACACCTCGAAAGGATTTCTTCATAAACTATGTGCCCAGTAACTTTGGCACAGTAAAGATGGGCAATGGTGGTTTGGCTAAAATTATTGGAAGCGGAGATGTATGCTTGGAAACGAATAACGGCACGGTTCTTGTTCTTAGAGATATAAAGCATATTCCTGACATCCATTTAAATTTGATTTCTACAAGTAAACTTGATAATGAAGGGTATTGCAACACCTTTTATAATAGGTAGTGGAAGCTTACAAAGGGCGCTATGGTTATTTCTCGAGGAAATAGGGTATCAACCTTGTACATGCTACAAGCAAGGCTCTCCAGTAACATTGTTAACGTTATGAAGAATGAGGACACAATACAATTGTGGCATAAGAGACTTATCCACATGAGTGAGAAAGGCTTGACAATATTGGCTAAAAAGAATCTCCTATCTGGAATGAAAAGTGCGCCTTTGAAAAAGTGTCCTCACTGTTTAGAAAGGAAGCAAAACAGAGTTTCCTTCAAAAGTTCTCCTTCTTCAAGAAAGTCAAGAATACTTGATCTTGTGCATTCAGATGTTTGTGGTCCTATGAAGACAAGAACACTTGGCGGCTCTTCGTATTTTGTGACTTTTGTAGATGATCATTCGAGAAAGTCATGGGTCTATCCCTTGAAAAGAAAATATCAAGTATTGGAAATGTTTAAACAATTCCAGGTCTTGGTTGAGAGGCAGACTGGAAAGAAGTTGAAGTGCATCCGAACTGATAATGGAGGAGAGTATTCAGGCCCATTTGATGACTATTGCAGACAGCAAAGTATTCGAAATCAAAAGATACCTCCAAAGACGCCTCAGTTGAATAGTTTAGTTGAGAGGATGAATAGAACACTGATTGAGAGGGTGAGATGTTTGCTTTCACAAGCACAATTGCCTGTATCTTTTTGGGGAGAGGCTTTGAGTACTGCTGTACATGTTCTCAATCTCACACTATGTGTTCCTCTTCAGTTTGATGTACCAAACAGAATTTGGACTAGTAAGGATGTTACTTATGATCACTTACGTGTCTTTAGATGTAAAGCATTTGTGCATATTCCCAAAGATGAGAGATCTAAGCTTGATGTGAAGACCCGACAATGCATCTTTCTAGGTTATGGTTTGGATGAGTTTAGATATAGATTGTATAATCCAGTTGATAAAAAACTAGTGAAAAGCCGAGATGTTATATTTATTGAAGATCAAACCATACAAGATATTCAGAAAACAGACAAAGCAATGCTTTGGTCCAATGATAGTTCAGTTAACTTGGATCTAGTGCCATTGACTGACTTGCCAGCACAAGTTGAAGATGTTATCCAAGATTACCAACAGAGTCCTAGTGATCAAGGGCAGACCCATGTTGATCCTTGGGAGGGCTACCGCCCCCCCCCCCCCCAAACTTTTTCAAAAACTTACTCTAATATAAATATATATAATTTATATATATAATTAAAATTCTCTCTTAATTTTTTTTTTTTTAAAAATTGTCCCCCCTTAATTTTTTATTAAATTATTTATATAAATCTTCATATACATCTATTTATATTTTAACTTTTATCTTTATTTAAATCCAAATTTTAACTTATGTAATCTCGCAGTTATTCTAACAGTCTAATTCTAGCAAAAAAATTGATTATAAATTTATATAATTGTAAAATTAATTGATTATACGCACTTATTTAATTTTACTCTAACTTGTATGATTGTGAGATATACTTTATTAAAAATTTAATAGTATTACATTATTACTTATTAGAAAGTTTTCAAATTTATTCTTGATCTATAAATTTTTCTTAAATTATAGAAAAATATGAGCAAATACTTAAGAATAATTGATTTTTTTTTTTTTTTAAAAAGATGTAGACAATTCGAAGACTAATATATGTTTAGAGAGCTCGATAACAACAGAGTATAATACTTCTATCATTGATGACCATCCTTCTAAAATTTACATGCACCGTACACTTTATCGATCGCCCCTCAAACATAAAATTCTGGTTCCACCCCTGCTAGTGATGCAGATGCTTCATTTCAGAATGAGACCCCTGATCAGTTGCCAGAATCAGAGCTGCCATTAGATGTTCCACTCAGGAGGTCTATCAGAGACCGACATCCTTCCATTCGGTATCCTACAAATGAGTATGTGTTAATGACTGACGAGGAAGAGCTCGAGTGTTATGCAGAAGCAATAGAAGATAAACATAAGGAAAAGTGGGTTGATGTCATGCAAGATGAGATACAGTCATTACATGACAACCACACTTTTGAGCTGGTAAAGTTGCCTAAAGGCAAAAGAGCTTTAAAGAACAAGTGGGTTTATAGATTGAAGCAAGATGAACACACTTCCAAGCCATGATACAAAGCTAGACTTGTTGTTAAGGGATTCAGTCAACGAAAGGGTATCGACTTTGATGAGATCTTTTCTCCAGTTATGAAAATGTCATCCATCCGTGTGGTTCTTGACTTAGCAGCTAGCCTAGACTTAAAAATTGAACAGATGGATGTAAAAACTACCTTCCTACATGGTGATTTAGAGTGAATGGCACAGCCTAAGTATTTTAGGGTGAATGGCAAAGAAGATTGCGTGTATTAGTTAAAGAAAAGTCTATATGATTTAAAACAGGTGCCCAAACAATGGTACAAGAAATTTGAGTCAGTTATGGAAGAGCAAGGCTACAAGAAGACCACCTCTGGCCATTGCGTATTTGTGCAGAAATTTTGTGATGATGACTTCATAATGTTATTGCTTTATGTTGATGATATGTTGATTGTTGGTAGAAATTCTTCAAGGATTGAAAATCTAAAGAAAGAATTGAGTCAATCCTTTGCCATAAAGGACTTGGGGCCAGCAAAGCAAATTCTTGGTATTCGAATTTACTGAGATAGAAAAAAGAAGAAATTACGGATGTCACAAGAGCGATATATTGAAAAGGTGCTTGACAGATTCAATATGGATAAAGCTAAGACAGTTAGCTCTCATTTTGCTATTCATTTTAAGTTAAGCACAAAGCAAAACCCTTCCACTAATAAAGAGAATGAAGATATGGAAAGAGTCTCATATGCCTCAGCAGTGGGTAATTTAATGTATGCAATGGTATGCACAAGGCCAGATATTGCTCATGCAGTTGGTGTAGTAAGTCGTTTTCTCTCAAATCCAGGTAAAGAGCATTGGAATGCTATTAAATGGATTTTGAGATACCTCAGAAGAACTTCCACAGTATGTTTATGCTTTGGAAATGGTAAGCGTATGCTTGATGGGTTTATTGATACTGATATGGCTGGCAACATTGATTCCAGAAAATCTACTTCAGGGTATTTGATTACTTATTCATGGGGAGCTATGTCATGGCAATCCAAACTACAAAAATGTGTTGCCCTGTCTACTACAGAGGCTGAGTATATTGCCATAACTGCAGCTAGCAAAGAGTTACTATAAATAAAGAAGTTCCTAGAAGAACTGGATCAGAAACAAGAGAAATATACTCTCTACTGTTATAGTCAAAGCGTCATTCATCTCAGCAAGAACTCAACTTTTCATTCTAGGTCCAAACATATTGATGTGAGATATCACTAGATTCGTAATGCTTTGGAGATGAAGTTGTTATAGATTGAGAAAATCCATACTGATGAAAATGGATCAGATATGATGACAAAACCACTGCCTATGCAAAAACTCGCATATGCAGAGTAAAAGCAGGTTTTATGGGTCCCTCCATGTGAGGAGGAAGTCATGTGAGGAGGAAGCCAGCTCATACCTAACTTAACATATACTCATATATGTTTGTTGGTCAAAGAAGAAGAGAGCAGACAGAGAGAGCGAAAAGAAGAGAAAAGCAAAAACGAGGAGAGAAATGAACTCTCATGCAATTTCAATCGAAAGCTCCGATCTAAGTCATCTATGACTCGATTGAGCTGAGATTTTGCAGGAACGTTCACAACTCAAGGCTCTAGAATCTGAATGGTGGAGATCAGATTTTGAGCAGTATTTCTGGTGCTCGAGTTCGTGAACAGTAATGCATTTTGGTGCTCAAGATTGTAAACAGTAACACATCTTTGAAAGCTCCGATCTAAGTCTTCTGTGGTCCGATTAAGCTAAAATTTTACAGGAACGTTCACAACTCAAGGGTCTACAATCTGAACGGTGGAGATCAGATTTTGAGCAATATTTATGGTGCTCGAGTTCGTGAACAGTAATGCGTTTTGGTGAGCTCTTTCCTAATCATATTGTTTGGTTGCAAAGAAAGTGTTTTTTCTTGAGATCATTGTTGATTGTACGCCTCTAGTATTATCTAGAGAGAATGTTTGTATACACAAACATTGTTGATAGTGGAAGTTTTAATTGGACTAGGTCCCGTGGTTTTTCCCTTTGCATTGAAGGGTTTTCCACGTAAAAACTTGACTTTCTGTGTATGAGATTTTCTTTATATTGTTATATACTCAATTACTTCCTAATAGGTTCACACAAAGTGGGAGATAATTTTTTCGCTGTTTAGATTTTTCTCCCAACAAAGCTGTCCCCGATGCAGACCTGGTCGAGTCCCTGATAAGGCGTCGAGTCCAGATTGAGATTGTTGAATTCATTGGTAAAATGATGAGAAGCTGCTGTGTCAGGAAACCAAGTGGTTTTAGACGGAGGAGGGTTAGAAATAGTGGTGTGGTGGGCTGTAGGTGGGGGCATAGAGGAAGTGGGGTATGGTGTGGTAAGTCTGTGATAGCAATAAAGAGCAGTGTGGCCAAATTTTTGACAGACTTGACACTGTGGTCGGGTATCGGGACGAGAAGATGTATTGGAGTGAGAAGCTGTATTGAGAATATTTGTGGGGAGAGAGGTAGATGATTTGTCGGTATTTGCCATGGATAAGTGAAAGAAAGAAAACCCAGGAACGAAAGAAGAAAAAGAATGAACGTTTGTCCTATCTTGCTCTGATAACCATATTAGAACAATAAGATTCACACAAGGTGTTTGAGAATATACTCAAGAGGAAAGGAATATTGACTACGAATTCATTTCAGCCACTGTATTTCACACAGATCACGTTTACACAGTACATTGCATTTATAGAACAAATTCATAACCGAATGACTGCCACATCAGCATTCATCAATATTCTCTATTATTCTAGAAGGTTGTTGCTGTGAATTGTGCTCCAGTGAGGTGAGGCGCAGGTCTGTCTTAATAATCCTCAACTTCGATTCGCCAAGTAATATAACACTCTCCTGGCCATCCTCAATATTTCGTTCTTTCTGTCTTACATTAATTTCCCCATTTTCTGGGTTTGATTTCGGGACATGAGATTGAATAGCTTGTTTGGACAGCACACGGAGCATTCAGTTGTGCGCTTATACCCAATTTCTCGCATTTGTTTTCTTGAATGCATTTTGCTTTCCCTATTTAATATTGGAGAATGGACTTGGGTGCGTCTCCGTTGATTTGAATACACTGAAACATGGTCAACCATAGTGATGGGAGTGGTTCTATGAAGATGTTTGTCATAGTCCTTAACAAAAATGTAGGATAAGGAACAATAGATTGAATAGTAGCTGGAAACAATATAATAGGTGATTAGAGACCAGGTTTTTATTCCTCTGTTAATTTAAAAAGAAATCATAATAGAGAGGAAAAGAATGGTTGTAAGGCATACCATGGATGAATGTATGGTCAGAAATGAAAGAACTAAGAACTCAGATAAAGTCACAAATGGAAATACAGTTATAAAGATTAATTAACATGCGATTCAGATTATTTAAGTTAATATTCGGAAGTGTCATTTGTCCTTGAGCACCTTTTGGCTTTCACATCATAATTTGCAACTTATTATAAGAGCAGTTAGAAAAAAAAAAGTTAACGTGAAAGGCTTGCAACAAAAACTTTCATTTGAAGCTAGGCATGATTCTCCATATTACTTCACGAAATTGAAAAATTAAGAGAGTGAAAACAATTATGATCAACAAAGCAATCAGAGTAACAACCCAAGGGCTAGTTGAGGTCTAAGGATTCCTCCATTTGTTAAGTTGAAGGAAAACAAATCCTTGACAAGGAACCCCATTCAGAAATTTAAAGGATTTTGATTGGCCTATTCAGAAATTTCTACGGGTTGTCGATGTGTTCTGTTGCTTTTTTTTTCTTGTTTATTTGATAGAGAAACAAGGGGAAAGCAATTGGCCTAATGGCTTTCTTAGCTATATGCTCAAATAAACCATTAGGCCAATTGCTTTCCCCTCATTTCTCTATCAAATAAACAAGAAAAAAAAAAAGCAACAGAACACATCAACAACCCCAAGAAATTTCTGCTGCTGCTGTTGTTGTTATCATTATCACTATCACTAGTCGATTATCCCAGTTTTTGGTTAGTATGATCGCAACAACTTATTCAAATATCTTAATTGATGGCTTAACTTATTAAAATATCTTGTGGCAGGGAGGTGGATGGTGTAATAACATTAGAACTTGTGTTTACCACAAAAAAACTGGACGTGGATCCTCAACATATATGGAAAAGGAGATAGCATTTACGGGGATATTAAGCAATAAAGCTGAAGAAAATCCTGGTTTTCTCTCAAAATCTAAATTATGATATAAATTCAACTTAATTATACCCAAGACTTTCACTCATCTAGAACCTTCCTACCCATTACCTCTTATATTCATTTTCAATTAAAAAGAAAATAGAGAAATACCCATAAACTGAAAACTCATGAACTCCAATTGCACTTTATTATACATACAACTTGTATGGATCCAATGCTAAGCAGATAGAGCATCCTCAAGACTCATTCAATCAATTAATTAGACTATATAATATAAATATTAGAGATAGGTTCCCTAGGTTGTAGTGCTTGATAAATGTTTCGACTGATGATAATTAATTGCATTGGAATATATATATATATATATATATATATATATATATATATATATAGCGGCATCAAGCTAGCAACATATATACTCAAATGTGATTATGCCTAAACGTCAAATTTATAATTTTCAATTGATTAACTTGTTGCTAATTGGAATGAATTATGGAGTTCACTGACCTACTCGCCTTAAGAGGACCAGTAGAAGCAAGATGAATACAACGGTAACAAGCAGAACAAATTCACGGCAGTTCCACCAATGAATGCCGAACTATTGTTGCAAAATGCCAAGATGCGTTACTCCTTCAGGCTGACTTCCACAGAATACTTCCCCTAAAGAGTAATAAGAATTAAAAAATTATACAAATCCTCCTCACGATCATCATGCTCTAAACATAATTTCTCTTTTATGTTTTGTACTTCCACATCAGAGGCAGGATTTTTTCAGAGCTAGAAATCAAAAAACAGTTGAACGAAGAACAAAAACTCACCCAGACACTCGAATTGAAAGCCAAAAACTTTGGTGGGTTTTGTAGAACTCAAAATCACCAGCCATCTGGATTTAAAGCAGATGAACGAAGAACAAATCGAAGACACCCAAACCCAGGAAGAAATCAGTCGATTTCTAGGGTTCCATCGGGAAAAAGAGCGTCGTATTCAACAAACCAGTCGATTTCGTGGAACTATGAAGATGGTCGGAGTTTGGGTTGAAGAACGCCGGACTCTGCGATCCGGAAAATGCCGAAGAACTCAACGCATCTAAGATTTCGTGCCACCACGAAGATGGCCGGAGTTGGGGTGGGAGTTTGCCGAAATCTGGGCTAAAGATTGCCGGCGTTTGGGATGATGATGTTGGAGTCGAAATCGCAGAGCCTCTCTCTCCAAACACGCGGGTTACCTCAAAATACCCACTCTCTCTCCAAACTCCCGCTTTCCCCCACCTAAATCCAGACGGAAATTCAAATTTTATTTTTAGTTTGTTGGTTGACGTGGCGCGATAACTGACTATGCTTCGACTACACATAACCTGACTATGTGTAGAATTATCCATAAAATATTTTTAACTACTGCTACAGTATCCTACTACATGTAACATGTAATGGGATCACTGTTTATGTTTTCAGATTTTCTTTATTTTGAAATGTCCAATAGAATTGATTTTTGGATACTTAATTTAGTTGCCATTAGGAGCGCTCACATTGAACATTCTATTCCTAGCCGTTATTGTAGGTACTTGGGTATGCAAGCCGAAGTGTCCACATTATTCGAAGCTCAAATAGGAGAGGAATACTTATATAAGCAGAAGAGGATAGGAATAATTCATGGGCCCCAATGTCCCAAGTGCAAGAATAGAACATTAAACAACATTGATATTTTTGGTTTTTCCCGAAATTATTTAGTATTTTTTATGGTTTTGAACTAGACACTTTGATTAATCTAAACTCAGAAGCTTCAAAACCATTAATTTACACCAAAAATTACAAAAGAAAAAAAAATAGTTGTTTCAAATAATAAAAACGTTATCTTTTAGGCAAGATTAATAACATTACAAAGATGAACATATACAAAGTAAAGAAGAGACGCAACCACCCAAAATTCAATGAACTACTTAAGAGTACTAGTTACACATTACAAGTCTAAAATGGCCACAGATAAGAAAAAAGGAACCCACATTGGATTGATTAAGACTTGAATAAGTAAATAAACACCACTCGCCAATGTTGGCGAAGCACCGTTCCAAGTTCAACTCAATAATTCTGAGTTTAATATATTGAAAAGCCGCGCGAAAGGTCAATTTTCCCTCGACATTTCACTTTTCTTCTCAACCCATTCTCCTTCAACCCACAACCTAGATCTGGTTTCCCAGTTTCACGTTTCTTCTTCAACCCAATCTCCTTCGAGCTATAACCTAGTCTCTTTTCACTCGTCGTCTCTTTGTTGTCGTCTCCAGCCCAAACGGTAAGTCTCTCTTTGCCGTCAAAAGTCGTCTTGCAAATTTGGTCTCAAATCTTTATTTTTATCTATTGTCCTAAAGTTTCCATTGCTCTTTAATCCATGTTTTTTTCGTTTTTGGAGAAAAATCCATTTGTTTGATAAGAAATGGGGGAAAGAAAGAAAAGGAAAGTACGATGGAGCTTTAAATTACGATTATTATTTGTAAATTATGATTAATTGTTTATTGATTGCGATAAAAAAAACTCCATCTTCTGCGTTTTCATTGATTTCTTCATTAGAACAGTAATTCGTTGTTCGCAGAGGCGGAACCAGAATTTTATATTTGGAGAGGCGATCGATAAAGTGTACGGTGCATGTAAATTTTAGAAGGATGGTCATCAGTGATAGAAGTATTATGCTCTGTTGTTACCGAGCTCTCTAAATATATATTAGTCTTCGAATTGTCTACGTCTTTTTTTAAAAAAAAAATCAATTGCTCTTAAGTACTTGCTCATATTTTTCTATGATTTAAGAAAAATTTATAGATCAAGAATAAATTTGATAACTTTCTAATAAGTAATAATGTAACACTATTAAATTTTTAACAAACTTTATCTCACAATCATACAAGTTAGAGTAAAATTAAATAAGTGAGTATAATCAATTAATTTTATAATCATATAAATTTATAATCAATTTTTTTGCTAGAATTAAACTCTTAGAATAACTGCGAGATTACATAAGTTAAAATTTGGATTTAAATGAACATAAAATTTAAAATATAAATAGATGTATATGAAGATTTAGATAAATAATTTTAAAAAAATTTAAGAGAAAATTTTAATTATATATATATAAATTATATATCTTTATATTAGAGGTAAGTTTTTGAAAAAGTTTTGGGGGGCGGTAGCCACCCCCAAGCATCAACATGGGTCCGCCCTCGGTTGTTTGGATCCGTTGTCTTCCTTCTCTCTTCTTCTTCTTTTTTTTTTTTTTTTTTTTTCTCCCCTGGGTGTGTTAGTCGATTTTCACTTGATTTTAAAAAATTTCTAATTTTCTACATATTTTCATAAAGGAAGGTTGTATTTTTTCGTGTTTGCAAATTCACTGGGTTAGAATTTTTCGTTAATCAATCCGTCATTGAAAAAACTTAATAACATCTCAAATAAAACAACTGACATAATGCCCAAAAAGGCTCTGTTTTTTGTTAACTAACAATCATGTTAAGAGTACCAAGCCTGTCATGTACTTTGGTTTCTGATTATTATCTGAATGTAAACGTGTTGGGTTAATTCATTACTCGTTCAGTTGTTGATTTTTATTTTATAGCCTATGTTCTTGATTTTATGAGATTTAAAAAAAAAAAAAACACTTTCGGGCTTTATGCAGTTTGCCGTTTATTTGAGATGATACCAACTTTTCTCAATGACTCATTGGGGGCTGTAGCAGCCCCCGCTATTTGGATCCGTTCTGCGTTTCGTTCGGTTATTATTATTTTTTTACATAATTTTTTTATTTTTTATAAAATGAAATTTCTTTAATCATTAAGTTCAAAAAAAAAAGAAAAAAGAGTGGGACTCAAATAGCAGCATCTTTATCATTTTCTATGAGTCATCTTTGCCAATTGCTTACAAATGTAAATACTCCCTGCATATTGAGAATCTTGAGAATGGCAATCAGACACATAAAAGGATTTATTCCCATAAATAAATCTTTCCGAATGGATTGAATTTGAAAATGGTAAAATGTACTAAAATTAATGACAGGCTGAGAGAAAAAATAGTTAAAAAAATAATAATTTTATTGTTTACTAAGATTAATAACTAATATATAAGTGTACTTGCAGAATTTTAAAAAAAAAATATTATATTAAAATATATAATATTATTATTTAG
Organism: Platycarya longipes; assembly: GCA_036559045.1. Lineage (NCBI taxonomy): Eukaryota > Viridiplantae > Streptophyta > Magnoliopsida > Fagales > Juglandaceae > Platycarya > Platycarya longipes. The sequence goes on from CM071800.1 coordinate 18,606,227, forward strand.
ACTTTGAAATGGCTAGATCAATATGAACTAATTAGATAAATCATGTAGATTATAGTCAAAAAAGTAAATTTTAATTTTAATTATTTGATAATGACTAAATTATTACTAATGCTCTTACTGTACGGAAAGCCCTCCCAATACGCACAAGGGGCATTAAAGTCCAAATTGCTCGGCAATATGAGAAGGAGCTTCTATGGTTTTTATTCGTCCATTTGGGGTGGCGATCAAAATTCAAAAGTCCAAAACGCCTGTGTAATCCATCCTCATTTAATTCGTGCAAATCAAAATTCAACTATAGTCATGGCGTACATAGGTCATGTTGACATAAGACATGGGTGAATTTTGCATTCTCGTACTAACAATAGGATAGACAACTTTTCAGAAGAGTTGTGTCAAATGAACGAATATTAATTTATTATTTAAATTAGATTATGGTATGTAAACTTGTTTGGATAGTAAAATCATCTCATCTTATCTTATATTATATTATCTTATTATTATAATTTTTTTAAAGTCTTACATTAAATATAATAAATAATTTAATTTTTTCAAATCTTAAATAATAATAATATTAAAAATTAATATTTTAAAAACATCTTATTCAATTTTCAAATTTTATTCCAACTCATCTCAATTTATTATCCAAACTGCACCTTAGTGTATTTTATATTATATTAATTAACAATTTTGCATATAATATATAATATAATATAAAAAAAAATATCATAAATATAGATGCCAGTCCAGTGCAATTTAAATCGATTTTCAAAATATAAAAATCAGTACCGCATTAATTTAAAACTCATTTCGATTCTTAAGAAACGGTACCGCAACAAAGCCTTACAAATTGACTGACCCAATCAATCCGGTCTAGTTTAATCGATTTTTTATTTTTATCTTTTCTTTACCCCTAGCTAGGAAAGTTAGGAGACATTAAATACTGCATGGGATTGATGCCGATAAGGTACTTTTATTGAAATTTGAGAAACTAGTGGACTCCATTGAAGTGAATTTTACTTTTTTTTTTTTTTATTGAAGATATTTTATTTCTGGAAGTTTTATATTTTTTTTTATTATGACATCGAGTATGACTGAGAATGTTTTACTAGAAGGAGGTCCCTTCTTGTTTAGGGTTTGTGTCCCTCCTTATTTTCTTCGAAAACAAGCTTAGGGTTTAGTCTTTTTGTGTATACAGGGCAATTTTTCTTCTCTTAGGGTGGGTAGCAAAGTTAAATAGAGAGTGATAGATGAAGAACTCGCACGAAAATGAGAAATTCTCAAACTCTCTTTAGAGGAGAGTGAGGTTTTTCTCATCCAAGGAGAAACTCTGAAGAATAGAGGAAAACGAGGGAATTTCTATATAATAGGAGAAATCATGTCTGGAAAAGGGGTGAATAGCGAAGCTCTCCGTTCAACGATGACCAAGGTATGGAATCTCTCAAGCTGGGTTAAATTCAAATAAATGGGGGATCATAAGTTCCTTATTGAGTTCCAATTCTTAGTTGATAAAGATAGAGTGTTACTTGAAAGATCGCGGTTCTTTGATCGCAATTTAATTTCTTTCCAAAAAGTAAATGAGATTGTCCCTCTGAAAGACAATAAATTTCAGTTTGAACCTTTTTGGATCTAATTGTATGGCTTTCCTCTAGCATCGATGAATGAGGAGATAGGAAAAAATATGGTGACTTCAATTGGACCTATTATCAGAGTAGAAACTAAATCGGAAGGGTTGGCATGGGGCAACTGCTTGTGAGTTAGGGTGGCTATTGACATAACAAAACCTATGTTAAGAGGTAAATGGGTACAACTTAATGATAAGAAATATTGGATATCTATTAAATATGAATGCCTACAAGCCTTCTATTTTAAATTTGGAATTCTGGCACACAATTTCAAATCGTGTCAAGGCATATGTGAGGATCTTCAAGAAGGAGAGGAAAACCCCTATCAATTTGGAGCTTGGTTGAGGGGGTTGGAATCCAAAAATTTATGAAACTAAAAAATATGGAGGGAGAGAGGAAGCAAAACAGGAGAGGGGAGAAGAACAGCAACACAGAAAAGCGAGGGGCTAAAGATGAATGTACAAAGACAGCAAAAGAAATTAATAGTAAATAAATAATAGTATTAATATTAATATAGATTAAAAGTTTGAGTATAACATATTAATATATAATATATAGTAATATACTCTTATAATATTAATATATTATAATTTATAGGAGTTGACTAATTGTAGTATAAAAATATAAATTATAGTATATCTATATATAGTATTAGTAACAACTTATAAATAATAAGTGTATTATTATTATTTAATATATTATTACCAATTTATCACTCTTTACTAACATATAAATTTATAATATACTATAATACTAATGTAATAGTATTATTAGTTATAGTTTACCAACCTATGATATATCACTAAAACACTATTAACTAATTATTAATTTCTCTTCTTAGTTCTTATGTTATGATTACATGTAGCAATTATAAATATTAATATTATTTTTAACTATATATTTTTGACTTTTGAGGAATGTCATTTATAATCAAGGTGAATGAGTACTTCATTGATTATACATTCACAAACGCTCTATCTAGGTATTCTTTAATAACTTATGATAATTAAATTAACTAATCAACTTATGGGGTTATGTGCTATATATAATATAGAATATTAGATATAATTTCTAGTATAAGACTAAAGGCTATAAGTATTAACTTATTAAGTCTATAGACTATAAATAATAACTATATATTTTGTTTAATATTTATATGAGATTAGAAATTAGCAAAGATAATTATTTTTTATGGAAGTAATACTAGTATAATTAAATTTTGGCTAAAAATAATTAAATTAGGGCTAGTAATTATTTTTTATTATTATAGGATTTTAGATCAAACTTAACCTAATAAAACATATTTGGTGCCCCTGGACCAGATCGGACTGCCCCCTGGACCGAATTAGACTGGACCGATATGGACCGAATAAAATTTCGGTCCGGTCTAGGGTGGGAAAATTTTTGGACCGAATGGAACCGGTCTACATTTTTTCTGAACCGGACTGGACCATTTACACCCCTAATTCTCACTAGTATGCATGTTCATTTGTTGTCTATGATTTCAGTTCCCAATCACATTTTTTCGAAGTTAAATAGAGCTTTCAGCACTTTCTTTTAGGGTTCAAGACAAGGAAAGCCAAAGAAAAAATGGGCTAGCTGGGAGTCAATGTGCAAGCCAGTTGATGAAGGTGGTGTTGGGTTCAGAAATCTCTTAGACGTTCAAAACTCTTTGATTTTCAAGTTCGCTTGGAAATTACTTACAAAGAAGTCTTCGTGGGCTTCTTTTTTTAAAGCAAAATATGTCAAAGATCAACACTTTTCTCTTATCAATCCTTCTAAAGGATCCCGTTTTTGGAAGAAGATTTTGGAAGTGATGCCCTCTGTGGTCAGATCTTCTAAATGGATGGTGAAAGAAGGAAATATCTCTTTTTGGAGGGATAAGTGGTTGGATTCTGAGCCTCTTTGTAATGAGATGCCGATCATAGAAGCCCCTATGCTGAAAATTAAAGAGTGTATGATTCAATCAAGATGGGATGCCGAGAGGTTAATACAGCTTGTTGGTCATGATGTAGCAGATAGAGTTTTATCTCAAATAGGTAGTACTAAAAGAGGTTCAGATATGCTGGTATGGGTGGGGAATTTGGATGGAAAATTTAGCACAATGGCGGCATGGAATTTTGTTTGAGTTTCTGCCCCAAAAATTCAATGGGCCGAGTGGTTTTGGGATCAAGCTTTACCGAAAAAGGTCTCTATTACACTTTGGAAAGCTTTTTCTAATAGCCTGAGTGTGAATGATAGAGTAGAGTGAACAGGCATTCCCATGGTCCCCAAGAGATATCTTTGTCAGCATGTCATAGTATCCACAAACATTGTGATAACTTCTGTCTCAATGGAATATTTATGGCCAACCATAGTAACAGAAACACAATGTTTCCAGTAAGCTGTCTTTCGCCTAGTAGTTTTTTATTTTGTTATGAGGGCTATTATGGTAAAAATTGGGGAGGTTTGGATAATGAATTGACATAAAATTTAATAAGATGAAAGTTGAATAAAATATTATTATAATTTTATTTTTAATATTATTTTTATTTTAAGATTTAAAAAAGTTGAATTGTTTATTATATTTTGTGTGAATTTGAAAAAATTGTAATGATTAGATGAGATTGGATGATTTGAGTCGAGAGGCTTACTGTATCCAAAGATTCCAAACAACCCTGATTCCAAATTTTCCTTTATTTTTTTGTCTTGTTGAGCACCTTGGAGTGACATGCATCTAACATTCACTTCACGAGAACTTTCTGTCCTTTCCATGGTCACTACAACTAAATAAATAATAATGGTTTCTTATAAAATAATAATAATATTGGTCACTTTCTATGGCCATTATTTTAATAAAAATAATTTTACAATATGTTATATCACATTAAGATATATATAATATTAGTTTGTAGAATTATTTTTGTATAATTATTTTGTGACTAAAGTATTTCTCATAATTTTAACAAGATATTATAATTATTATTATTTCGTCTACCTAGTTCTGTATAAAAGGAAAATAATTGTGCTCCTATTCTCTCGATTACCCTTTGCTTGTGAATTTCATGTATTAAAGATCTGCATATTTCATATCATGGTATTATCAAGCTTTTTCTATTTATTTTTCTCTCCAAAATTGGCAAAGTCATCTACCGTTTAAGCATTTAATTACTGGCCGATATTTTATTCTTAACGTTTACTGGCCAATTTGGTCTCTCGAACAATCCAAGTTCTCAGTATGAATAGGTGTGAACATGGAGTTTTGCAAGATTGATGGCGACGATCGATGATGTCATGTTTTCCTGTCTCGGTGCGGTTCCTATAATATTATATATATATTGTAATGAAATGAGAGGAGAGTGGAGGGACGACTACCGCTCTTTGTCCTACTATTAAAATTATATAAATGATCTCACCATTATTATTTTAAATCTTGCATAGTGACTTACATAGTAACTTGCATAGTAATTTCAAGGCCTATAAATATAGATTTCAGTTATTATAAAATTCATAAGAAAATATAGAGAGAGAAGAAAGTTTCAGTTCTTAAGCGTTCCAAAGAGTTTCTTATATATATTTATCTTGCAATAGTAATTTCTTTTTTTAGTTTTATAATACGTTATCAGCACGACAGTTCTACCAATTCTAAAGCTAGTGGTCTTATTTCTCTGTAAGTTTTTCAATATATTATTTGCAATCTTTGTTATATTTTATTTATAATTATTACTTAAAATCTGTGTGAATTTATAAATATATTTTCTGAGATACACATATTTATTTCATTATTTATATGTGTAGAAAATGACAAATCTTACAAAATTGGAATTTGTTGCTCTTGACATATTTGAGAAAAATCATTTAACCTGGATACTTGATGCTGAAATCCATCTTGATGCAATGAACCTGGGTGAAACAATTAAAAAAGGAAATCAAACGTCCCTGCAGGACTGTGATAAAGCAATGATTTTCCTTCGCCATCATCTTCACGAAAAATTAAAAACTGAATATTTTACAATAAAAGATCCCTATATTTTGTGGAACAGTTTAAGGGAGATGTATGAACACCAAAAGACTATCATCTTCCCAAGAGCTCATTTTGAATGGTTGCACCTGAGGTTGCAAGATTATAAAAGTGTTAGTGAGTATAATTCCGCACACTTTAAAATAAGCTTAGTACTAAAATTATGTGGTGAGAAAATCACCGATGATGATATGCTAGAGAATACTTATACTATATTTCATGCCTTGAATGTGCTCCTACAGCAGCGATATCGAGAGAGAAAGTTCAAGAAATATTCTAAACTTATATCATGTCTTCTAGTAGCTGAGCAGAACAATGAGCTTTTATTAACAAACCACCAGTTACGCCCTACTCGCTCAATATCATTCCCTGAAGTGAATGGTAATAGGTTTGCATCATTCCTAGAAGTGAATAGTGCATCCTTTAGGAGAAATCGGTGGCGTGGACGTGGTAAGAGAAATTATAGAAATGTTGGTCCCAGAAGTGACAACATTAAAAGGGATAATAAGATACCATATCACCAGAAGTGGTACAACTCAGAAAGGGGTAAAAGCCCACAGAATAATTCTTCAAAAAAAAGTGAAGAGGTGTCATAAATGTGGAATGACTGGACATTGGTCACGTACCTGTCGTACGACCAAACATTTAGTTGATTTATATCAAGCATCTATTAAAGGAAAGAACAAAATGCATGAAACAAATTTAGTAGAATCATCAGATGATTTATTAGATTTAGTAGATGTAAATGTTACTCATCTTGATGCCTCTGATTTCTTTAATCATCCTGAAAGTAGAATTGACCACTTAATTGGAGATGGAAGTGTTCTACTCAATTAATGTATTTTCTTTTTATTATCTGTAATAAAAGTTTTGTATATTTTTGTAGAATCATGGATCACATTGATGAGCTTTTTATCTCTGAGTTGAATGATAAAGATATATGTCTGACTGACAGTGCTATAACTCACACAATTCTCAAAGAAAAGAAATATTTTCAAAATCTAACACTAAGCAAAGCCTATGTCCATACCATATCAGGTTCATCAGATTTAATTGAAGGTTCCAGAAGAGCTTATATTGTGTTGCCTAATGGCACCAAATTTTGTATTGATGATACTCTATTCTCTTCACAATTCAGAAGAAATTTATTGAGCTTCAAATATATACGTCGTAATGATTACCATATTGAAACGACCAATGAAGGTAGTAAAGAGTATCTTCTTATTACTAAGACAATATCGGGCCAGAAGCTCATATTAGAAAAACTGTCTGCTCTATATTCTAGATTGTATTATACAAAGATGAGAACAATTGAATCATATGTGGTAATGTACCAGAAGTGTATTGACCCCAAAATATTTATGATTTGGCATGATCGTCTTGGACATCTGGGATCTATAATGATGAGACGAATTATTGAAAATTCGCATGGGCATCCCTTAAAGAATCAAAAGATATTTCTACCCAATGAATCTCTGTGCTCTGCATGTTCTCAAGGTAAGTTGATTACCAGACCATCTCCCTCAAAAGTCATTGTTGAATCTCCATCCTTTTTACAAATGATTCATGGAGATATATGTTGGTCTATTCATCTATCAAGTGGACCATTTAGATACTTTATGGTTTTGATTGATGCATCTAGTCGATGGTCACATGTTTGTCTGCATTCCACTAGAAATGTTGCATTTGTTAGACTTCTTGCTCAAATAATCAAACTACGAGTACAATTTATTGAGTATCCAATTAAGACCATTCGATTGGATAATACAGGTGGATTTTCATTTCAAGCTTTTGATGATTATTGCATGTCAATAGGAATAGATGTTGAACATCTTGTTGCCCATACACACACACAAAACGGTTTAGCTGAATCTTTGATCAAAAGGTTTCAACTAATCGCTAGACCTTTACTTATGAAATCAAGACTACCTATTTCTGCTTGGGGACATGCTATATTTCATGCAGCATCTTTAATTCGCATTAAACCATCTACATATCATAAATATTCTCTATTACAGCTTGCATTTGGTTAACAACTAAATATTTCTTATTTTCGTACTTTTGGATGTGCTGTATATGTTTTAATTGCACCTCCATAATGTAAAAAAATGAGCTTTCAACGTAGACTTGGGATATATGTTGGTTTTGATTCTCCATCTATTATTAGATACATTGAACCCCTTACTGGGGATATGTTTAAAGCAAGTTTTAAGGATTGTCACTTTGAAGAATCCACTTTTCCATTAATGGGTAAAGAAAAGTCGGTACCTGAAGCACGACAAGATATTACTTGGGATGATAAGACCCTACCTCAATTTGATCCTCATACAAATGAATGTAAATTGGAAGTTCAGGGGATTATTCATTTACAAAATGTTGCAAATCAATTACCGGATGTATTTACTGACACTAAAGGTGTAGTAAAATTATATATTCCTGCTATTAATGCTCCAGCAATGATTGAAGTCCCTGAAAGACAAATTGTCAAAATAACAATATATGAGTCTAAGATACGCCTGAAGCGTGAAAGACCTATTGGTGCAAAAAATAAAATTTTTAGAAGGAAAATAATACAAAATGAATTTGGTATTCCTGAATAACACGTACCTACCATACAGGCTACAAATATAATTAGTGCTCCTAAAGAGCTCAAATCTTCTATTCCAAAACCTCCTGAATAGGAAACTCCTGAAGAGTATAAATCTCCTGAAAAGGGACCTTCTGAAGAGGTGTTTCATGAAATGTTTTCCCCTGAAAAGGAACAGGTACCTGAAAATAATGAGATCTCAATACATTTCATGAATACTGGAGAAATTCTGAATAGAAATAAAACTGTTGTTGACAACATATTTTCATATAAAATAACCCTTGACATTACCAGAAGTAATGAAGAAAGTGAGCCAAAAATCGTCGAAGAATGTCGACGTAGAAATGATTGGCCAAAAAGGAAAGTAGCTATTAAAGCTGAATTAAATTTGCTAGCAAAGCGAGAAGTGTTTGGACCTGTTGTCCAAACACTAAAGGGTGCAATGACTGTTGGATATAAGTAGGTATTTGTACAAAAACGTAATGAGAAAAATGAAACTGTGCGGTACAAAGCAGGGCTTATCGCACATGGTTTCCTGCAAAAATCCGGAATTGATTATGAAGAAACATATTCTCCCGTTATGGATGCAATCACATTTAGATTTTTGATTAGTTTGGTTGTTACAAAAGGATTAGAAATACGGTTGATGGATGTGGTCACTACATATTTATATGGATCGTTAGGCCATGAAATATATATGAAAATTCCTAAAGAATATAAAATGCCTGAAGCATCTACAAGTACATCTAGAAATATGTATTATAGCAGACTACAAAAATCTTTATATGGGTTAAAGCAATCCGGACGCATGTGGTATAATCGCTTAAGCGAATATATATTGAAAGAAGGATTTGAGAATAATCCTATATGCCCATGTGTTTTTATTAAGAAATCAGAATCCGGATTTGTCATTATTGCGGTTTATGTTGATGATTTAAATATTGTGGAAACTCCTGAAGAGATCTCAAGAACCGCTACATATTTAAAGAATGAATTTAAAATGAAAGATCTTAGCAAAACAAAACTTTGTCTCGGCCTGCAGCTCGAGCACTTGCCAAATGAAATTTTTATTCATCAGTCCATGTATACTGACAAAGTTTTAAAGCATTTTTATATGGACAAATCTCATCCCCTGAGTACTCCAATGATTGTTCGAACACTTGATGTGAAGAATGATCCATTCCGTCCTTGTGATGACGATGAAGAAATTCTTGGTCTTGAAGTTCCATATCTCAGTGCAATTGGAGCTTTGATGTATCTTACAAATTGCACTCGACCAGATATTACATTCTCAGTTAATCTACTTGTAAGATATAGTTCTACACCAACTCGAAGGCATTGGAGAGTGCATTAAACATGTCCTTCGTTACCTTCATGATACGGTTGATATGAGATTATTTTATCAACGTAGATCAAGTCCACAATTGATTGGGTATGCAGATGCAGGTTATCTTTCAGACCCACACAGAGGTAGATCTCAAACCGGATATTTATTTACTTATGGAGATATTGTCATATCATAGAGATCTGTTAAGCAGACACTATCTACTACTTTTTCAAATCACTCAAAGATCATTGCTATTCATGAAGTAAGTCGAGAGTGTATTTGGCTGAGATCAGTAATTCAACATATCCAGAAAAAGTGTGGACTTCCTATGATCAATAATAGCCCAACAATTTTATATGAAAATAATACTGCTTGTATCACTCAAATCAGAGGAGGATATATTAAAGATGACAGAACCAAACATATTTCACCTAAATTCTTTTATACTCATAAACTTCAAGAGAAATGTGAAATTGATGTCAATTAGATACAATCTAGTGATAATCTGGCAGATTTATTCACAAAGGCATTGCGAACTGCGACATTCAAAAAAATTGTGCGTAACATTGGAATGCGAAAACTCAAAAATCTATCGTCACGCAGTTTTCAGGGGAAGTAAATGTCATGAAAATTTGTGCTGATTGTACTCTTTTTCCTTCACTGAGGTTTTGTCCCACTGGGTTTTCCTCTGCAAGGTTTTAATGAGGAAATCTTAAAACACTTGTGGATACATAAGAAGACTGTACTCTTTTTTCCTTCACCATTGGTTTTTCTTCCTACTGGGTTTTTCCTTGGCAAGGTTTTAACTAGGCAGATTCTTTATGGGTGGTCATTCAAGGGGGAGTGTAATGAAACGAGAAGGAGAATGGAGGGACGGCTGTCGTCTCCTGTTCCACCACCAAAAAATTATGTGAATGATCCCCCACTATTATTTTAAATCTTGCATAGTGACTTGTATAGTAACTTCAAGACCTATAAATATGAGTTTCAGTTGTTATGAAATTTATAAGAAAATATAAAGAGAAGAAAATTTCAGTTCTTAAGAGTTCTAAAGAATTTCTTATATATTTCTCTCTTGCAATAGTAGTTTCTTTCTTTAGTTTTATAATATATATATATAACATATATATATATATATATATTCAACGTAGATATTGTGATTAAAAGACAAAACTTTAATAACTCAAAACCTCAGAAAAAAAATAATAACCATTTAATATTAATTGTCACATTAAGAAACAAGATTTTACTTCCGTTTTGGACCAATAAGAATCATATTAATTCATATCATGTTCGCAAGAATAAGCTAGGTTTCAAGTAATTACACTAGTCATGATCCACCAAACCAATGTTTCTTTTTAAATTATTCTAGGATAAATTGAAGTAAATTAAAGAAATGTGCTTTGGTTTTCATAAATTTAATGAGTTATCGTGGATTCTAATTTTGTTTCCTTGTTGTCTTTTTGCCTTCAATTTGCTTTCAATTCACGAACACCACATTAATTTATTTATATAGAACGTTAAACTTCACACAAGCAATCTGATATTAATATACTTTCCCAATAATCTGGCGGTAGAATACAAATTCCCAATCCTTTTCTTTTTTCATATCTCGACCAAAAAAGAACAAAAAAGGAAGGGTCTAAAGTTTAATTTTCATTGGTAGTTTCCCATACCAAAAGAATTAGCTAGCTAGGAAAATAATATTGAAATTATATAAATAGGGTGAAAGGCCAACGGCAACCACGATGTATATATAGACTATTTTTTTTTTCCTTACAGAGATAATTAGGTTGAAATAGGATCCTATTAAATGAGCAAATAAAGTTTCCTAGTGAGAACGAAAGAAGATTGCTTAATTTCTAAGAGATCGCCCTCGGCCCCTCAACCTTTTTTTCCATGATCGTGAGAAATTTATGTCCTCTCCATGGCCACTTGACACAGTTCTGTAGTATTTTGTGTTAAAACAAATACGGAGAGAGTACAAAGGTGGAGAGAAGCTCTTCGCTATGCTGGGAATTGTGCTGGTTGGAATCTGACTAATTGTGAAAATAGGTTAGTTTCTAGTTACCCCTGTTTATTCTTGCATTTATTAGTGGAATAGGATAGAGGTTGGAATAGGATGATAATATCGACTCACTTTTCTCCTTTTTAATTATTTTATTTACTGGTGCTTAGTGTACCAATTTATTCTGGTTTTCCTGTATTTGTCAGGTATGAATCAAAATGTATCGAAGAGGTTGTAGAAGAAGTTTTCGTGAAAGTCAAGCCTGCTGGATTAGATGTCGCCAAATACCCTGTAGGATTAGATTCTCGTGTCAAACAAATGAAAGATCTATTAAAGATGGAAGTAGGCGATGTGCACATTATTGGCATTTATGGGATGGGTGGTATAGGTAAAACAACCTTAGCCAAAGCTGTCTATAACCAAATATGTGATGGATTTGAAGGAAGTTGTTTTCTTTCGAACGTTAAAGAAAACTCACAAAGATGTGATGGTGTAGTTCGTTTACAAGAACAACTTCTTTCTAATATCTTGAAAGCAAAGAATTTCAAGATTGATGATATTGACGAAGGAATCAAATTGATAGAGGATAGAATTCAGGGCAAAAGGATTCTTGTTGTTCTTGATGATATAGACGATATGAAACAAGTATATAATTTAGTTCAGAGCTTTGGATGGTTTGGTTCGGGAAGTAGAGTGATTGCAACCACAAGAGATGCCCATTTTCTAACTCAATTGGGAGTAAAAGAAAGATATAAGGTTGAAATCTTGAACCAATTAGAATCTCTTCAACTTTTCAGTTGGCAAGCTTTTGGAATGTCCCATCCAAGAGAAGGTTATCAGGGAGTTTCAGCTTGTGCAGTGAAGTATGCAGGAGGACTTCCACTAGCTCTGGAGGTTTTAGGTTCTTTTCTATCAAAAAGAACCATTGATGACTAGAAAGAAAAGTTGGAAGAGGTTCGAAAAACTCCCGATGACAAGATTCAAAGAATCATTAGAACAAGCTTTACGTCTTTGAGTATGAATGCTAAGAACATATTTCTTGATATCACATGTTTTTTCATTGATATGAAGAAAGAAAATGTGATTGAAATATTCAAGGGCCGTGGTCTCACTCCAGGTATTAGTATTGGTATTCTCATTGAGAGGTCGCTCGTGACAATTGTTGGCAAAAGGTTGAGAATGCATGATTTGGTACGAGATGTAGGGAGGGAGATTGTTCGTGAAGACTCATTTCGTGACCCAGGAAAACGTAGTAGAATATGGTTCCATGAGGACGCTTTAAATGTGCTACGCAATCATACAGTAAGAGGCGTTGATTTATATATTTCTATTAAATTATGATCAGAATATCTCTGCAGGGCCGATTGAATTAAGATGAATGAGATTCTTGTTCAAACAACATTTTTGTTTTTGTAGGGTTCGGATGCTGTGGAAGGTCTCGCTCTAGATCCACGTGGACTTAAAGAAGAACATTTTCAAACTGAAGCTTTTGCAAGCATGAAGAATTTGCAGTTGCTACAAATCAGTGGTGCACAGATCAGTGGATGTTTCGAGCAGTTATCCGGAGAGCTAAGATGGCTTAGTTGGCATAAGTGCCCCTTAAAACTTCTTCCGAAAAATTTTCATCTAGAGCACCTTGTTGTACTTGAAATGCAGCGGAGTAATGTCAAACAAGTTTGGAAGAAGAACAATATGGTATAACAAATTTTACAATAATCTCTTTTATTTTTCTGTTGATGTTAAATGTACTACTTACAAGGGCTGCTTCTTATTTAATTTTTTTTTTGTACGATTTTCTTTTACAGGTAATGAATAAGTTGAAAGTCCTTAATCTCAGCTACTCCATAAATCTTTCCAGATCACCAAATTTCTCTCAAGTCCCAAATTTGGAGAGATTAATACTTAAAGGTTGTACAAGCTTGGTTGAGCTTCACAAGTCTCTTGGCCATCTAAAAGGTCTTGTGCTGTTGGACTTGACAGGATGCAAAAACCTTAGGAACAATAATATTCTTGAATGCATCTCTAAATTAAAATCTCTTGAAACTCTTGGGTTGTCTGGCTGCCTAAAATTTAATGAAGTAGTAGAGAAATTTATGGTTTCAAAACAGCAAACCACATATATTATGACACCCTACGATGGTCATTTAAGTAATCTTGGATATTTATCGTCACTAAGATCTATACGACAGGTTTTGGAATTTTGGTGGTCGCATTTATCACTGATGATGATCTCAGGGACAAGGTCGATTTCCGATTTTGGATTTCGTACTCTGGATAGACTTGTTCTTAGAAATCACAATTTTTTCAAGGATCAGGTTCTCGTTGAACTTGGAAGTTTAACTTCACTTCGAGTATTGGATTTATCAAAAAACAAATTTCGTGATGTTCCTCATTTCAACAATGACTTTCCTCGATTAGAAGTATTAGTTTTGAATTTTTGTAATTCTCTTCTCTCGATTTCACATATCCCAGAAAACATCAAGTTTTTAAATTTAAGTGGTTCAACATCAGTGGAAAGGATCTCATTGCCTTTGAATTCAAGTCTGGAACTTGTTATTCGCGACTGCAGTAAACTGGTTGAGATTGAAGGCTTAAGTTCTAGGTTGACTCTATACATTGCAGCAAAAGGATGCCACAATCTGTCGTCTTATATATGGAATATGCTGCTTCAGGTACTCTCTCTCTCTCTCTTTGAACAATTTTTTTTAAATAATTTCCACAGAGTTCCATTCCTTGGCAAAGTATCATGTTCTCTGCTAGTGAGATTCCTGATTGGTTCACTCATAAGAACAATGGATCCTCAATATCTTTTCCCGTACCTTCAGCTTCAGTGGGTGAGATTTGTGGACTAAATATTTGCGTTGTGTATGGGAAGAAGAGAATGTCCCAATTGAGGATCACTAGATTTCATATTTGCATCCAAAATAAAACAAGAGGCTATGGATTACATTGTAGTTCGCGATGCTCCCTTGGATTTCCGGCCTGTGATTCGGATATTTTAATGTTATGTTGGCTACATTTTACAGAAAATACACTTAAGATTATAAGTCTAGAAAAAGAAATGGAGATGGAAAGTGGGGAGGAAATCGAGGTTTCCTGCAATGTTGAGAGAGAGGGATTGGTTGAAGTGAAGAAGTGTGGAGCTCATTTTCAGATTTTTGATGTAGAAAAAGAATTAATGGTGATGGCACATAAAGTCCAAGTAATTTCATGCATGATGAAGGTGTTGGAAGAGGTAGTCACTGAAATTGATGATATTGCATGAATGTAATGGTGAAGGCACATTAATCATCTCATACTATGGGTAGATTTTTAATGGGGCATTGGTAATGGAGCAAAAATTTGGGCCAATACACCCAATCACTTTGACCAATGTTCGGCTTTAGACCGTATTCGTTTTGTAAAAACTGATGTATCAATTTTATAAAACTATGTAGATCACCCATGTAGACCCATCATGGAATGCACCACTGCATTTGGGTTTTTTTTTTTTTTTTTTCTTCCCTTAGACACTAAAAATTGCATTGATTTGAGCCTAGACAGCAACTCCCAGGAATATTTCATCTTAGCTGCCTCAAGGTGCCTATAAAATCCATTAAATATCCATTCTTCTTTGCTACCATCCGTTATTACGAAAGCTTACAATCTCCACTCCAGCATACCTTCCAAAACAAGGCCAACCCACCTCTTTTCCCGAGTGGATCAACCACAAAGCAGCCCTCCATCCCCAACTTGTTCTTCAAGCCCTCCACTCTTCTAGTTTTCACCATAGTTTCCATCAGAAAAATCAGAATAGACTTCTAATCCTTAACCACATGGCTAAGATCTTGAACCGTCTAAGGTTTCTAATCCTCTGACAGTTTCAACACGAGGTAATCATTGTTGTTGGTGGGGTTGCTCAACAGCCTCCACCATATCATTTTCTTTCACAGCCTCCATTACAATTACTCCTCTTCTATTTCTTTTTCCTCTTCCCTCCGTGTTCCCCACCTCCTTTATACTACTTATTGCACTTCCTTTCATAGACAAATTAAAGGCTTGAGACTCACTATAACCTTTTGGACCATGTGCCCTCCTCTTCCAAGTTCCAGCTGCTAGTTCTCCCTACATCATCATCTTGCTGCAAACTTTTCGAGGACATCTCACCGATGCTAATAGGTGAGATTGCCTTCTTTGTATCTTCTTGCAGACTCACTTTGACTGGTACTAGAGAAACAACTGCTTCATTCTCCTTTGATTTCTTGGTCACTGAGTCATACCTGTCTCCACTTCTGCTGCACTTCCCCCTTCCTTACTCCCCACCTCATCCCCACAACTAAACATCCATCTAGATTACCACCTCCATTTTCCTCATGTTCATTGGTAGTAGACTTACTTCCCTTCCATCCCCGAGAATTTTGTCTATCTATCAGACCTGCTACGACTAACTGTTGATGCCCTCATCCAAGGCCCAAACTACCTAGATCCAGCTTCCCCTTGTAAAACCTCCTGAACCACCACCTGAGCAACCCTATTTGGGATGCACTACACAACCACATCAAAAGCAAATATTAGGTAATTTTCATATCTGAAAGGGATCCAAACTCTGCTTCCGTTCAAAATCAATTGTCCTCCCTCGAGCTAAAGGTTTTGTTAATTCACACTCCACCAGGGGCAGACCTGTGTTGTCCATTGGGGGGGCTACCGTTCCCCCAAAATTTTTGAAAACCTATCTTTCATATATAGTCTATCACAAGACAGCCCCCCCAATTTTGATATTTCAGCCCCCCCAACTCCAAGTCTGATATTTCACTCACGTAACCACGTAACGCGGGGCTCCCAATGCTGCAACTGCAACTGTTAGTAGTTACCAATACTGACTGACGTTACTAACTCACTAACTTACTAACTTACTGACTTACTAACTGGTTTACGGGCCTATGAACCAGTTACCTGTAGGCTGTAGTCTGTAGTTCAAACCAACGGTTTATGGCATTAACCAGTTGCAGCCGTGGCCCATGAACCAGTCGCAGCCATGAACCAGTTGCAGCACTGCCAGCACAGTTCAAACCAATGGTCTGAGATTTGGAGAGCAGCCCATTACAGACGGTGTCCTTTTGTACCGTTGCTGCAGCCTGCGTCAGTGCATTGCTTGTTCTGCCCCTGCTCTGCCTCTTACGTTGTTCACACTTCACAGTTAACTGATTAAGGTTTAAAACTCTATTCAGCCTTCAAAACTTCGAGCTTAATATCTGCCCGTCCGTGGTCAGCCCCTGCTCTGCCTCTTACGTTTCTACACTCAGACTTTAAACTTGCTCTACCCCTGCTCAGCTGCTCTGCCTCTTACGTTTCTACACTGACTTGAGTTGTCGCTTCTGGCTTCTGCGTGTCGCGGTGTTGGCTTCTGCTCTGCGTTTTGCACTTTATTTGCGTGTTGCCGTGTTGGCCCTGGCTGGCTGACCCTGGGTAGTGGGTCCTATTACCGGCGCCGACGGGTTCAGGCAGAGGCAGAGCCGCAAGCCCACAGTCTACAGAGAAACAGAGGCATCAAGACTTCAAGTGAAGCAACTAAAGCAAGCTTGCTGGCTGCTGCCTACTGGTTTGCTATAGCCTGGACGCCATTTGCAAGACTACACGTTTCGGTTTAATCTTCCAGTTCCAGAGTTGAGAGTTCCAACTTCAAACCCAGGTTCTACCGTAATACGACACCGTTTTCATTTCTCATTATTCTTTATATTTTTTATTTCCGCTGCTGCCTGCTAGCCTGCTTGCCTGCTCGTGTGTGGCTTGTGCATATATTATAAATTATAATATATTATATATATAGCCTATAGGTGTATAAGTTTATAAGTTATAACAGTATATTATTATATAGATTTCATTTAATATATATTGTCATATAGTATACTGAATTAATTCGTGCTCATATTAATATATTATATATAATTTTGTTAAAATTTTAATATTTGAGCTGTGAGCATATAAATTGATTTGTCATTTGGCATACAGCATATATTAATATATATGTATAGGCATAGCTTGAAGAAAATTAAAATTCGTATGTCTTAGAAATGATTTGATACTGTAGATTTGCATTACTCCGTATATTATTAGGCACTTCTCAAATTTATTATTGATTTATAAGTTTTTTTTTTAATTTAAAAAATATGAACAAATCAAAATTAATTCTTTTTTTAAAAAGAAAGACGTGGACAAGTCAAAGAGTAATATAGAAGTAGATATACATTTAGAGGACTCCGTCACGACGGAACATGATGTTTCTAGAAATGGTGAGCGTCCCAGTCCCTTTAAAACTTCAAGAATGCAATCTGAAGAGATAGATGATACCTGTTTGGAACGTGATGAGCGTCCCTCTAAAACTCCAAGAATACAACCTGAAGAGATGGATGATACTTGTTTGGAACGTGATCCAGGATTACGTCCACAAATATGGGAATTTCCTACTAACATACAAGCCAGTTCATCCTCATTCCCTTCCACTTCCAAGACTCTTGATTGTCTTGCCAATAACTTCTCCCATCTTGCCATTCATCCCTCCCAAAGGTAAATTATACATCTAGATCCAGAAGCTTCCTTTGAGACATCAAGCAGATTAGCCCGTGTACGATCATCTAACCTTCAGTGCAAAAAGATAAACTGTCAAACAGCGATGGACAGGCAACTAGAACTCTGTCCCCATCTCCCTGATTCGCAAATGTCAATACGAAACAATTCAC
Organism: Platycarya longipes; assembly: GCA_036559045.1. Lineage (NCBI taxonomy): Eukaryota > Viridiplantae > Streptophyta > Magnoliopsida > Fagales > Juglandaceae > Platycarya > Platycarya longipes. Next base: position 18,624,487 of record CM071800.1, read on the forward strand.
TCCAATGTCCATAAAATCCATACGCTTGTCTACTCGTCATATTTTCTCCATGGTTCTCCTCACTACGTTCTTTCCAATGGCTCAATCAGAACATATTTTTCCTACTAAACTCCTTTTCCCTTTCTTTTGCAACTCCTCCATGTCTCCTAAATCTACTGCAATTGGTGGTACCTCTTCTTCATTCAGTTGCTAACGCTCCCATTCTACCTGTATCTCCTTCATCATTGCCCACCGAAACCATCATAAGTGGCAAACTCACATCTCCTTATTCCCTGAAGGATAAAATAGAAGATTTAACTAACTTCTCCTCTGCCGCCTTCTAGAGCCAAGAGAGGGAAGCTTCTGTTCTAAATACTTATAACGGTCATTTTCGTGCATCTGAAAACTCAAGATATATATATATATATATTGTCAAACCACGTAAATTTAATATATGTATTTGTACATAAATTGATTCTAATTTTTTTTTTTCTCCTATACCTCCTAACATTTGCACCCGTCATTATCCTCCGGAGTGCCCATTGGGTGCTTGTTTTTAGACTATTGTCAACTTGTTACGTCCGCAACTATAAGCTCTTTGGTAAGTCACGAAAGTAAAGCCAGTTGAATTTTCTTTTAACCAACATTTCCTTGACTCACTCAAAACTCCATGATTCTCTCTCTTCTGTCATTTTCTCTATTTTCTGTTTTGTATATAATAGCATTATGGAGACTAACCTGTATAATTGGCATACACAAACTCATTTATACACAATCAAAGGGACGCTAACAAACTATTGTCTACTTGGTGTGTTTCCTAATATAAATTATATATTTTTTTCAAATATTTGTTAAAAATATTTAAACATTTTAAAAGAAATATATCAACATATTAATAATTACTTTTTTCATTATTAAAAAAAGAATTAGAAAATAAATAAATATATAAAAAGTCAAAATCAAAAAATAATCACTTCCAAATTTCAAAGTACCCCAAGAGAGAGGAAATAGTGCTGTTTTAACCTTTTTTCAGTGCGAAACAACCTCGACGGAGACAACCATACCGCCTCAACAGTCCACACCCATTCAACTAATTCGTTTCTCATAGGTAAAGTGCTGGAATTCAAAGTTTTATATTTTTCTGCCATGTCCCACCCCATCTTTTCAACTTTCGTGTTGGGTACGCATCGTGTTGGGGACGCATCGTTACTCTCGTTAATTTGGAGGTCTTCATCAATCTCCATTTTTCAAACATTATTTCAGGACTGATAATATGTCAAGATTTTGATAACTCTCATCGGATTCAAGCGTCTAGGTATTTCAACCGACTGCCTCTGCTCTGTCTCATGATATTTTGGCCGTCAAATTTTTGGTTGTCAAACTCAGCCAACAAAAAAGAAACTCGTCCTCTATTCATGGCTGCTCAAGCCCATACATCATCTTCCAAGCATCCCCGGGATCACCACGTCTTCCTGAGTTTCAGAGGTGAAGAAACCCGCACAACCTTCACCGATCACCTCTATTCTGCCTTGATGCGAGTAGGAATTCGCACCTTCCGAGATGAAAATGAGCTCCCTAAAGGAGAGAATATTTCTCAGAAGCTGATTAATGGTATTCATGGATCCAAGATTTCCATTGTTGTTTTCTCTAAAGGCTATGCTTTTTCTAGGTGGTGCCTTGATGAACTCGTCGAGATCGTGGACTGTGCAAAAACTAGAGACCACACTCTTATTCCTATCTTCTATCATGTGGAGCCATCTGATGTCCGAAAACAAGAAAGAACTTTTGCCAGTGCATTCAGTGGGTGTGAAGAATACGAAGGACATGAGACTCGGTTTGAAGCAAATATGGAGAGAGTACAAAGGTGGAGAGAAGCTCTTCGCTATGCTGGGAATTGTGCTGGTTGGAATCTGACTAATTGTGAAAATAGGTTAGTTTCTAGTTTCCCCTGTTTATTCTTGCATTTATTAGTGGAATAGGATAGAGGTTGGAATAGGATGATAATATCGACTCACTTTTCTCCTTTTTAATTATTTTATTTACTGGTGCTTAGTGTACCAATTTATTCTGGTTTTCCTGTATTTGTCAGGTATGAATCAAAATGTATCGAAGAGGTTGTAGAAGAAGTTTTCGTGAAAGTCAAGCCTGCTGGATTAGATGTCGCCAAATACCCTGTAGGATTAGATTCTCGTGTCAAACAAATGAAAGATCTATTAAAGATGGAAGTAGGCGATGTGCACATTATTGGCATTTATGGGATGGGTGGTATAGGTAAAACAACCTTAGCCAAAGCTGTCTATAACCAAATCTGTGATGGATTTCAAGGAAGTTGTTTTCTTTCGAACGTTAAAGAAAACTCACAAAGATGTGATGGTGTAGTCCGTTTACAAGAACAACTTCTTTCTAATATCTTGAAAGCAAAGAATTTCAAGATTGATGATATTGACGAAGGAATCAAATTGATAGAGGATAGAATTCAGGGCAAAAGGATTCTTGTTGTTCTTGATGATATAGACGATATGAAACAAGTATATAATTTAGTTCAGAGCTTTGGATGGTTTGGTTCGGGAAGTAGAGTGATTGCAACCACAAGAGATGCCCATTTTCTAACTCAATTGGGAGTAAAAGAAAGATATAAGGTTGAAATCTTGAACCAATTAGAATCTCTTCAACTTTTCAGTTGGCAAGCTTTTGGAATGTCTCATCCAAGAGAAGGTTATCAGGGAGTTTCAGCTTGTGCAGTGAAGTATGCAGGGGGACTTCCACTAGCTCTGGAGGTTTTAGGTTCTTTTCTATCAAAAAGAACCATTGATGACTGGAAAGAAAAGTTGGAAGAGTTGCGAAGAACTCCCGATGACAAGATTCAAAGAATCATTAGAACAAGCTTTACGTCTTTGAGTATGAATGCTAAGAACATATTTCTTGATATCACATGTTTTTTCATTGATATGAAGAAAGAAAATGTGATTGAAATATTCAAGGGCCGTGGTCTCACTCCAGGTATTAGTATTGGTATTCTCGTTGAGAGGTCGCTTGTGACAATTGTTGGCAAAAGGTTGAAAATGCATGATTTGGTACGAGATGTAGGGAGGGAGATTGTTCGTGAAGAGTCATTTCGTGACCCTGGAAAACGTAGTAGAATATGGTTCCATGAGGACGCTTTAAATGTGCTACGCAATCATACAGTAAGAGGCGTTGATTTATATATTTCTATTAAATTATGATCAGAATATCTCTACAGGGCCGATTGAATTAAGTTGAATGAGATTCTTGTTCAAACAACTTTTTTGTTTTTGTAGGGTTCGGATGCAGTGGAAGGTCTCGCTCTAGATCCACGTGGACTTAAAGAAGAACATTTTCAAACTGAAGCTTTTGCAAGCATGAAGAATTTGCAGTTGCTACAAGTGAATGGTGCACATATTAGTGGATGTTTCGAGCAGTTATCCGGAGAGCTAAGATGGCTTAGTTGGCATAAGTGCCCCTTAAAACTTCTTCCGGAAAATTTTCATCTAGAACACCTTGTTGTACTTGAAATGCAGTGCAGTAATGTCAAACAAGTTTGGAAGAAGAACAATATGGTATAACAAATTTTACAATAATGTCTTTTATTTTTCTATTGATGTTAAATGTACTATTTACAAGGGCTTCTTCTTATTTAATTTTTTTTTTGTACGATTTTCTTTTTACAGGTAATGAATAAGTTGAAAGTCCTTAATCTCAGCTACTCCATAAATCTTTCCAGATCACCAAACTTCTCTCAAGTCCCAAATTTGGAGAGATTAATACTTAAAGGTTGTACAAGCTTGGTTGAGCTTCACAAGTCTCTTGGCCATCTAAAAGGTCTTGTGCTGTTGGACTTGACGGGATGCGAAAACCTTAGGAACAATAATATTCTTGAATGCATCTCTAAATTAAAATCGCTTGAAACTCTTGGGTTGTCTGGCTGCCTAAAATTTAATGAAGTAGTAGAGAAATTTATGGTTTCAAAACGGCAAACCACATATATTATGACACCCTACGATGGTTGTTTAAGTAATCTTGGATATTTATCGTCACTGAGATCTATACGACAGTTTTTGGGATGGTGGTCGCATTTATCACTGATGATGATCTCAGGGACAAGGTCCATTTCCCATTTTGGATTTCGTACTCTGGATAGACTTGTTCTTAGAAATCACAATTTTTTCGAGGATCAGGTTCTCGTTGAACTTGGGAGTTTAACTTCACTTCGAATATTGGATTTATCAAAAAACAACTTCCGTGACGTTCCTCATTTCATCAATGACTTTCCTCGATTAGAAGTATTAGTTTTGAATTTTTGTAATTCTCTTCTCTCGATTTCACATATCCCAGAAAACATCAAGTTTTTAAATTTAAGTGGTTCAACATTAGTGGAAAGGATCTCATTGCCTTCGAATTCAAATCTGATGCTTTTTGTTCGCGGCTGCTGTAAACTGGTTGAGATTGAAGGCTTAAGTTCTAGGTCGATCATATACATTGTAGCAGAAGAATGCCACAATCTGTCGTCTTATATATGGAATATGCTGCTTCAGGTACTCTCTCTCTCTCTCTCTCTCTCTCTCTCTCTCTCTCTCTCTCTGAACAATTTTTTTTAAATAATTTCCACAGAGTTCCATTCCTTGGCAAGGTATCATGTTCTCTGCTAGTGAGATTCCCGATTGGTTCACTCATAAGAGCAATGGATCCTCAATATCTTTTCCCGTACCTTCAGCTTCAGTGGGTGAGATTTGTGGACTAAATATTTGCGTTGTGTATGGGAAGAAGAGAATGTCCCAATTGAGGAACACTAGACTTCAGATTTGCATCCAAAATAAAACAAGAGGCTATGGATTACATATTGGTCGCTTCCCTGAATTTCCGGTCTATGATTCCGATACTTTATATTTAGCGCGGCTACGTGTTACAGAAAATACGCTTAAGCCCATAGGTCTAGAAAAAGAAATAGAGATGGAAAGTGGGGAGGAAATCGAGGTTTCCTGCGAAGTTGATAGAGAGAGATTGATTGAAGTGAAGAAGTGTGGAGCTCATTTTCAGATTTTTTATGGAGAAAAAGAATTAATGGAGATGGCACGTGCAGTCCAAGTAGCTTCATGCATGCTGAAGGTGTTTGATGAGGTAGTCACTGAAACTAATGATACTTTATGCAGGTAATGGTGCCTCCGAAAATGAAGAAGTGGTTAAGAAGAATGCATTGGCAACTTGCATTGAGTTATACATACGGGGAATTTGAGAATCTGAACATGAATTAATTGACAGAGAGAATAAATGCCATAAGGATGAGAGGAATTAGAGGAAGTACATTAATTGCCATTGTTGAAAATTGCTTGCAATTGAACTGTGTATTGTTGAAAGACTCTGTTTTGAAGCACCATATTGTAGTTTTGAAAGACTCTATTGGCTGTTGGCTGTTGGCAGCCATGGTGTAATACCTGATCTGATGAAATGAATGTGTTTGGATAAATGGAAAGTGAATGCAAATAAAATACAAATGTGCCACAGCTGTCCACCTCCAATTGCTGTTTTGCTAATTTATTTTTCCATTGAAGCAATTTCATACCTCCAATTTTACAGTTTAATTTATAATCCAACAATGCAATCATGTCACGACTTTATTGAAATAATATCTCCATTTCACATAGATTAGTAATATAATTATAATAAATTTGTAAATTGATCATTTTTCTTTGGGAGAATGCACACTACAGTTTGGCATAAAACAATTTTTTATTTTTTTTCTCCCAAAACAAAAGTACTCTTTTATTAATAACATTACAAAAGATGAACATATACAAAGTGTTATTGCTATGTTGTACGGCTTGGTCAACTCTGCAATTTCCAAACAACCTGTTTTGCGCAAGGGATGAGTAGGTGGGCGGTGGAGACCTGAAACCACTCAAATAGCCGTGTCTTTTATCATTTTCCATGACTCATCTTTGCCTATTGCATACAAATGTAAATACTCCCTGCATATTGAGAATCTTGAGAATGACAATCAGACACATAAAAGGATTTATTCCCATAAATAAATCTTTCCAAATGGATTGAATTTGAAAATGGTAAAATGTACTAAAATTAATGATAGGTTGAGAGAAGAAATAGTTAAAAAAAAAAAAAATTTATTGTTTACTAAGATTAATACTAAGATTTATAATTAATATATAAGTGTATTTGCAAATAAAAAAAATTAATTATATTAAAATATATAATATTATATTATTATTTAAAGTTAGAATAAATCATGTAGATTATAGGCAAAAGAATAAATTTTAACTTCAATTAGGACTTAATAATAACTAGATTAATACTAATGCTCTTACAATACGAAAAGCCCCTCCCAATACGCACAAGTGGCATAAAAGTCCAAATTGCTCGGCAATAAGAGAAGCAGCTTCTATGGTATTTATTTGTCCATTTGGGATGGCGATCAGAATTCAAAAGTCAAAAACGTCTGTGATTAATCCATTCTCATTCGTGCAAATAAAAAAAAGTCCGCAGAGTTAAGTTGAACTGAGCTAAGTTGAATGAATGGGTTAAAATTTGAAAAAATTAAATTATTTATTATATTTTATATAAAAATTTAAAATATATATATATATATATGAAAATTTAAAAGAGTTGTAATGATGAGATGAAATGAGTTGAAAAGGATTTGATGTCGTACAGAGTTGTTGACATAAGACATGGGTGAATTTTGCATTCTCGGACTAAGAATAGGATAGACAAATTTTCAGGAGAATTGTGTCAAATGAAGAATATTAGATTATTTTTTTAATTAAATTATGGTATGTAAACTTGTTTGGATAGTAAAATTATTTCATCTTATCTTATTTTATCTCATTATTATAACTTTTAAAAATTTTTACATTAAATATAATATACAATTCAAATTTTCAAATATCAAAATAATAATAATATTTTATATATATTTTATTCAATTTTCAATTTTTATTTCAACTCATTTCAACTTATTATCCAAACTGCACTTAAGTATATTTTATATTATGTTAATTAGCAATTTAGCATATAATATATAATAAAATAATAAAAATTATATATAAATATAAAAAATTATAAATGCAGATAGTAGTCCAGTTCAATTTAAATCAATTGTCAAAATATGAAAATCATTACCGCATTAATTTAAAACCGATTTCGATTCTTAAGAAACGTTACCAAAACAGAGGGCTTACAAATTGACTGACCCAGTTTAACCGATTTTTTTATTTTTATGTATTTTTTACCCCTAGCTAGGAAAGTTACGAGACATTAAATACGTTTGGATTGATGCCGTTAAGGTATTTTTATTGGAATTTGAGAAACTAGTAAAGTCTATTGAAGTGAGTTTTACTTTTTTTTTTTCATAAATAATTATTTAATTATATATATAATTAAATATAAAGATTCCCAACTTTAAGAAAACAAAAACTTTTTCATTGATTCCAAATTCCTGAAAAATCACAACCAACCACCCGATCAATAACTTAAATGCAATACTTTGTTCCTATTGATCAGCTATGTCTATTCACGCATTTCGCTACCTTGATTGAATTTGCGAGCACACCAACCATCCACCCCCTCACATACAAAGCTGAGACCACATATCCAATTAATTAAATGCTCCGGCCAGTTCCACACATGGTAATTAATTAGGTAAAGAAACCTCCTAAAGTGATGGTTCTTACCAGGGGCAGAATTAGAATTTAATATTTGACGGCGATTGACAAAATATGTATTATGTGTAAGTATAAATATATAGTAAGTATTTTTTGCACGTGACTATATACAAATAATAATAATCATATGTCATAAAATTATATACCAAAAATATATGCGTATAAATTATTTTATAACATAATTTTCTTTTAGAATTCACTAGCTAGAGACCATTGCAAAAAAATTAAAAATAAAATAAAATAAACTTAAAATTTTTCCTTCACATTAAGCTCGAAAACGATTTTTCATAAAATAGTGAAATTTTTGACAATTCTTTTTTCAATATAAACTAGCAAATGATAATTTTTTGAGTATTGGGAGGGCAATTTTTATTTTTTTATAATTTGAGGGAGTGATTTTAATTATAAAGAATGGAAAAAAGCCTTTTGTTGGAGAAGCATTGGGCAAAAGCAATGTTCATACTGATCCTTATGTACCCTGCATCCAGTTAAGCGGTAGTTCATACATAGGCAACATAAAAACAATTTTTTCAGTCATTTAATCCAAAGGAAAAAAATAACTGGTAGAATTCAATTGCTACTTTCAGAGAATGGAGTAGAATTGTCAGCACACTTTTGGACATGTGGATGCACAAAGAAGAACCATAAATATCATTTTGAAATCCATGAGAACCAAAAATAATAACAATAATCGTGGCAGATGTTACAAAGAAGAATTTCTGTACTAAATAATTTTCAAAGTCATTAAAAGCTGTTTGATGAGTATAGTAATTTATATATGTATTATGTAGTAGCCAAGGTGTGGTTTCTAACTTCATTTACATTTGCTTGTTAGTTTGGTGCATGCATCTCACTTATTCTCTCTTCTAATCCCTCCTATAAACATTTATTGCTAAAATTGGATTCTAAGAGCTTACCAGATTTAGTCAGTGAAGAGGAAGATAAGGACATTATGAATGGTGTCCTTTTCTTCCCATATAATACAGATCATATGTGCAGAATATGATCAATAGCACAGAATATTAACGCCGGCTACGGGCTACCATTCTCCAAATAAATTATCCCACCAATCTTAACAACAAAGTTCTATAGATTCTTTTAAGCAAAATATTGAGTACAGCAGGATTTCAGACATTTCGTTTTGTAATAAAAGATCAAGAGAATAAACATAATTAGGAAAAGTGATCAAAAGAAATACAAAGGTTATCTCAAAATGAACTACAGAACACAGGATAGTATAATTACAGGTAAATGAACTACAGAACACAAGGATAGTATAATTACTTTCACGGATCAAAGGAATTTAACAAACAAATATCTTGCATTTAGAGAGGAGAGACCTGCAATTGATCGACCCCAAAAGAACTACAGGTACATGAACTACAGAACACAACATTTTGAAGTTTTGTTCAAATGGTATTTATAGGAATGGAAGCAATGTTAGACCTGTTTGTTCAAGGTGCTTTACCAGATCTTTAGTTTTATCCTTCTCCTGTTGAAGTGTTTATCAACGCCAACCCGTAGCGTCACAAACGCAAGCTTCCTCACTTTGTTAAAGCTTGAGATAATGTGGTTAGATATATATCACAGCAGGTCAAGTGTTTTTGAGTTCTCACTTCTTTCACTTTCTTATCCTAGACAAAAGCAAAATCAACCTGCGCATGATCTAAAATAAAATTGGCAGCCCCTGGCCCTGCATCCAGCACAACCTTAAGGACTTGATTAAATTTTCTGTGGGCATTGCAAGCGTACACAAAATTTGAACGAGATTTTTATTGAAAAGTATTAAAAATAAATATCAAACTATAAAAACAACAATTGTTAAGACATTGATGAGCAAAACAAGACCGGAGAAGAAGTCAAAACAGATCACCTCCATAGCAGTGACCTACTGAGGGCAGTTTGATCCATAAATCCCAATCCTGGAGCCCTATCAAAGGAATGTACATAAACCCACAAAGAAATAAAGCCACTGAGGGCAGTTTGATCTTGTGCCATCCAAATATAAACAGGTATGAATTAAAAGATTGATTACCAGTTGATATTCTTGCCATTTCATCATGCAAGTTCATATGCAGATATTGATGGTTTGTGGGAGTGGTCACCCAGCTCCAATGAAGACGTTATGAGTGAAAACACACAAAAAAAAAGGTACAATAGAGGTCTAGTTTTCATGGATTATGCCATTTTTATAAGAAATGATTGACTCTGAGTAAACAATTTTGTTATAGTGATCACTATATATATGTTAATGGAATGATTGCAAACAATTGATTATAAACTATCAGCTTATTTCCGTCTTTTGCATAATTGATTATAAACTCATGACTTATTAAACAATTTTTTATTTTTTTTTAGTCTTCTGGCCTGGCCAGAATAACTCCCGAGATAGAATATGATCATAAATCCACCATAAAAACATAGAAATTATCATAGCACAAATAAAGGTTCAAGATATAATTTAAATTATGTTGTTACCTAGGAAGGAAATATGGAAAAAATCAAGAAAATGAAACTGAGTATATGCCGAAATTTACTTTTTGTATCCTTTTGATCTATAATCTATTTGGACCTATCTCTAGATCTCTCAGCTAACCAGAAAATGGATTTAGAGCAAAAGCTTTCACTAAAACATGCAACTATCTGGTTGCAAAAGGAACTACCAATGATTACCATCACTTGGTAACTGAGACTATCATTACAAAAAAAAAAAATCATAAGCCAAAATCCGGGCAAAAGCAGAGCAATATTCACCCAAAATAGAAGTAATGCTAGCTGTTGAAACCCATAGGCCAGTACTAACAAACTAGACTGTTGAAACTGCTTTACCAAGTAATTAATCCAATAGCTGCACGCCACATGAGTAAGAAGCCTTTAGGTACTCTAGCTACCTAATTTCTAAACAAACAATCCCTTAGATTTTGGGAATCTATTATTTGCATCTATTTACTTATAATCTTCATTAATTCATAAAGATGCAAAATTACCTTACTAATGGGGTAAGATAACAGAAAGAAGACCAAGTCAAGCAACCCAACTAGGAAAGAAGTTTTGCTAGTACCACGAGTCTTAAAAGGAGGGAAACTTTGCAATGATGAATTTGATAAAATTCGAGGAATATCAAAGCTGACAGATGGTTTTTTCAGGCTGAATAAAGCAAAGACTATAGGGGGCACATGCATGTAACAGCAGAGTAACACTATTGTTGTAACTTTAGCAATTATGGATTCCCCCAGATCCACGGCCAAATTAAAGAGAAAATTATTACCAAAGAAAAGTATTGAATTGCTAATCATAGATTCCCCCAGCTCCACGGCCAATTAGTTCTATTTATATGCGCAATGCATGTGTTAAAAACAGAAGTAAACCCAATCACGCATAAAATCAAACACAGGCAAACGGATTATGGATCAAAGAATAGAAATGTGAAAAAAAGCAACAGATCTGGGGATTAGGAACAGAAAAGGTGAAACTAAGACAAATTGGGGGTTCATTCGTTAAGAGTTACCTGGTGAACCTAGGTTGGATCCTCCGGTTTTCTCAGAGTGGATGAACTTTGTCCGGTTTTCTCAGGTTGGATTCTTCAATTCTCTCCGGTTTTCTCACACTTGCATATGAAAACGATATGAATAAATAGGGAGCTGAATACGATTTTAACAAAAAAAAAAAAAAAATCAATTTAAAGTCTTTCAAACTCGAGCAAGCCAGTTTGACATCCTAAAAAAAAAAGGAAACGTACTTGAATCCTTCTATCAGCATTCCACTCCATATCCCCGTGACGCACCACGACAATCTCAGCATAAGTCGGATTTAACATGCAGCAAAAAATAAATTAACGTTATAGCTAGAGAGAGAGAAGTCGTTTAATGGAGGAATGAGAAAAGGGGGTCGGTTCAGAGATAGAATCACCGGCGGACATGACAACGAGAAAATGTGAAGCTTAGAGGTGGAGGTATGAAGATTGATTGGCCGTGAAGCTGAAGCAGTGTTAGGAGAAGAGTGGAAGACGGCGGTGCTGGAATGATCAGAAGCCTCCGTGCAAAACCAGAGCGAGAGAGAGATGGAAAATATGAGAGAACGAAAGAGAGGGAAAATGGGGACACAAAACGGGCTAAGCGCGGCGTAACTATTTCCGGCGACCTAACATCGTAGGAAGTAATATATAATTCTGGCGTCGTCGCCACAAATTTGGACAGGAATAAACAAGCAGCTTATTTCCGGCGATAAATAAGTTGCGGGAAATAAAAATAGTCCCATTTACTGTTCCTTTTGTAGTGGCTATGGCGAGGGCTCTCAAGGCCCCTTGGCGTTGGCTAGAAGACCACGATTGTTTGCAGATTTGGTGTCACAAATACCTCAAGCCATTCGTGAGGTGGTTATACCCTTTCGTGTTTCGACACCCCAAAGTTTTGGATGGTGATGTATTTGTAAAGTTTATGAAAGAAGAATTGGAGAAGTCTGCAATGCCTTTTGCTAAGAATAAACACCAAACAATAGAAGAATAAGCTAGAAGGTTGTGGAAACAACAAAGGTTGGTTGGAGGCTTTCTTAAAGAAGAAGAAAGCTGCTGGTGATCTGCGCTGAGACAACATGGAAGACACTAGAGAGTTGTTGGAGGCGGAACCGACGGGGACGACAGTTGGAGGACAATTGGAGAACAGTTGGAAGTGGCGCCGGATTTTCTCCACCGCCATTGAACTCGTGTGACACACTGACTTGTTTTGCTCTATAAATACATGTAGTTGTGTATGTGTTTTTGTGGGTGGTTTTGGTGAGGGTTAAGCACCAATCTGGTGAGAGATTGTGTTTTGAGAGTTGAGAGAAATTTGTAACATTTGGTTTTGTGAAATCAAATAAAAATCTCTTTTGTAAAAATCTTGATCCCCAATTTATTTGTGAGCATCCGGTGTCCGCAACATCTTTCTGTTTCATCATTGTCATGAAGTGCTAGAGACTCCATGTGATGAGGTGCTCAGGACCAAATGCATGGTATCACATGTAAAATGGGAGGATTTGTGGAGAGGGAGTTTAGTGGGACCCAAGCACTAGCAACTCAATGTGATGAGGTGCTTGTTATAGAGGAGTTGGGTCCAGATGGTGAAGAGTTGATGCCCCGATTTCTTTCAGAAGGGCATGTCGATAGTCTTTTGATAGGATAGGAAGAGGCACGAAATCAGTGCTCGAGGGGATAATCCTAGAATTTTATCAAACTTTGAGGGAGAAAGAGAGTTTCCTCATTTAGAGAAAAAAATAGTCTCATATTTCAAAATTGGAAGACGGATGTGCATACGGGTCATTTTTTGCATAGTTCTACTAGTACTCCGAGCAGCTCTCTCGATTGAATTTATGATTGATAAGATTTTGTTTTGGAATTTCGAGGTCTCAAAACCTTGAAAAAAAGACTTCCATCTTTACTAAAAATCCATAAACCTAAAATTTTCTAGTGATAGTAAACTTTTACAATGGCAAAGTATTTTTGCAGTGATAGTAAACTTTTACAATGGCAAAGTATTTTAAGATTTGGTTCATCTTTTTCTAATGGAGTTCATGATGGAAAACTATGGATTTCTGGCAAGATGATATGTAGGTGAATATTCTTGGAACCTCTAATCAACAAGTTATGTTGTTGTTAAATTTTACAGTGATGGTATCGATTGTGTATGCAAAATGTAGATGTTTGGATAGAAGGTCTCTTTGGTCTGAATTGGGATTCATGGATTCTTCAGCCTTATCGTGGATTATTCTTGGTGATTTTAATATTATTAGACATAATGGTGAGAGCAAGGATGGACATCCAAGGTTGTCTTGTACAGTGGAGGATTTTTATAATTTTATTGATGCTAGTGGTTTAATTGATATCCCATGCATTGGGAATAACCTTTCTTGATGTAATGGGCAGGGTTGGGAGAGGTTGGGCGCGACTGAATAGGGCTCTTTGTAATACCAGGTGTTTGGAACTATATCCATCAGTTTCTCTTCAATATATGGTTTGGAGATATTCAAATCACTCTCCATTGCTTCTAGGTGTGGCTGATATTTCAGTGCGCTATGGTCCAAGTGCTTTCAAGTTCCAATAAATGTGGACAACACATGATGATTTCTGGAGATTAGTATCGTTGGTTTGGCAGGAGGCTGCTAGTGGTTTTGGTTTGTCAAAGCTTGCTTTTATGCTTAAACGGCTTAAAGTAGCACTTAGACATGCAATGGAATGAGGAAGTGTTTGGTTGGACTGGGTGTCATATTAAACGGCTTGAGGATAGAGAGAAGAGACTTCAGGAACAATTTTCAGATGAAGTTGAAAATGATGTCTTGACGTCAAAAATTGAACTTACATCCAAGTTAAAAAGAGGGGAACTCCAAATTGCTCAAAGAATTAAGAAAACATGGATTATGTAACACCCCGATCTCGGAGGTCCGGAGAGTTAACTCTCATTCACAAATATTCATAGTACTCTTCAAGAAATACTAAACCAAACCCAAAAAAAAAAAAAAAAACACATTCACATAACTCAAATTTATCCATAGCTCAACACACCAAAATTATTTCCTAAGATAAATCTACAAATTAAGATCCTTCAAAATTTCCTACTATGATAACTCGAATTTTTAAGTGTCCTTTTAATTTTCAGATTCAATATAATTATGTTTCTTTAAGATTGTTTTAGGGAACCTTTGAAACTTTTTGGATATATGTATATATTTCCTATGAACCTTTTATTGGTATTAAATATAAATGTATTAAAGGAAGAATATTTGGGAAATACTTAGATGCTTTAGTATCATGATTGGAAGATATGGTTTTTAAGCTCAAGATGATATTTTAGAGAAATTGGAGTTAGAAGAATTTACAAAGAATGTCAAATGGCACAAATAAGGAAATATACTACATTACGCACTTGGATTGGCTAATCTAGAACAGATTCAACGTATTTTGGTAATTTGGGCATAACATTCATATATGATCTCCGAATTAGGTACTTCAAGATTCTATAGAAAGACAAGAGACATATTTACAACTTTCATTTTTTGAGTTTTAAGAGATACGGACTCAATCAAGAGCGAAAACGGGTGTGAAGTGGATGCATCTGAACTGGATTTAGGTAGTAGCCAACTTTGTCATATTTCATCTTGAAAAATCTATATAACCAATCTATTAGTTTGACATGTGTATGGACACTTGGAAAATTGGCAAGTTTTGGAACAAAATCAGGCAAAGTAGCAAAAGGAAGTTAAGGGAAGCAAGAAAGGAATATACTATATGATGAAACCGGATTGGATAACTCTTGGACGGCTTTGATGTTCTTTGGTATTTTGAGCATATCTTTCTCATCTAATCTCAGAATAAGGTGATTAAAATTTTTATAAATCACTAAGAAAGATATCTAGAACTTTCATGTTTTAAGTTTTTAGAAAAACAGACTGGATCAAGAACTTATTTGGGCAAGAAGTGAACGAATCTGAAAAGGGTGAAAGTGGAAATCGACTTTGATTTAGTAACTGACTTTGCAAGGGCTTTCTTGTAAAATATCTTTCCGCCATATATGGCATCTTGCCAAGTGTAGGGACAAGTGGCTCTAATGAGTAATTGGATAGCTTTCTTGTCAACCAAGCACCTAGATCTAAAATGGGGGACACATGGGCGCAGCAAGATCACTCCATGTAGGTTTTTTAGAACTTTCTTCCTCTTGATATAAATATTTGACCGACTCTCATGTAAGAGGGACTCTTCTCACCTTTTCTCATGATCTCTTCAACTCTCGGCAAACATTAGCCTAGAAAGCTCTAAATCCTTTTCTCAATCCACCCATCTTCCTAAAACAAGGCATTTTGAATACTTTGTCAATGGAGTTTCTCAAGCCAAGCTCAATTTCAAGTTAAAAAGGCTTGAAGAAATTGGTAAGAACACTAAATAACCTAACCTTGATATTGGATTGCTTGTATAGTAGTTTTATAGCCATGGTTATTCTCTTGAACACAAAAATACTAGTGATTGTTGATATGAGATGAGCAAGCTTTGATTTATGCTATCTTATGAGGAATTAAGGGAAATCTTATTAGGAAGCAATAATTCATCTTATTAAGATATGGTTGGAAGATTAGATAAGAGTATATGAGGTTAAAATAACAAAAGAAAGTGGGGGTAGAGATTCAAGGGTTTCGGCTCTGTGGATTATTTTTTGAGTATTTTAGACTTTGTCACTTAACCCTTTTGTTATTTTGATTATTTGGTGATGTTAAAACATTAAATAAATCCTATAGAAAGATATAAATTTAGTTATATTTAGAATTATGAAAGAAATGTATTGACCAATAGAATTAAGTTTGGAACTCATAAGGTGTTGACTTTAGTGAATTACGTTGGGGTGTTATGATTATTATTACTTAAATGATTGAGAGGATGGTATATTTGAGGAAATTATATGATTAAGTTTCTTGGAGAATAGTGGAAGAAAATATGAGAACTTTTGGTTATGGGTTATATTGTTGAATTATGAAAAACTTCCTAGAGGAGAGTGAGTTGATTTTTAAGAAAAAGGAGAAGAAAAATCTCAAGTAACTCTACATTAAGGGTTTCAATTTTATGCCTTCGAATCAAGGTGAAATTACTTTAATTTGCACTCAAGTAGAATTATCTATATTTTAAAAATCTTGATCCAAGAGGAAATATGGTGGAATCTACTGATTTCGGCTTTGGATGTCATTGACTTATTTTATGAATTTTTGAAATGTATAAAATAAGAAATTAGTTTAATAAAAAGAAAAGAAAGGAATTTTTGTAATACATAGGAGATTCGGCCTCCACTTGGTTTTGTATGATGTAGGTTGTTTTATGGTAAATAAATTAAATACGTTTATTTGATATGTGATCTATGATGTAATTTAATTATGCCATGCATTGATTAAACAAGTTAAGTATGTCATATGATTTATGCAAGCATGATACATGCATACAAATGTCTAAAAGTATATGCATGTCTCAAATTATGTCACAAGTTTTTATAATAAGAAGCATGACAAGTTTTATGTTAAGGCATGGCATGCGTTTTTTAGATAAATAAGAAAATTCATGAGAATAAGAAAGGAACAACTAAGAATAGAAATTAAAAAGTTGGTCATGTCACGATGAAAACGACGATATGTAACGCCTGTCGATGATAAGAACTAAGAAGTCATGTCATCACGAAGACGACGATACATAACACCTGTATGATTGACATGGCTAAAAAGGATAACAATACGTAACGCTCATATGATTGATACGAATACGATAAGGCTCGTCACAATGGGGATAGCAATACATAACGCCCGTCCGATTGGCGAGAATATAAACCTGGTAAGGACGACGATAAGTAATGTCCGTCGAGATTCAAAAATACTGGATATGACCCAACAATGGGTAATAATAGTGAATCTGGCCCAAACACGATTAATAATAATGGATATGGCCCAACCACAAATAATAATAGTAGATATGGCCCAACCACGAGTAATAATAGTGAAAAATATAAATATGAAAGAATAAGAGTTTCAAGAGAAATATTTCTTTAAGTTACGAAAAGTTTTGCACCATTTTCTATGAAAAGTTTTTCTTACGAAAACATGTAAGTCTGGAAGGGGTACATATGTCAAGCATAAGTCATGCATAAATTCATATGTTTAGGCAGGTTAAGAAAATATACGGATAAGATTAGAATTGTAAGAAAAGTCCTTGCATGTCACGAAAGGTTATGTATTCATATTCATATAAGTTTTTCATGAAAATGTATAAGTCTATGTGAAAATGGTATATAAGTTATGCATAAGATATGCCTAAGGTATTCATAAGTCATGTGCTGTGATAACTATTATCTCGTGTTATTGATATGTACTGATAATACCTTTGTTACGTTACTAGTGTACTTACTTAGTGATATGTACTGATAGACTTTGTTGCAGGAATATGTGACTCATCATGAGACCAAGATGTCGCTGGAAATTTTGAAGCACCCTAAGGGTCCTACAGAATATTCCCTTTCTGTGGGTCAATCTCCCTCGTATATGATCCAATCAGAGTATAATTTATAAGGAAGTAAAAAATGATCTCTACGAGTAGTAAAAGGGAAGTTGGATATGATACATTATATATGTGTTCTGAGACAACTGAGATAATGTAGATATTTGGTACTCTCCATTGATATGAGTAATAAATTATGGGTTTATAGTTATACTATGTTATGTGATCATTTTGTGCAAAAAGCTAAATCTCTTTGCATTTATTGGAAATTTATCCTATTCCGCTGCGATTTACATTGCACTTAATTAATAAATTTAGGTGCATGCATGCTACTCCTTACATTTACGAAGGGTAGGTAGCCTTTTGTTACCTATCCTGACTCTTCGAATTACGTTGAATCCCAGGTGTAAATTTGAGGTGTCACACCTGCCCTTGATCTCCAACTAACCATAAAAAATTATCTGAAAAATGTTATGGAGATAAGGGGTTGAGTTATTAACAATCTAATAAGCAGAGAACATATACTAGTATGCAAACATGAGCATTTACTAGATTTAGAATGCAGAATAATATATTTTTATCTTCAGAAAGTATAATCAGAACCTATTATAAAAATATCAGAGTGATCGTTCAGAAATAACCAGAATAAAAATCTCTTTGGCATAGCATAACTAAAGCATCTTATCAAATCATATACTATATTTAACCCCTGTGGTAGGGTAGTGCAAATCCCGATGGCCAACCTAGCAAAAATAGAATGTGAATATTTCCATTATTATTCTTAGAGTCCTAAGTGTGCACACAGGAAAGACCATGCAGAAAACCATTTTGCAACCAAAGTAGGTGAACCATAAACAGAGAAGTTGGTATCAACCGAAACAAAATGGAACAAAACCAAAAATAGAATGTCATGCTAGAGGTTTTCAAAAATATCATATCAGAGTACAAAAACATCTTTCGGAACAAAACAAAATCTAGATTACAAAAATATATTTTATGCACAAACTTTCATAATCGCTCTTTTTGTATGGTTCAGAAAATCATACGCGCAAAATTAGCTCATATTTACATTAGTCATACTAGAAAATACTTTATTCTTGTACAGAATTTCATGAGTAATGCTAAACAAATAATTGAGGTTTTCAAAATTTCTTTTCGTAACCAAAAGATGCATATTTTTTAAAATAAACCTCAATTCATATTTTTAATACAAAGTCTAACATAGAAACCCTGCTACCTGGACTCCTTAGCTTTTTAAAATTTCTCCACACAGTACCGAACAAAACCAATCGTCACCTATAAACATAATCACATCACGGCTTAACATTAGAACATTTTAGAAATCTCGAGATATACAATTTCTCCACACACACAACTTCAAAAATAAAACCCCGAGATATACAATTTGTTATTTTCCTTAACATCAGAACATTTTCGAAATCCCAAAATATATCTCTCCAAAAATACTTGACTTCCGAAAATTAGTCTAATCTTTTGTGACTCCAATTCCTCAAAAACTAATAATCTCCAATAAATCCATAATGCAATGGTGAAACCCACAGCCCATCTGAAAAATGTACAACCGTAAAACTTATCAACAAAAACCCAAGGTAATCAACCCTGGTCCATAAGCACCAATATATATACCGGCCCATAAAAATAATTTAAAAAAAAAGTTGAAATCGACCTAACACAAAAATCATCCACTAGAAAAAACTTCAAACTTTGTTTTAAAAACTGAGGGTAATATTGTAAATTTCATAACTCACCCTCTATTTGTGCACAACATGTAACTTAGAAGAAACAGGCACATATGAGCTTGCAGAAAAATGCACCAACTCGACATGAGATGAATACTCACCGTGGAGGAAGAATCACGATAGCATTGGAGTACAATGGTGGTTTCTGTTGAAGAATGAAGCACAAAGAGAATGAAAGAGAAATCTTGTGTATATTTCTCATTGAATTATTCATTACGAACAATGTTGCCACATATATATACAGACGAAGAGTGTTTGTTTACACTATAAATCTCAATACCAACAATGAAATAATGTTACATATTGTGCATTAAATAGTCCTAGATTGCTCTGTACATGGCATACCGTTTGTGGTATGGTGAGGCTGACTTTACTTCTGACATGGTTGCATGTTGTGTGTTTGGCATGACTTTGAGCAGAGCATGTTGGTCCTTTGGAATAAGGGCTGCTTCTCAACCCACTTGCTTTGAGACTCCCCCTCAAGATGGATATAGATATTGAGAAACCCCATCTTGGGTAATAGGAAATGAAAGGTGGATGCCGATAGTGCTTTAATGAGGATATCAGCTAACTGAAATCTAGAAGCCACATGAACCAAAGTTATGGTTCCAGCCAATATCTTTTCTCGAATAAAGTGACAATCCAATTTAACATGCTTAGTTCTCTCATGGAATATGGGATTCTTGGTCAAATGGATTGCTGACTAGCTATCACAGTCGAGAAGGGTTGGTTTCTCTTGATGCATGTTGAAATCTCTCAATAAATAAGTGAGCCAAACAATCTCACAGCTAGTGTGAGCTAATGCTCTATATTCTGTCTTAGTCGATGATCTGGACACAGTAGGTTGTTTCTTGGACTTTCAATTTATCAACGAGTCTCCAAAAAATACACAAAAGCCAATCACTGATATTCGTGTCTCAGGGCAAGCTGCCCAATCTGAGTCACTATAAGTTTTGAGGTGCAATTTTGATTTGGAGGAGTAGAAAATGCCTTGTCCAATGGAATCCTTCAAGTATCTAAGCACTTTATGGGCTGTGTGTAGATGTTCTTGGGTTGGTTTGTCCATAAACTGACTTAAAACATTGACTGCATATGTAATATCAGGCCAAGTAATGGATAAATAGATAAGCCCTCCAATCAACCTTCGATAGCTTGTAATATCGTTTAAGTGGTCCATAGAGGAGTGAGATAACTTGTGATTTTGCTTTATTGGAGTGTTGATTAGCTTGCTTCCAAGTAACCTGGCATCCTCTAGAATTTCTAGAGTGTACTTCCTTTGACAAACATGAATGCCTGCAAATAACCTTGCCATTTCCAGCCCAAGAAAGTATTTAAGAACTCCTAAGTCCTGAATTTTGAATTGAGTGTGCAATTGACCTTTAATGGAATCAATGATTGCCAAATTGCTACTTCTCAATATGATATCATTCACATACACAAGGAGAGCCACAAAATCAAATTGTCATGTCTAGTAAACAATGAATAGTCAGATTTTGATTGATGAAATCCCATGGCAATGAGAGATAAAGTGAATTTTGAGTTTCATTGTCTAGAGCCTTATTTTAATCTATAGAGGGACTTATGCAATTTGCACACAAGTTTCTTTTATTTGGTTTGAGACACCCCCTTGGGCTAAAAATTAGGAGGAAGGTCCATGTGTATCTCTTCATCAAGATCACCATGGAGGAATGCGTTGTGGACATCAAGTTGGAGCAAGTGTCAATTATGGACAACGGCAAAAGCTAGGAAAAATCTTACTGTGGTGAGCTTGGCAACTGGACTAAAGATTTCTTGATAGTTAAATCATTCTCTTTGAGTATATCCTTTAGAAATCAAACATGCCTTGTGTTTATCAATGCTTCCATCAGATTTCAACTTAGTCTTAAACACATACCTACAACCAATACCATTAGCTTCAATGGCTAAAAGTTCAGAATGAATGGCTTCTTTCCAATGATTTGACACAACAACTTCATCATAGGTTTGCGGCTCATGAATGAGAGAAAATGATAATGCATATGACTTATGAGAAGGCAATAGTGTATGAGAGGTGAGAGGTAAGAGGGTGGATGGTGGAAAAGTTATGTGCAGGATTCTGTGATGAGGCAGCAGCACAATGATAATCATGTAAGTAAGAGGGTGCATGTTTGACTCGATCGGATTTTCTAATAGGAACAACTTGTGTAGAAGTGTGAGGAAGATCACTACCTGGACTTTGCTCGAACGAGTGGTCGAGCAAGGGTTGGGCAAGATCATTACCTGGACCTCGCTCGAGCAAGTGTTGAGCGAGATTACTGCCTGGATTTCGCTGAGCGACATGTTGAGCGAGGGTTGAGTGAGATCAATGCCTGGATTTCACTCAAGCGACATGTCGAGTAAGGGTTGAGTGAGATTATTGCCTGGATTGGTCTCGAATTTAGGAGATGGAGGAGTGGAAAAAGGGAAAGAAATGTCTAGTAGGGCTAGTGGTAAGATGAGACTGGGAGAGTTTTGGTCTGAAACTGACATGACATTAGATTGTTTGAAGGGAAATGTAGACTCTAGAAAAGCGACATCTCGAGAAATTAAAGTGGAGTGAGTGTGCAAGTCATAGACCTTATAGCCTTTTACCCTAGCTAGATATCCAATGAATATGTATGGCTTAGCTCTCGGATCAAGTTTAGTTCTTCTATGTTTGAGGGTGGACACATAGCACAATCAATTAAAGACTTTTAAATTTTCTTAAGGAGGCATGAACCCAAACAAAGCTCATAGGGAGTTTTATTTTCCAGAATAGGAGTGGGGATCCTATTGATTAAGTGGCTGTCAATATAGCATCCCCCAAAATTTCAATGGAAGATTGGCTTTGAAAAGTAAGGCTCTAGCTACATTGAGTAAATGTTGGCGTTTTCTTTCTACAACCCCATTTTGTTGTGGGGTATAAACTCATGTTTTTTGGTGTAAAATACTATTGGTACTGAAAAAATCTGGCATATGGAACTCCATCCCATTGTCGTCCCTCACTTGTTTAACCTTCGAGTTAAATTGGGTACCATCTTAATGAAAGATTGAAGAATTTGTTTTACTTCTGATTTGAACTTCATTAAGTGAACCCAGGTGACTTTACTATGATCATAAACAATAGTGAGAAAGTATTGGTGTCCTTGCAAAGAGGGTTGAGAATAAGGACCCTAAATATCACATTATATTAAATCAAAAGTTGAAAGGGAACAAGTGGTGCTAGTGGGAAAGGGAGGTTTCTTTTGTTTAGCCAAATGACAAAACGGTACATTCATTTTGGTCTCCACATTTTACATTGGAAAATGAGGATTGAATTAAATTCATCCTTTGGCTGGACAAATGCCCTAATCTAAAATGCCATAAATCAAAATATTGTTTTATTGCATGGCAGACCCGAGACTTGGGGTTAAAACTGGAAAGCTTGGATCCGAGAAGTTGGGTTGAAGATAGTAATGACCATGACTGTTTTTAGCAAGTCCAATCGTCATCCACAAAGAAAGGACATCCAAGCAGTGATCATGCAAGAAAACAACGCATAAAGGAGAGTTGTGAGTGAGCTTACTAATAGAAATCAAATTTAAAGTGAAGGAGGGAACACAAAACATTTGTAAGTGTGATTTCTGTTGAGAGTTGCACAGTTTCTATGTGTGTGACAGCAACCCAAGTGCCATTGGGTAATTGAACATGTGCTTGAGTAGCACACGTGACAGTGGTGAATAATGAGGGTAAGCAGATCATATGATCTGTGGTGCTAGTATCCATTATCCACGGTACACAATAGGGCAATGTGTTACACACCACCTTCCTGTGGGCTAAGGGATGTTACTTACGTTTTCTAAAACTGTTAATCTGGTACAAGATTTTTGGCTTTAAAAACAAAATAAATAAAATTTATTCCAAAAATGAAATTATAATAAAATGTCTTTCACAAACCTTAACTGAAAATAACTGAAAGGAGCTTGTATTATATATTCTAAAAGCATCTAGTGCTTCAAATTTATCAAGAAAGAGGTAAAGATACATAAACCGTGAATAGTCATCAATAAATGAGATAAAATATCCCTGACCATTAATACAAGGGGTATTAAATGGTCCATAGATGTCAGTGTGTATGATCCCAAGGATTTCCTCACTCCTCTTGACACCTTTACTAGTTTTGTTGATTTGCTTACCCTTTATACAATCCACACAAGTACCAAATTTTTTTGAAGTCTAAAATCTTTAAGACTCGATCATTAATTAATCTTTTAATTCTCTGTATGGAGATATTTCCTAGTCTCCTATGCCATAAAATAGAGGAGGACTCATCAATAATATTACGCTTAATACCAACATCATCATGCAGAGTTAATAGACTATTTTCAAAAACAGAATCTAAATTTAATTTGTACAAATCATTAATCAAGGTCCCAGAACTTACAAATGTGGAGTTTTAAAAAACATAACATTTGATTTTACAAAATTAAATTCAAATATCAAACGTACTGATCTAGATATAGAGACCAAGTTTTTAGAAAAAGAAGGTACATAAAATGTGTTTTCAAGATCCAAAATATAACCATTATTTAAAATAAGTCTGAAAGTTCCTACAGCCTCGATGTGCGAACGCATCCCATTTCCTGAGTAGATGCCTAGTTCACTTTCCATCGATTTTCTTAGGCTGAGAAAACCCTGCATGATCTTGACAACATGAATTGAAGTACCCGAATCAATCCACCATGTATTGTTATGAGAGTCTATAAAATTGGACTCATAACACAAGAAAATTGAGATTACATTTTTTTCTCAAGCCATGCTTTATACTTTATGTAATCTTTCTTTTTGTGCCCTTTCTTTTTGCAGAAGAAATATGTATCATTGTCTTCATAACGTTTGAATGTTGCTTTCCCATCCTTCTTCTAGTTATTGACACTTTTGTCTTTCTTCCATTGTCTCTTCTTTTGAGTGACAATATGAGCACTCTCAATATTTTCATGTTTCAATCTTTCTTTTTCGTGTATACACATGATTAAAAGTTCATTTATGGACCACTTTTCTTTATGTGTGTTGTATGAAATTTTGAATGGTCCATATTCTGTAGGAAGAGAGTTGAGTATGAAATGGATAATGAATGACTCTGAGATCTCAATCTCTAAATATTTAAGTTGGGCTGCAATATCCCTTATTTTCTTTATATGCTCACGCACGCTTCTAGATTTGCCATGCTTTATAACTGATAATTTGTTCATTAGGGTGCTAGCCAATGCTTTATCAGAACTAACAAATTGCTCGTCAATATCCTTTATATAGTCCTTAACTTTGTCACATTCTGGGATTGAACATCTAATGCTCTTACTCACATGTGACTTAATGAGCATTAGACTTAATCGGTTAGACCGCTCCCACTTTTCATAAGTAGCTTTATTTACCAATGAACTTGACTCAGTGGGTATAGGTGGTTCATCCACACGAAGTGCCAAGTCCAAATCCATATACCCTAATGTCAAAAGAACTTTTTCTTTCTAATCCGAAAAATTATCCTCATTCAAAATTGGAATATAAAAAGATTCACTATTTAAAATAGAATGTATAGTAGCTACAATAATATAACCAAGAACATATATTAATGCTTTGAATCAAACAATAATTATAATTTGAATTGACCAATGTCTAATTCAAAAAACAAATCTAAATCTCCTTGTGGATAAAGATTGCAACATGCATAGACTTGCTTCTATGTAATTCTTTATAATAAGACTAGTGGTATATGAATATCTAAGAAAAAAAAATTCCTCACTTGTGGGTATAGAAAATCTCTTTTTTCTAATCTCTTTTTACTATATTATTCCAATTAAATCATTATTTTTTATAATAATTACTATCCTGTAGGGCCAAATAATTATTATAATAATTTAATTGCAATTAAAAATTCCATTATAAAGTCATACAATCAAATATAAAGAAAAAAAAATATTATTATATTTTGAGATGTTGTGGCTATTCTCAATACATAATAATATTTATTCTAATATAACATCACAAATAAATAAATAAAAATATGACAACATAACAATATATTCATCTATAATGATATCATCAGATACTCAAGAATGGCACAAATCGAAACTGAAAAAATATACATATTAAACAAACCGAAAGTAATATATATATATATATATATTTATATATTAAATATATATTAACAAAACCGTATATATATAATTTTAATCAAACTGAGAGTTTAATATATATATATATATATATTTATATATATATAAAATATAAAACCATCAATGCCATAAATGTGACTTTTGAACCATTTATTACGTCTGTTCAAAGTACAGACATCTACTTTTATTAACCCTTATGGCGTCGTGCAGAATGAACTGCGAAGAGACAAGACAACATATGCTTGGCAAACCAAAGTCATACGCGATACAAATAAGCCGACTGTAATCTGATATATATGTTGAACTATTTACAGAAATACAACCTCAGAGCTTTATCTCCTCTGATTCTTCAAGAAATCAGCCCAAAAGAACAGCAAGAAAACCCTAACCCTAAATCGCCTTAAGCCCGGGCTCTCTCTCTCTCTCTCTCTGCCTGATTTCATATGCGGCTCATCCGTATTACTTAGCATCGATTGTATTTATACAGCTTAGTATACAATTACATAAATGCCCTTAAATGAAACCCTAATGAAGCCCGGTCACACATAGCATCTCAGCCACACGATCACTTCCTCTTCAAGCTGCATCATTGGTTGTAGATCTCTCCAAGTGTCAAGCTTGACATTCTAACAATTCTCCACCTTGGCAAGCTTGTAAACCTTGCATCCAGCACCTTCTCCCTGCAAAAGAGTTCCTGCTTGTTCCCCCTAATGGGTACTAACACTTTTCTAGGTTGATTAAGTTTAAACAATGTTCAAACTTAATCTTGGGCACTGATTTAGTAAACATATCAGAGGGATTATCCTCTGTTGAAATTTTCTTAACTTCAATCTCACCATTAAAAATGACATCTCTCACAAAATGCAGTCTAATGTCAATATGTTTAGACCTTTCATGGTAAACATGATTTTTAGACAAATGGATAGTGCTTTGATTGTCACAGTAGACTGTGACATCCCCACTATGCATCCCTAGCTCTTGACTCAGCCCCCTTAACCATATAGCCTCTTTAAAGGCTTCTGTTAAGGCTATATATTCAGCCTTTATGGTAGACAATGCTACCACAGACTGCATATGAGATTTCCAGCTGATAGTGCCTCCTAAAAATGTAAAGACCATACCAGATAGTGATTTTCTGGTATCTAAGTTTCCAGCATAATCTGAATCAGTATACCCCTTTAATCCTAAGTCACAATGCACAGTTTTTCCAAAGATTAACCCTAAATGCTTTGAACCATTTAAGTATTGAAAAATTTGTTTTAAAGCATGCCAGTGAGGCTTCCTGGGTTTTCCCATAAACCTACTCACTAAACTTACAGCATAAGATAAATCGGGTCTAGTGCATACCATTGCATACATTATACTCCCAACCATACTAGCATAAGGTATTTTATCCATAAACATTGACTCAGACTCAGTTTCTGGACACTGTTTATTGGACAGTTTAATATGCTGTGCAACAGGGATAGGCATAGGCTTAACATGACTCATTCCAAACTTATTTAACACCTTTGAAATGTAAGACTTCTGAGATAGACAGAGAAGATTTTTATCCCTTTCTCTGGTTATTTCCATGCCTAATATTCTTTTGGCAGGACCTAAATCCTTCATTTCAAATTCAGATTTAAGCATGCATTTAACTTGATTTAGCAAATCCATGTCTACACAGGCAACTAACATGTCATCTACATATAGTAGCAAATATATATGACAGTTATTACATTTCTTATAATAGACACAGTTATCATAATTGCTTCTACAGAAATCATTTTTAATCATGTATGAGTCAAATCTTTTATACCACTGTCGTGGTGATTGTTTTAGTCCATATAGAGTTTTCCTTAACAAACACACATGATTATTATCCATTTCTGTATCAAAACCCTCAGGAGGTTTCATGTAAATAGTTTCTTCCAAGTTTCCATGCAAAAAAGTTGTTTTAACATCAAGTTGTTCCAAATGCAGGTCATGTACAGCCACAAAAGACAACAAAAATCTAATTGAACTATGCCTTACAACAGGAGAAAATATCTCATTGTAGTCAACTCCTTCCCTTTGAGTGAACCCTTTAGCCATAACCTAGCTTTATACCTAGGAGGTTCAGTCCCTGAGATACCTTCCTTCCTTTTAAATATCTACTTGGAACCTACAAGTTTCTGATTCTTTGGTTTAGGCACTACTACCCATGTCTTGTTTTTATTTAAAGACTCCATTTCTTCTCGTATTGCAAGAATCCATTTCTTGGCCTCCTTACTGTCCATGGCCTCTCTAAAAGTCCTAGGCTCCACCTCAATTTCTATCTCTGCAACAGAAAAGGCAAAAGCTGTCATATCAACTTCTCCATACCTTTGAGGAGGTCTTATGACCCTCCTCTGCCTGTCCCTGGCAAGAAGGTATGTATCCTTGGGTCCAGAGATTTCAGTCTCTGAGACTTGTACCTCAGAGTCTGTGTTCTCTGTTTCTGACCAGCTTTGAGTAATGGAGGGTTGCTCCACCTCAAGCTGCATATCCCTGGTGTCTGGACAGTGTACTGTGTCTTGGGAATTAACTGGTTTTCCCCCCATGGCAGACTCATGAAAAACCACATCCCTAGTAACTATACATTTTTGTCTTCCAAATTCTGTAACCCAGAGTTTATAGCCTTTAACCCCCTCTGGATATCCCACAAAAATGCATTTAATAGCCCTAGGTTCTAACTTGTCAGTTTTAACATGTGCATATGCAATACATCCAAACACTCTTAAGTTTTGATAATTAGCAGGTTTTCCAGACTAGACTTCTTGATGAGTTTTAAAACTGAGAGCTGAGGAAGGACACCTATTTATAAGGTATACAGCAGTAGCTACAGCTTCTGCCCAAAATGTCTTGGGCAGACCTGAGGTAGCTAGCATACATCTTACCCTTTCAAGAATGGTTCTGTTCATCCTTTCTGCTAGTCCATTCTGTTGGGGAGTTTCCCTAACAGTTCTATGTCTAGTAATTCCCTCAGTCTTGCAGAATTCAGCAAACTCATTTGATAAATACTCTAAACCATTATCTGTTCTTAGTTTTTTAACCTTTCTGCCTATCTGATTTTCAACTAGGGTTTTCCATTCTTTGCATTTCTCAAAAGTATCACTTTTATGTTTTAAAACATAAACCCATACTTTCCTAGAGAAATCATCTATTATAGACAGGAAATACCTTGACCCACCATGTGAATTTACCTTTGCAGGTCCCCACAAATCTGAGTGTATGTAGTCAAGTATCTGTTTTGTGGTGTGTGTGGACTTCTTAAAGCTGACCCTAGTAGATTTTCCTAAGACACATTCCTCACAGAATGGGAGATCCTCAAGCCTTTTATCTCCAAGGAGCCCCTGGTTTTCCAGTTCTTTTAGGCCTTGTTGACTCACATGCCCTAGCCTCCTATGCCACAAAGAAACCTGGTTTTCCCCTTTGTGAATGATAGGTGAAGCCTCACCTATCACAGTCTTACCTATCAAGGTGTACAACCCATTTTTCAACACCCCTTTCATCACTACAAGAGAACCTCTACTCACTTTCAGACTTCCCCCTGCAGACTTGAAGGAGTATCCAGTTTTATCTAAGCTGCCCAGAGAGATTAGATTCCTCTTGAGCTCTGCTATGTACCTCACTTCTTTCAGTACCCTCTCTATTCCATCATGCATTAGCAATCTCACAATCCCAATCCCCTGAATTTTACAAGACTTGTTATTTCCTAGGATAACATGACCCCCATCCAGACTGGTGAAAGACTCAAACCAACTCTTCAGGGGACACATATGGAAAGAACACCCTGAGTCCAGTATTCATTCCTTCCCAGGGTCTGTCTCAGATACATTTAGGACTTCTGAACTATCATATCCATCTAATACTACATCTGCCTTACCAGCAGATTCTTGTGTGATGGCATTTGCTGTTTGTTTCCTCTCAGGACAATCCCTTTTAAAGTGCCCTTCCTTATGACAGGCAAAGCACTTTAGAGGTTTGCCCTTGGACTTTGATCTTGATTTCTTATTCTTACCTTTCTTGTCCCTCTTCTCAGACCTCCCCCTAACATTAAACCCTCCCCTATCTCTTGTTTGGATTCTGACTTAGCATACAATTCTCTGGAGTGCAATACAAATTGCACTTCCTCCAAGGTAAGGCTCTCTCTCCCGTACATCATAGTTTCTTTTATGTTATTGTAGTTGGAGTCCAGAGAACTTAATAAAAGAATTGCTTGGTCCTCATCATCTATGCTAATATCTATATTAGCAAGATCTAAAAGGATTTTATTGAATTCATCCAAATATTCATCAATGGATGTACCAGGGTTCATTTTAAAAGTATAGAGTCTGGTCTTCTTATGGAGTCTGTTTGCTAGAGATTTTGTCATGTACAAACTCTCTAGCTTTAGCCAGACTCCTGCTGCCGTTTTCTCATTGGCAACCTCCCTAAGTACTTTATCTCCTAGGGACAAGATGATGGCACTGTGTGCCTTTTGTAATATTTCGGGCTTCACCTTCTCAGTAAAAGGAACGTCTGTTTTCCCTTCCTGAGATGTGTCAATGCTCTTCTTGTCTCCAAGAAGAGCATCTTGAAGCCCTTATTGGACCAAGACAGCTCGCATCTTGATCCTCCACAAGCCAAAGTCATTTTTTCCATTAAATTTTTCAAACTCAAACTTGGTTGTCCCCATCGAAGAACCTGGCTCTGATACCACTTATTGAACTATTTACAGAACGCTTACAAAACCTTTCTGGTTAAATATAAATTATTCTGAGTTTTTCTTATCAAGCTTGGTAAAGTATTCGAAAAACCTGGAATCATTTATATTTAACCAGAAGGTTTTGTAAGTGTTCTGTAAATAGTTCAACAATATATATATTTATATATATATATAATAGTTATCTAATAAAAAATCTTATTTTATTTTTTTATTAAATTAATATTTTCTATTTATTTTTGTTAAAATAAATATTATAATTAATGAAAAATATTATTTTAAATACAATCCATTAATTCTATTAATCACCAAAATAATATTTTTAACATTAAATTTAATTACACTACTTCAATTTTCTATAACGATAAACTTTTCATTTAAATTTTTTTTATATAAAATAAATATAAAATAATAATAATAGTATAGAATGACATAATAATATTATAGAATATATAATATATATAAATAAACTATTTATAACAATATAACAATGTAATCCTCACTTAAAGATGATAATTTATATGTTAGAGAGTTTAATTTTTTCATGAAAATTTATTCCTATGATATGATTAATAATTTCATTCTTTAAAAATTATTTTATAATTTTAAAATGAATGTATTATTTATTTATTTTTTGAGATGATAAATATACGGTATATAAAATTAACTATAATTATATTAAATTGGTAGTAATAGATAATAAATATAATAAATATATTATATATGTTTGATATTTAATTAAAATATATATGATCTAATAAATTTACATATTTAACATTAAAATTTCATGTTATAAATTATAATATAACATTCTTTTATATAAATTATAAATTACATAATTTATTTATTTTTTAAAATTATATTATTTCTTAAAATAAAAAAATTGTGGATGATTCAAGTTTATGTAGATCTAGAAAAACTTAAAGATTAAAAACATAGGTATTTTAATGTTCTCTCTTTTGAGGCTGTGAAAATGACGCAAATAATATATCATCGTCTTAGAATTATAAAAATATAATATTTTGAACGAATCTTTTATTAAAATTTCAATCAAAATTGTCTCAAATAAATTTGATAAAACTATAAGTTATTTTTATTTATGAGACTATCTTATTGTTTTTATTAATATTTTTTTTATAATATAAGAAAACGTGTAATTATTTATCATCCATTTAATTATGAATAATTTTTTAATTTTTGTTAGAAATTAAACTAAATAAACATGCTTTGCACATTATTTTTATCTAATATATATATTTAAAAACCAAGAATGAAAATCGTTTTATTAATTTTCGCCGGCCGGATTTCAAATGCCTTTGTCAATCTTTTCCAGTTTTTCAAATCAAAATTTGAAGATGAAAAACCGCTTCGTTAATCTGCAAAACCGCTTCATTAATTTCCATCAATGCCCTCTCAGTTTTTTGTGATTTTTAACCGGCGGGTTTCAAACAAGAGTTTTCCCATAAAAACTTTCGTATGTGCAGATTTGAAACCTCCGCATACGTTAGGGTTCATATTTCAATTAAAATGAACAGTAACATATTTTTACATATTTTTCAATCCGTGTTTTTTACATATTCATATACTTGTATTTTCTTGTTAAAACCTAGAAATGAAATCTTACAAAAACTTACAGATTGACATAAATTCAGATATACAAATATGAATCCATTAACAAACGATGCACATAACAATCAAAATTTATACTAAACAACGTGGCACAAATGATCTCTTTGATACCACTGTTGTAAGAATTTGAGAAAATATTTCATAATAAAAAATTCGTTAAAATACTTACTTTTGGCCATTGTTAATCAAATATGCGTAGCAATCGATTGCTTCTAGATTGTGAACCCTCACAAATTTCTTTAAGGAGAGTATTTGGTAGAGATTTTCAGTCTATTTATCTTTACGTCGATGAATGTGACTAATGGAGAATCGCAGACTCTATTTATAAATAGACCAAGACCCATTTTTACTAAGTGTTGCTTCCTTCCATCAAGAAATGTGACTTTTGACTTTTAAATTAGTAGTATCTCTATTTTTAATTACCTAGAATTTTAATATAAATATAAAATTATTAAAATAAATATATATATATAATATAATATATATTTTAAAAGGTGTGACACGTAAGCTATCTTTAAGTCTCATACAAGGAGACGCATTCTTTCAGGTCATTGCAAAGAGACTCAAGTTCAAGTACAAAGTCCAGTTATAACGAACAAGAACGTCCTGGAATTGCATGGCGTTCAAGACCAAATGCATGGTATCACGTGTGAAAAGGGACGATTTGTGGAGGGGAAGTCTAGTGGGTTCCAAGCACTAGCGACTCCATGTGACGAGGTGCTTGTTATAGAGGAATTGAGTCCAAATGGAGAAGAGTTGATACCACGGATTCTTTCAGAAGGGTATGTTGATGGTCTTTCGACAGGATAAGAGGAGGCACGAAACTCAGTGCTCAAGGGGATAATCCTATAATTTTATCAAATTCTAAGGGAGAAAAAGAGTTTCCTCATTCGGGAAAAGAAAAAGATGGAGTCTCGAATTTCAAAATTAGAATAAGGAGGTGCATACAGGTCATCTTTTATGATTGATAAGATTTTGGTTTGGAATTCGAGTTCTCGAAATCTCGAAAAAACGACTTCCGTCTTTTCTAAAAATCCATAAACCTAAAATTTTTGCAGTGATAATAAACTTTTACAATGGCAAAGTATTTTAAGATTTGATGTGTCTTTTTCTAATAGAGTTATTGATGGAAAACTATGGATTTTCTGGTAAGATGATATATGGGTGAATATTCTTGGAGCCTCTAATCAACAAGTTACGTTATTCTAAAATTCTACAAAGATGGTCTCGACTGTGTATGCAAAATGTAGATGTTTGGATAGAAGGTCTCTTTGGTCACTGAAACTGATGATACTGCAGGCATGTAATGGTGAGGGCACATTAATCATCTCAAACTATGGAAGCAAAGGATTGGATATTCCTTGCTACTCTTGCTTTTTATGGGTAAATGCTTGCTCTTTAGTTTTTCCATAACTGATTTGTACTTTGATGTATTGAGTTATACATATGGGGAATTTGAGAATCTGAACATGAATTTGTGTAGTTAGATTGAACATGAATTAATTTAGAACAAATGCCATAAGGATGCGAGGAATTAGAGGAAGTCCATTAATTGCCATTGTTGAAAAATTGCTTCTATATTGAACTGTGTATTGAAAGATCACTCTGTTTTGAAGCACCATATTGTAGTTTTGGTTTGGCGTGAGAATTGGGGACTAGGCTGTTGGCTGCCATGGTGTTAATACTTGATCTGATGAAATTAATGTGTTTGGATAAAATGGAAAGTGAATGCAGATGAAATGAAAGTGTCAAGCCATTACATTATATAGTTAAAGACAGTCACATCTAGGTACTTGAAATAGCCTCTTTGCTGCATGCACAATGGGAATTTCCAGCTCTTCAATGCAGCTTGACTAAATAAACACGTGTCTTCTTCCAAAAGCATATTTAATGAACTTCATGGCTAAGAACAAATATTACAAAAAAAACAAAAAGCACTTGATCTCTGTCAGCTTAGTTAGTCCAGATTATACATGACAACTTCGCATAAACATTTTCTTCATTATTCCTTCTCGTTAACTTCTATCTCTTCCAATTTAATTTCTAACAGGTTCTTTTGCAAAAGACAAATGTGCCAAGAGTAAAGCTGCCATTCGGATGGGTGCAAAAAGGGATTTTACACCGGCCAATGAGATTGTGCCACGTAGGCACTCCAGAAAAAGAAATCCTGAGTCCCCATCCACCCAATTGCCTGTTTCTTCTCCCTCGATTCGACCCGCTTGGATTAACACCAAGCACATCTCGTGCGAATTCGCGCTGCCGTCCGCCGAAACCTGCTTCGCTATCACCGGCAACCTCAGTCCCAACTCCTGAACAGAGTAAGAAGAACATTGAGAGAGAGAGAGAGAGAGAGAGAGAGAGACCGAGAGATGGGGTACTTGGAGGGCTGATTTTTAAAGCTTACAAGTTGGACCAATTTCTAGATTACCTCTCATTTCTTTCGTCTGTTTATATCTGCTTTGTAATGCATGGAGCTAGCCATGGCCACCCCAATTATTCCAAAACTTTCTTTCGTCTGTTTAATTAATTTTAATATTTGGTTTCTAATTTAATAGAATAATATTAATTTTATAACCTCTTCAAAAATAATTTTGATCTTTCTCTAGAAAACTTAATTTGATTTAAAAATAAAATAAATAAGATATATCGCATATAAAATATATTTCATATATATTTTTATTATATAAATTATATTACACGTATTCTATTTTTATTATAAATTTTATTATTAGATTATTCTATATTACAATAAAAAATTGCATAAAAATAGAATAAAATAATATTTTATATATATTATTTTAATTTTGTTTAGCTCTCATAAAGCAAATTCTTGACTCTGCTATTAAGATTCAGGATTTTTTTTCTTGAAATGTCTATGTGGCATGATTTTTATTGGTTGGTGTAAAATCTATTTTTGCTAACTGCTTTACTCGTGGCAAAGCTGTCAACCTAGTTGAACTTATCCATTTTGATTCATGTAATAACGTCTTCTATCACTGTCGAACTCTCATCAATTGCTGTTTTGCTAATTTCTTTTTCAATTGAAGTAAATTTTGTACCTCCAATTTATAAATTAATTTATAATCAAACAATGCAATCATGTCATGACTTCATTAAAAAAATATCTCTATTTCACATACAGTAGTGAAATAATTATTAAAAAAGTTGTAAATTGTTCATTTTTCACTGGGAGAATGCACAGTGCAGTTTGGCAACCCACCAAACACAATTTGTTTTTCTCCTAGAACTAAAGTACTCTTTTATTGATAAGCTCCTTTAAAGGAATGAATTAATACATGATGAACCTAACAGAATTGAGAGAAGAATGCAAATGGCAATTGTTCATTGTATTCAGCGTGAATCATTAGAGAGAGGTGCTTACCTTTATATAGATGTAAATCAATTAAAGAACAAGTTGGTTACAACCGAATAGCTAAATGAAAAAACTATGAATCTTCTAGAGCTGCTGAGTGGAGTCTGATGTGGACTTTTGTTGAATCTTCTGCTTTTTACCCTTGTGAGCATCTTCTTCCTTCTTATGATTGATATGCCCCCTCGAGTTGAATGGGGTAACACACACACACAGTGAGACTCGATTTGAAGTTGGAGAAATGATCAGCTACCAATGGCTTTGTAAAGACATTAGTCAATTGATCCTTGCTGCTACAAAACTGCACTTGTAAGGCTTTGGCAGCCACTCGATCTCGTACAAAGTGAAAATCAATATTCATATGCTTTATGGGAGAATGATAAATTGGATTCGATGTCAAATATGTGGCCCCTAATTTGTCGCACCACAAAATAGGAGGTTTTGGAAGTGAGAA
This sequence comes from Platycarya longipes, assembly GCA_036559045.1. Lineage (NCBI taxonomy): Eukaryota > Viridiplantae > Streptophyta > Magnoliopsida > Fagales > Juglandaceae > Platycarya > Platycarya longipes. Next base: position 18,660,224 of record CM071800.1, read on the forward strand.
ACCAAGCTCTCTGATTGGTGTCTGCAACCATATGTGATCAGCATTAGTATTGGCCAACGACTTATACTTGGCTTCAGTGCTGGAACGAGCAATGCTATGTTGCTTTTTGGAACTCCATGAAATAAGATTATTTCTAAGAAAAATGCAATACCCTCCTGTGGAACGTCTATCATTCGGACATCCTACCTAATCAACATCCAAATAGGCATGTAAGGTAAATGGGGAGGTTTTTGACAGAAAAAGTCCAAAATTTAAGGTGAATTTCAAGCACCGTAGGATCCTTTTAACTGCTATCCAGTGAAAAAGTTTGGTTTCTTGCATAAACTGACACACCTTATTGATCGCAAAAGAGACATTGGGTTTGGTTGGGGAAAGATATTGTAGGCTGCCCACAGTGCTTCTAAACAGGATAACATTGTCAAAAGTTGGTGAATCAAATTTGGAGAGTTTGATAGAAGCCGACATGGGGGAGGAAATCGAATTAGCAGCAGCCATGTTAGTTTTATGCAATAAATCAGAGATGTATTTCTTCTGGATAATCAGAATACCATTAGGCAGAGTTTTAACTTCCAAACCCAAAAAATAAGATAATTTCATTAAGTCCTTGACTAGAAACATGTTACCAAGAGCCGAAATTAAATCATCAATAGCAGCCGAAGAGGAAGAGGTTATGATCATGTCATCCTCATAAACTAGAATAAACATACACAGGGTCGAAGTATGCAAGATAAACAGGGATGGATCACCCTTGAATGCTGAGAAACCGTAACTAGGCAACCAGGAGCTCAGCTCCGAAAACCAAACTCTAGGAACTTGTTTGAGGTTATGAATGGCCTTATTGAGTTTGCAGACATAGTTAGGCCGTAGAGGGTCCACAAAATCTTGTGGTTGTTGCATAAAGACATATTCAAAGAGTTTACCATGAAGAAAGACATTCTGAATGTCTATTTGGCGAAGAGACCAATGGAAAACAGCAATTGATAGTACCAAATAGGTGGTGGAGGGTTTCACAGCAGGGCTAAAGGTTTCGAAATAGTCAATACTGGCCTGTTGGTGAAAATCCTTGACCATGAGTCTAGCCTTCCTTTGTTCAATAGACCCATCTGAGCGCACTTTAGTTCGAAAACCCCTTGACAACTGATAAGGTTAGAGGCTGTGGAGGGTGGTACCAGGGTCCAGGTACCGATCTTCAAAAGCGCTTGGTATTCTTGAAGCATGGAAGATTGCCATTCGGAAAATTTGGAAGTAAGGGTGTAGGAGGTAGGTTCATCCGGAACTATAGTCGTAGAGAGGAAATAATTTCGAGTTGGATACCAAATAGCACCATTGGTGGAAATTTTTGGTTTCGATGAGTTTGTGTGTGAGTGGGTAATAATCAGAGAACGGGGAGGAAGTAAGTGGGTTTGACGTTGAGACTGGGAAATGGGAGCAGAAAGAAGATGAGAGGGATTAGGGTTTTCGGGAAGTATGTTTGAGGAAGATGATGGAGAAGGAGAGGAGACACGTGAATGATTAATGGGCTCAAAGGAACTGAGGGGTAGGGAGGTGGATGGAGGAATAAGCGGGCTTGGAGAAACGTGTGGGCCTGAGTCATTACTGAGAAGAATTCAAATGGCAACTGTTCATTATATCCAGAGTGAGTCATTACAGAGCGGTGCTTACCTTTATATAGACAGACCTTTATATAAAATATCTGGTAAATCCATAAAAGAATAAGTTGGTTACAATTGAATAGCTAAATGACTAAACTATAATTTTCTAGAGCTTCTAAAGTGGAGTCTGAGGTGGACTTTTGTTGAATCTTCTGCATTTTACTCTTGTGAGCATCTTCTTTCTTCTTATGATTAATAGAATTATCCTATAATACCTCATATTTACGTTCATTTTTATTGAAAGATTATTTAAATTATTATAATTAATAGTTATGTTGTTTTAAATTAAATGTGTTTTATTGTTTTTTTTTTAAGTTGTAGAATTTAAATTGATGTACTTTCTTTATATTAATTAATATTTCGTATTTAAATTGCTCCTTAATTTAATTAGTTTATAGTTGGGTTTTAAATATTTTATTTTATTTTATTGATATTGAACTGTAGTATTTTTAGTTGACTTTTATTTATTTCATTGTGCTCTTTTTCTAGTTGGATTTCTTTTTTTTTTCCCTTCTTTTTTTTCTTTCCTTTTTCTTTTCTTTTTGTTTTCCTTCCCCTGTTTTCCCCTAGCACCGTGCGCTCCCCCCCACCTCCCCTCCCCTCCCCCCCCCCCCCCCCCCCCCCCCCCCCCCCCCCCCCCCTCCACCCCCCCCATTTGGTTTCATTCGGTTGCATGCCCAGCCCGTCGCCACCATCACCCACCGTGCCTCACCGCCCACGTTGCCAGCACCCCCACCCTCCGGCGAGCTCTCCTACACCGATGGTGCACTTCACGGTGACCCCCACACCGTGCATGAGCCACATACCCGAAATGGGTTTCTTGTATTTCCAAGCCACGCCGCCACCACCCACGGCCTGATAGTACCCCATTTAAAACCGTCCTAGATCATGCATTGACACCGCTAGTGGAAGGTCAGGACAGTCACTTGGCTAGCCTGCATGCATGCCTTGGCTCAGGCCTTGACATGCAGCAATCAACCATGGAGGCTACTGGCCATGCGCAGCTCATGCGCCCAGACCGCCAGCTTGGGCCATTCATGACCATCACTCTGGCACTCAGCCCGAGCCATGCAAGACCACCGCCCAAGCCACCTGACTGGGCCACACTACCACAGCACGGCATCACCCGGGACACATCATCAAGTTTAGGCATGTCACCATGTCATGCACACTATCAGATGCCATGCAGCCAGGCGCCATGCAGAGAACCATCCGTGGGCCATGCCATGCCACAGGCCACAACATGCCACGGCCCATCATCATTGGCGCCACATTTGCTTATTTATGTATTTATTTTATTTATTTATGCATTTGGTTATTTTAGTAATTATCTTATTTTGCTAGGGACCTTTTAGGGGTTTCCAATTTGTTAGACTCTATAAATAGGATTTCTAGGTTTTCATTTCACATCTTTTGACAAATTTGAGAATTAGACTTTTGCTCTTGGAAAAGAGTTAGGCCGGCCACAAGCCTTGTGGTTTGGATTTCGGTGCTTAGCACTTGGGCTTCCCTAGGGTGCAATTCGTGAATCCCTTTGGAAGAGGATCATCGTGCAATTCGTGAATCGGTGATCCACATCTATCCTTTTATTTGTTTTTCATTTTTATTTATAAAAATCTTGAGGTAATTCATAAAAAGAGTTTTGGTTTTGGAGTGAGTTGTGTTGAGTGATTTTCATGTTTTTGTGTTCTTGAGTGATTTGTTGATTGTTGAGTGATTTTGTGTTTGTGAGGCCAAATCCACACCACTTGTGGATTTGAGAATTGGTGTGTGTGTCCATAGAGGAATTCGAAATCCTCCTCCATTGGGAGATTCGGATTGCTCATGTGAGTGAGAGTGAGTGTGTGATTGATTGAAGGAAGTTAAAGACTTGGATGCTTGTGTGTGTGCCGAATCCACTTGGTGTCTTGAAGGAGTTGGCTTGTTCATCTAGGGTCTTTTGTTCAATCATCATTTGGTTGTTCAATTGATCAATTTGGTGTTCATTTTGCCCCATAGCAGCCACGGCATCAAGCCCCACAAAACCCTAGAGCCACACGGCATAGTGCATGAAACCCTAGCCTAAACACTTGCCCATTTTGCCCTTTACCCTAGCCGGCCACTTAACCCCATCCTCTCCTATAATTCCTCACTTAAATCCACCTCATCCCTCATCCAAAACAAATCAATTTCGTGCCCCTCAAACCCTAGCAAGACCGGCCACCCATTGGATTTGAATTCAAAAGAATTCAAATTCAAATCTCACCAAAATCCCTACAAAGTCTCAACCGGCCATCCACCCTTATCCTAGCCGAAATCACCTTGCCACATCATTTAAATTGCCACCTCATACTCTTATTTGATTGGTCATCAAGTGAAGAAGAGAACCAATCAAATCCCTCCCTATAACCCTAGCAAATTCGGCCAAAACACTAACCCTAGGTACCGCCCACTTCAAATGGCTATAAGCCATGTTCCTACTTTTTAGGACTTATCCAAACTCCATCAAAACCCTAGAATCCTATCCCTAATTACATGTGCCGAAAACCCTAGCCTCCCATAAGCCATGTTCGGCCACATCAAATCCTAAACAAACCCCATCTAGCCTAAACACAATCAAGCCTAACCGAACCCCTCACTTGCCAACTTATCCATCATAACTTCCCATATTTCTCTCAACCAAGTCAATTCAAATTCAAAACCTATTCTACCGACCAAATCCATTCCATAACCGACCACTACAATAATCCCTATATCCGGCCACATACATTCCTCCATTTCAAATCATTTCAAAATTTAAATCAAAATTCCAACCAAATCTCCAACAACAATAACCGGCCATCATTCCCTTATCTTCTCCTAAATTTATCCAATTAAATCAAATCTTCTCTCATCCAAAAACAACCCAAATCTCGGCCCCAACAAGCCTCCACTCAACTCTATCCCAAACTCAAATCAATTCAAAATCCAATCTTTCCACTTTCCATAAATATCTCACTCGACCATTCCATCCCTAGCTATTGCCGAAATTCTCCACTTGCCACATCACCAAATTAACCTTAATTCTCTCAAATGATTAATCAATTATCCAATTGATTGAGTCAATCAAATCTTATCCCAAAATAGAAGCAATACTCGGCCAACAACCCTACCTCATTGCCGCTCACTTATCTTGCTAAAATCCTAATTCCTGCATTTTAGGAATTATCCAAAACATCTCAAAACCCTATCCCACCTAATTCTAACCACCTTAGCTGAAACCCATCTTCCCAAACTTTAGCCAATTGACTTCTAAACCCTAACCTAATCTCAATCTCGAAATTCCCCTTAGCCTCCACTAAAACCCTAACCCTACTACACTATATGACCCATATTCCTTACCAAAGAGACCCTAATATATAGGCCTACTCAAAGGACATTCGCCTAAACCTTTTCTACCCTAATCTACCACTCAGCCCACCACATCTCCCTTCCCATTACCATAACCAAGACTATCATAGCCTAAATACCACCTTATTGCTCCATACACTTAGCCATCCAATCCCATTGCCATACACCACTCTACCCTACTTAGCCAAGACGAACTCAATCAGATTCTCTTAACCATCTCAACCTCATATCACCATTTCATCCATTGTTGGTGCACGTGAACCATCACAAGTAAAAGGAGCCTTACTCGGTCATTGAGGAGCAACAAGGCGAATAGGACCAACTTAGTTGAGTAGGGACACGACCGAGGTCCCTATCACGGCCACCCATGGCGTCGGTGACCTACCAGCAACCTTCCAGTGACCTCCAGCATCACCCCCAACCGCCGGCATCACCCACAGCAGCCCAAATTGCCCCAACCCAAAATGGGTATTTCAAACACCCATACACGGGTTTGCCACCCTAGCGCCACCACCGGCCACCACTAGGTCTCACCACCCCAACCAAAAGGGGTCCCCCTTGCTCAGCCGACCACCCCTTTAACTCAATTTCCTCATCCACAGCCCCACCTTCCTTGTACAACTCCAAACTCTAAAATGGGTTTCCACCCATTTTGAGCTCGATCCACCACATTCCGGTGGTTGTACCGCCTCACCACCGCCTTCATGAGATTCTCTACCTTCCAATGAGTATTTTCCTAAATTTCGGTGTCAAACCAAGCATCCTAACTCAATGTACGAAGTGACTGCTATGAGCGAGGTGGATTGGCGCATGTTCAAAAATATTTGGTTTAACCCGCTGTAAATATTTTCCAAATAAGTTTTTGAGATTTAAATATATTTTTGCATTAACAACTCTTTGTGTGTTTGGTTGATGTTAGGATTTGTTGATGGTTGGTTATCTTTTTGTGTATTGTCGTATGCATTGCATAGTGCATGCATGTTCATGTTTGTAAAGGAAAATTGGGTTTTCGTATAATTGCATGCATGTTCATGTGGAAATGGAAACTGGGTTTTCATGTGTTAATGGTTTTCGAGTACGTGTGTATCACGATCCCAAGCCGGGATTGGGCATTATCCCGGTGGAGCTCTTCTGGTCACTCAGGAGCGAAATATACTGAGTGATGTCCCTTGAGTTGTCGCCGGGCGACGACGGGATCAGGCAGGATGGTAATACTCTCGTGCCGACTCCGTGGCTCCTCTGCTGGCGGGGGCTAGGGGATGCCTGGCCATGGTACGTGCTAGGCGCGGTTAGCTAGGCATCGCCCATTCCGAAATCACATGCGTGATCGTTATCTACGGTGTGATGATGAGAGTCAGGGTATGCGGATGGTCCCTAGGGGAGACCATGGTACATACGATTAATAAAATAGATGTTGAGACCATTTTCTAGGAAAATTGTGAGTTTTGATTATTGGTTTTACGTATACCATTTTCTGGAAAAATAGTTGTGGTTATAATGGATTTATGTGTATCATTTTCTGAAAAAATGATGCATGCTTTTATTGGTGTTATATCTTGAGCCAAAATGGGATTTTGACGTGTGTGGTTATTTTATTTGTTTTGAGAAAGAGCATTTTAAGTTTCATGCATATGGTGTCATATTCATGCGTATTGTTGTTGCATGAATATATTTTATATCTTATGGTTTGTTTGGATTGTACTTACCTGCGATGCCATTTTTTGGCGTCGTAATTTTTGGATGCAGAATTTGAGAAGGCTGAGCCTGAGGAGGCGGCTCTGCCGTTGATGTACTACTATTATAATTTGTTATCTTGAAAAATGTATTTCCCTTTTTTATAAATGTATATCTATGATTTGTCTTTAGGATGACTGTATTAAATCTTCTCTTGGAGAATTTGTGTTAAACTGATTTGTAAAATAATTCTAAAAATTATGGTACCTAGCTATTGATTTCAATTATCCGCTGCTTTTACTTGTGCATGTCACGTGTTCACACACTTAGCACTTGACGTTAGGGGTGTGTGACCCGTGTTATCATCATCTCGACGTCTCAATTCTCGTATTCTTTTAAGGGAAATTTGGGGGCGTCACACATCCTCTATATCAATGGTATCACTAGAAATTCTTAGAGCATTCTTTGCTAAAACATGAGCTGCAATTTGCCTCATTTGTTATCACAAATTTTCTCAACTCATCTTATTTCATCTAATTATTATAAATTTTTTAAATTTCCAAACAAAATAAAATAAAATAAATAATTAAATTTTTATAAATTCTAAAATAAAAATAATATTAAAAATATATATTTTAATATTATTTTACTCAACTTTTTACTTTAATATCAATTTAACTCATCTCATCTCGTTTAAAAACAAACAAGAGTACTGCCTCCCTTCTAACAAGTTGGACTGGTGAATGATACAAAATTAAGAGTTTTTGTTTAACATCAGTGATAATCAGTCGTGTGCAATTCCAAGGACTTCGGACTTTGTAATGCTTTGATGAGTTTGAACCACTTGAAGATCTTACAAGGAGTCTCCCATCTGCAAATCAGGTTCATGAAGATCCTACAACTCATGCAATGATGTTTTGATTGCTGAATCACAATATATATATATATATATATATATATATATATATATATATATTTGGGTTTTTATATAAGGAAAACATTATATATTACGTTTTCATCAAGTCATGTGTATCCTATTATATAAATATATCATAAGCCTATCAAGTATCAACCTCTAGATTAATTATTTTAAAACAGTAAGTGTTGATATAATGGTTAAATATAGGAAAATGTTATACCATTATAGTGAAATCTAAAATTGAGGTAAAATAAATCATTTTACTATTTATACACTTACAATCCGATATGATATCTATAATGAGTTTGAAAATCATATGAATTTGGAAGTCAAACATGAGATTACAGCTTACGGAATGTTTCCAACTCATATGTACGCAATACAAGAAAATGCATTTTTTCCATCGCCACTTTTAGTCGCAAAAAGTCCCAAAAAAACATTGCAAAAAATATTTTCCGTCATTTTTTAATTCGTTGGAGATTGGTTGAGAAAGTATGCATTTAATAACTCACTGCCAGTGAAATTCAAGAATTTCTTGAACAAGTTTTTCCCGGCGATGGAAATTCGCAGCGACCAGATATAAATAGCCAAAATTGCAGCAAACAATCTCATAGGTCATGAGCAAAGAACCTTGGTGGTCCCTATTAATAAATTATGACCAAGTGTCCAAGTCAATGGTTTGATCCTACCATTCCATGATCAATACTAATGCATAAATACAAGCATTCCTTTCATACTCTTTGTTTTCTAAAATTCTTTTAATTTAGAGATTTGACAATAGTTATTCAAGAATTTATCATTGGTTACACATTTAAATATGAAATAAATTTAAGTAATTAATATATGAAAAATTTTAAGTAAATATGAAAAAAATCACTCAAATGAATGTCCGAACATAAGGACAACGTACAAATACAAAGAATGATAGATATAAAAATTATAAAAGATAGAAATTACATTATTTATTACTTTTGTAATACTTCAAAATATTTACAAACAATAAATATTATATATATAGCTCTCTATCTTCCATTAAACGCAGCGGTAAAAGACAGTTAAGAAAATACGATACACTAAAGAAATTGAATAACAAATATCACGCAAATGATTGATTATAGTTTCAACTGACCTAATTATGTCATTGGAACTCAACATTTTCTACGACATAAATGATTGATTATTACGTCTTGACTAGCCCACTGAATCCCCACATAAATGATTTTGATAGCATATTTTGTAATGTTTTATTTGTCAAATACAGGAATTTTTTTTCTTCATATGTGATAAGTAATTGACAGAGATCGATTACAATAATTGACAGAGTCATCCTAAAAAGATTGACTTGTCCATGTAGAGCCATCTTCCTTTTGAATACAACATGAAGAATACCAGTACCATTAATACTACCAAGTCTTTTTATTGGCTAACTCACAGGCAACACAAATTTATTGTATCCCTATATAAGTAGGGCCAAAAAGATAAAAGAGATATGGGATTACTCAAAAAAAAAAAAAAAAGGATATATTCATTTGCAAAAGTGGTTACCATCTGGAGTATACTAGGAGGAGAGCAATGAAGGGAGAAACTTCTTCAAGCATGAACGTGAAAGGTGGGAAATAATCTCCTACCTGCCAGGAAAAATCTGTTTCTGTGGAGAGTGATTGATGATCCTTCATGTCAGAATGGATTGCATGTTTTATGAGGAATGAGGATGTCCATTCTAGTCCAATTCAAAAGTGGTAGACAAGAGAAGTAGACTTTCTGCAACTGTGGGAAAAAGCAAAATTGATTACAAGATAGAGGAATGTACAACATAGCTAGTTACAAAGAATGTACAGAATACAAATACAACAGATTGAAGTTCAAAAAGATAGAGGAAGCCTCCAGAAAATTATATTAAAGTAAATTGGGATGTAGCTTTTGATTGGGTGTCAGACAAGGTGGGTAGGGTATTGGAGTGATAATTATAAATTCTGAAGGTGAAACTTTGTTTCTATTATTACGGATATCAATAAGGTGGATGAAGACTGGACTAACTATGGTCATATTGTTTGATGAGATAAGGTGGAAGATGAGGAGCTGGCCTTGTTGGAAGATTCAATTTATTCATCGAGAGGGGAATGCAATAGTACATCATCAGCTGGCGAAGATTGGGATTACAGTGGAGGTCCAAGGAGGAGTAGATTTGGATTGAGGAACTGGTTCCTTTCTCTGTTTTTAATACTGTTTTGAAACAGAAACTTTGTACTGAATATTGTCAAAATGAAATCTGTTATCTTCAAGAAATTTAAAAAAAAAAAAAAAAAAAGGAACCACCTATGGGTTGGCTGAATCATGTGTTCTTTTCATGCTTAACTTTCAAATTTTTAAGTAAAAATTATTTTTAGAGGTTATTGGATTTGGACAATTTTTCCTTTATTACCATGACATTAAAGAGAAAAGTTTTATTACCATGAAAGAATTTCACAAGAATAAACATTTAAATTGATGTAACATTAGATTCTAAAGCACAACACTTTGTGAATTTATTTTTGTAAAATCTATTTATGATGTAACACTTCTTTTCCAAATTGTAAAACATAATAATTAGATTAGAGAATTATAATAAAATACTGAATTTATTTTTCAGTATTGTATCATATCCATGTATTGGTCTTGATGATGGCTGACGTGGCAAGGAATTAAAAATTTTACTCCGCTAGTTTTCTCTCACACAAGTTTTCTCTCTCTCTTTTTTTTTTTCAAATTCTTGAAAAAACTATTTTTTGCCTTTTTTCTTATGCCCTGTAAGTTCTTTCAACATCCCCCAAGCATCAACATGGGTCCGCCCTTGGTTGTTTGTATCCGTTGTCTTCCTTCTCTCTTCTTCTTCTTTTTCTATTTTTTTTTTTTCTCCCCTGGGTGTGTTAGTCGATTTTCACTTGATTTTAATAAATTTCTAATTTTCTACATATTTTCATAAAGGAAGGTTGTATTTTTTCGTGTTTGCAAATTCACTGGGTTAGAATTTTTCGTTAATCAATCCGTCATTGAAAAAACTAAATAACATCTCAAATAAAACAACTGACATAATGCCCAAAAAGGCTCTGTTTTTTGTTCACTAACAATCATGTTAAGAGTACCAAGCCTGTCATGTACTTTGGTTTCTGATTATTATCTGAATGCAAACGTGTTGGGTTAATTCATTACTCGTTCAGTTGTTGATTTTTATTTTATAGCCTATGTTCTTGATTTTATGAGAATTAAAAAAAAAAAACACTTTCGGGCTTTATGCAGTTTGCCGTTTATTTGAGATGATACCAACTTTTCTCAATGACTCATTGGGGGCTGTAGCAGCCCCCGCTATTTGGATCCGTTCTGCGTTTCGTTCGGTTATTATTATTTTTTTACATAATTTTTTTTATTTTTTATAAAATAAAATTTCTTTAATCATTAAGTTCAAAAAAAAGAAAAAAGAGTGGGACTCAAATAGCAGCATCTTTATCATTTTCTGAGTCATCTTTGCCAATTGCTTACAAATGTAAATACTCCCTTCATATTGAGAATCTTGAGAATGGCAATCAGACACATAAAAGGATTTATTCCCATAAATAAATCTTTCCGAATGGATTGAATTTGAAAATGGTAAAATGTACTAAAATTAATGACAGGCTGAGAGAAAAAATAGTTAAAAAAATAATAATTTTATTGTTTACTAAGATTAATAACTAATATATAAGTGTATTTGCAGAATTTAAAAAAAAAAATTATATTAAAATATATAATATTATTATTTAGACTTTGAAATGGCTAGATCAATATGAACTAATTAGATAAATCATGTAGATTATAGTCAAAAAAGTAAATTTTAATTTTAATTATTTGATAATGACTAAATTATTACTAATGCTCTTACTGTACGGAAAGCCCTCCCAATACGCACAAGGGGCATTAAAGTCCAAATTGCTCGGCAATATGAGAAGGAGCTTCTATGGTTTTTATTCGTCCATTTGGGGTGGCGATCAAAATTCAAAAGTCCAAAACGCCTGTGTAATCCATCCTCATTTAATTCGTGCAAATCAAAATACAACTATAGTCATGGCGTACATAGGTCATGTTGACATAAGACATGGGTGAATTTTGCATTCTCGTACTAACAATAGGATAGACAAATTTTCAGGAGAGTTGTGTCAAATGAACGAATATTAATTTATTATTTAAATTAGATTATGGTATGTAAACTTGTTTGGATAGTAAAATCATCTCATCTTATCTTATATTATATTATCTTATTATTATAATTTTTATAAAGTCTTACATTAAATATAATAAATAATTTAATTTTTTCAAATCTTAAATAATAATAATATTAAAAATTAATATTTTAAAAACATCTTATTCAATTTTCAAATTTTATTCCAACTCATCTCAATTTATTATCCAAACTGCACCTTAGTGTATTTTATATTATATTAATTAACAATTTTGCATATAATATATAATATAATATAAAAAAATATCATAAATATAGATGCCAGTCCAGTGCAATTTAAATCGATTGTCAAAATATAAAAATCAGTACCGCACTAATTTAAAACTCATTTCGATTCTTAAGAAACGGTACCGCAACAAAGCCTTACAAATTGACTGACCCAATCAATCCGGTCTAGTTTAATCGATTTTTTATTTTTATCTTTTCTTTACCCCTAGCTAGGAAAGTTAGGAGACATTAAATACTGGGATTGATGCCCATAAGGTATTTTTATTGAAATTTGAGAAACTAGTGGACTCCATTGAAGTGAATTTTACTTTTTTTTTTATTGAAGATATTTTATTTCTGGAAGTTTTATATTTTTTTTTATTATGACATCGAGTATGACTGAGAATGTTTTACTAGAAGGAGGTCCCTTCTTGTTTAGGGTTTGTGTCCCTCCTTATTTTCTTCGAAAACAAGCTTAGGGTTTAGTCTTTTTGTGTATACAGGGCAATTTTTCTTCTCTTAGGGTGGGTAGCAAAGTTAAATAGAGAGTGATAGATGAAAAACTCGAAAGAAAATGAGAAAATCTCAAACTCTCTTTAGAGGAGAGTGAGGTTTTTCTCATCCAAGGAGAAACTCTGAAGAATAGAGGAAAATGAGGAGATTTCTATATAATAAGAGAAATCATGTCTGGAAAAGGGGTGAATAGCGAAGCTCTCTGTTCAACGATGACCAAGGTATGGAATCTCTCAAGCTGGGTTAAATTCAAAGAAATGGGAGATCATAAGTTCCTTATTGAGTTCCAATTCTTAGTTGATAGAGATAGAGTGTTACTTGAAAGACCACGGTTCTTTGATCGCAATTTAATTTCTTTCCAAAAAGTAAATGAGATTGTCCCTCTGAAAGACAATAAATTTTAGTTTGAACCTTTTTGGGTCTAATTGTATGGCTTTCCTCTAGCATCGATGAATGAGGAGATAGGAAAAGATATGGTGACTTCAATTGGACCTATTATCAGAGTAGAAACTGAATCGGAAGGGTTGGCATGGGGCAACTGCTTGTGAGTTAGGGTGGCTATTGATATAACAAAACCTATGTTAAGAGGTAAATGGGTACAACTTGATGATAAGAAATATTGGATATCTGTTAAATATGAATGCCTACAAGCCTCCTGTTTTAAATTTGGAATTCTGGCACACAATTCCAAATTGTGTCAAGGCATATGTGAGGATCTTCAAGAAGTTCAGGAAAACCCCTATCAATTTGGAGCTTGGTTGAGGGGGTTGGAATCCAAAAATTAATGAAACTAGAAAATATGGAGGGAGAGAGGAAGCAAAACAGGAGAGGGGAGAAGAACAGCAACACAGAAAAGCGAGGGGTTAAAGATGAATGTACAAAGAAAGCAAAAGAAATTAATAGTAAATAAATAATAGTATTAATATTAATATAGATTAAAAGTTGGAGTATAACATATTAATATATAATATATAGTAATATATTCTTATAGTATTAATATATTATAATTTATAGTAGTTGACTAATTGTAGTATAAAAATATAAATTATAGCATATCTATATATAGTATTAGTAACAACTTATAAATAATAAGTGTATTATTATTATTTAATATATTATTACCAATTTATCACTCTTTACTAACATATAAATTTATAATATACTATAATACTAATGTAATAGTATTATTAGTTATAGTTTACCAACCTATGATATATCATTAAAACACTATTAACTAATTATTAATTACTCTTCTTAGTTCTTGTGTTATGATTACATGTAGCAATTATAAATATTAATATTATTTTTAACTATATATTTTTGACTTTTGAGGAATGTCATTTATAATCAAGGTGAATGAGTACTTCATTGATTATACATTCAAAAATGCTCTATCTAGGCATTCTTTAATAACTTATGATAATTAAATTAACTAATCAACTTATGGGGTCATGTGCTATATATAATATAGAATATTAGATATAACTTCTAGTATAAGACTATAAGGCTATAAGTATTAACTTATTAAGTCTATAGACTGTAAGTAATAACTATATATTTTGTTTAATATTTAGATGAGATTAGAAATTAGCAAAGATGATTATTTTTTATGGAAGTAATACTAGTATAATTAAATTTGGGCTAAAAATAATTAAATTAGGGCTAGTAATTATTTTTTATCATTATAGGATTTCAGATCAAACTTAACCCAATAAAACATATTTGGTGCCCCTGGACCAGATCAGACTGTCCATGGACCGAATTGGACTGGACCGGTATGGACCGAATAAAAGTTCGGTCCGGTCTAGGGTGAGAAAATTTTTGGACCGAATGGAACCGGTTCACATTTTTTCTGAACCGGACTGGACCATTTACACCCTTAGTTCTCACTAGTATGCATGTTCATTTGTTGTCTATGATTTCTGTTCCCAAGCACATTTTTTCGAAGTTAAATAGAGCTTTCAGCACTTTCTTTTAGGGTTCAAGAGAAGGAAAGCCAAAGAAAAAATGGGCTAGCTGGGAGTCAACGTGCAAGCCAGTTGATGAAGGTGGTGTTGGGTTCAAAAATCTCTTAGACGTTCAAAACTCTTTGATTTTCAAGTTCGCTTGGAAATGACTTACAGAGAAGTCTTCGTGAGCTTCTTTTTTTAAAGCAAAATATGTCAAAGATCCACTACAAAAAAAAACCTTATTTCCGGCGATCAAAGTCGCCGGAAATACTGTACAAAATCGCCGGAATTACGGAATTCCGGCTAAGTCCCGTCGCCCAACAGTAGCCGCTGATAATCAGCCAAGAAAACGTTTTTACGGCTACAGTAAAATTTGACAGAAATGAATACTTTTTCCTGCGACAATAAATCGCCGCAAATAAGCAGATATTGGTCGCAAAAAGACTTATCAAAATAACGTGTTCTCGCCCCCATATAATTTTTGTGATGCTGGAAATGCTTAAACCAGTTTTTTTTTTTTTTTCCCTATTTTGTGATTCATGATTTTTTTTCTTGATATTTATCACTTTTATGATATTTGCTTGCTAATAAATCAAAATATGCTAGATTTGAAAAAATTTATATTTACTTGCCAACATACATGTCTACACATCATTCAAATATCAAAAAATATTCTGTGATTTGCATACACGACTTCTAAGTTGTCTTCAATAGGGCATTGCTGTTGGCAGCCTAACAAAAATCTTTTATATCATTTAAATTTGACTTTACAAAACAGAATAAGCTATAACTGAACCTGCCATTGTTCAATTTCAATCACATGCATTCTCCCATTCACCGCCCATTCTCCACCACTTCAAACCCAATCACCATCACTGACATTGTCATTGATGGAAAAAAAAACCTTCCTCTAGCTTGACACATTTAGCTAAATCTGAATGGCATTCTACCATGTCTGCCTCTCTAATTTCGAAGCATTAGTAGTAATGCAGAACATCAGAATCAGACTGGTAAGAATTCCACCATATAAGATTTTTCCGTAGTATACATGCTCTGACTGTCGCACACAAGTTTTTTCAATTTGGAGTCAAACCATATATCAGGTGATGCCATGGCAACCTCTTTCAAAGTCCTGCATTAGATGGAAGCTCCCACCGATAAGAGAGACTTTACATACATTCAAGGAATGAAAGGAAAACTACACAATATGGGGTCAAAGGAAAATCCTGCATCAATTATATTTTCAGTAATTAACCTAGATGTAAATGAGGAGCTTAAAAGCAGTTTTCGAATTCCACATTCAATTTTAACAGTAAAGATGATATGGGGTTTTAAGCTACAAGACCAAATTCTATGCAGATAGTTTGTCTTAGCATGAAAAGATCACAAATAGAGAATTGCACCTGACAAGTGCAATTAGCATCCAAGAACCTCCTACTTGAGAGGCTTCATACCCTGCACATGTACGATAATAACTTTGATTATTGCACTTGGAACCTTTTTTTTTTGTCTGTCCTTGTAATTGGAAAGCAGATCCTTTTTTCTGCATGTATAAGAACAACACAGAAGCGCAATAGTAGAATAATGTATTCCTTTAATTCTTTTTTCCAGACTTGACAGAATCATGCAACATTAATTGTTTTATAATTTACAACAAGGTGCTAATTATAAAACTTGATTATATTCTCTCATGAGAATTATGGTCATGATTTGGCTGTGAATGTCAAAAGAGCTGTCATGGACTATGAGCAATGTCGACCACCATAAAGAGCAGAAAGGAAAATATAAATAAATAAGTAGACAGAAAATGAGTCTTGTGCTCCAATGGATGAAAAGAAAATGATTGAATTACTTCTCATTTGCCTCAAATACCTGTATAATTCTTGGATTGAGATCCGATAGATAGATTTTAGGTGAACAGACTAATATGATTTTGTTATCAGGAAATTGTGAAGTTTGAGAACTTCTATGCATGATGGAAGACGGCTCTTATTAGTCTCCTTTTCCTTGAACTGAACTTTTACGAATTGAATTTACTGTTATAGCAAGTATTTTCAAAGAGTTAACTTCTTGTGATAGAGATCTGGGAAGAAATGGTTCCTCTTCATTAGAAACTTAATTTTGATAACACCTAATGGTCTTGGGAATCGAGCTTTTATGAAGACGTAGTAAGAAATAAATCATTGATTACCTCAACCAATCAAAAGAGGGGTGTTTATATGGATATATTATAATGCATTAATGATCACTGTGTTGGATATTAAATTATTCAATGAAATGAACGCCGATACATGTAAACTCATCTCTGAAGTGTCATCATTCCCTTTCAACCTTTTAGGATGCAGCAGTGGCCCATAAGTTTTTTACAAATAAGGAAGGAGTCCAATTATCTAATTACTGTAGGTATCAGCTGATAAACATATCGGACTTGTTAAAGTGAGTCCACTGATGCATATCCTAATTGATGATGTTATGTATCATGCAAATATATTGTGGCATGATATATTCAGCCTGTTTGGTTCCCTGTTTTAATATATGCTTAAATATATTTCCTCTTATAACATGTGATATTTTTATTTAATGCTTTAGATTAAATATGATTACATGTGGATATTTGATGATATTCATTTTTTTTATTGATAAATTACATGTGATATTATGTTTAATTTTTGGTTGATTAAATGTGATAACATGTATGTATACAACATGTGAATGTGTTATTATTTTATCATATATAAATGTTAGGCTTGTATGATTAGACATTAGCCTTTATTTATTCTAGTGATAAAATAGGAAATTCCCACTAAGTAGTCTTAGTTAGAGTTGTCAGTGTAGATTGATATAAAACTCTTACTTGTAAGAGGAAGATGTCACCAGCCATAACCACGGAACCATGAATGCCGATCTCTAAGGATTTTAGTGACCTATATAAAACGTAGTTAGTCGAACATTCCATAAAGCTCCAACTGGAAAATGTTTTAACAATCGATCAGGAGAACACACTCTTGAAGGTTTTAGACCAACAAGGCCACATGAGATTTGAGAGATATACTTGAGATTTGGGCACCATATTTGGCCAGATATACTTGAGATTTGAGAGAGAGAAAGAGCGAGAGAGAAGCGAGATATTATAGAGAAGATGGCAGCGTTGATGAGAAGTCCGGAAGGCTACGAAAAGATGGTAGCGTCGGCAAGAAGACGGTGATCAAGAGAGAGAGGGAGGGAAAATAAGGCGCGGGATAAATATTTGGGGATTTTAGAAGGCAACTTATTCTGAATAAGGACGATACCAGATTACATTTGGGGCAAAAACAATTCTGGCAAATAGAGACCGCCGAAAAAATATAAAACTTTGTCATAAAAAAAAGACAATTCCGGCGGATTCCCAGATTGTCACCAGATTTGTGCCCAATTAATAAATCAGCTTTCTTGCGGCAATAAATCCATCGCCGGAAATGAAAATCGTCTAATATAGTGCTTTTTCTTGTAGTGCCACCATCTTCACGAAGAATTAAAAACTGAATATCTTACAATAAAAGATCCTTATATTTTGTGGAACAGTTTAAGAGAGAGGTATGAACACCAGAAGACTGTTATTCTCCCAAGAGCTCGTTTTGAATGGTTACACCTGAGGTTGCAAGATTATAAAAGTGTTAGTGAGTATAATTCCGCACACTTTAAAATAAGCTCAGTACAAAAATATGCGATGAGAAAATCACCGATGATGATATGCTAGAGAAGACTTATACTACATTTCATGCCTCGAATGTGCTCCTGTAGCAGCGATATCAAGAGAGAAAGTTCAAGAAATATTCTGAATTTATATCATGTCTTCTAGTAGCTGAGCAGAACAATGAGCTCTTATTAACAAACTACCAATTACGCCTTACTGGCTCAATATCATTCCTTGAAGTGAATGGTAATAGGTTTGCATCATTCCTAGAAGTGAATGGTGCATCCTTTAAAAGAAATCGGTGGCGTGGACGTGGTAAGAGAAATTATAGAAAATTTGGTCCCAGAAGTGACAACATTAAAAGGGATAATAAGATACCATATCACCAGAAGTGGTACAACTCAGAAAGGGGTAAAAGCCCACGGAATAATTTTTCAAAAAAAAGTGAAGAGGTGTGTCATAGATGTGGAATGATTGGACATTGGTCACGTATCTGTCGTACGGCCAGACATTTAGTTGATTTATATCAAGCATCTATTAAAAAAAAGAATAAAATGCATGAAACAAATTAAGTAGAATCATCAGATGATTTATTAGATTCAGTAGATCTAAATGTTACTCATCTTGATGTCTCTGATTTCTTTAATTATCTTAAAAGTAGAATTGACCACTTAATTGGAGATGGAAGTGTTCCACTCAATTAATGTATTTTCTTTCTATTATCTGTAATAAAATTTTTGTATATTTTTGTATAATCATGAATCACATTGATGAGCTTTTTATCTCTGAGTTGAATGATAAAGATATATGTCTGACTGATAGTGCTACAACTCACACAATTCTCAAAGAAAAGAAATATTTTCAAAATCTAACACTAAGCAAAGCCTATGTCCATACCATATCAGGTTCATCAGATTTAATTGAGGGCTCCAGAAGAGCTTATATTATGTTGTCTAATGGCACCAAATTTTGTATTGATGATACTCTATTTTCTTTACAATTCAAAAGAAATTTATTGAGCTTCAAAGATATACGTCGTAATGATTACCATATTGAAACGACCAATGAAGGTAGTAAAGAGCATCTTCTTATTACTAAAACAATATCGGGCCACAAGCTCGTATTAGAAAAACTGTCTGCTCTATATTCTGAATTGTATTATACAAAGATGAGAATAATTTAATCATATGTGGTAATGCACTAGAAGTACATTGACCCCAAAATATTTATGACTTGGCATGATCGTCTTGGACATCTGGGATCTATAATGATGAGACGAATTATTGAAATTCGCATGGGCATCCCTTAAAAAATCAAAAGATATTTCTACCCAATGAATCTCCGTGCTCTGCATGTTCTCAAGGTAAGTTGATTATCAGACCATCTCCCTCAAAAGTCATTGTTGAATCTCCATCCTTTTTATAAATGATTCACGGAGATATATGCGGGCCTATTCATCCATCGAGTGGACCATTTAGATACTTTATGGTTTTGATTGATGAATCTAGTCGATGGTCACATGTTTGTCTGCTTTTCACTAGAAATATTGTATTTGTTAGACTTCTTGCTCAGATAATCAAACTACGAGCACAATTTTCTGAGTATCCAATTAAGACCATTCGATTGGATAATGCAGGTAAATTTTCATTTCAAGCTTTTGATGATTATTGTATGTCAATAGGAATAAATGTTGAACATCTTGTTGCCCATACACACACACAAAACGGTTTAGCTGAATTTTTGATCAAAAGACTTCAACTAATCGCTAGACCTTTACTTATGAAATCAGGACTACCTATTTCTGCTTGGGGACATGCTATATTTCATGCAGCATCTATAATTCGCATTAGACCATCTGCATATCATAAATATTCTCCATTACAGCTTGCATTTGATTAACAACCAAATATTTCTTATTATTGTACTTTTGGATGTGCTGTATATGTTCAAATTGCACCTCCATAATGTACAAAAATGGGCCCTCAATGTAGACTTGGGATATATGCTGGTTTTGATTCTCCATCTATGATTAGATACATTGAACCTCTTACAGAGGATATGTTTAAAGTAAGTTTTGAGGATTGTCACTTTGAATAATCCATTTTTCCATTAATGGGTAAACAAAAGTCGGTGTCTGAAGCACGACAAGATATTACTTGGAATAATAAGACCCTGTCTCAATTTGATCCTCCTACAAATGAATGTAAACTGGAAGTTCAGAGGATTATTCATTTACAAAATGTTGCAAATCAATTACCAGATGTATTTACTGACACTAAAAGTGTAATAAAATCTTATATTCCTGCTGTTAATGCTCTAGCAATGATTGAAGTCCCTGAAGGACAAATTGTCAAAACAGCAATAAATGAGTCTAAGACATGCCTGAAGTGTGGAAGACCTATTGGTGCAAAAAATAAAATTCTCAGAAGGAAAAAAATACAAAATGAATTTGGTGTTCTTGAAGAACACGTACCTATAATACAGGCTACAAATATAATTGGTGCTCCTAAATAGCTCAAATCTTCTATTCTAGAACCTCCTGAAGAGGAAACTCCTGAAGAGTATAAATCTCCTGAAAAATGGACCTCCTGAAGAAGTGTTTCATGAAATGTTTTCCCCTGAAAGAGGAATAGGTACCTGAAAATAATGAGATTTCAATACATTTCATGAATACTAGAGAAATTCTGAATAGAAATAAAACTGTTGTTGACAACATATTTTCATATAAAATAGCCATTGACATTACCAGAAGTAATGAAGAAAGTGAGCCAAAAATCGTCGAAGAATATCGACGTAGAAATGATTGGCCAAAATGGAAAGCAGTTATTGAAACTGAATTAAATTCGCTAGCAAAGCGAGAAGTATTTGGACCTGTTGTCCAAATACCAAAGGGTGTAATGCCTGTTGGATATAAGTAGGTATTTGTACGAAAACGTAATGAGAAAAATGAAACTGTGCGGTACAAAGCACGGCTTGTCGCACAAGGTTTCCTGCAAAAACTCGGGATTGATTATGAAGAAACATATTCTCCCGTTATGGATGCAATCATATTTAGATTTTTGATTAGTCTAATTGTTACAAAAGGATTAGAAATATGGTTGATGGATGTGGTCACTGCATATTTATATGGATCCTTAGGCCATGACATATATATGAAAATCCCTTAAGGATATAAAATGCCTGAAATATCTACAAGTACATATAGAAATATGTATTATATCAGACTACAAAAATCTTTATCTGGGTTGAAGCAATCCGGGCGCATGTGGTATAATCGCTTAAGTGAATATCTATTGAAAGAAGGATTTGAAAATAATCCTATATGCCCATGTGTTTTAATTAAGAAATCAGAATCCGGATTTGTCATTATTACGGTTTATGTTGATGATTTAAATATTGTGGGAACTCCTGAAGAGATCTCAAGAACCGCTACATATTTAAAGAATGAAATTAAAATGAAAGATCTTGGTAAAACAAAACTTTGTCTCGGCCTGTAGCTCGAGCACTTACCAAATGAAATTTTTATTCATCAGTCCATGTATACTGAGAAAGTTTTAAAGCATTTTTATATGGAAAAATCTCATCCCCTGAGTACTCCAATGATTGTTCGAACACTTGATGTGAAGAATGATCCATTCCGTCCTTGTGACGACGATGAAGAAATTCTTGGTCCTGAAATACCATATCTCAGTGCAATTGGAGCTTTGATGTATCTTACAAATTACACTTGACCAGATATTACATTCTCAGTTAATCTGCTTGTAAGATATAGTTCTGCATCAACTCGAAGGCATTGGAATGACATTAAACATGTCCTTCGTTACCTTCATGGTACGGTTGATATGAGATTATTTTATTAACGTAGATCAAGTCCACAATTGATTGGGTATACAGATGTAGGTTATCTTTCAGACCCACACAGAGGTAGATCTCAAAACGGATATTTATTTACTTGTGGAGATATTGTCATATCATGGAGATCTGTTAAGCAGATACTATCTGTTACTTCTTCAAATCACTTAGAGATCATTGCTAATCATGAAGTAAGTCGAGAGTGTATTTGGCTGAGATTAGTAATTCAACATATCTAGAAAAAGTGTAGACTTCCCATGATCAATAATAGCCCAACAATTTTATATGAAAATAATACTGCTTGTATCACTCAAATCAGAGGAGGATATATTAAAGGTGACAGAACCAAACATATTTCACCTAAATTCTTTTATACTC
This sequence comes from Platycarya longipes, assembly GCA_036559045.1. Lineage (NCBI taxonomy): Eukaryota > Viridiplantae > Streptophyta > Magnoliopsida > Fagales > Juglandaceae > Platycarya > Platycarya longipes. Next base: position 18,682,662 of record CM071800.1, read on the forward strand.
ATGAATTTTAAGAGAAATGTGAAATTGATGTCAAGTAGATACGATCTAGTGATAATCTGGTAGATTTATTCACAAAGACATTACCAACTGCGACATTCAAAAAGATTGTGCGTAACATTGGAATGCGAAAACTCAAAAATCTATCGTCACGCACTTTTCAGGGGGAGTAAATGTCATGAAGACTTGTGCTGATTGTACTCTTTTTCCTTCACTGAGGTTTCGTCCCACTGGGTTTTCCTTTGCAAGGTTTTAATGAGGCAATCTTAAAGCACTTGTGGATACAAAAGAAGACTGTACTATTTTTTCCTTCACCATGGGTTTTTCCTCCTACTGGGTTTTTCCTTGGCAAGGTTTTAACTTGACAGATTCTTTATGGGTGGTCATTCAAGGGAGAGTGTAATGAAACGAGAAGGAGAGTGGAGGGACGGCTGCCGTCCCCTGTCCCACCACCAAAATTATGTGAATGATCTCCTACTATTATTTTAAATCTTTCATAGTGACTTGCATAGTAATTTCAAGACCTATAAATATGGGTTTCAGTTGTTATGAAATTCATAAGAAAATATAGAGAGAGAAGAAAATTTCAGTTCTTAAGAGTTCTAAAGAGTTTTTTATATATTTCTCTCTTGCAATAATAGTTTCTTTTTTTAGTTTTATAATATATATATATATATATATATATAACCCAGATATTGTGATTAAAAGACAAAACTTTAATAACTCAAAACCTCAGAAAAAAAAATAATAACCATTTAATATTAATTGTCACATTCAGAAACAAGATTTTACTTGCGTTTTGGACCAATAAGAACCATATTAATTCATATCATGTTTGCATGAATAAGCCAGGTTTCAAGTAATTGCACTAGTCATGATCCACCAAACCAATGTTTCTTTTTAAATTATTCTGGGATAAATTGAAGTAAATTAAAGAAATGTGCTTTGGTTTTCATAAATTTAATGAGTTATTGTGGATTCTAATTTTGTTTCCTTGTCGTCTTTTTGCCTTCAATTCGCTTTCAATTCACTTTCAATTCACGAACACCACAATAATTTATTTATATAGAACGTTAAACTTCACACAAGCAATCTGATATTAATATACTTTCCCAATAATCTGGCGGTAGAATACAAATTCCCAATCCTTTTCTTTTTTCCTATCTCGACCAAAAAAGAACAAAAAAGGAAGGGTCTGAAGTTTAATTTTCATTGGTAGTTTCCCATACCAAAAGAATTAGCTAGCTAGGAAAATAATATTGAAATTATATAAAATAGGGTGAAAGGCCAACGGCAACCACGATGTATATATAGACTATTTTTTTTTTTTTTTCTTACAGAGATAATTAGGTTGAAATAGGATCCTATTAAATGAGCAATTAAAGTTTCGTAGTGAGAACGAAAGAAGATTGCTTAATTTCTAAGAGATCGCCCTCGGCCCCTCAACCTTTTTTCCATGATCGTGAGAAATTTCTGTCCTTTCCATGGCCACTTGACACAGTTCTGTAGTATTTTGTGTTAAAACAAATACGTTTACTTTAATCAGGTAAAATTTTTTCTGGTATGTGAGCAAGTGAAACCATTTTATTCTGGTGGTAAGAGGTCAGGTAGTCAATGAAGCTAAATCCTCCATTTTTTCTCCTCACTAAAATTTCGTCTTCCAGACTCGTGGGAACCAAAATAAGTTTCAACGAGCGGAGAAAGTCTAAACGACGTGCTGGAGACGCATCGTTACTCACGTTAATTTGGAGGTCTTCATCAATCTCCATTTTTCAGACATTATTTCAGGATTGATAACTCTCATCGGATTCAAGCTACTGCGTGTTTCAAACGACTGCCTTGCTCTGTCTCATGCGATTACTCCCACAATAATGACTGAGCTTCTAGATAAATTCTCTGGGGTTCCTATAATTTCTGGTCCTATGAAAACTGTATATTTCCAGGATTTTGATGATGAAAATTCGATTCATTTGTTATCAAGTCTTCCGGTTCATTTGTTAGCAGTTTTACATGCCCCAAAGTCGGTCTTTGCTATGATCAATCGGATGTTTAGCTCTTCCTCGATTTTTCAAACATTATTCCAATTTCCAGGATTGATAATATGTTAAGATTTCGAGAACTATCATCAGATTCAACCGTCTAGGTATTTCAACCGACTGCGTCTGCTCTGTCTCAGTGATTTTTTGGCCGTAAATCTTTTGGTAGTCAAACTCAAGCAACAAAAAAGAAACTCGTCTTCTATACATGGCTTCTCAAGCCCATACATCATCTTCCAAGAATCCCAGGGATCACGACGTCTTCCTAAGTTTTAGAGGTGAAGAAACCCGCACAACCTTCACCGATCACCTCTATTCTGCCCTGATGCGAATAGGAATTCGCACCTTCCGAGATGAAAATCAGCTCCCTAAAGGAGAGAATATTTCTGAGAAGTTAATCACTGCCATTCGTGGATCCAAGTTTTCCATTGTTGTTTTCTCTAAAGGCTATGCTTTTTCTAGGTGGTGCCTTGATGAACTCGTCGAGATCGTGGACTGTGCAAAAACTAGAGACCACACTCTTATTCCTATCTTCTATCATGTGGAGCCCTCTGATGTCCGAAAACAAGAAAGAACTTTTGCCAGTGCATTCACTGGGTGTGAAGAATACGACGGATATGAGACTCGGTTTCAAGCAAATATGGAGAGAGTACACAGGTGGAGAGAAGCTCTTTGCTATGCTGGGAATTGTGCTGGTTGGATTCTGAGTAATTGTGAAAATAGGTTGTCTCGAGTTACCCGTGTTTTTTCTTGCATTTATTAGTGGTTTTTAAATCTTTTCTTTAATTGCTTGCCTTGACTCCAATGCTAGGATAACAATATCGACTCTTCTCCTTTTTTTATTATTTTATTTACTGGTGCTTAGTGTTATTTATTTCGATTTTCCTGTATTTGTTAGGTATGAATCAAAAATTATCGACGAGGTGGTTGAAGAAGTTTTCATGAAAGTCAAGCCTGTTGGATTAGATGTTGCCAAATACCCTGTAGGATTAGATTCTCGTGTCAAACAAATGAAAGATCTATTAAAGCTCGAAGTAGGCGATGTTCACATTATTGGCATTTATGGGATGGGTGGTATAGGTAAAACAACCTTAGCCAAAGCTGTCTATAACCAAATATGTGATGGATTTGAAGGAAGTTGTTTTCTTTCGAACGTTAAAGAAAACTCACAAAGATGTGATGGTGTAGTCCGTTTACAAGAACAACTTCTTTCTAATATCTTGAAAGCAAAGAATTTCAAGATTGATGATATTGACGGAGGAATCAAATTGATAGTGGATAGAATTCAGGGCAAAAGGATTCTTGTTGTTCTTGATGATATAGATGATATGAAACAAGTATATAATTTAGTTCAGAGCTTTGGATGGTTTGGTTCGGGAAGTAGAGTGATTGCAACCACAAGAGATGCCCATTTTCTAACTCAATTGGGAGTAAAAGAAAGATATAAGGTTGAAATCTTGAACCAATTAGAATCTCTTCAACTTTTCAGTTGGCAAGCTTTTGGAATGTCTCATCCAAGAGAAGGTTATCAGGGAGTTTCAGCTTGTGCAGTGAAGTATGCAGGAGGACTTCCACTAGCTCTGGAGGTTTTAGGTTCTTTTCTATCAAAAAGAACCATTGATGACTGGAAAGAAAAGTTGGAAGAGTTGCGAAGAACTCCCGATGACAAGATTCAAAGAATCATAAGAACAAGCTTTACGTCTTTGAGTATGAATGCTAAGAACATATTTCTTGATATCACATGTTTTTTCATTGATATGAAGAAAGAAAATGTGATTGAAATATTCAAGGGCCGTGGTCTCACTCCAGGTATTAGTATTGGTATTCTCATTGAGAGGTCGCTCGTGACAATTGTTGACAAAAGGTTGAGAATGCATGATTTGGTACGAGATGTAGGGAGGGAGATTGTTCGTGAAGAGTCATTTCGTGACCCTGGAAAACGTAGTAGAATATGGTTCCATGAGGACGCTTTAAATGTGCTACGCAATCATACAGTAAGAGGCGTTGATTTGTATATTTCTATTAAATTATTATTAGAATATCTCTGCAGGGCCGATTGAATTAAGATGAATGAGATTCTTATTCAAACAACATTTTTGTTTTTGTAGGGTTCGGATGCAGTGGAAGGTCTCGCTCTAGATCCACGTGGACTTAAAGAAGAACATTTTCAAACTGAAGCTTTTGCAAGCATGAAGAATTTGCAGTTGCTACAAATCAATGGTGCACATATCAGTGGATGTTTCAAGCAGTTATCCGGAGAGCTAAGATGGCTTAGTTGGCATAAGTGCCCCTTAAAACTTCTTCCGAAAAATTTTCATCTACAGCACCTTGTTGTACTTGAAATGCAGTGCAGTAATGTCAAACAAGTTTGGAAGAAGAACAATATGGTATAACAAATTTTACAATAATGTCTTTTATTTTTCTGTTGATGTTAAATGTACTACTTACAAGGGCTGCTTTTTTTTTTTTTTTTTTTTTGTATGATTTTCCTTTTACAGGTAATGAATAAGTTGAAAGTCCTTAATCTCAGCTACTCCAGAAATCTTTCCAGATCACCAAACTTCTCTCAAGTCCCAAATTTGGAGAGATTAATACTTAAAGGTTGTACAAGTTTGGTTGAGCTTCACAAGTCTCTTGGCCATCTAAAAGGTCTTGTGCTGTTGGACTTGACGGGATGCGAAAACCTTAGGAACAATAATATTCTTGAATGCATCTCTAAATTAAAATCGCTTGAAACTCTTGGGATGTCTGGCTGCCTAAAATTTAATGAAGTAGTAGAGAAATTTATGGTTTCAAAACAGCAAACCACATATATTATGACACCCTACAATTGTCATTTAAGTAATCTGGGATATTTATCGTCACTGAGATCTATACGACAGTTTTTGGAATTTTGGTGGTCGCATTTATCACTGATGATGATCTCAGGGATAAGGTTGATTTCCCATCTTGGATTTCGTACTTTGGATACACTTGTTCTTAGAAATCAGAATTGTTTCGAGGATCAGATTCTCGTCAAACTTGGGAGTTTAACTTCACTTCGAGTATTGGATTTATCAAAAAACAACTTCCGTGATGTTCCTCATTTCATCAATGACTTTCCTCAGTTAGAAATATTGGTTTTGAAGTTCTGTAATTCTCTTCGCTTGATTTCACATATCCCAAGAAATATTAAGTGTTTAAATTTAAGTGGTTCAACATCAGTGGAAAGGATCTCACTGCCGTTGAATTCAAATATGATGCTTTTTGTTCGCGGCTGCTGTAAACTGGTTGGGATTGAAGGCTTGAGTTCTAGGTCGATCATATACATTGCAGCAGAAGGATGCCACAATCTGTCGTCTTATATATGGAATATGCTGCTTCAGGTACTCTCTCTCTCTCTCTCTCTCTCTCTCTCTCTCTCTGTCTAAACAATTTTTTTTAAATAATTTCCACAGAGTTCCATTGCTTGGCAAACTATCACGTTCTCTGCTGGTGAGATTCCAGATTGGTTCACTCATAAGAGCAATGGATCCTCAATATCTTTTCCCGTACCTTCAGCTTCAGTGGGTGAGATTTGTGGACTAAATATTTGCGTTGTGTATGGAAAGAAGAGAATGTCCCAATTGAGGAACACTAGAGTTCAGATTTGCATCCAAAATAAAACAAGAGGCTATGGATTAAATTTTCGTCTCCGGAGCTCCCTTCCGGTCTATGATTCTGATAGTTTATTTTTATTTCGGCTACATTTTTCAGAAAATACACTTAAGTCCATAGGTCTAGAAAATGAAATAGAGATGGAAAGTGGGGAGGAAATCGAGGTTTCCTGCAATGTTGACGGAGAGGGATTGGTTGAAGTGAAGAAGTGTGGAGCTCATTTTGAGATTTTTGATGTGGAAAAAGAATTAATGGTGATGGCACATAAAGTCCAAGTAGTTTCATGCATGATGAAGGTGTTGGAAGAGGTAGTCACTGAAACTGATTATACTGCATGAATGTAATGGTGGGGGCACATTAATCATCTCATACTATGTGTAGATTTTTAATGGGGCATTGGTAATGGAGCAAAAATTTGGGCCAATACGCCCAATCACTTTGACTATTGTTCGGCTTTAGACCGTATTCGTTTTGTAAAAATTCATGTATCAATTATTTAAAACTATGTAGACCCATGTAGACCCATCATGGAATGCACCAGTGCATTCGAGTTTTTTTTTTTTCTTCCCTTAGACACTAAAAAATGCATTGATTTGAGGCTAGACAGCTACTCCCAAGAATATTTCATCTTAGCTGCCTCAAGGTGCCTATAAAATCCATTAAATATCCATTCTTCTTCGCTACCATCCGTCATTACGAAAGCTTACAATCTCCACTCCAGCATACCTTCCAAAACAAGGCCAACCCACCTATTTTCCCAAGTGGATCAACCACAAAGCAGCCCTCCATCCCCAACTTGTTCTTCAAACCCTCCACTCTTCTTGTTTTCACCATAGTTTCCATCAGAAAAATCAGAATAGACTTCTAATCCTTAACCACATGGCTAAGATCTTGAACTGTCTAAAGGTTCCTAATCCTTTGACAGTTTCAACACAAGGTAATCATTGTTGTTGGTGGGGTTGCTCAGCGGCCTCCACCATATCATTTTCTTTCTCAGCCTCCTCCATTACAATTACTCCTCTTCTATTTCTTTTTCCTCTTCCCTCCGTGTTCCCCCCCTCCTCTATACTACTTATTGCACTTCTTTTCATAGACAAATTAAAGGCTTGAGACTCACTATAACCTTTTGGACCATGTGCCCTCCTCTTCCAAGTTCCAGCTGCTAGTTCTCCCCTACATCATCATCTTGCTGCAAACTTTTCGAGGACATCTCACGGATGCTAATAGGTGAGATTGCCTCTTTGTATCTTCTTGCAGACTCACTTTGACTGGTACTAGAGAAACAACTGCTTCATTCTCCTTTGATTTCATGGTCACTGAGTCATACCTGTCTCCACTTCTGCTGCACTTCCTCCTTCCTTACTCCCCACCTCATCCCCACCACTAAACATCCATCTAGTTCACCACCTCCATTTTCCTCATGTTCATTAGTAGTAGACTTACTTCCCTTCCATCCGCGAGAATTTTGTCTATCTATCAGACCTGCTACGACTAACCGTTGATGCCCTCATCCAAGGCCCAAACTACCTAGATCCAGCTTCCCCTTGTAAAACCTCCTGACCCACCACCTGAGTAACCCTATTTGGGATGCACTACACAACCACATCAAAAGCAAATCTTGGGTAATTTTCATATCTGAAAGGGATCCAAACTCTGCTTCCGTTCAAAATCAATTGTCCTCCCTCGAGCTAAAGGTTTTGTTAATTCACACTCCACCTTCACCCGACCCCAAGCCAGTTCATCCTCATTCTCTTCCACTTCTAAGACTCTCTTGATTGTCTTGCCAATAACTTCTCCCATCTTGCAATTCATCCCTCCCAAAGGTAAATTATACATCTAGATCCAGAAGCTTCCTTTGAGACATCAAGCAGATTAGCCTGTGTACGATCATCTAACCTTCAGTGCAAAAAGATAACTGTCAAACAGCATTGGACAGGCAACTAGAACTCTGTCCCCATCTCCCTGATTCGCAAATGTCAATACGAAACAATTCACTCCAATGTCCATAAACTCCATACACTTGTTTACTCGTCATATTTTTCCATCGTTCTCCTCACTTCGTCCTTTCCAATGGGTCAATCAGAACATATTTTTCCTGCTAAACTCCTTTTCCCTTTCTTTTGCAACTCCTCCCATGTCTCCTAAATCTACTGCAATTGGTGGTACCTCTTCTTCATTCAGTTGCTAACGCTCCCATTCTACCTCTATCTCCTTCATCATTGCCCACCGCAACCATCATAAGTGGCAAACTCACCTCTCCTTATTCCCTGAAGGATAATAGAAGATTAACTAACTTCTCCTCTACCGCCTTCTAGAGCCAAGAGAGGGAAGCTTCTGTTCTAAATACTTATAACAGTCATTTTCGTGCATCTGAAAATTCAAGATATATATATATATATATTGTCAGACCACGTAAATTTAATATATGTATGTGTACATAAATTGATTCTAATTTTTATTTTTCTCCTATACCTCCTAACGCGTTGCACCCGTCATTATCCTCGGGCCGTTTTGCCCATTGGAGTGCTTGTTTTTAGACTGTTGCCAACTTGTTACGTCCGCAACTATAAGCTCTTTGGTAAGTCACGAAAGTAAGCCAGTTGAATTTTCTTTTAACCAACAATTGATAAGGTGATTAGCGCATCAAGCGATACACAGGCCGGGTAGGACAAAAGTAATATTAACAAGGAAAAACTAGGTAGATCTTTTTTTTCCCTTAGATACTAAAAAATGCACGGATTTGACTTTTTTTCTTTAAACTATTTGAAAAAATATATATATATATCGAGAATTATCGGTGCATTCTCATCGGTCGACCATCGAATGAGCTATACTTCCTTCGGCTCAATTTAGACCCAAGGTCTCGCTCTAGATTCAGCTGGACTTAAAAGATGAACATTTTCAAACTGAAGCTTTTGCAAGCATGAAGAATTTGCAGTTGCTACAAATCAATGGTGCACATATCAGTGGATGTTTCGAGAAGTTATTCCGAGAGATAAGATTGCTTAGTTGGCATAAGTGCCCCTTAAAACTTCTTCCGGAAAATTTTCATCTAGAGCACCTTGTTGTACTTGAAATGCAGTGCAGTAATGTCAAACAAGTTTGGAAGAAGAACAATATTGTATAACAAATTTTACAATAATGTCTTTTATTTTTCTTTTGATGTTAAATGTACTACTTACAAGGGCTTCTTCTTATTTAATTTTTTTTTACGATTTTCTTTTTACAGGTAATGAATAAGTTGAAAGTCCTTAATCTCAGCTACTCGAGAAATCTTTCCAGATCACCAAACTTCTCTCAAGTCCCAAATTTGGAGAGATTAATACTTAAAGGTTGTACAAGCTTGGTTGAGCTTCACAAGTCTCTTGGCCATAGAAAAGATCTTGTGCTGTTGGACTTGACGGGATGCGAAAGCCTTAGGAACAATAATATTCTTGAATGCATCTCTAAATTAAAATCGCTTGAAACTCTTGGGTTGTCTGGCTGCCTAAAATTTAATGAAGTAGTAGAGAAATTTATGGTTTCAAAACAGCAAACCGCATATATTATGACACCCTACGATGATTATTTAAGTAATCTTGGACATTTATCGTCACTGAGATCTATACGACAGTTTTTGAAATTTTGGTGGTCGCATTTATCACTGATGATGATCTCAGGGACAAGGTCAATTTCCCATTTTGGATTTCGTACTCTGGATAGACTTGTTCTTAGAAATCACAATTTTTTCGAGGATCAGGTTCTCGTTGAACTTGGGAGTTTAACTTCACTTCGAATATTGGATTTGTCAAAAAACAACTTCCGTGATATTCCTCATTTCATCAATGACTTTTGAATTTTTGTAATTCTCTTCTCTCGATTTCACATATCCCAGAAAACATCAAGTTTTTAAATTTAAGTGGTTCAACATTAGTGGAAAGGATCTCATTACCTTCGAATTCAAATTTGATGCTTTCTGTTCGCGACTGCTGTAAACTGGTTGAGATTGAAGGCTTAAGTTCTAGGTCGATCATATACATTGCAGCAGAAGGATGCCACAATCTGTCGTCTTATCTATGGAATATGCTGCTTCAGGTACTCTCTCTCTCTCTCTCTCTCTCTCTCTCTCTCCGAACAATTTTTTTTAAATAATTTCCAGAGTTCCATTTCTTGGCAAAATATCACGGTCTCTGCTGGTGAGATTCTAGATTGGTTCACTCATAAGAGCAATGGATCCTCAATATCTTTTCCCGTACCTTCAGCTTCAGTGGGTGAGATTTGTGGACTAAATATTTGTGTTGTGTATATTCGTCGCTCAAGAGAATGTCCCAATTGAGGAACACTAGACTTCAGATTTGCATCCAAAATAAAACAAGAGGCTATGGATTACATATTCGTCGCTCCCCTGAATTTTCGGTCTATGATTCCCATACTTTATATTTAGTGCGGCTACATTTTACAGAAAATACACTTAAGCCCATAGGTCTAGAAAAAGAAATAGAGATGGAAAGTGGGGAGGAAATCGAGGTTTCCTGCGAAGTTTATAGAGAGAGATTGATTGAAGTGAAGAAGTGTGGAGCTCATTTTCAGATTTTTTATGGAGAAAAAGAATTAATGGAGATGGCACGTGCAGTCCAAGTAGCTTCATGCATGATGAAGGTGTTTGATGAGGTAGTCACTGAAACTGATGATACTGCATGCAGGTAATGGTGCCTCCGAAAATGAAGAAAGTGGTTAAGAAGAATGCATTGGCAACTTGCATTGAGTTATACATACGGGGAATTTGAGAATCTGAACATGAATTAATTGACGGAGAGAATAAATGCCATAAGGATGAGAGGAATTAGAGGAAGTACATTAATTGCCATTGTTGAAAATTGCTTGTAATTGAACTGTGTATTGTTGAAAGACTCTGTTTTGAAGCACCATATTGTAGTTTTGAAAGACTATATTGGCTGTTGGCTGTTGGCCGCCATGGTGTAATACCTGATCTGATGAAATGAATGTGTTTGGATAAATGGAAAGTGAATGCAAATAAAATACAAATGTGCCACAGCTGTCCACCTCCAATTGCTGTTTTGCTAATTTATTTTTCCATTGAAGCAATTTCATACCTCCAATTTTACAGTTTAATTTATAATCCAACAATGCAATCATGTCACGACTTTATTGAAATAATATCTCCATTTCACATAGATTAGTAATATAATTATAATAAATTTGTAAATTGATCAATTTTCTTTGGGAGAATGCACACTACAGTTTGGCGACCTACTAAAGACAATTTTTTATTTTTTTTCTCCCAAAACAAAAGTACTCTTTTATTGATAACCTCCTTTATCCACATAAATGAATAAAAACGTTCTCTTTTAAGCAAGATTAATAACATTACAAAAGATGAACATATACAAAGTGTTATTGCTGTGTTGTACGGCCTGGTCAACTCTGAAATTTCCAAACAACCTGTTTTGCACAAGGGATGAGTAGGTGGGCGGTGGAGACCTGAAACCACTCAAATAGCCGTGTCTTTATCATTTTCCATGACTCATCTTTGCCTATTGCATACAAATGTAAATACTCCCAGCATATTGAGAATCTTGAGAATGACAATCAGACACATAAAAGGATTTATTCCCATAAATAAATCTTTCCAAATGGATTGAATTTGAAAATGGTAAAATGTACTAAAATTAATGATAGGTTGAGAGAAGAAATAGTTAAAAAAATAATAATTTTTTTGAGAATTTAAAACATGCAAATAAATTTGGCTTCATGGCGTACAGAGTTGTTGACATAAGACATGGGTGAATTTTGCATTCTCGGACTAACAATAGAATACACAAATTTTCAGGAGAGTTGTGTCAAATGAAGAATATTAGTTTATTTTTTAAATTAAATTATGGTATGTCTACTTGTTTGAATAGTAAAATTATTTCATCCTTTTTTATTTTATCTCATTATTATAACTTTTAAAATTTTTACATTAAATATAATATACAATTCAATTTTTTCAAATATCAAAATAATAATAATATTTTATATATATTTTATTCAATTTTCAATTTTTATTTCAACTCATTTCAACTTATTATCCAAACTGCACTTAAGTGTATTTTATATATAATAAAATAAAGAAAATTATATATAAATATAAAAAATTATAAATGCAGATAGTAGTCCAGTTCAATTTAAATCAATTGTCAAAATATGAAAATCATTACCGCATTAATTTAAAACCGATTTCGATTCTTAAGAAACTTTACCAAAACAGAGGGCTTACAAATTGACTGACCCAGTTTAACCGATTTCCAGGAATTTTTATGTATTTCATCCTTAGGAAAGTTACGAGACATTAAATACGTTTGGATTGATGCCGTTAAGGTATTTTTATTGAAATTTGAGAAACTAGTAAAGTCTATTGAAGTGAGTTTTACTTTTTTTTTTTATAAATAATTATTTAATTATATATATAATTAAATATAATGATTCCCAACTTAAAGAAAACAAAAATTTTTTCATTTATTCCAAAATTTTCCAAACAAAACATGTACAAACAATAAAGAAAACTACTATTTTTAACCCACCAAAAGTTCATAATTCTAAATATAGTCTAACTTTAAACTATTATTGGTCATCCACTTCAATTTGCTCTTTCTATGATATTCTTAAACAAGAGGATGTATAACTTTTGATCCATTGAGAAGTACATAAATCTACCAATTGAATACGTTACAAATGATCTAAAATTTTTTCCAACAATTCAGTGTCATACCCCATCAAATTCCTGAAAAATCACAACCAACCACCCGATCAATAACTTAAATGCAATACTTTGATCCTATTGATCAGCTATGTCTATTCACGCATTACATGACCATTGATAAGTAATTGCCAATAGATACTAAAGTAAAACGTAGTTGGCAACTACAAACATTTCGCATCCTTGATTGAATTTGCGAGCACACCAACCATCCACCCCCTCACATACAAAGCTGAGACCCCATATCCAATTAATTAAATGCTCCGGCCAGTTCCACACAAGGTAATTAGGTAAAGAAACCTCCTAAAGCAATGGTTCTCACCAGGAGCGGAACTAAAATTTAATGTTTGGGAGAGGGACGATTGACAAAGTATGTTTTATGCTAGTATGTATTTTTTGCACATGACTATATACAAATAACAATAATCATACGTCATAAAATTATATACAAAAAATATATGCCTATAAATTATTTTATAACATAATTTTCTTTAAGATTCCGTAATTCACTAGCTAGAGACCATTGCAAAAAAATTAAAAATAAAATAAAGTAAAATAAACTTAAATTAAAAATAAAATAAAGTAAAATAAAATAAAATAATCTATAAATGAAGTTCATACATTATTTTTGTACATCTCTTGATAAAATTGGATGAAGACTCAAAAATTAATCTTTTCTCATAAAACATTAAATTGCATTTTTTTATGCATGACATAAGCATGATATATGCATGACATCATTAAAAGCTTTAATTTGGAAAATTATATTTTGAATGTGCATGACATATGCAATGATCTCATTAAAAACTTTATTTTCAAAATTATATTTTACGTGTGCATGACATATGCAATGACTTCATTCAAAAATTTGAATTTTGAAAATTGAATTGTATATGCAATGACTTCATCAAAATTTGAATTTTGAATTTGAAACATGATTGAGTGTGACTCATTAGTCTATAAATAGCTCATTTGTGTTTTTCAAAAATCACAACAACAAGAGCTTACACCTCTATTGCTAAGTTTTGTATCATTCTTTTTAAACTCTGATTCTCTATTTTCTAAAATTTTGAGCTTTAATTCTTGTTCTTTTTTAGAGAGATATAGGTTGAGCTATAATGTTTCTATCTCACTCATTGAGGAGTGTACTTTGATAGTCTATCCACTATCAACTCTTATATCAGTAAGATGATGCGTATAACCCTTATGTCTGTAGAAGGTGTTCTACACAGGGAATAGTTAAATCACCAAGCGTGAGGTGATTGGAAGTGTAGAGGGTATTCTACACGGATTCTTTGGAGCGGTGCTGCTCAAAAGTGTAATAGGTTTCTATCTCCACCTAAAGGAGATTGACTAGTGAATTTGGGATCCTTAAGGTGTAGCTTGATGCGAGGACGTAGGCAGTGGAGCTGAACCTCGTAAAAATACTGAGTTTGCTTTTTCTTACCCTACTCTTTACATTTCTTGCTGCTTTATGTTCTGTTTATATTTTATATTGTATATTTGATTTATAAGTGTTAATTTTTATAATATAACGCAATTCACTCCCCTTCTTGTGTTAGTCATCTGGGCAACAATATTCAACCCAGATATTGTGATTAAAAGACAAAACTTTAATAACTCAAAACCTCAGAAAAAAAATAATAACCATATAATATTAATTGTCACAATCAGAAACAAGATTTTACTTGCGTTTTGGACCAAGAAGAATCATATGAATTCATATCATGTTCGCATGAATAAGCCAGATTTCAAGTAATTACACTAGTCATGATCCACCAAACCAATGTTTCTTTTTAAATTTTTCTGGGATAAATTGAAGTAAATTAAAGAAATGTGCTTTGGTTTTCATAAATTTAATGTGTTATTGTGGATTTCAATTTTGTTTCCTTCTTGTCTTTTTGCCTTCAATTTGCTTTCAATTGACGAACACCACATTAATTTATTTATATAGAACGTTAAACTTCACACAAGCAATCTGATATTAATTTACTTTCCCAATAATCTGGCAGTAGAATACAAATTCCCAATCCTTTTCTTTTTTCATATCTCGACCAAAAAAGAACGAAAAAGGAAGGGTCTGGAGTTTAATTTTCATTGGTAGTTTCCCATACCAAAAGAATTAGCTAGCTAGGAAAATAATATTGAAATTATATAAATAGGGTGAAAGGCCAACGGCAACCACGATGTATATATAGACTATTTTTTTTTTTTCTTACAGAGATAATTAGGTTGAAATAGGATCCTATTAAATGAGCAATTAAAGTTTCCTAGTGAGAACGAAAGAAGATTGCTTAATTTCTAAGAGATAGCAATTAAAGTCTAAACGACGTGTTGGAGACGCATCGTTACTCTCGTTAATTTGGAGGTCTTCATCAATCTCCATTTTTCAGACATTATTTCAGGATTGATAACTCTCATCGGATTCAAGCGATTTCAAACGACTGCCTTGCTCTGTTTCATGCGATTACTCCCACAATAATGACTGAGCTTCTAGATAAAATATTTGGGGATCCTATAATTTCTGGTCGTATGAAAACGGTATATTTCCAGGTATTTCCAGGATTTTGACGATGAAAATTCGGTTCATTTGTTAGCAGGTTTACATGCTCCAAAGTCGGTCTTTGCTATGATCAATCGGATGTTTAGCTCTTCCTCGATTTTTCAAACATTATTTCAATTTCCGGGATTGATAATACGTTAAGATTTCGAGAACTCTCATCAGATTCATCCGTCTAGGTATTTCAACCGACTGCCTCTGCTCTGTCTCAGTGATTTTTTGGCCGTAAATCTTTTGGTAGTCAAACTCAGGCAACAAAAAAGAAACTCGTCTTCTATACATGGCTTCTCAAGCCCATACATCATCTTCCAAGAATCCCAGGGATCACGACGTCTTCCTAAGTTTTAGAGGTGAAGAAACCCGTACAACCTTCACCGATCACCTCTATTCTGCCTTGATGCGAATAGGAATTCACACCTTCCGAGATGAAAATCAGCTCCCTAAAGGAGAGAATATTTCTGAGAAGTTAATCACTGCCATTCGTGGATCCAAGTTTTCCATTGTTGTTTTCTCTAAAGGCTACGCTTTTTCTAGGTGGTGCCTTGATGAACTTGTCGAGATCGTGGACTGCAAAAACTAGAGACCACACTCTTATTCCTATCTTCTATCATGTGGAGCCCTCTGATGTCCGAAAACAAGAAAGAACTTTTGCCAGTGCATTCAATGGGTGTGAAGAATACGACGGATATGAGACTCGGTTTCAAGCAAATATGGAGACAGTACAGAGGTGGAGAGAAGCTCTTAGCTATGCTGGGAATTGTGCTGGTTGGATTCTGAGTAATTGTGAAAATAGGTTGTCTCTAGTTACCCATGTTTTTTCTTGCATTTATTAGTGGTTTTTAATCTTTTCTTTAATTGCTTGCCTTGACTCCAATGCTAGGATAATAATATCGACTCTTCTCCTTTTTTTATTATTTTATTTACTGGTGCTTAGTGTTATTTATTTCGAATTTCCTGTATTTGTCAGGTATGAATCAAAAATTATCGAAGAGGTGGTTGAAGAAGTTTTCATGAAAGTCAAACCTGCTGGATTAGATGTTGCCAAATACCCTGTAGGATTAGATTCTCGTGTCAAACAAATGAAAGATCTATTAAAGCTCCAAGTAGGCGATGTTCACATCATTGGCATTTATGGGATGGGTGGTATAGGTAAAACAACTTTAGCCAAAGCTGTCTATAACCAAATATGTGATGGATTTGAAGGAAGTTGTTTTCTTTCGAACGTTAAAGAAAACTCACAAAGATGTGATGGTGTAGTCCGTTTACAAAAACAACTTCTTTCTAATATCTTGAAAGCAAAGAATTTCAAGATTGATGATATTGACGGAGGATTCAAATTGATAGAGGATAGAATTCAGGGCAAAAGGATTCTTGTTGTTCTTGATGATATAGACGATATGAAACAAGTATATAGTTTAGTTCAGAGCTTTGGATGCTTTGGTTCGGGAAGTAGAGTGATTGCAACCACAAGAGATGCCCATTTTCTAACTCAATTGGGAGTAACAGAAAGATATAAGGTTGAAATCTTGAACCAATTAGAATCTCTTCAACTTTTCAGTTGGCAAGCTTTTGGAATGTCCCATCCAAGAGAAGGTTATCAGGGAGTTTCAGCTTGTGCAGTGAAGTATGCAGGAGGACTTCCACTAGCTCCGGAGGTTTTAGGTTCTTTTCTATCAAAAAGAACCATTGATGACTGGAAAGAAAAGTTGGAAGAGTTGCGAAGAACTCCCGATGACAAGATTCAAAGAATCATTAGAACAAGCTTTACGTCTTTGAGTATGAATGCTAAGAACATATTTCTTGATATCACATGTTTTTTCATTGATATGAAGAAAGAAAATGTGATTGAAATATTCAAGGGCCGTGGTCTCACTCCAGGTATTAGTATTGGTATTCTCATTGAGAGGTCGCTCGTGACAATTGTTGGCAAAAGGTTGAGAATGCATGATTTGGTACGAGAGGTAGGGAGGGAGATTGTTCGTGAAGAGTCATTTCGTGACCCTGGAAAACGTAGTAGAATATGGTTCCCTGAGGACGCTTTAAATGTGCTACGCAATCATACAGTAAGAGGCGTTGATTTATATATTTATATTAAATTATGATCAGAATATCTCTGCAGGGCCGATTGAATTAAGATGAATGAGATTCTTGTTCAAACAACATTTTTGTTTTTGTAGGGTTCGGATGCAGTGGAAGGTCTCGCTCTAGATCCACGTGGACTTAAAGAAGAACATTTTCAAACTGAAGCTTTTGCAAGCATGAAGAATTTGCAGTTGCTACAAATGAATGGTGCGCATATCAGTGGATGTTTCAAGCAGTTATCCGGAGAGCTAAGATGGCTTAGTTGGCATAAGTGCCCCTTAAAACTTCTTCCGAAAAATTTTCATCTAGAGCACCTTGTTGTACTTGAAATGCAGTGCAGTAATGTCAAACAAGTTTGGAAGAAGAACAATATGGTATAACAAATTTTACAATAATGTCTTTTATTTTTCTGTTGATGTTAAATGTAATACTTACGAGGGCTGCTTCTTATTTAATTTTTTTTTTGTACGATTTTCTTTTTACAGGTAATGAATAAGTTGAAAGTCCTTAATCTCAGCTACTCCATAAATCTTTCCAGATCACCAAACTTCTCTCAAGTCCCAAATTTGGAGAGATTAATACTTAAAGGTTGTACAAGCTTGTTTGAGCTTCACAAGTCTCTTGGCCATCTAAAAGGTCTTGTGCTGTTGGACTTGACGGGATGCAAAAACCTTAGGAACAATAATATTCTTGAATGCATCTCTAAATTAAAATCGCTTGAAACTCTTGGGTTGTCTGGCTGCCTAAAATTTAATGAAGTAGTAGAGAAATTTATGGTTTCAAAATAGCAAACCACATATATTATGACACCCTACGATGGTCATTTAAGTAATCTTGGATATTTATCGTCACTGAGATCTATACGACAGTTTTTGGAATTTTGGTGGTCGCATTTTTCACTGATGATGATCTCAGGGACAACGTCGATTTCCCATTTTGGATTTCGTACTCTGGATAGACTTGTTCTTAGAAATCACAATTTTTTCGAGGATCAGGTTCTCGTTGAACTTGGGAGTTTAACTTCACTTCGAATATTGGATTTATCAAAAAACAACTTTCGTGAAGTTCCTCATTTCATCAATGACTTTCCTCGATTAGAAGTATTAGTTTTGATGTTTTGTAATTCTCTTCTCTCGATTTCACATATCCCAGAAAACATCAAGTTTTTAAATTTAAGTGGTTCGGCATCAGTGGATAGGATCTCATTTCCTTCGAATTCAAATCTGATCCTTGTTGTTCGCGGCTGCTGTAAACTGGTTGAGATTGAAGGCTTAAGTTCTAGGTCGATCATATACATTGCAGCAGAAGGATGCCACAATCTGTCGTCTTATATATGGAATACGCTGCTGCAGGTACTCTCTCTCTCTCTCTCTCTCTCTCTCTCTCTGAACAATTTTTTTTAAATAATTTCCGCAGAGTTCCATTTCTTGGCAAAGTATCAAGTTCCCTGCTAGTGAGATTCCAGATTGGTTCACTCATAAGAGCAATGGATCCTCATTATCTTTTCCCATACCTTCAGCTTCATTGGGTGAGATTTGTGAACTAAATATTGGCGTTGTGTATGGGAAGAAGAAAATGTCCCAATTGAGGAACACTAGACTTCGGATTTGCATCCAAAATAAAACAAGAGGCTATGGAATACATATTGGTCACCTCCCTGAAATTCCAGTCTATGATTCCGATACTTTATTTTTAGCGCGGCTACATTTTATAGAAAATACACTTAAGCCCATAGGTCTAGAAAAAGAAATAGAGATGGAAAGTGGGGAGGAAATTGAGGTTTCCTGCGAAGTTGATAGAGAGAGATTGATTGAAGTGAAGTAGTGTGGAGCTCATTTTCAGATTTTTTATGGAGAAAAAGATTTAATGGAGATGGCACGTGCAGTCCAAGTAGCTTCATGCATGATGAAGGTGTTTGATGAGGTAGTCACTGAAACTGATGATACTGCATGCAGGTAATGGTGCCTCCGAAAATGAAGAAAGTGGTTAAGAAGAATGCATTGGCAACTTGCATTGAGTTATACATACGGGGAATTTGAGAATCTGAACATGAATTAATTGACAGAGAGAATAAATGCCATAAGGATGAGAGGAATTATCCACATAAATTAATAAAAACTTTCTCTTTTAAGCAAGATTAATAACATTACAAAAGATGAACATATACAAAGTGTTATTGCTGTGTTGTACGGCCTGGTCAACTCTGCAATTTCCAAACAACCTGTTTTGCACAAGGGATGAGTAGGTGGGCGGTGGAGACCTGAAACCACTCAAATAGCCGTGTCTTTATCATTTTCCATGACTCATCTTTGCCTATTGCATACAAATGTAAATACTCCCTGCATATTGAGAATCTTGAGAATGACAATCAGACACATAAAAGGATTTATTCCCATAAATAAATCTTTCCAAATGGATTGAATTTGAAAATGGTAAAATGTACTAAAATTAATGATAGGTTGAGAGAAGAAATAGTTAAAAAAATAATAATTTTATTGTTTACTAAGATTAATACTAAGATTTATAATTAATATATAAGTGTATTTGCAAATAAAAAAATTAATTATATTAAAATATATAATATTATATTAATATTTCAACTTAGAAATGGCTAGACTAATGTAGACTATCTAGCTAAACCATGTAGATTATAGGCAAAAGAGTAAATTTTAACTTCAATTAGGACTTAATAATAACTAGACTATTACTAATGCTCTTACAATACGAAAAGCCCCTCCCAACACGCTCAAGTGGCATAAAAGTCCAAATTGCTTGGCAATATGAGAAGCAGCTTCTATGGTATTTATTTGTCCATTTGGGATGGCGATCAGAATTCAAAAGTCAAAAACGTCTGATTAATCCATTCTCATTCGTGCAAATCAAAATAAGTCCGCGGAGTTAAGTTGAAACTGAACTAAGTTGAATGAATGTGTTAGAATTTGAAAAAGTTAAATTATTTATTATATTTTATATGAAAATTTGAAATATATATATATGAAAATTTGAAAAAGTTGTAATGATAAGATGAAATGAGTTAAGAAGAGTTTAGATTCAAATTTAGGCTTCATGGCGTACAGAGTTGTTAACATAAGACATGGGTGAATTTTGCATTCTCGGACTAACAATAGGATAGACAAATTTTGAGGAGAGTTGTGTCAAATGAAGAATATTAGTTTATTTTTTAAATTAAATTGTGGTATGTATACTTGTTTGGATAATAAAATTATTTCATCCTATCTTATTTTATCTCATTATTACAACTTTTAAAATTTTTAACATTAAATATAATATACAATTCAATGTTTTCAAATATCAAAATAATAATAATATTTTATATATATTTTATTCAATTTTCAATTTTTATTTCAACTCATCTCAACTTATTATCCAAACTGCACTTAAGTGTATTTTATATTATGTTAATTAGCAATTTAGCATATAATATATAAAAAATTATATATATATATATATATAAAAATTATAAATGCAGATGGTAGTCCAGTTCAATTTAAATCAATTGTCAAAATATGAAAATCATTACCGCATTAATTTAAAAACGATTTCGATTCTTTAGGTCCCGCTTGGATTCGGAGATAAGATGAGTTGAGATGAGTTTAGTTTATTTTTTAATATTATTATTATTTTAGGATTTGAAAAATGTGTGTTGGGATTTGAAAAATGTGTATTGAAATTTGAAAAAGGTATATAGGAATTGGTGCTTTATATAAAAAATTATAAAAATATATTAATAAAATGAAGATGAGTTGAGATGAGTTGAGCTCACCTTCGAATACAAACGAGGCAGGAAACGTTACCAAAACAGAGGGCTTACAAATTGACTGACCCAGTTTAACCGATTTTTTTATTTTTATGCATTTTTTACCCCTAGCTAGGAAAGTTACGAGACATTAAATACGTTTGGATTGATGCCGTTAAGGTATTTTTATTGAAATTTGAGAAACTAGTAAAGTCTATTGAAGTGACTTTTACTTTATTTTTTTATAAATAATTATTTAATTATATATATAATTAAATATAAAGATTCCCAACTTAAAGAAAACAAAATTTTTTTCATTTATTCCAAATTTTTCAAAACAAAACATGTACAAACAGTAAAGAAAACTACTATTTTTAACCCACCAAAAGTTCATAATTCTAAATATAGTCTAACTTTAAACTATTATTGGTCATCCACTTCAATTTGCTCTTTCTACGATATTCTTAAACAAGAGGATGTATAACTTTTGATCCATTGAGGAGTACATAAATCTACCAATTGAATACGTTACAAATGATCTAAAATTTTTACCAACAATTCAGTGTCATACCCCCATCAAATTCCTGAAAAATCACAACCAACCACCCGATCAATAACTTAAATGCAATACTTTGTTCCTATTGATCAGCTATGTCTATTCACGCATTACATGACCATAGATAAGTAATTGCCAATAGATACTAAAGTAAAACGTAGTTGGCAACTACAAACATTTCGCTACCTTTGATTGAATTTGCGAGCACACCAACCATCCACCCCCTCACATACAAAGCTGAGAACACATATCCAATTAATTAAATGCTCCGGCCAGTTCCACACAAGGTAATTAGGTAAAGAAACCTCCTAAAGCGACGGTTCTCACCAGTGGCATAACTAAAATTTAATGTTTGGGGGAGGGACGATTGACAAAGTATGTTTTATGCTAATATGTATTTTTTGCACGTGACTATATACAAATAACAATAATCATACGTAATAAAATTATATACAAAAAATATATGCCTATAAATTATTTTATAAAATAATTTTCTTTAAGATTCCGTAATTCACTAGCTAGAGACTATTGCAAAACAATTAAAAATAAAATAAAATAAAATAAAATAAACTTAAGATTTTTCCTTCACATTAAGCTCGACGATGATTTTTCATAAAATAGTGAAATTTTTGACAATTTTTTTTTTTCAATATAAACTAGCAAATGATAATTTTTTGAGTATTGGGGGGGCAATTTTTATTTTTTTATAATTTGAGGGAGTGATTTTAATTATAAAGAATGGAAAAAAGCCTTTTGTTGGAGAAGCATTGGGCAAAAGCAATGTTCATACTGATCCTTATGTACCCTGCATCCAGTTAAGCGGTAGTTCATGCATAGGCAACATAAAAACAATCATTCAGTCATTTAATCCAAAGCAAAAAAATAACTGGTAGAATTCAATTGCTACTTTCAGAGAATGGAGTAGAATTATCAGCACACTTTTGGACATGTGGATGCACAAAGAAGAACCATAAATATCATTTTGAAATCCATGAGAACCAAAAATAATAACAATAATCGTGGCAGATGTTACAAAGAAGAATTTTTGTACTAAATAATTTTCAAAGTCACCAAAAGCTGTTTGATTAGTATAGTAATTTATATATGTATTATGTAGTAGTTAAGGTGTGGTTTCTAACTTCATTTACATTTGCTTGTAGTTTGGTGCATGCATCTCACTTATTCTCTCTTCTAATCCCTCCTATAAACATTTATTGCTAAAATTGGATTCTAAGAGCTTACCAGATTTAGTCAGTGAAGAGGAAGATAAGGACATTATGAATGGTGTCCTTTTCTTCCCATCTAATACAAGATCATATGTGTAGAATATGATCAATAGCACAGAATATTAACGCCGGCTACGGGCTACCATTCTCCAAATAAATTATCCCACCAATCTTAACAACAAAGTTCTATAGATTCTTTTAAGCAAAATATTGAGTACAGCAGGATTTCAGACATTTCGTTTTGTAATAAAAGATCAAGAGAATAAACATAATTAGGAAAAGTGATCAAAAGAAATACAAAGGTTATCTCAAAATGAACTACAGAACACAGGATAGTATAATTACAGGTAAATGAACTACAGAACACAAGGATAGTATAATTACTTTCACGGATCAAAGGAATTTAACAAACAAACATCTTGCATTTAGAGAGGAGAGACCTGCAATTGATCGACCCCAAAAGAACTATAGGTAAATGAACTACAGAACACAACATTTTGAAGTTTTGTTCAAATGGTATTTATAGGAATGGAAGCAATGTTAGACCTGTTTGTTCAAGGTGCTTTACCAGATCTTTAGTTTTATCCTTCTCCTGTTTAAGTGTTTATCAATGCCAACCCGTAGCATCACAAACGCAAGCTTCCTCACTTTGTTAAAGCTTGAGATAATGTGGTTACATATATATCACAGCAGGTCAAGTGTTTTTGAGTTCTCACTTCTTTCACTTTCTTATCCTAGACAAAAGCAAAATCAACCTGCGCATGATCTAATATAAAATTGGCAGCCCCTGGCCCTGCATCCAGCACAACCTTAAGGACTTGATTAAATTTTCTGTGGGCATTGCAAGCGTACACAAAATTTGAAAGAGATTTTTATTGAAAAGTATAAAAAATAAATATCAAACTATAAAAACAACAATCGTTAAGACATTGATGAGCAAAACAAGACTGGAGAAGAAGTCCAAACAGATCACCTCCATAGCAGTGACCTACTGAGGGCAGTTTGATCCATAAATCCCAATCCCGGAGCCCTGTCAAAGGAATGTACATAGACCCACAAAGAAATAAAGCCACTGAGGGCAGTTTGATCCTGTGCCATCCAAATATAAACAGGTATGAATTAAAAGATTGATCACCAGTTGATATTCTTGCCATTTCATCATGCAAGTTCATATGCAGATATTGATGGTTTGTGGGAGTGGTCACCCAGCTCTAATGAAGACGTCATGAGTTAAAACACACAAAAAAAAAAGGTACAATAGAGGTCTAGTTTTCATGGATTATGCCATTTTTATAAGAAATGATTGACTCTAAGTAAACAATTTTGTTATAGTGATCACTATATATATGTTAATGGAATGATTGCAATCAATTGATTATAAACTATCAGCTTATTTCCGTCTTTTGCGTAATTGATTATAAACTCATGACTTATTAAACAAATTTTTTTTTTTTTTTTTTGAGTCTTCTGGCCTGGCCAGAATAACTCCTGAGATAGAATATGATCATAAATCCACCATAAAAACATAGAAATTATCATAGCACAAATAAAGGTTCAAGATATCGTTTAAATTATGTTGTTACCTAGGAAGGAAAGAAGGAAAAATGGAAAAAATCATGAAAATGAAACTGAGTATATGCTGAAATTTACTTTTTGTATCCTTTTGATCTATAATCTATGTGGACCTATCTCTAGATCTCTCAGCTAACCAGAAAATGGATTTAGAGCAAAAGTTTTCACTAAAACATGCAACTATCTGGTTGCAAAAGGAACTACCAATGATTACCATCACTTCGTAACTGAGACTATTATAAAAAAAAAAAAAAAATCAAAAGCCAAAATCCGGGCAAAAGCAGAGCAATATCTACCCAAAATAGAAGTAATGCTAGCTGTTGAAACCCATAGGCCAGTACTAACAAACTAGACTGTTGAAACTGCTTTACCAAGTAATTAATCCAATAGCTGCACGCCACATGAGTAAGAAGCCTTTAGGTACTCTAGCTACCTAATTTCTAAACAAACAATCCCTTAGATTTTGGGAATCTATTGCTTGCATCTATTTACTTATAATCTTCATTAATTCATAAAGATGTAAAATTACCTTACTAATGGGGTAAGATAACAGAAAGAAGACCAAGTCAAGCAACCCAACTAGGAAAGAAGTTTTGCTAGTACCACGAGTCTTAAAAGGAGGGAAACTTTGCAATGATGAATTTGCTAAAATTCGAGGAATATCAAAGCTGACAGATGGTTTTTCAGGTTGAATAAAGCAAAGACTATAGGGGGCACATGCATGTAACAGCAGAGTAACACTATTGTTGTAACTTCAGCAATTATGGATTCCCCCAGATCCACTGCCAAATTAAAGAGAAAATTATTACCAAAGAAAAGTATTGAATTGCTAATCATAGATTCCCCCAGCTCCACGGCCAATTAGTTCTATTTATATGCGCAAGGCATGTGTTAAAAACAGAAGTAAACCCAATCACGCATAAAATCAAACACAGGCAAACGGATTATGGATCAAAGAATAGAAATGTGAAAAAAAGCAACAGATCCGGGGATTAGGAACAGAAAAGGTGAAACTAAGACAAATTGGGGGTTCATTCGTTAAGAGTTACCTGGTGAACCTAGGTTGGATCCTCCGGTTTTCTCAGAGTGGATGAGCTTTGTCCGGTTTTCTCAGGTTGGATTCTTCAATTTTCTCCGGTTTTCTCACACTTGCATAAGAAAACGATATGAATAAATAGGGAGCTGAATACGATTTTAACAAAAAAAAAAAAATCAATCAATTTAAAGTCTTTCAAACTCGAGCAAGCCAGTTTGACATCCTAAAAAGAAACGAAACGTACTTGAATCCTTCTATCAGCATTCCACTCCATATCCCCGTGACGCACCACGACAATCTCAGCATAAGTCGAATTTAACATGCAGCAAAAAATAAATTAACGTTATAGCTAGAGAGAGAGAAGTCGTTTAATGGAGGAATGAGAAAAGGGGGGTCGGTTCAGAGATAGAATCACCGTCGGACATGACGACGAGAAAATGTGAAGCTTGGAGGTGGAGGTATGAAGATTGATTGGCCGTGAAGCTGAAGCGAAGAGTGAAGACGGCGGTGCTGGAATGATCAGAAACCTCCGTGCAAAACCAGAGCGAGAGAGAGATGGGAAATAAGAGAGAAAGAAAGAGAGGGAAAATGGGGACGCATAACGGGCTAAGTGCGTAAAAGAAGAAAACTATTTCCGGCGACCTAACATCGTAGGAAATAATATATAATTCTCGCGTCGTAGCCACAAATTAGGAAAGGAATAAACAAGCAGCTTATTTTCGGCGATAAATAAGTTGCGGGAAATAAAAATAGTCCCATTTACTGTTCCTTTTGGGCTCGCAAGGCCCCTTGGCGTTGGCTGGAAGACCACGATTGTTTGCGGATTTGGTGTCACAAATACCTCAAGCCATTCATGAGGTGGTTATGCCCTTTCGTGTTTCGACACTCCAAAGTTTTGGATGGTGATGTATTTGTATAGTTTATGAAAGAAGAATTGGAGAAGTCTGCAATGCCTTTTGCTAACAATAAACACCAAACAACAGAAGAATAAGCTAGAAGGTTGTGGAAACAACAAAGGTTGGTTGGAGGCTTTCTTAAAGAAGAAGAAAGCTGCTGGTGATCTGCGCCGAGACAACTTGGAAGACGCTAGAGAGTTGTTGGAGGCGGAACCGGCGGGGAGGACAGTTGGAGGACAATTGGAGAACAGTTGGTAGTGGCGCCGGATTTTCTCCACCGCCATTGAACTCATGTGACACACTGACTTGTTTTGCTCTATAAATACATGTAGTTGTGTATGTGTTTTTGTGGGTGGTTTTGGTGAGGGTTAAGCACCAATCTGGTGAGAGATTGTGTTCTGAGAGTTGACAGAAAGTTGTAACATTTGGTTTTGTGAAATCAAATAAAAATCTCTTCTATTAAAATCTTGGTCCCCAATTTATTTGTGAGCATCCGGTGTCCGCAACATCTTTCTATTTCATCATTGTCATGAAGTGCTAGAGACTCCATGTGATGAGGTGTTCAGGACCAAATGCATGGTATAACGTGTAAAATGGGAGGATTTGTGGAGGGGGAGTCTAGTGGGACCCAAGCACTAGCAACTCCATGTGATGAGGTGCTTGTTATAGAGGAGTTGGGTCCAGATGGTGAAGAGTTGATGCCCCGGTTTCTTTCAGAAGGGCATGTCGATAGTCTTTTGACTGGACAGGAAGAGGCACGAAATCAGTGCTCGAGGGGATAATCCTAGAATTTTATCAAACTCTGAGGGAGAAAGAAAGTTTCCTCATTTGGGGAAAAAAATAGAGTCTCAGATTTCAAAATTGGAAGACGGATGTGCATACAGGTCGTTTTTTGCATAGTTCTACTAGTGCTCCGAGCAGGCTCTCGACTGAATTTATGATTGATAAGATTTTGTTTTGGAATTTCAAGGTCTTGAAACCTTGAAAAAAAGACTTCCATCTCTACTAGAAATCCATAAACCTAAAATTTTCTAGTGATAGTAAACTTTTACAATGGCAAAGTATTTTTGCAGTGATAGTAAACTTTTACAATGGCAAAGTATTTTAAGATTTGGTGCATCTTTTTCTAATGGAGTTCATGATGGAAAGCTATGGATTTTCTGGCAAGATGATATGTAGGTGAATATTCTTGGAGCCTCTAATCAACAAGTTATGTTGTTGTTAAATTTTACAGTGATGGTATCGACTGTGTATGTAAAATGTAGATGTTTGGATAGAAGGTCTCTTTGGTCTGAATTGGGATTCATGGATTCTTCAGCCTTACCGTGGATTTTTCTTGGTGATTTTAATATTATTAGACATAATGGTGAGAGAAAGGATGGACATCCAAGGTTGTCTTGTGTAGTGGAGGATTTTTATAATTTTATTGATGCTAGTGGTTTAATTGATATCCCATGCATTGGGAATAACCTTTTTTGATGTAATGGGCAAGGTGGGTTGGGAGGGGTTGGGCGCGACTGAATAGAGCTCTTTGTAATACCAGGTGTTTGGAACTATATCCATCAGTTTCTCTTCAATATATGGTTCAGAGATATTCAGATCACTCTCCATTGCTTCTAGGTGTGGCGCCACCTAGAAGCAATGGAGAGTGATCTTTCAGTGCGCTATCGTCCAAGTGCTTTCAAGTTCCAATAAATGTGGACAACACATGATGATTTCTGGAGATTAGTATCGTTGGTTTGGCAGGAGGCTGGTACCAGGGTCCAGGTACCGATCTTCAAAAGCGCTTGGTATTCTTGAAGCATGGAAGATTGCCATTCGGGAAATTTGGAAGCAAGGGTGTAGGAGGTAGGTTCATCTAGAACTATAGTCGTAGAGAGGAAATAATTTCGAGTTGGATATGAAACAGCACCATTGGTGGAAATTCTTGGTTTCGACGAGTTTGTGTGTGAGCGGGTAATAATCAGAGAATGGGGAGGAAGTAAGTGGGTTTGATGTTGAGACTGGGAAATGGGAGCAGAAAGAAGATGAAAGGGATTAGGGTTTTTGGGAAGTATATTTGAGGAAGATGATGGAAAGGAGAGGAGACACGTGAATGATTAATGGGCTAAGAGGAACTGAGGGGTAAGGAGGTGGATGGAGGAATAAGCGGGCTTGGAGAAATATGTGGGCCTGAGTCATTACCGAGAGGAATGCAAACGGCAACTGTTCATTATATCTAGAGTGAGTCATTACAGAGAGGTGCTTACCTTTATATAGACAGACCTTTATATACAATATCTGGTAAATCCATAAAAGAATAAGTTGGTTACAATCGAATAGCTAAATGACAAAACTATAATTTTCTAGAGCTGCTGAGGTGGAGTATGAGGTGGACTTTTGTTGAATCTTCTGCCTTTTACTCTTGTGAGCATCTTCTTCCTTCTTATGATTGATAGAACCATCTTGTGATATCCCGTATTTACGTGTATTTTTGTTGAAAGATTATTTAAATTATTATAATTAATGGTTATGTTGTTTCAAATTAAATGTGTTTTATTGTTTTATTTTAAGTTGTGGAATTTAAATTGATGTGCTTTCTTTATATTAATTAATGCTTCGTATTTAAATTGCTCCTCAATTTAAATAAGTTTATGGTTGGACTTTAAATATTATATTTTATTTTATTGATATTGAACTGTAGTCTTTTTAGTTGGCTTTTATTTATTTCATTGTGCTCTTTTTTTAGTTGGATTTCTTTCTTTTCCCCTTCTTTTCTTTTCTTTTTCTTCTTTCCTTTTTCTTTTCTTTTTGTTTTCCTTCCCCTGTTTTTCCCAAGCCTCGTGCGCAACCCCCCCCCCCCCCATTTGATTTCATTCGGTTGCATGCCCAGCCCGTCGCCACCATCGCCCACCTTGCCTCACTGCCCACGTCGCCGGCACCCTTACCCTCCGGCGAGCTCCCCTGCACCGATGGTGCACTTTACGGTGACCCCCACGCCGTGCGTGAGCCACATACTCGAAATGGGTTTCTTGCCGTTCCAAGCCACGCCGCCGCCACCCACAACCACCCATGGCGTCGGTGACCTACCAGCAACCTTCCAGTGACCTCCAACATCACCCCCAACCGCCGGCACCACCCACGGCAGCCCAAATTGCCCCAATCCGAAATGGGTATTTCAAACATCCATATGCGAGTTTGCCACCCTAGTGCCACCACCAGGTCTCACCACCGCTACCAAAAGGTCCCCCTTGCTCAGCCGACCATCCCCCTAACTCAGTTTCTCCATCCACGGCCCCATCTTCCTTGTACAACCCCAAACCCGAAAATGGGTTTCCACTCATTTTGAGCCTGATCCGCCACCTGCTAGTGGTTGCACCGCCTCACCACCATTTTCATGAGATTCCCCACCCTCCAATGAGTATTTTCCTAAATTTTGGTATCAAACCGAACATCCTAACCCAACGTACGAAATGACCGCTATGAGCGAGGTGGATTGGCGCGTATTCAAAGATCTTTGATTTTACCCGCTGTAAATATTTTGCAAATAAGCTTTTGAGATTTAAATATATTTTTGCATTAACAACTCTTTGTGTGTTTGGTTGATGTTAGGATTTGTTGGTGGTTGGTTATCTTTTTGTGTATTGTCGTATGCATTGCATATTGCATGCATGTTCATGTTTGTAAAGGAAAATTGAGTTTTCGTATAATTGCATACATGTTCATGTGTTGGAAATGGAAACTGGATTTTCATGTGTTAATGGTTTTCGGGTGCGTGTGTATCACGATCTTAAGTCAGGATGGGGTATTATCCCGATGGAGCTCCTCTGGTCACTTGGGAGCAAAATATACTGAGTGATGTCTCCTGAGTTGTTGCCGGGCTACGATAGAATCGGACGGGATTGTAACGCTCTTATGCCGACTCCGTGGCTTCTCTGCTGGCGGGGGCTAGGGGATGCCTGGTCATGGTACATGCTGGGCGCGGTTAGCTAGGCATCGCCCATTCCGAAGTCACATGCGTGGTCGTTATCTACAGTGTGATGATGAGAGTCAGGGTGTGCGGATGGTCCCTAGGGGAGATCATGGTGCATACGGTTAATAAAATGGATGTTGAGATCATTTTTTGGGAAAATGGTGGGCTTTGATTATTGGTTTTATGTTGACCATTTTCTGAAAAAATAGCTGTGGTTTTAATGGATTTACGTGTATAATTTTCTGGAAAAATGATGCATGTTTTTATTGGTGTTATATCTTGAGCCAAAATGGGATTTTGGCGTGTGTGGTTATTTTATTTGTTTTGAGAAAGAAGATTTTGAGCTTCATGCATATGGTGTCATGTTCATGCGTATTGTTGTTGCATGAATATATTTTATATCTTGTAGTTTGTTTGGGTTGTACTTACTTGCGATGCCATTTTTTGGCATCGTAGTTTTTGGATGCAGAATTTGAGAAGGATGAGCCTGAGGAGGCGGTTCCGCCGTTGATATACTATTATGATAATTTGTTATCTTGGAAAATGTATTTCCCATTTTTATAAATGTATATCTATGATTTGTCTTTGAAATAACTGTATTAAATCTCCTGTTGGAGAATTTGTGTTAAACTAGTTTGTAAAATAATTCCAAAAATTCTGGTACTTAGATATTAACTTCAATTATCCGCTGCTTTTACTTGTGCATGTCACGTGTTCATACACTTAGCACTTGAAGTTTGGGGTTCGTGACCCGTGTTATCATCATTTCTATGCCTCGATTCCCGTATTCTTTTAAGGAAAATTTGGGGGCGTCACACATCCTCTATATCCATGGTATCGCCAGAAATTCTTAGAGCATTCTTGGCTAAAACATGAGCTGCAATTTGCCTCGTTTGTTATCACAAATTTTCTCAACTTATCTTATTTCATCTAATTATTATAAATTTTTTTAATTTCCAAACAAAATAAAATAAAATAAAAAATTAAATTTTTATAAATTCTAAAATAAAAATAATATTAAAAAAATAGATTTTAATATTATTTTACTCAACTTTTTACTTTAATATCAATTTAACTCATCTCATCTTATTTAAAAACAAACAAGAGTACTGCCTCGCTTCTAACAAGTTGGACTGGTGAATGATACAAAATTAAGAGTTTTTGTTTAACACAGTGATAATCAGTTGTGTGCAATTCCAAGGACTTCGGACTTTGTAATGCTTTGATGAGTTTGAACCACTTGAAGATCTTACACGGAGTCTCACATCTGCAAATCAGGTTCATGAAGATCCTACAACTCATGCAATGATGTTTTGATTGCTGAATCACAAATGAAAATTCTCTGTTGTGTCTGTGGTGAAGATCCTACATCTCGTATTTGGCCCTTTTTCTATCATTCATCTGTTGAGAGATGAGCTTTTGATCATTACACATGCTTATTCCGAGCTTTTTAATTACGCTAGTAATATCACCATAGGTGTAACTATCGTAATCTAGTCGGCCGGAACTGTCAAGCAATGCATCCTTAACCTTATTAGCAAACAAATGAGGAAGACCTTCAATAAATCTCTCTTTCCAATAGGGCTTATCAAAATCATCTCTCATTAACACACGAGAAACGAAAACTGTTTCATACTAATTGTAATCTGATATGTTGGGACATCTCAGATTATTCAAATAATCAGAAAAACGATTATTACATTTTTGATTGCTATCCATTATTTGGGTTTTTATAGGCTTACGACTTGGAGAGATTTTCCTTATATTTGGGTTTTTATATAAGGAAAACATTATATATTACGTTTTCATTGAGTCATGTGTATCCTATTATATAAATATATCATAAGCCTATCAAGTATCAACCTCTAGATTAATTATTTTAAAACAGTAAGTGTTGATATAATGGTTAAATATAGGACAATGTTATACCATTATAGTGAAATCTAAAATTGAGATTATAAAATAAATCATTTTACTATTTATACACTTACAATCCGATATGATAGCTATAATGAGTTTGAAAATCATATGAATTTGAAAGTCAAACATGAGATTACAGCTTACGGAATGTTTCCAACTCATACGTCACTACAAGAAAATGCATTTTTTCCATCGCCACTTTTAGTTGCAAAAAGTCCCAAAAAACATTGCAAAAAATATTTTCCTGTTATAAAACTAAAAAGAAAACTACTACTATTGCAAGAGAAATATAAAAGAAACTCTTAAGAACTGAAACTTTCTTTCTCTCTATATATTTTCTTATTAATTTCATAACAACTGAAGCCCATATTTATAGGCGTTGAAATTACTATGCAAGTTACTGTGCAAGACTTATAATAATGGTGGTGGGGTCATTCACAAAATAATTAAGGGGGCGGGGACCGCCCCTAATAATTCATAACACTCCCCCTTGAATGACCACCCATAAAGAATCTGCCTCGTTAAAAACCTTGCCAAAGAAAAACCCAGTGGGAAAAAAACCAATGGCGAAGGAAAAAGAGTACAGTCTTCTTATGTATCCACAAGTGCTTTAAGATTGCCTCATTAAAACCTTGCAAAGGAAAACCCAGTGAGACAAAACCTTAGCGAAGGAAAAAGAGTACAATCAGCACAAGTCTTCAGGACTTTTACTCCCCCTGGAAAGTGTATGACGATAGATTTTTGAGCCTTCACATTTTAATATTCTGCACAATTTTCTTGAATGTCGCAGTTGGTGGTGCATTCATGAATAAATATACCAGATTATCACTTGATCGTATCTTTGATATATCCTCCTTTGATTTGAATGATACAAGCAGCATTATCTTTGTATGAAATTGTTGAGCTATCATGGATTATGAAATACCACACTTTTCTTGGATATGTTGAGTCATTGATCTCAGCCAAATATACTCTCGACTTGTTTCATGAATTGCAATAATCTCTGAGTGATTTGAAGATGAAAAATAATATCTGGTTGACAGACTTAATAGAAATCTGATACCTGCAGTAATACTTAAACTCCCCCTGATAATATGCATTAGTGTTTCAAGTAATAAGCAAACATTATTTCAGCATATATAACAGATTACGAATTCAAACATTATTTCCATCTAAATAATGCATTAGAGAGAACATGATAATATTTTCATCTAAAATTCTCTCCCCCTCATTCGGCGTTATTAGAGAGAACTTGTTTATATACGGCGGAAATAACATTGGAAACCATTCATGTATGATAAAAGCTGTAAAAGCTTTGAGGTCTAACATTATCGGTTCGGCGGAAAATCAAATCCGCTTGACATTGTGGACAAACGAGATCTTAAAAAGATTTGAAGGCTTCGGGTTGTTGTTTAAATATAACCAATTTTACCATTGGTTTACTCCAGCAAAAAGATCTCGCATTCCTCATAGATTCAGTTGTTGTTCATTCAGAACGATATTATGTCCCTGATTTAAACCATGAACCTTTTATACCTCAACCACTTATATTTTCTCCTGAGGCTGTAAACACCATGATAGGAGCAGAGATATATCTTTCTAGTAAATCTGATCCTGAAATTGTTGCAGCATCAAGAACCCTCAGTGCTCAATATGCTGCCTCTCTTACAACCATGTCTCAGAGGCTACTAGCAAGAACGAGTGAGGTTGATCATCTTAAAAATCAAATATCTGAGTTGCATCCAATGCTTGCAACTAAAGATAGAAAAAATAAAGATTTAAGACAAGAAAACAAGGAGCTGAAGAAACTTGTAGACTGGTATTCTCGTGACCTGAAAACACGAGTAGAAGAGCTGGAACGAGAAAGAGCTCAGATACAAAGTCAACAACAGCAGCTAACGGCAGAGGTTCAGCGTTTACAAGAAAATAGGGATAGCTGTAATTAATCTCGCTGGCTTTTGAAATTATGCATCCAGCATATCTTGTAAAGTGAGATTAGAAGAGATGATGGTTTGTCTTGTTCTTATTTCCATTTCTATGAGAACCGTCTTTAGCTTCATTTAGTACGCATCAAATCTTCTTATCATATCTATAATTCATCTGTATTTGTATTCTTATTCTACAAATTTCCAATGGCTCATCAATTTCCTTTTACTATTTCTCACGATCAACATATGAGGTGTCCTTCACCTCAATTACAAGTTGTTCCTGCATCTTCCGCAGGTGCCATGTTGCAGCAAGCAAATGATCTGGCTAATAAGTCAGATCGTGAAGCTGTTTATGAGCTGGTGACTCTCGGCACCCGATACTCCTCCTCTATTGTTGGATTTTCCAACCGATTACAATCCAAAAATCGTGAGATTGAGGAGCTTAACGAGAAGGTTTCTGTACTTCAACGACTCGTTCAAGAGTCTGACAGAAAAATTGTAAACTTAAAGCAAGAGAATAAGGATTTAAAATCCTTACTTGCCTCTTCATTTCGACTGCCTAATCCTTTAGATAAGGATGATATGTTGCTTTATGAAGAGCAAATGCATTTGAGAGATGAGGCTAGAAGTCTCAAATTCTTGTAACTCATCTATGAATTGAATAATAAGATCTTTCCTTTTCAAATGCATTCCTTGAATTTATAGCAACCCTTGTGATCTTTTCAAGAGTTCTAACAAGGTAAATCATCAACGTAAACTGCAATAAAGACAAATCCGGATTCTGATAAAACACATGGGCATATAAGATTATTCTTAAATCCTTCTTTCAATAGATACTCGTTGATTCAATTATACCACATGCGTTCGGATTGCTTTAACCCATATAAAGATCTTTGAAGTTTTATAAAGTACATACTCCTAAATGTACTTGGATTAGATGCTTCAAGTATCGTATATCTTTATATATGTAATGATCTAATGATCCTTATAAATATGCAGGGACCACATTCATTAACTGCATATCTAATCCTTTTGTAATAACCAAATCGATTAAAAATATGAATGTGATTGCATTCATAACAAGGAAATATATTTCCTCATAACTGCTCTCGGGTTTCTGTAGGAAATCTTGTGCGACAAATTGTACCGCACAATTTCATTTCGCATTACGCTTTCGTATAAATACTCACTTATATTTGACAGATATTACACCCTTTGGTGTTTGGACAACAGGTCCAAATGTATCTCGCTTTACTAGCGAGTTTAATTCAGTTTTAATAACTGCTTTTCATTTTGGCCAATCATTTCTACGTCGACATTCTTCGACGGTTTTTGGCTCATTTTCTTCATTACTTCTGGTAATGTCAAGTGTTATCATATATTTTGTCGACAACAGTTTTATTTCTATCCATAAATTTTTCAGTACTCATGAAATGTATTGAGATCTCATTGTTCCTCTTCAGGGGAAAACATTTCATGAAACACCTCTACAGGAGGTTCTTCTTCAGGAGGTTTATACTCTTCAAGAGTTATACTCTTCAGGAATTACACTCTTCAGGAGTTACCTTTTCAGGAGGATTATATTTTATACAGAAAATACGGTCTCTTCATGAGCACCGATTTTTTTTTTCTTGTGTACCAATAGGTCTTCAACGCTTCAGGTGTATCTTAGACTCATTTATTGCTGTTTTAACAACTCGTCCTTCAGGGACTTCAATTCTTGCTTAAGCATTAACAGCAGTAATATATGATTTTACAACACCTTTAGTGTCAGTAAATACATCATGTAATTGATTTGCAACATTTTACAGATAGATAGATAATCCTCTGAACTTCTGGTTCACATTTATTTGTAAGAGGATCAAATTTAAACAGGGCTTTATTATCCCAAGTAATTTCTTGTCGTACTTCAGGCACCGATATTTCATTATTTCAAAACATGATGAAATATTAATAAACTTATATATAAAAACTTAGTATAAGTAAATTAAGTGCTTGGCCGTACAACAGGTACGTGACTACTATTTAGTCATACTACATCTATGACAAACATCTTCATCTTTTTATGAAGAATTATTCTGAGGGTCTTTACCCTTCTCTGAGTTGGATCACTTCTGGTGATATGATATGTTTTTATCATCTTTAGTGTTGTCGCTTTTGGGACCAACACTTCTATAATTTTTCTACCACGTCTACGCCCTTAATTCCTTTGAAAGGATGCACCGTTCACTTCTGGGAATGGTGTAAATTCGATATTATTAATAGGACGTAACTGGTGTAACAAAAACTCATTATTTAACTCAATTACTGGAAGACAAAATAAAAGTTCAGAATATTTGTTGAACTTTCACTCTCGATATTGCTACTGCAGGAGCACATTCGAGGTATGAAAAATAATATATGTCTTCTTTTATATATCATCATCAGTGACATTTTCACTGCATAATTTTAATATTGAGCTAATTTTAAAGAGTGCAGAATATTCAATACCATTCTTAAAATCTTGCAACTTCAGGTGCAATAAGTCATAATGATCTTTTGAGAGGATTACATCTCCTGGTGCTTATATCACTCTGTTAATTCATTTCACACAGTAAGATGATTTTTCATCATGAGATACACAGCACGGTCCTTCAGGGACACATGGTTTTCTTCTATGATTGTATCTTTCAAGTTCATCATCATATCCAAATAGATCTCATCAAGGATCCTGGATAAATAACATTTTTCAGAAATGTCAATAGTAATAAATCTCAATATTTGACATTATATTACAAAAATAAATTTGTGAATTTAAGAAATATATTCACATTATCATGAGAATAAAAATAAAATTTTATCAAGTAATATTCAGCAATATTACCTTTAATATTTATCTCAAGGACTGCAAATAATATATTGAAAAACTTACTTGAAGTAGAAGACCACTAACTTCAGTATCAGTAGAACCTCGTGCTGATAACGTGTTATAAAACTAAAAAGAAAACTACTACTATTGCAAGAGAAATATAAAAGAAACTCTTAAGAACTAAAACTTTCTTTCTCTCTATATATTTTCTTATTAATTTCATAACAACTGAAGCCCATATTTATAAGCGTTGAAATTACTATGCAAGTTACTGTGCAAGACTTAAAATAATGGTGGTGGGGTCATTCACAAAATAATTAAGGGGGCGGGGACCGCCCCTAATAATTCATAACATTTCCGTCATTTTTTAATTCGTTGGAGATTGGTTGAGAAAGTATGCATTTAATAACTCACTGCCAGTGAAATTCAAGAATTTCTTGAACAAGTTTTTCCCGGCGATGGAAATTCGCAGCAACCAGATATAAATAGCCAAATTGCAGCAAACAATCTCATAGGTCATGAGCAAAGAACCTTGGTGGTCCCTATTAA
Source organism: Platycarya longipes (assembly GCA_036559045.1). Lineage (NCBI taxonomy): Eukaryota > Viridiplantae > Streptophyta > Magnoliopsida > Fagales > Juglandaceae > Platycarya > Platycarya longipes. The sequence goes on from CM071800.1 coordinate 18,719,952, forward strand.
TAAATTATGACCAAGTGTCCAAGTCAATGGTTTGATCCTACCATTCCGTGATCAATACTAATGCATAAATACAAGCATTCCTTTCATACTCTTTGTTTTCTAAAATTCTTTTAATTTAGAGATTTGACAATAGTTATTCAAGAATTTATCATTGGTTACACATTTAAATATGAAATAAATTTAAGTAATTAATATATGAAAAATTTTAAGTAAATATGAAAAAAATCACTCAAATGAATGTCCGAACGTAAGGACAACGTACAAATACAAAGAATGATAGATATAAAAATTATAAAAGATAGAAATTACATTATTTATTACTTTTGTAATACTTCAAAATATTTACAAACAATAAATATTATATATATAGCTCTCTATCTTCCATTAAACGCAGCGGTAAAAGACAGTTAAGAAAATACGATACACTAAAGAAATTGAATAACAAATATCACGCAAATGATTGATTATAGTTTCAACTGACCTAATTATGTCATTGGAACTCAACATTTTCTACGACATAAATGATTGATTATTACGTCTTGACTAGCCCACTGAATCCCCACATAAATGATTTTAATAGCATATTTTGTAATGTTTTATTTGTCAAATAAAGGAATTTTTTTTCTTCATATGTGATAAGTAATTGACAGAGATCGATTACAATAATTGTATCCCTATATAAGTACCATTAATACTACCGAGTCTTTTTATTGGCTAACTCACAGGCAACACAAATTTATTGTATCCCTATATAAGTAGGGCCAAAAAGATAAAAGAGATATGGGATTACTCAAAAAAAAAAAAGGATATATTCATTTGCAAAAGTGGTTACCATCTGGAGTTTACTAGGAGGAGAGCAATGAAGGGAGAAACTTCTTCAAGCATGAACGTGAAAGGTGGGAAATAATCTCCTACCTGCCAGGAAAAATCTGTTTCTGTGGAGAGTAATTGATGATCCTTCATGTCAGAATGGATTGCATGTTTTATGAGGAATGAGGATGTCCATTCTAGTCCAATTCAAAAGTGGTAGACAAGAGAAGTAGACTTTCTGCAACTGTGGGAAAAAGCAAAATTGATTACAAGATAGAGGAATGTACAACATAGCTAGTTACAAAGAATGTACAGAATACAAATACAACAGATTGAAGTTCAAAAAGATAGAGGAAGCGTCCAGAAAATTATATTAAAGTAAATTGGGATGTAGCTTTTGATTGGGTGTCAGACAAGGTGGGTAGGGTATTGGAGTGATAATTATAAATTCTGAAGGTGAAACTTTGTTTCTATTATTACGGATATCAATAAGGTGGATGAAGACTGGACTAACTATGGTCATTTTGTTTGATGAGATAAGGTGGAAGATGAGGAGCTGGCCTTGTTGGAAGATTCAATTTATTCATCGAGAGGGGAATGCAATAGTACATCATCAGCTGGCGAAGATTGGGATTACAGTGGAGGTCCAAGGAGGAGTAGATTTGGATTGAGGAACTGGTTCCTTTCTCTGTTTTTAATACTGTTTTGAAACAGAAACTTTGTACTGAATATTGTCAAAATGAAATCTGTTATCTTCAAGAAAAAAAAAAAAAAAGGAACCACCTATGGGTTGGCTGAATCATGTGCTCTTTTCATGCTTAACTTTCAAATTTTTAAGTATAATTTATTTTTAGAGGTTATTGGATTTGGACAATTTTTCCTTTATTACCATGACATTAAAGAGAAAAGTTTTATTACCATGAAAGAATTTCACAAGAATAAACATTTAAATTGATGTAACATTAGATTCTAAAGCACAACACTTTGTGAATTTATTTTTGTAAAATCTATTTATGATGTAACACTTCTTTTCCAAATTGTAAAACATAATAATTAGATTAGAGAATTATAATAAAATACTGAATTTATTTTTCAGTATTGTATCATATCCATGTATTGGTATTGATGATGGCTGACGTGGCAAGGAATTAAAAATTTTACTCCGCTAGTTTTCTCTCACACAAGTTTTCTCTCTTTTTTTTTTTTTTTTTTCAAATTCTTGAAAAAACTATTTTTTTCCTTTCTTCTTATGCCCTGTAAGTTCTTTCAACATCCATAGTTAAGCACAATATTTCAAAATCCCAAATCAATGCTTGTTGTTGGATAAAGCTTGGTTTTTTTTTTTTTTTTTTTTTATCAAGCACCAAAAATCACAGCTATGAAAGTTTTATTTATTTAATTTTTTTTGCTTTTGTACTTTTTTGCTATGAAACCTTGGAGAGTCGAAGACTAGTCATCACTTCTTTTAATTGGTTGCTATCAGACAAACCTAGGGTTAAGATGACCACCGCGTGCCTATTCTTCTTTTTCCTTTATAATTAAGAGCCTTTTCAATGGAGTAATTAAATTTTCTTTTTTAAAATTGTATTTTTTGTACAACTTATCAAAAAATTTGATATATTTGATCAAAAACTAAAAGAATTAGAGAAATTCAAAAAGTATATATATATATTTTTAAAGTGAATGGTATAATTAAATTTTTCTTCAAACGTAAAGAAAAATTTAATTTTATTATTCATTTTTAAAGATAAAGTATATTTTTTGATATTTTTTGATATTTTTTTTAATAATTTTTGATCAAATATATTCAAATTTTTTAAAAAATTATATAAAAATTATAATTAAAAAAAAAATTAATTACTCCTTTAAAAATGCTCATAACAGTTAACTTCATTGCCTGTTATGAAACAAATGAGGACGAAATAGGTAGGAAAGCCTTTTCTGACAACAAAAGCATTGCCTAGTTGGTGCAAGATCTCAACGAGGCCAGCAACGGTGGCAGCATCAAGTAGGGCCTTAAAATCTTCTTCATCAACTTGTCTGTAAATGTCCGGTTTCCCGAGAGGCCATACTCGTTCCTGAACTCGAACCTTACCAGGGGCATTTATTTCTCTATTTCTTTCTCTGTAAATTATCAATAAATAAAAGACGGGGGATGAAGGGATTTCTTAGATCGATGGGTGGGTGGGGAATGAGTTCTCAGATAGCGAGGGGGAGAGTGATTATTTATGATGGGGGAAGGTGAGTTCTCAGATATTGGGGAAGTTGAAATCGTTGAGAGACAAATATTTTTCCTTAGGGCAGTGCTAGTTACCCGATCTCAAACGTCCCGATTCCATCCCATTTTCAATTTAATTTTTTTTTCAGTTTTTTTTTTACATGAGTTTTAAATAAATATTTTTAAATAATATTATATTTTGTTAACATTTTAAAACATTTTTTAAAAATATAAAAAAATACAATATTATTTAAAAATATTTATTTAAAACTCATGTAAAAAAACTGAATAAATAAAATAAAATTGAAAACAGAATGGGATCGAGACATTTGGAAACGGGGTAATAGCATTTTCCTTTTTCCTCGAGAATTCATGGGAAGAGAGAGGGATCTATTGAACTGGAAGGGAAATAAATCGAGTCCACCGCATTAATTTCCGTGTCGAGCAATCTCATTGGATTGGTTAAAAGTCATTCAAAAAGTATAATTTTGCACAAATATCAAATAATAAATATCATATTTGATCAATTATGACATTGAAGTGCGTGGGAAAGAAGTGCAAAAAGCATTTTTTGTGAATAGTAAAACTAAGACAATGGTCAAAAAACTAAAATAATTGCCAAATTTAGCAATTGTTTTAGCTTTTTGGCAATTGTTTTAGTTTTACTATTCACTTCAAGTACTTTTTGAACTTTTTTTCACATACTTTATTGTCATATTTGATCAATTGTGACATTTATTCGTTGGTATTTGTGCAAAAATATATTTTTTGAAGGATGACTTTTAGCCAATCCAATGAGAGTGCTCTGATACAAAAGTGGATGAAGATTAGATTTTCTTTATCATTATAATTTTTTTTAAATTTTATATACTTTTTTATATTTCTATTAAAAATATAATAATAATTATACTTTTTCAAATCATAAAACACTCATAATATTAAAAAGTAATATTCTAATAATATTTTATTCAACTTAAGTCAGATTAGTTTGACATCCGAGAGTAATTCTTTCTTTCAACCGATTTTTTAAACATTTCTAAATACTTTTTTTATTAAAAAAATACATATATTAAATCACATTTATTTTTTTAATCACTAAGCAAAAGCATAAAAAAAAAAAAACATCGATCAACCATCTGTTCAATAAGCATTTCCCATTCTAAATTTGAACGAGCGGAGAAAGCCTAAACGACATGCTGAGATGCATCGTTACTCTCGTTAATTTGGAGGTCTTCAACTCTTCATCAATCTCGATTTTTCAAACATTATTTCAAGATTGACAATACTTCAAGATTTTGAGAACTCTCATTGGATTCAAGCATCTAGGTATTTCAACTGACTACCTCTGCTCTGTTTCAGTCATTTTTTTGCCATCAAATTTTTGGTTGTCAAACTCAACCAACAAAAAAGAAACTTGTCTTCTATTCATGGCTGCTCAAGCCCATACATCATCTTCCAAGCATTCTCGAGATCACCACGTCTTCTTGAGTTTCAGAGGTGAAGAAACCCTCACAACCTTCACTGATCACCTCTACTCTGCCTTGATGTGAATAGGAATTCGCACCTTTCGATATGAAAATGAGCTCCCTAAAGGAGAGAATATTTCTGAGAAGCTAATCAATGCCATTCATGGATCCAAGATTTCCATTGTTGTTTTCTCTAAAGGCTATGCTTTTTCTAGGTGGTGCCTTGATGAACTTGTCGAGATCGTGGACTGTACAAAAACTAGAGACCACACTCTTATTCCTATATTCTATCATGTGGAGCCCTTTGATGTTCGAAAACAAGAAAGAACTTTTGCTAGTGCATTCACTGAGTGTGAAGAATACGAAGGACATTGTAATGAAACAACCCTGAGTCTCCTTCTAGTCTAAAGAACTCAATACCGAAACTCGTGCTCAAGAAATGCAACAAAACCAAAATAAAGTTCAAGAACAGCAATATAAACAAGTAAATCAACAAGAAAATGAAAGAGTAAAGAGAAATAAGAAAAAACACACAGAAATACCGTAGTTCGGCCCTAATGGCCTCAAAGATCATTCTTTATTGATGGATCTTCTAAAGCCAATGTATCGTTACAAGATCAAGCTAGAATCAAACCTAGAACAGCCAGAAAATAGCTTCTCTCCCTCACCCGATGAATCCCTAGCACACACTCTTTCAGATTCTCAAAGGCTCTCAAAATATTGGCAAGAATGCAAAATGAAAATCTAACCCTAAAATCAGCACAAGTACATATATATATATATATATATATATACATGACCAACAGATATCGACACGTGTCTTGATCTCGCAGCTCACAATCATCCTTATCACAGACGTCTGCTTATAGCCATCACGAGCACGATACATGATCACTTCACTGCACAGATAAGAGCTACTGCTTATCCCCATGTGTCACTATCTCATTTGCCGCATATATAAGTTAGTGTAAAACAGAGATGTAAAGTAATTGATACACCTAATATATTCACAATTCTCCACCTTGGCAATACTTTCATTCATCAGTTCTATCCTATTCTCATATTGGTTTGTGTCCTTTTATTAGGGATCCCAAACAATTTGAATTTTAATCAAGTTTAGACAGTGTCTGAACTTTGCTAATGGCAGATATTTGGTCATTATGTCTGAGGGATTTTCCTCAGTTAGAATTTTCTCCACTCCAACTTCCCCACACCCAATAACATCTCTTACAAAGTGAAGCCTAATATCTATGTGCTTAGACCTTTCATAGTATACTTTGTTTTTAGCCAAATATATTGTACTCTGATTATCACAATGGATAGTAATATTTTTATCAAAAATACTTAACTCATGTGATAGTCCAGTTAGCCAAATGGCTTCTTTTATAGCCTCTGTCATAGCTATGTACTTGGCTTCTCTTGTAGACAATGCTACAACAGATTGTAAATTTGACTTCCAACAGATAGTCTCTCCCCCCCCCCCCTTTCAAGCAGCAAAACATATCCTATTAAAGATTTTTTGGTATCCATGTGACACCTTGATTTTTACTTTACATGATTGTTTTTTTTATGTTGATGAATTTTTTTTTTAGTTATGTTTTGGAGATATCTAGAGAGGTTTATATATATATATATATATATATATGTTTATTTTTTTGTGTTAAGTATAGGTGTATAAGAGTAACGTTTGGAATATGGTGTAAGTGAAGTAAGGAAATGGAGGAGGCGCCTAGAGTGTGTATAGTTTATTTTCTTAGATACTTGTCTTGATGGAATAGAAGATGATATATTGAAATTATTTTATAACAATAATATTTTTGTAATATCAATGAAAGGATTTGTTAAGTAGGATTATTTAGAGAATTCTCCATGTATGCAATCGGTTTAGGTGATGGGAAGAGTAGCCGACTGCATTTTTTTTGCCCTTTTTGACTCTCTACCATTGGCTGTTTTTTTTTTTTTTTTGGAGAATTGAGGACACATGGCATTTAGAGAATGGAAGATTTACATGGGAGTTTAGGATGCGGTTGGATGGGAATTAGCCGAATGAGTTATTTATTTTATTTGGGGTAGTCTACATCAAAATGATATAGATAAGGATAAACCAAGTCTTACAACTAAGTCTACTTTAAGCAATGATTTAACCTTATCCATAGATGGACACTTGGATGGTTGGAAATAAACAAAAACACCCTAAGCTAAAGCATGCACGTCGACACCAAAGCAAAGGAAAAACATTTTATATATAAATATATATAGCTCTCGGCCAGACTGAGTTTTCTTTTCTTCACCCTTTTGCTTCCTTCCCTCATCCCTTAAACATAATTGTCTAGTGATTTGGTGAGGAATTGCTTCAAGAGCTTGGTGACATGAGTATTTTCCTTTGACAAAGTTTCCATAGCCTATTTCTTGAAAAGTGGTAAGTACTCGTTTCCTAAGTTTAATGTTCTATGTATATATGTGTTGTTGGGGTTTCAACGATTTATTTGGCTCATTTATTGAATGATTAAATTATGATTCTCTATGTCTTGTTAATTTTATATCACAAGCCTTGATTTTTATGTATATGATTGACGAAGTTTGAAGAATATAGAAAGAATATGCAAGAAAGATGTAATAGGATAATTTTAGGTTATGAGTGGAGTGAGTTAAGCAAGCTTGGGAAAAATAAAATATTCCATTTGAAGACCTTGGACTTCGGCTCTAATAAGTGTTCAAAAGAAAGGTTTAAAGGTTGGAATTTATAGATGAAAGTTTAGCCTTTTGTTCAGGAAGCTAATATGTAAGAAATAGGTTTAAGAAATTTATAAGATTTAGTTAAACCCTCTAGTAGATAAATACTTGATTTATTTACATTAAGAAAGTATGAATTAATAATGAGGAGAAAATGAGAAGAAATGAAGAAACTTGAATTTAGTATATGATTATATAGGTCTCGGCGCCCAACACTTGAAGATATAATTTTGTAATCAAAATTTTCTTTTGAATACTTAAATAATTAAGATTTCTTAAAAAAAAATACAAGTGAAGAAATAAAACAAGATAAATTTTGGAAACTCTTCCTAGGGTTCGGCCCATATATGTAAGATATAAATTATTTAATTTGTTTCTTTTAACTTGGAGTGATAATTACATTATTTAAAAATGATTATGTTTGTATATGGTAGCATGGCTAAGATGAATCTTGAATAGAAATATTTTGTATGTGTCATGATTTACATGCCTGGAAGACATAAGTCATGGCATGTCATGTAAGTGAGAAGTTTCATGTTTATTAAATAGGCATGTATTTCAAGAGAAAACAAGTTAGTAGAATATATATATATATATATATTACAAGAACCCTCAAAGGCTAGGATGAGGAAGTGTCCTAGTGGAACTTCTACTCTGGAGTGAATAAAAATAGAGTGGAAACCCTAGGTCGACGAAGAATAGTCGACGGGCCACGAATGACTTCCTTTTAAAGGTTTTTGAAGCGTGGTCGTACTTAACGCTGGTGGGTGCCAAGAATGGCAATGGTGTTATCACCGGCCATAAGAATTAAGATTATGATTATGATGTATTCACTTCAGTGTGATGCGGTAACTGGAAGGGAACACATGGTATATAGGAAAACTATGAAGTATCCCATATGCTAAGTTATGATAAGAATGGTTAACTTAAAGACAGATAAGAACATAATGGAAATGAGACATAAAGTTATGAACAATAAGAAAAGTCTTAAAAAAGTTACAAAAAGTTACCAAGTTTTACGTTCCACTGATTTACTAGGATACAAGAGAATTTTTTTGGAACAACATCAAGCATGAATCATACATAAGTCATTTTATATATTCCATACTTGTGATATATGTATTTAATTATTTGTTACGATTAATAAATTTATTGTGTTATGATTAATTGAGTACTTACTTGGATTCTGTAATCTCACTGTATTGTAATTATTTGATTTAACTATCATTTCTTTTGAAATAATAGAAGCACTGACAGGTTATAATGATGTCAAACTAGACCCTGACCACCCAGGCGGATCTGCTGAGCCGTGAACGCCCATCAGATCTCTCCCTTTTTAATGATCTAACTAATTCTGCTTATGACCATTTGCAGGAAGTTATCATGTAGCATGCCTCCATCTCCTCTGAAGAAAAGATGCGTGTTGGTAGTTATTTAGTTTTAGGTCTTGATGGGTCTCTATCCCGGAACGGTGTCTATGTGACGCCCTATGGAAAACACCTTCAGCAGGACTATAAGATCAGTATGAATATTTTTCGTTATGGATATGAGTACAAGGAGATAAAGAAGGAACCACGATATTAGAAGGGGACCATGGTAGTAGGGTTTATGTCTGTACTTTGGAAACATTATGTTGTGTAGAAAGGAAACTTGATACTTTTGGTTTTGTAAATATTATATTATCAATGTTATAGTTATGTTGACCATGTGATCACATTGCAAAGTTAGCTTTCTTTGCAAATAAATAAAATAAGCAAGCCATTCCACTGCGAAACGCATGGCATATCGTTAGTAAATTTGACTGCATGCATAACTTATATAGCACAAATGAAGAATATGTAACCTTGTGTTATATTTTTCGATGTTTCGATTTGCATTAAATGCCAAATGTAGATTGAAGACGTCACAATCCACATTACCAGCATAATCTGAATCTACAAAGCCTTCTAACTCAGACCCTTTCTTAACATTTGATCCATATTCAGACTCAAATTAAGAGTACCAGACATATACCTTAATAACCATTTAATGGCCTGCTAGTGTGCCTTATGAGGATTACTCATAAATCTACTAACAACATTGACAACATAGGTAAGATAGGTCTAGTATAGACCATAGCATACACACACTTCCCACCATGCTAGCATATATAGGAGATTTGCTGCATAAACTCTATTTTTGACTCTATTAGGGGGGCCTAACTGGTGGACAACTTGAAATGTTGACCCAAAGGTGTACTTACAGGCTTAAGTTGGTCCATATCAAATATTTTAAGAATTTTAGAGATATAGTTTTTCTAAGATAGGTACAGACATCTTTCTGACCTATTCCTAATTATGTCCATTCCTAAAATTCTACTGGCAGAACTTAGGTTTTTCATTTCAAATTCAGATTTTAACATGCACTTAATTTGTTTGATTAGAAAAAAATCCTTACATGCTACCAACATATCATCCACATATAGTAAAAGATATATTAAGGTTCCATTAACATCCTTATACTAAACACAACTGTTATAACAGCAAAATTATTTTCTAGCATGTGAGTATCAAATCTATTATACCATTGTCTAGGTGATTGTTTTAATCCATACAGAGATTTTTTAAGCAAGCATAGTTGATCAAAATTAATGTATGTTACAAAACCCTCAAGGGGCTGTGTGTAAATTATTTCTACTAATTCTCCATGTAAAAAGTAGTTTTTACATTTAATTGTTTTAAGTGCAGGTCCTTAAAAGCAATTTAAGACAACAACAATCTAATGGAACTATGACTTACTACAGGAGAGAATATCTCATTAAAATCTATTCACCTCTTTGAGTAAAGCCTTTAGCCACTAGCCTTGCTTTATACCTAGTGTCCTCTACCCTTGGTATGTCTTCTTTTCTTTTATAGATCCACTTGGATCCCACCAACTTTATCCCATCAGGCTTTGTGACTAGATCCCAAGTTTTATTTTTATTTAGAGACTCTATTTCCTCTTGCATAGCAAGTATCCACTTAGAGGCATCTTTTCTAACAACAGTCATAAACCACCTCATCAGCTATAGTCAAGTCAAAAACTGTAAGCTCAGCTTGACCATATCTTAGGGGTGGTTTTATGATCATTTTCTTTCTGTCTCTTACCAAATTGTAAGAGTCAGCACCAGCTTGGTCTAGGTTCTTTGAGACTACGTCCTCAGAGTTATTGACTTGTCTAGTATTTGGTTTTGTTGAGGTGTTTGTTTTCTCCACCTCAAGTTGTACATCTCCCTCAGTATTACTAGGGTTCTATGCTACCTCTACCTTTTGTACCTAAGCCATTTTTGATTCATTGAAGATCACATCCCTGCTAATAATACATTTATGTCTGTCAGGTTCATCTATCCATAGCTTGTATCCCTTAACCCCCTTTGGTTAACCCACAAAGATACACTTGAGGACCCTGGGGTCTAACTTGTCAGTTCTTGAATGTGCATAATTGTACACCCAAAAGTTCTGAGGTATTCATAACTGAGAGGTTTCCCAATCCACAATTTTTGTGGTATTTTAACCCCTAAGGTAGTAGATAAACACCTATTAATTAAGTGGATTGTTGTGATGGCAGCTTCTGCCCAAAAAGATTTAGGTAACCCAGCATTAGACAATATGCATCTCACCCTCTCTAAAATGGTCATATTCATCATCTCAACTAGACCATTTTGTTGAGGGGTTTCCCTCACATTTTTGTGTCTCAGTATCTCTTCTTTTTTACAGAAAGCATTAAATACTATTGACAGAAACTCCAACTCATTGTTAGTTCTTAAGGTTTTCAGTTTTCTGCCTACCTAGTTTTCTATTAGGGATTTCCATTCCTTAAACTTTTCAAAGGTGTTACTTTTATGTTTAAGGATGTAAATCCATACCTTCCTAGCGTAGTCATCAATGATGAAGAGGAAATAATTCCCTTCACTATAAGAGGCTACTCTATAAGGTCCTCAAAGGTCAGAATGTACATAATTTAGGGTTTGTGTAGTCGTGTGAGTTGCCCTTTTAAAACTAACCCTTTTGCCTTTCCATACACATAGTTTCATAAAAAGGTAAATTATTCAAGTCTGTATCATTCAACAAACCTTGTTTTTGTAATTCTAAAAGTCCTCTTTGACTAACATGCCTTAATCTCCTATGTTATAGCACAAATTTGTTCTCAATTGCATTCTGTACAGGGGATGTTTCCCCAACAAGGGTCTTACCAACTAAGGAATAGAGACCATTCTTTATTACCCCTTTCATAATTTTGAGAGACCCTTTAATAACTCTAAGAATCCCTGCCTCAAACTTAAAGAATAGCCTGAATGATCAAGCATATCAAGAGAAATCAAATTCCTCTTTAAGTCAAGTATAAATCTGACCTCCCTCAAAAGTCTCCCGTCCCATCATGTAATTTGACTCTTATAGACCCTATACCCATGATATTAGAGGATTTATTGTTTCCTAGAAATACATGTTCCCCTTTCAATTCAGAAAAATTTTCAAACCAGTCTCTATTGGGACACATATGAAAAGAACAGCCAGAATTTAAAATCCACTCTTTTCCAGAGTTTACTTCAGATACATTCAATACCTCAGCACTTTCATACCTTTCTAACACCACTGCCACATCCCCTTCCTCTCTAGTTTTATTTTCTAGTTGTGTTTTCCTATCAGAACAATCTCTCTCGAAATGTCCTTTTTTATAACACAAAAAATGCTTCAACTTTTTTCCGTTTAACTTAGACCTACCTTTCTTATTTTCTAACTTACCTTTCTTACCCCTCTTTTTTAGTCTTCCCCTGACAGACAAACCCTTATCATGTTCTTGTTTGGTATCTTCTTGGTTTTGTAATTCCCTAGCACGAAGCACAGAATATACTTCTAGAGATATACATTTCTACCATACATCATGGTCTCCTTAAGGTTTTGGTATAAGGAATCCAAAGAACTCAGCAAGAGGATTGCTTGATCCTCATCCTCCTCCTTAATTAATATCCATATTAGCTAGGTCTAATATGATTTTATTGAAAGTATCCAGATGTTCTCCTATCGAAATTCCAGGAGTCATCTTTAGGGTATATAACCTAGTTTTCATGTAGAATCTGTTAGCCAGAGATTTTGTCATATAGAGGTTTTTTAACTTTAACTAGATGCCCGTAGCAGTATCCTTATTTGCTACTTCCCTCAACATTTTATTTTCTAGGGAGAGAATAAGGACACTATGGGCCTTTTGGAGGATATCCTTCTGAACTTCCACCTTTCCTTCCTCTTTCAAGGAAGAGCCTTTTTTCACACTAATTAGAGCATCCTGCAAGTCCTGTTGCACTAGTAGAGCTCTCATCTTTATTCTCCATAACCTGAAATCATTCTCCCCTGTGAGTTTCTCAACATCGAATTTTGTGGTCCCCATAAAACCTAAACTTATGATACCACTTGTAATGAAACAAGCTTGAGTCTTCTTCTAGTCTAAAGAACTCAATACCAAAACTCATGCTCAAGAAATGCAACAAAGCCGAAATAAAGTTCAAGAATAGCAAGATAAATAAGTAAATCAACAAGAAAATAAACGAGTAAAGAGAAATAAAAAATAACACACAGAAATAACGTGGTACGGTGGTTCGGCCCTAATGACCTACATCTATAGCAGGAACAGACTTAGAGATCATTATTTATTAATGGATCTTCCAAAACCAACGTATCTTCACAAGGTCAAGCTAGAATCAAGCCCAGAACAACCAAAAAATAGTTTCTCTCCCTCACTTGATGAAACCCTAGCACACACTCTTTCAAATTCTCGAAGGCTCTCAAAATATCGGCAGAATGCAAAATGAAAAGCTAAGCTTAAAATCAGCATAAGTACAAATATATAGACATGACCAACAGATATCAATGTGTGTCTTGATACAGCGGCTCACAATCATCCTTATTCACAAACGTCTGCTTATAGCCATCATGAGCATGACACATGATCACTTCACTACACAGATAAGAGTTGTTGCTTATCTCCAGGTGTCACTATCTCATTGGTTGCATATATATCTATATATATATATATATATATAAGTTAGTGTAAAACAGAAATGTAAGTAATTGACACACCTAATATATTCACAGACATGAGACTTGGTTTCAAATAAATATGAAGAGAGTACAAAGGTGGAGAGAAGCTCTTTGCTATGCTAGGAATTGTGATGGTTGGAATCTAACTAATTGTGAAAATAGGTTGTCTCTAGTTTCCCATGTTTTTTATTGCATTCATTAGTGTTGATTTTAGTCTTTTCTTTAATTTCAACAAAGGTTGGAATAGGATAGAGGATAGGGCTTAATTGCTTGACTTAATTCCAACGATATATTAGTATGAAATCTCTAGCTAGGATAAAAGTATCGACTCACTTTTCTCCTTTTTTCTTATTATTTATTTACTGGTGCTAGGTGTACCAATTTATTATGGTTTTCCTGTATTTGTCAAGTATGAATCAAAATTTATCGAAGAGGTTGTTCAAGAAGTTTTGATGAAAGTCAAGCCTACTAGATTAGATGTTGCCACATACCACGTAGGATTAGATTCTCATGTCAAACAAATGAAAGATCTATTAAAGCTGGAAGAAGGCGATGTGCACATTATTGGCATTTATGGGATGGGTGGTATAAGTAAAACAACCATAGTAAAAGCTGTCTATAACCAAATATGTGATGGATTTGAAGGAAATTGTTTTCTTTCCAACATTAAAGAAAACTCACAAAGATGTGAAGGTTTAGTTCATATACAAGAACAACTTCTTTCTAATATCTTGAGAGCAAAGAATTTGAAGATTGATGATGTGATACTTCGATAAGGGTAAGTGGTGTATGGGATACCCTATTGCTTGGGAATGAGAAGTTCTTGCTCTTTATAAGGTTCCAATGGGGCTTCAATTGTATCATTGAATAATCCTTTTGGAGTATAGGCCATGTGGTTTGGGCCTTCCATTGGTGCGTTACAAATGGTATCAGAGCCTATCTCAACCAAAAATGTGAGACTTGAGTCATGCCACCTATGAGGAACAAGTTCGACGAGGGCATCGAGCATTTAATAGGGGTAGATTGTGATACCCCGATAAGGATAGCTGGTGTATGAGATCCTACATTTCTTGGTAAGGAGAAGTTATTGCTCTTTATAAGGATCCAATTGGGTTCTAATTGTATAATTGACTAGTCCTTTTAGAGTATGGGCTATGTGGTTTGGGCCTTCCATTGGGGTGTTACAGATGATATCGATGAAGGAATCAAATTTATAAAGGATATAATTCAAGGCAAAAGGATTCATGTTGTTCTTCAAGCTATAGACGATATGAAACAAGTATATAATTTCGTTAAGAGCTTTGGATGGTTTGGTTCGGGAACGAAAAGAGATGCCCATTTTCTAACTCAATTGGGAGTAAAAGAAAGATATAAGGTTGAAATTTAAAACCAAATAGAATCTCTTCAACTTTTCAATTGGCATGCTTTTGGAATGTCCCATCCAAGAGAAGGTTATCAGGGAGTTTCAGCTTGTGCAATGAAATATGCAGGACTTCCACTAGATCTGGAGGTTTTAGGTTCTTTTCTATCAAAAATAACCATTGATGACTGGAAAGAAAAGTTGGAAGAGTTACAAAGAACTCCCGATGAAAAGATTCAGAGAATCATTAGAATAAGCTTTACGTCTTTGAGTGTGAATGCTAAGAACATATTTCTTGATATCACATGTTTCTTCATTAATATGAACAAACAAAATGTGATTAAAATATTCAAGGGCCCTGGTTTCACTCCAGGTATTAGTATTGGTATTCTTATTGAGAGGTCACTCTTGATAATTCTTGGCAAAAGTTTGAGAATGCATGATTTGGTACGAGATGTAGGCAGGGAGATTGTTTGTGAAGAGTCATTTTGTGACCTGGAAAACGTAGTAGAATATAGTTCCATGAGGATACTTTAAATGTGCTACGCAATCATACCGTAACAGGCATTAATCTATATATTTCTATTAAATTATGCTCAAAATATCTCTGCAGGGCGGATCAAATTAAGATGAATGAGATTCTTGTTCAAACTACATTTTTGTTTTGTAGGGTTTCAGATGCAGTGGAAGGCCTCGCTCTAGATCCACGTGCACCTAAAGATGAACATTTTCAAGTTGAAGCTTTTGCAAGCATGAAGAATTTGCAGTTGCTCTAGATCAATGGATGTTATGAGTAGTTATCCAGAGAGCTAAGATGTCTTAGTTGGCATAACTGCCCCTTAAAACTTCTTCTAGAAAATTTTCATCTAGAGGCGCACCTTGTTGTACTTGAAATGCAGTGCAGTAATGTCAAATAAGTTTGGAAGAAGAACAATATGGTATAACAAATTTTACAATAATGTCTTTTATTTTTCTATATATTAAATGTACTACTTACAAGGGCTTCTTCATATTTAATTTTTTTAATTCATTTTGTATGGTTTTCTTTTTACAGGTAATGAACAAGTTGAAAGTCCTTGATCTCAGCTACACCAGATATCTTTCCAGATCACCAAACTTCTTGCAAGTCCCAAATCTGGAGAGATTAATACTTAAAGGTTGCACAAGCTTGGTTGAGCTTGATGAGTCTCTCGGCCATCTAAAAGGTCTTGTGTTGTTGGACTTGACGGGATGCGAAAACCTTAGGAACAATATTGTTAAATGCATCTCTAAATTAAAATCGCTTGAAACACTTGGGTTGTCTGTGTTGGGAATAAATCGATAAACAAACAACAAATAAGAAGAAACAATGCAGCGGTAGTAACAAAAAGAAGAAAAACAATCACAAAATACAAGATTTAAGTGGTTCTGCTCAAGTGAGCTTACATCCACTGTATACTTGGTCTCAAAACTTCACTATAGACAAATGGAGTACATAGAGAGAGAATCAATAGATTCTTACAAGAGAAATCACTCACCTCACATGTATACACTTAATCCTCATGTGTTTACACTCAATCACTCAAGAAATGAAGAAGAAATGAGGCCTAGAAGTGATCTCTATTCATCGGGGCGAAAACAGAGCATGGGAGTTTTTCTGGCAGTACGAACGAAATGAAGCTCACGATATTTATATTAATACGATCTCGTTTGAGCAAGAGTAACTTTCGCTGGAGCGAACATTCTAGGTCAGACTCGCTTGAGCTGGACGTCGAGCAAGAGTAGAATGAACTCTCTACCTGGACTTCGCTCGAACTGGATGTTGAGCGAGAGTCAAGCGAACTCTCGGGTTGGAATCTCGTTCGAGCTATATATCGAGCGAGAGTTGAGCGAGAATATTGGGCAGGCGCTTATTCAAGCCATCTCTCAACAGTCTGGCTGCCTAAAATTTAAGGAAGTAGTAGAGAAATTTATGGTCATTTAAGTAATCTTGGATATTTATCGTCACTGAGATCAATACGACAATTCTTGGAATTTTGGTGGTTGCATTTGTCACTGATGATCTCTGGGACAAGGTTGATTTTCCATTTTGGATTTCGTACTCTAGATAGACTTGTTCTTAGAAATCACAATTTTTTCGAGGACCAAGCTCTCGTTGAACTTGGGAGTTTATCTTCACTTCAATTGTTGGATTTATCGAAAAACAACTTCCGTGATGTTCCTCACTTCATCAATGACTTTCCTCGGTTAGAAATATTGATTTTGAAGTTCTGTAATTCTCTTCGCTCGATTTCACATATCCCAGAAAACATCAAGTTTTTAAATTTAAGTGGTTCAACATCAGTGGAAAGGATCTCACTGCGGTCAAATCCGATTCTTATGATTTTCATTCGTGGCTGCTGTAAATTGGTTGAGATTGAAGGCTTAAGTTCTAGATCAATGATATACATTGCAGCGGAACGATGCCACAATCTGTCGTCTTATATGGAATAGGTTGCTTCAGGTACTCTCTCTCTCTCTCTCTCTCTCTCTCTCTAATCTCTGTCTGACCAATTTTGTTTTGAAATATTTTCCACAAAGTTCCAGTTCTTGGAAATGTATCATGCTCTCTGGTAGTGAGATTTCAAATTGGTTCACTCATAAGTGTAATGGATCCTCAATATCTTTTCCCCTACCTTCAGCTTCAGTGGGTGAGATTTGTGAACTAAATATTTGCATTGTGTATGGGAAGAAGAGAGTGTCCTAGTTGTGGAACACTAGAGTTCAGATGTGCATCCAAAATAAAACAAGAGGCTATGGATTGGATCTTTGTCTGCAAAACTCCCTTGGATTTCCGGTCTATGATTTGGATAGTTTATTTTTACTTTGGCTACATTTTTCAGAAAATACACTTAAGCACATAGTTCTAGAAAAAGAAATAGAGATGGAAAGTGGGGAGGAAGTCGAGGTTTCCTTTGAAGTTGACAGAGAGGGATTGGTTGAAGTGAAGAAGTGTGGAGTTCATTTTCAGATTTTTGATGTAGAAAAGAATTAATGGAGATGGCACGTGCAGTCCAAGTAACTTCATGCATCATGAAGGTGTTTGATGAGGTAGTCACTGTAATGGTGAGGTTGTGCCCAGAAAAAGAAGGAGAATGTGATGATGGCGTTTGTGAAAGTGATTAAGATGAATGCATTGGAAACTTAAAGGCATATTAATTATTTGAAACTATGGAAGCAAAGGATTGGATATTCCCTGCTACGCTTGCTTTCTATGTCTAAATGGTCTACTTGCTCTTTAGTTTCTACATAACTAATTTGTACTTCTCTTTATTGAGTTATACTTGTATTTGGGGAATTTGAGAATTTGAATGTGAATTAATTTACATAGAGAACAAATGCCATAAGGATAATTACCATTGTGATGGTGTAGAATGACAACTCTGAAGCAGAAGCAGAGGGGCAACGGAAGTGTTACCGTGCTAGTAAAATTGAGATTTTTTTGCAAATGGGAGTTATACCATGTGAATGAGACTATTGTGTGTTTGATGAGATTTTTGATGTGGCAGCAGATGAAAGAAAGGCTGTTATACTTGTAATATTGATTGGCCGCTTAGAAGGGGAGTTGTTTAAGTAATCTAGTATCTTTATCGTCAAAATCTTGGTGCTTACTTTTGTCACTGATAATTATCTCAAGGACAAGGTTGGTCGCCAGAAGTTTGTTACAAGCTTCCCATTTTGGATTTCGTAGTCTAGATAGACTTTTTCTTAGAAATCACAATTTTTTCAAGGATCAGATAGAAGTATTGGTTTTGACGTTCGGTAATTCCCTTCGTTGGATTTCACATATCCTGGAGAAATTAAAGATTTTTAAATTTAAGTGGTTCAACATTAGTGGAAAGGCTCTCATTGCCGTCGAATAAAAATCTTATGCTTTTCCTTCGTGGCTCCTTTAAACTTATTGAGATTGAAGGCATAAGTTTAGATCTTAATTAATCATTTCAATGGAAGGATGCCACAATCTATCATTTTATATATAGAATAGGCTACTTCAAGTACTCTCTCTCATTTTTCTCTGAACAATTTTTTTAAATAGTTTCGACAGAGTTGCATTTGTTGGAAGGAAAATACTTTAGTCACAAAAAAATTACACAAAAAAATTCACAAACTAATGCGGTGATGTAATACATCAGATTGTAAAATTACTTTTATTATAAAGGAGTTTTGACGGATGCTATGAAGCCACATGAATTTGTGAGTTTTTCTTTGTATAATCTCTTTGTGTCTGTAGCAATTTCAAGCTTGTTGAAAACATATCGTGCTCTCTTGTAGTGTGATTCCATATTGGTTCACTCATAAGAGGAATGGATCCTCAATATCTCTTCCCGTACTTCAGTTTCAAAGGGTGAGATTTGGGGACTAAATATTTGCAATGTGTATGAGAAGAGAGAATGTCCTAGTTGTCGTACACTAGAGTTCATATTTGCATCCAAAATAAAACAAGAGGATATGGGTCACATTTTCGTCTACTAAGCTCCCTTAAATTTTTGGTATATGATTTGGTTAATTTATTCCTATTTCAGCTACATTTTACAAAAAAAATATGCACTTAATTATTTTGGCTCCATTTTACCGACACGGAGTTATTACCAAACACCTGATTCATGGAATCAGCCCTTATTTGATTTCGAAACCCAACTCGATTTTCCAAGCTTTTCTTCTAGGAATACTCTTTGTTAGGCAAGCTCCATGATTAAGTTGAATTATTGCAGATTTTATACATCTAAACTCAATATGTTTTGACTATTACATGATATTGTCATTGGTTTTAGATTGGAAAATTGATTAAGAGGTGTAAATCTAAATTGTGATTTGAATTAATTAATAGTATCGTTTATGCTTAATTTTATAAGTAGTAATTTAATTGGGTAATATTTCTTCACATGCACAACATATTTTTAAAATTCTGTTTTTTATTTTAATTTTGTTCTATTTTCTTCTTATTATAAGTCATGTTTATACCAAGAAAAAGAAAAGAAAAAAAAAACAACTAGAGGCTTTGGACTTTTGGAGTGGGGATCAACAACACGCAATGGGCCTTTTGTTTTCTGCAGAACACATATCATTTTGGGGGATGCTAGGGATCCCAATTTTAGGATCTCTACTGCATCCTGATGCAGTTTTTTTTTAGTTTTTTTTACATGATTTTTAAGTACGTGTTTTTAAGTAATGTTGTGATTATTTTTTTATTTTTAAAAAATATTAAAAAATATTAAAAAAATCATGTAAAAAAATATAAAATTAAAAATTAGGATCCCTAGTAGGGATCCCAAAGTAGGAACAAATAGCATTTTCCTATCATTTTTACCGCCTCCCTCCCCCCTGTCTCTCTCTCTCTCTCTCTCTCTCTCTCTCTCTCTCTCTCAAGGTTTGTGCTAGTAAGTGGTGGCCAACAAAAACAGTTTTTTTCATAAATGTTTACAGGCAAACAACGCGCGTGGGGAACAAAATTGTGCATACTGGGTCTCACCAATTTTACAACTTTCCATAAATTGTAAATTCATCTTAACATCCAAACATATTTTTAAGTTTATTTAAGTGGATTTCACAAAACTCGATTATTTCAACTCACTATTATTCATAAAAAAAACTTAGATCAACTCAGTTCAACTTGACATCCAAATGCAACCTTATTCTTCAATCAGGACTTCATGCACAACATATATATTCTACAAGTCCACACAGCACCGCATAATTTTTTCCTTCAATTTTTATTTCTTCGGCAACAACTTTCAATTCAAAATATTATTTTTCGGTTTAGACCCTACAAGGCAGCCACACAATTCGCACAACAGGAGGCTTGGGAACACAATAGAAGGATTCCATCTCCTTGAAATTTCCATCACCATTCATCTAGCTTGTTCTTTCCACTTTTTAATTTTTATTTAAGTTTAGTTTGCATTTAACATTGGATTTATTTGAGATTGTTAATTTAGCATTATTTAATTTCGGTATTTTATTTTCAGCATGTTAAACTTTGGTATTTTAATTTAATTTTTTGTTTTGATTATTAATTGGTTAAGGCTTTTATTTCGCTTGCTTTATGATTTGGTGTTTAGTTAATTTCAGATTTAATGTTTAATGTATTGTTAATTAAATTGATTTAGGGATGGTTAAAAAAATAAATTGGTTTAGTGAGTTTATTCTTGATTAATTAATTTAGGACCTCTAGTTTACTTATTAATTTATGTCTTGTATCTTAATTTTTTATTTTTTACTTCTATAATCAAAAATCCAAAAATATGAATTTGGTCATGACCAATCCCTTTATTACCATGACATTAAAGAGAAATGTTTAAGCCATGAAGAAATTTCACAAGAATAAACATACAAATTGATGTAACATTAGATTCTAAAACACATCACTTTGTAAGTTTATTTTTGTAAAATATATTTATGATGTATCACTTCTTTTCTAAACTGCAAAACATATTAATTAGATTAGAGAATTATAATAAAATACTAAATTTATTTTTGAGTATTGTATCATACCCATCTATTGGTCTTGATGATGGCTGACGTGGCAAGGAAAATATTTTGCTCTACTAGGGTTTGGTTATCAAGACCTGCTATGACTCTTGTCTCAAGGCCCCTTGGCATTGGTTGGAAGACCACGATTGTTTGTTGATTTGATGTCACAAATGCCTCAAGCCATTCATGAGATGGTTATACCCTTTCGACACCCCAAAGTTTTGGATGGTGATATATTTGTGCAGTTTACAAAAGAAGATTTGGAGAAGTCTGCAGTGCCTTTCTGTTTCGCCATTGTCATGAAGTTTTTGACGTAGCGACCATCCTTGGGTTGGATTTAAAGTTTCATCCATGGAGATGGGGTTTGCTGTCCCAACCGCTGGTATCTATAATGAGAAAGCTGATACATGTTTTTGTTCGATTCTCTAATGAAGACAATTTCCTCAAGGTGCTGACAAGGGAGAGATCTGATGTTGATAGTGTTTTGTACCGAGTTTTCGAGTGGTCTCTAGATTTTATTGTAGATGCCGAACTAGATATGTCCCCTATTTGGATCATGTTGTCGGGTCTCCCACCGAATTTTTATCAAGTGGATATGCTCAAGAATGTTACGGCACTGATCGGAACCTATTTGAGAACTGATAATGCTAGGAGGTGTGCTACGCGTACTAATGGAGCCCATGTGTGTGTGTTACCTCCGAAAAAACCTACAAGCATTTTTCAAAAAGTATTTTACGAAACTTTGTCGGCATTTTGTGCTAGATGCAAGGTGTAGGGACACAACCACTTGACTTGCAAAGGGTCTGTTTAGATGGATACAGATGGGAAACAGAGAGTATCAAGCAATGTTTGGGTTCCAAGAAAAGCGTGTGACGTGGTTCGTGAAGATCATATAGATGGCATGAAGGAAACAATACCTAAAGGTGATAGTAATAACCCGAAGGGGGGTGAAGATGTTAGGAAGTCGGTCATTGTAGTGAGACTCAAGATCAAGTACAAAGTCCAGTTATAACGAACGAGAACATCCTGGAATTTCATGGTGTTCAGGTGCAAATGCATGGTATCATGTGTGACCCAAGCACTAACGACTCCATGTGATGACATGCTTGTTATAAACGAGTTGGGTCTAGATGGAGAAGAGTTGATGCCACGATTTCTTTCAGAAGGGCATGTCGCATGTCGATAGTCTTTGGACAGGATACGAAGAGGCACAAAATCCATGCTCGAGGGGTTAATCCTAGAATTTTATCAAACTCTGAGGGAGAAAGAGAGTTTCCTCATTTGGGGAAAGAAAATGAGTCTTGGATTTTGAAATTGGAAGAAGAAGGTGCATACATGTTGTCTTCTGCATAGTTCTACTAGGACTCCGAGCAGGCTCTTTCGACTGGATTTATGATTGGTAAGATTTTGTTTTGGAATGTTTGAGCTCGCGAAACCTCAATAAAAGACTTCCGACTTTGCTAAAAATCCATCAACCTAGAATTTTCTCAGTGATAGTAAACTTTTACAATGGCAAAGTATTATCGCAGTGATAGTAAACTTTTACAATGGCAAAGTATTTTAAAATTTGATGTATCTTTTTCCAATTGAGTTTATGATTGAAAACTATGGATTTTTTGGCAAGATGATATATAGGTGAATATTCTTGCAGCCTCTAATCAATAAGTTATGTTGTTGTTAAAATTTACAGTGATGGTCTCGATTGTGTATGTAAAATGTAAATGTTTGGATAGAAGGTCTCTTTAGTCTAAATTAGAATCTATGGATTCTCCAGCCTTTCTGTGGGTTATTCTTGGTTATTTTAATATTATTAGACATGATGGTGAGAGAAAGGGTGGACATCCAAGGTTGTCTTGTGTAATGGAGGATTTTTAGAATTTTATTGATGCTAGTGGTTTGTTTGATTGATATCCCATGCACTGGGAATAACCTTTCTTGATGTAATGGGCAAGGTGGGTTGTTAGAAGTTGGGCGCGACTGGATAGATCTCTTTGTGATACCAGGTGTTTGGAACTATATCCATCGGTTTCTCTTCAGTAGATGGTTTAGAGACTTCAGGAACAATTTTCAGAAGAGGTTGAAAATGATGTCTTGGCATCAAAAATTGAACTTACGTCCTAGTTAAAAAGAGAGGAGCTCTGAATTGCTCAAAAAATTAAGAAAACATGGATTGATCATAGGGAGGTTACTGTTGGCTTGAGCTATTCTCAAAGATCATAACTCCAACAATTGTTCAACAATTATTAGCTCCTAACTCCAACAACTATTGACTTCTAATCCCAACAATTGTTGAACAATTGTTGGCTCCTAATTCCAACAACTCTTGACTCATAATCTCAACAATTGTTCAACAATTGTTGGCTCCTAATCCCAACAACTCTTGACTCCTAATCCCAACAATTGTTGGCTCCTAATTCCAACAACCCTTGATCAATTGTTGGCGTGATCTAAAATCCCAAGATCAAATTAACTTGTAAAATTTTCTCTATAATCTGTACAAACCAGCATATGAATATATTGAAGAATTGCACCCGAATATCTTCTCTCTTATTTTTGTCATGGTATCAGAGCAGGACAATTCCTGACTCTCCCCAACTCCACCTCCAGATATGGCCAACCCCAAAACCCCAGAAGAAACCAATGTTGTTGATACCACCATCCTTACCCCAACTATCATTACAAAAACCTCTGCTACACCAATAGGCATTAATTAGACGGTTCTAACCATGCTTTATGGTCCATAATTGTCGAGATATGTCTCCGGCAAAGACAAATTGGGATACATTAGAGGCGACACTCTTCAACCCTCTAAAACTGACCCATCCTTTCGCAAATGGCGCACAGATAACGCCATTGTCAAGGGATGGCTGCTCAACTCTATGGATCCCTCCCTAATCGGAAATTTCATCCGATTCCAGACTGCTAAACAAGTCTAGGATGCGATTGCCACCACGTACTTTGATGGTTGCGATTCATCCCAGGTTTACGAACTCCGACGTCGAGTATCTCATCTCCGACAATCTGGCGAATCACTCGAAATATATTACAATGGTTTACAAGGATTGTGGCACGAAATCGACTTTTGTCGCCCCAATCCAATGCGATGCACAGCTGATATCCAACAATACAATTCACTGGTACAGGAGGATTGGGTTTATACCTTCCTGGACGAGCTCGACGGCTGGCTGGATAGAGTGCGACATGACGTTCTCTAGATGAAACCCTTCCCAACCGTGGAGCAAGCTTATGCTCTAGTGCGTCGGGAAGCCACCCGACAATCAGTGCTAAAGGGAAGCGATGGCGATAGCATCTCTGGTGCTGTTATGGTGTCCTGGGGTGTGAAACTTAGACTCCATAGCTCAGGTTTTTCAGCCAAGGCTCCTGTTAAGCCCCGTGGCTCCACCAACAGCCTGAAATTCTCCCATTGTGGCGGCAACAAGCACACCAAAGACACCTGCTTCCAGCTACATGGCTACCAAAGTAGTGGCACGAGTTGCAAGTTCGAAAAAAAAAAAAAAAGATGACACCAGAAGCGTAGGAGGCTTGGGGAAGGTTGCGGCGGTGAGGGAAGCATTAGGAAGGTGGCAATTGCTGCTGCTGAACCTGCTCTCTCCTTGATACCCACAGGAATTTTGACCCAAGGCAGTCCACTTCTTTGGGGGAAGGTAAATCTATAAGTTCAAGATTTACCCATGCTCCAGATAATGAACTATTTATGCTGCCCCAAACCACATTTGATTGTGTGGATGAAAGTTTTTTGGAAAATTCTACACTGATGGCTTCGGGTTTGTTGGGTGAGGGGACAATTAGAGTTTCCTGTTTTACCCCTACTGATGTTACATATGAAAACAGGGATTCCTGACTTCTTATCTCAAGAGCAACTAATCATATGACTTTCGATACAATGGATTTTTATGAAAAATCCTCTCCCCAACGTATAAATATTGTTAATGCTAATGGGAATTTATCTCCAGTCACAGGGGCCGGATCTGTGGCTCTTACTCCTTGTCTTCATTTGAAAAATACTTTACTTGTTCCCTCTCTCTCGCATAAGTTATTATCTGTCGATCAGATAACTACTGATTTGAATTGCGTGGTCCTTATGTACCCTACTTTTTGTTTTCTCTAGGATATTCTTACTAAGGAGATCATTGGGCGTGGTACTAAGAGAGGGGGGCTATACTACATGGATGATTTCAGTACGGGCCGTGCAAGTCACATGTATAATCCACTGAGCAATAAGGAACACCAGATCTGGCTATGGCATCGTCGCTTGGGGCACCCCTCATTCAGCTACTTAAGGCATTTACTTCCTGATTTATTTTCCCAAACACAAGCTTGTAATCTAAAATGTAATACTTGCATTTTAGCTAAGAGTCATCAAGCTACCTATCCTTTAAGTTTGAATAAAAGTACTGTCCCTTTTGCTTTAATTCATTCCGATGTATGGGGTCCTTCTCCAATATCTTCTGTTTTCGGCATCCGTTGGTTTGTGATATTTGTTGATGACTATACTCGCATGACTTGGCTCTACCTATTAAAACACAAGGATGAAGTATTGTCTGTGTTTCAATCTTTCCATACTATGGTTCAGACGCAGTTCTCTGCGAAGATTCAAATTCTTCGCTCTGACAATGGTGGCAAATTTATAAACCGACAATTTCAGGAATATTTTCAGAAACATGGTCTTCTCCATGAGACCTCGTGTCCCCAGACTCCTCAACAAAACGGCATTGCTAAGAGAAAAAATCAACATATACTTGAAACCGCTCAAGCCTTACTCCTTGAAGAAAATGTACCCACTCAACATTGGACTAACTCAATTTCCACTGCAGTTCATCTTCTCAACCGCATGCCATCTAAGGTTCTCGAGTTTCGAACTCCCCTCCAAACCTTGTCCACTTATTTTTGCTTCCGACGATCATGATGCTTCCACCCAAAGTCTTTGGGTGTGTGGCTTATGTCCATGTCCACAAGAATCAACGCACTAAATTGGAGCTGTGTGCCCTCCGATGCGTGTTCCTAGGATACGGGATTCACCAAAAAAGATATTGGTGCTACGATCCCATCACTCAGCGCACCTATGTGACCATGGATTTAACTTTTTTGGATTTCAATAACTTCTTTCCTACACCGACTTCCGATTCTTCGCTTCAGGGGGAGACACAAAGTGAAGCGATGAATTGGTCGAGATTTGACTGGCGTGGTGATCAAAATAATGAAATAGTGGTTAGTGCAGAACCATCAAAGGACGATCCAATGCCATCAGAAACACCTCTCAGAATGACTGAAACTACTACAGACCCTCTCTCCATACTGACAGACCCATCTCCTGAGAATACTCCTGAGGAGGGTAATCTCCCTACACCCTCTCAAAATAGTATAAATACATCCACCAAATATACTTTACCTTACAGGCACAATCGTGGCAAGCCGCCAAATCGATATTCGCCGGATATCGTGGAACGAAGGTCAAAATATCCAATTGCCAACTATGTCTCTACCAAGGAACTGTTGAACCCCTCAAGAATTTTGTGAAGGAACTCTTCATGTGTTAGATCCCCACTAATGTCCAAGAAGCATTGGTCAATCCAAAGTGGACCCAGGCAATGAAAGAAGAAATGGAGGCCTTCTTGAAGAACAAAACTTGGACTCTGGTCCCATTACCAGCAGGAAAGAAGACGATGGGATGTAAATGGGTATTCTCCATCAAACATAAAGCTGAAGGATCCATAAAACGATATAAGGCAAGGCTAGTCACAAAAGGGTATACGCAGACTTACGGTGTAGACTATCAAAAAACCTTCTCACCAGTTGCCAAGTTGAATACAGTCAGAATATTGTTGTCACTTGCAGCCAATCTTGACTAGTCTATATATCAGTTCGATGTCAAGAACGCATTTCTACATGGCGATCTTGAAGAAGAAGTGTATATGGATATACCACTCGGATACACGGCATCCTCAAAAACTGAAGTTGTGTGTAAACTGCAGAGTGCACTATACAGACTAAAACAATCTCCTCGAGCATGGTTCGGACGTTTCAATCAGACAATGAAGAAGTATGGCTACCAACAAAGTAACTCAGATTAAACGTTGTTCCTAAAACGTCCAAATGGTAAGATAACAACCTTGATAGTTTATGTGAATGACATGATCATTACAGGAGATGATGAGGAGGAGATTGCTCAACTTCAAAAATAGTTGGCAATGGAATTTGAAATGAAAAATCTTGGAGGACTCAAGTACTTCCTAAGAATTGAGGTCGCAAGATCTAAGCAAGGAATATTCTTTCTCAACGGAAATATGTGCTGGATTTGCTATCAAAAGTTGGGATGTTGGAATGCAAACCGGCCGACACTCCAATTATTCAGAATTACAAACTTGGAGAATTTCCGGACCAAGTACCAACCAATAAAGGAAGGTACCAAAAATTAGTTGGCAAACTAAGCTATCTTTCACACACTTGCCTAGATATTGCATACGAGTGTTGTAAGTCAATTTATGCACAATCCTAGTAAAGATCACATAGAAGCAGTGATCCAAATCCTTCAGTATCTAAAATCTTCTCCAGGGAAAGGACTTATGTTCTCAAGGAACAATCACCTCAGAGTAGATGGCTACACCAACTCAAAGTGGAAAAGTGGCGAGATGCGGGTAGACGGGTATACAGATGCTGACTGGGCATGAAATATTACAGACAGATAGTCTACCTCAGGCTGCTTTATGTTTGTTGGATGGAATCTTGTTACATGGAAGACTGAGAAGTAGAGGGTAGTGGCATTATCAAGTGCAGAAGCTGAATTTCGTGAAATGGCAAAAGGTTTGTGTAACTCCTTTGGCTTAGAAAGCTGCTAACTAAGTTGGGTTTTGCATCTACCACTGAAATGAATCTCTTTTGCGACAACAAGGCCGCTATAGCCATCGCACATAATCCAATCCAACATGATCGAACCAAACATGTGGAAGTAGATCGACATTTCATCAAAGAAAATCTCGAATCAACAACAATCCGATTTCCATTTGTAAAATCCGAGAACCAGCTAGCTAATTTACTTACAAAAGCCGTATCAAGCAAAGATTTCTACAACTCACTAGACAAGTTGCACCTCAGAGATCTGTACGTACCAACTTGAGGAGGAGTGTTGGCGTGAGCTGTTCTCAAAGATCATAACTCCAACAATTGGTCAACAATTGTTAGCTCCTAACTCCAACAACTATTGACTTCTAATCCCAACAATTGTTTGAACAATCGTTGGCTCCTAATTCCAACAACTCTTGATTAATTGTTGGCGTGATCTAAAATCCCAAGATTGAAAAACTTGTAAAATTTTCTCTATATAATCTGTACAAACCAGCCTATGAATATATTGAAGAATTACACCCAAATATCTTCTCTCTTATTTTTGTCAGTTACTTCATCTTTTTTTGCAGCACTACAGGTGAGCAAACATATCATCATCCGTAATATGCATCTTAGTGATGGGCAGGTACCATTCTCAATGGAAGCCATTCATGATGAAGCTGTGAATTATCTTGAGAAATTTCTTCAAGCTTGTTCAAGTGCTGTTGTGCCGAATATTTCGCATCTAATTCATCCTAAGGTTTCTGAAGTGGAGAACCAAAATATTGTAGGAGTCCATTAGAACAAGAGATTAAGGATGTTTTATTTTGAATTCTTGTGAATAGCAGTTCAGGTCCATATGGTGGGCTTGCATAATTTTTCTGTCATTGCTAGAGTTGGTAAAAATTAAGTGTAACATCCCAACCCCAATTTTAGATTTCAAAATATATATATATATATATATATATATATTTGAATTTAATAATTACTATTATTATCGTTAGTATAAGATATTTTTATTAAGATTGATTTTAAGTTCTCATTGGATATTCTTGTTAATCTGAACGTTTCTCAAACTCAAAATACGTTGAGATCAATGATCTCGTAGATGCTTCATTTATTTATTTTTTTCTTAACCACCCAAGCTTTCCTTCGGTCATCATCCATTATTTTGAATTCACTTCAAACCATATCTCAACTCAAACGTTCAAATTCAAAACCCCCAGTACTTGGGTGTTCATAACTCTCAGCTTTCAGCTAGCACCCGATTCTAACTCCTAAAGTGTATCTCAAACATTCAAACTCAATCCTTCTAAATCGTTATCCGAAGTATAAACCAACTCCAACCTCAAATTTAAACTCCCGATCTTACCTCAATATCAGTCTCCATATTCATTACGTTTCTTTCTTTTTCTCGCCTATATTAACCCATGAGACCCTCTGTTTTAACACAACAAATCTAGAAAGAGAAACTCACGCACAGCAAGCTGCCCAGAATCCATCGACGTCACACCCTTCACCACCAAAGACACCGCAGATTACCAGAAGCCTAAACACCACTGCAAACAGCCTCTTCACGTTCCCAAGCCCCCCATGTTCAAACACCCACGCGGTGACCCCCTTGCTTGGAGAAATCGGTGAGTGTAATACTCTGTTTATTTACACCGAAGGCAAAGCACCGGCGAGTCACTACTCTCCTCCAAACCGAGGCCCGTTCTCGCCAGAAACACCACCCCCACCTGCACAAAAATCACCGACCAGCCTGCCCCCACCATCCAGTGCATCTCTCAGCAAGCCCCTCCACTGTGTCGCCCAGCAACAAAGACAAACAAGCCCAGTGTTTCCCAGTCACCATAGACCACGCAAAGACGTTGGAGCAGAAAGTCAAACCAGCCAGTTGTGCCACCGGTCACCCCCCAGCTCCTAAGCTGCTGTCGATCTTCTTCCTCCTTCGGTAAACTCTCTGTTCTGCCGAACTGCCCCTGCTTGGTTTCCTTTGATGTTTATTTCAATTCATTGAGCCATGCCGTAATCCTTTTAAGGCTCTATTTTGGTCCCTTAAGCAACTTATTGAAACCTCCCAGATTTCTTAATTTAACGGGCCTTAGGCCTTAAATCCCATTTCAATCTAGCACTTTTTACCTTATGGATATTGAGACTAGTTTTTTTAAAATAAATTATTGGGTCAATTCTCCTAATATTTCAGAAATTAATTTAGATCTTCATATTATTTTAAAGGGGGTTTTAAACATATTTTTAAAAGTGTAGCTTTAGTCTATTTTAATTATTTTAATCATGATCTTAAACGATTAGAATTTTTCATGACGTTTATTTAGTAAATTAGCAATGATTAGTGTCTCGTATAGGTTGCGAGTTACAACGTGAAATCAGGAAGCAACACTAGGAGGTAAGTAGCATGATCATACTTTTTACACATGTATGGTAAGCACGTTTTATAAAAGTATTATGTATGTATGGCTATCATTTGGAAACCCTTTTTTATGTTCCCAATCATGATACAAAAATTATGAAAATTTATGCATAATTTATGAGATAGTTTATGCATTAAAAATATTTATGAAATATCATGATTTTATGCATTAAAGTTGTTTATGAAAAATCATGATTTTATGTGAAAGTGCATAAAATTATTTATAAAAAATCATGGATTCATGTGAGGAATCATGCATCATGGCATGTTATGAAAGTATGCAATTTCTTTTGAAATCTATGTCATGATAAGAATGCAAGTATGATAAGATATGTAAGTGGCCTAAGTATGATATGAAGTTGGTACCTATGTACCTATGTATGGGCATATTGCATTGCTAGGTCGTACATGCTGGTAGTGCACTCGATATGTCTTCCTTATGTATAAATTCCACAACCCATAGCTACGGGAGGAATCAGATTCTTTTAGATTCGCTAACCCTAACTCACGGGGGTCAACAATGGGTAACGGCTTATTATACGAAACGAAACGATATGATATGATAAAATAAGGTCAAGTTCATGTTTATATTTTACGAAAAGCTCATGATTTATGAAAAACTCATGTTTTCAGTATTTATGAAAAAGTACATGTTCAGCATTTATGAAAAATTCATGTTCACGTTATTATGTATGTATATATGAGTATGCATGTTTTGAGAGAACCGATGAGTATTATTTTTACCGTATGATGTGTTACTTATTGAGTATTCAACTCAGGGAGGCGATGCAGAAGCCTATATAGTGTACTAATTTTTTTTATAGTTTCCAGTGAATGAAATATTTTTTTTGTAAATACGAGTAATATCAACATTTTATTTTAAGCAAATGCTTCCGCTGACTCTCTTTAGTTTTATAACTGTTTCATTTATTCAAAAACGTCCGTACCTGGTTTGTTTTGTAAAGAAACGTTCGTACCTGGTTTGTTATGTAAAGAAAAGTTTTAAAAACACACTAGCTCCCTAAAATATTTTAAAATTTATATATTTGGGAGCGCGGTGTTACATTAAGTTATTGAAGGTTGTGCGTGAATTTTTCCTGGGCTATTCTTTGCCAAGGTATTATACTTCTTTCAGCATGTTAATTCCTAAAGTTCCAAATCCCTCCTCATTTGGTAAATTCAAACGCATAAGCCTATGCTCAGTTGTTTATAAGATTTGTTCTAAGCTTCTGGTGGGTCGATTGACGTCAGACTTGAGTAGATTAATCTCTGTGGAACAAGGTGTGTTTTTGCCAAGACAAAGTATTTTGAAATAGTATTACACAAGAATTGGTGTGCGATATCAATAAGCCAGTTCGAGGTGGAAATATTATAATGAAGATTGATATGGCAATGACACTATTGATTGAAGCTTTTTATTCCAAGTTTTGCGTGCTTTTGGATTTTTGGTTGAAGTTTGTAATCTTCTTCGATAATGTGTCACTATTTCTTAGTATTCAGTGGTTATAAATGGCACAGCAAAAGGATTTTTCAAGGGTGGAATTGGGGCTACGACAAGAGGATCCTATTTCACCTTATTTATTTATTCTGGTCAAGAAAGAATTCATACGCCTTCTGTATCGCAAGTTTCAGAATGGCCACATTGGATTATTTACTTAGCCGCAATAAGAGAAACTCTCAATCTCTATGGTCGTTAAAGATGCGTATATATTTAGAATAGATCTTTAATAATTATCTTGCAAGAGGCGTATAGCATCTTAAAAATGTGGATGGCATAAATGTGAAGTTTACTTTCACATAACACGCCAGTTTTGGCAAAGTCCCTTTCTTGAAATCTCGTTTTCAATTGTGAACCGCCATTTATGATATTTGTTGGTCCCCAAGACATATTTGTCAGCATGTCATAGTTTCCACAAACATTGTGATAATTTCTGTCTCAATGGAATATTTATGGCCAACCACAGTGACAGAAACACAATGTTTCCAGTAAGCTGTCTTTTGCCTAGTAGTTTTTTTTTTTTTTTTTTTTTGTTACGACGGCTATTATGGTAAAATTTTGGGAGGATAATTTGGATAGTGAATTGACATAAAATTAGATAAGATGAAAGTTGAATAAAATATAACCATAATTTTATTTTTAATATTATTTTTGTTTTAAGATTTAAAAAAAATTGAAATATTTATTATATTTTATATATGAGTTTGAAAAAACTGTAATGATTAGATGTGATGGGATTATTTGAGTCGAGAAGCTTACTGTATCCAAACAACCCTGCTTCCAAATTTTCCTTTATTTTTTTGTCTTGTTGACAATCAAAAGATGCAATTTGGCAAAGTTGCGCCTTGGAGTGACATGCATCTAACATTCATTTCACGAGAAATTTCTGTCCTTTCCATGGTCACAACAACTAAATACATAATAATGGTTACTTATAAAATAATAATAATAATGGTTAAGAAAATAAAAGCATAATAACAAAATAGTTTCTGCTTGTTACTTGCCACTTGACACAGTTCTGTAGTCTTTTGTGTTAAAACAAATAAGTTTACTTTAAGCAGGTAAAAAATTTTCTGGTATATGAGCAAGTGAAACCATTTTTTGGTGGTAAGAGGTTAGGTAGTCAATGAAGCTAAACCTTCCAAGTTTCAACGTGCGGAGAAAGTCTAAACGACGTGTTGGGGACGCATCATTACTCTCTTTAATTTGGACGTCTTCATCAATCTCCATTTTTAAGATATTATTTCAGGATCGATAACTCTCATCGGATTCAAGCATCTACGTATTTCAACCGATTACTCCCACAAAAATGACTGAGCTTTTCGATAAAGTATTTGGGCTTGATCCTATAATTTCTGGCCGTATGAAAACTGCATATTTCTAGGATTTTGATGATAAAAATTCGGTTCATTTGTTACCAAGTACTCTTCTGATTCATTTGTGTAATATCCTGGCCCAAAATTTGAGATTTATTTTAAAATTATTATTATTATTATTTTGAAGTATGTTTTTAAGGTAAGGTTTAGTTTTAATTGATTTTTTTTTTTCTTTGTGAACTTTTCCATGTACATTATCATCTTTTCAAATTTCAATTTGAATCAAGACTCCTATTTGGAAAACCAACTCTCAAAAGTCCCCCTATTTGAAACCGACTCCAACTTTTCCAAACTACAAGTCAAATTCAAAAACCAACCTAATCTTCTGATTAAATTCAAACTCGTGTCTCAAATTATAATCAAAACCCACCTTAGATTTAAGTCTTCAGATTCAACAAGCATACTCCAAAATTCTGATCCCCTCGCAAAACCAACTTTCAAAATCAGTTTAATATACTTCAAAATTTTATCATAGTTGAATTCAATCTCCACTTCAAACTCAGAATCAAACTCAAAATTCAAATCTAGTCTTTGATCCAACCCCAACTCAAATCTCAATCTCCTAATCAAACACGTTATCACCCTCCCCTCATCTATAAATACTACCATCACGCATGAAATCAACCAAGTTGCTAGCATCTATAGCAATTCAAACCACAGCTGGAAGGTAACTGAGTATGCTTCAAACATGTCAAGATGCGTGCGAATATATGACTGGGATATAATTGGCCTTAAAAGTCACCACTGTCATGTATTTTTACAACGTTTGTTGGTAGTTGGGGTGCGTGGGAAGCTTACTCGAGATGTTCGTACAGCTTTCACAGAGTTAGGGGCATTTTTTAGACGTATTTGTAATAGGACGTTACAAGTTGACACATTGTTATAAATGGAGGCCGAGATCGCAGTGATATTGTGTAAATTAGAGGGTTTGTACTCGCCTTCTTTCTTTGATATAATGGTTCATTTGGCTATTCACCTACCTCGTGAGGCTTTAGTTGCTGGCCCGGTTCAATATAGATGGATGTATCCAATTGAGCGATTTTTAGGAAAGTTTAAGCGAAGTGTGGGAAATAAGGCTCATCCAGAAGGTTCGATTGTAGAATCCTACATTGATAATGAATGGCATACTTTTTGTTCAATGTATTTTCGTGGGGTTGATACCAGATTTACGAGACCGGATCGAAATTATGAAGGTGAACAAATGGGTGTGTCATCATCATTTTCTGTATTTTCACAAAATGTACGTTCAATGGGTGCACATGGGGGCTACGACTTGTGTAGACGAGATTTTTATAGAGCTCGATGGTATGTCCTGAATAACTGTGCAGAAATTGAGCACTACTTGAGGTTAATAATGAATTTACGTTTAACTGAAATAATTGATGTTAGTATTTTCGTATAAATTAATATTTTACATGAAAACGTGCAGTGAACATTTATAACTACTTAGTTTTGGTGGTGTAGTTGACATACAAAAGAAGCATGAAGAGCAGTTCGCCTCATGGTTTGAATACACAATATCATTAAAAAATTAATATGCAATCTATTGATATTTAATATAACACTAAATATGTTTATTGATCTAGGTTCAATTAAAACATGCTACAAATTTCGATGAGATCTCACCAGAACTTTATGTATTGGCATGTGGTCTAGGCAAGAAGGCTATCCAGTATTTGGGTTGCTTGGTGCGTGGATTTAGATTTCACACACATGATAGAGAACGATATAGAAAAATTCAGAATTGTGGGATCGCAGTCGAAGGGAGCCATGGAGATGATAACATTGACTTCTACGGAGTTGTAAAAGATATTATAGGGTTAAAGTATATGGGAGGTTATATTGCTTGGTTGTTTAGATGTACTTGGTGGGATGCTTCACATCCTAGATTGGGAGTGCATAAAGATGGGGGTTTTGTTAGTATGAATGCATCCCGAACCTGGTACGAGGATGATCATTTCATTTTCGTCTGCCAAGCAAATCAAGTTTTTTATTTAGATGAACCGGAATATGGGAACCCATGACGAGTGGTGGAGAAGTTTGCACCATGAAATATATATGATTATATTCCCGATGCAGATGAACCACATGAAGAATTTGATGGTTCGACAAATGAAAAAGCATATCAAGAAAACGAACTAGTGATCAATCTATTTGTTGACCTAAGTCAATATGACATGGTCCCACTTCGTAAAGAAGATGTTGCACCAGAAGTGATCGAGGGTGGAATGTCGGAAGAACATGAATCTACTGACGTGTTTAGTAAAGATGAAGGAAACTGGTCCAGCAAAACTGATAGTGAATGAATTAAAATATCTATGTAAGTATAAGTTTGATAAATATCAACAATATTTATCTAGTGATATATTTAATTCATTACAATTTCAAATAGATATGCCTCTCAAACGCAAAGTAGTTCGTGCCCCATCCCCACCCCCACCCATTATTGACTCTCATGTACGTGATTCACTGGCCAGCAATAGTGTACCAGCATTATTAGACCCACTGCTAGATATTTTGTCAAATTATGGTATTTAACACATAAGCGAATATATATTTACCAAATTATATACATCTATTTTTGTATTTGTAGTTGTAAGCTAGTACTGAGAGTGAGGCATCACGAGGGGTGTCTGCATAGAGAAAGTTAGAAAAATAGGTCAAATTAAACTTGATATATTAGAGGGTCACACTAGTGGGCACAATGATTCACAAGCATGACTTTCTACTTATGTTGGTGCCCTCACTTGCACGTATCTTTGCTTCGTAATGAGCTACATCCCAAAAAAATTCAAATTTAATGCTAATTATATTTATACTAATTAATGTCGAATACACTCTGGAGGTACATTTTGGATGAATTTGATCTAGATTTTAGTCGGCGAGAGCATCCAAAAACAGTTGAGGAACTAATGTTGAGTACATTCTGGAGGTACAAAGGTTGGTGCCATGCACATTTTGAGAAATTCAGCACTGCTACAGAGGCACGCCAAAATTCATTCCAAGTAATACCACCAGCCGAGTGGGAGAATGTTTGTGATCTGTTTGAAGATTTTGCTTATAAGGTAATATCGCATTTATATTTTTTTTTAATAGAAAATTATATATGTATTAGAATTTGAAACTTATAATCTTTTTCCTTTTTTTTAGAAATGGAGTGCTATGACCAAAGCAAATAGATCAAATTTAAAAATATACCATCATGCGAGTTCTCGGTCTTTTCATCGTTGTATAAAAAAATAGTCAGTACTATTAATTTCGGTCTCATATTAAAATATGCATTTTTCTCATTTAAGTTCTAATATAGTTTTTCTTTTGCAACAAGCTGAAAGTTCTGGTAACTTCGATCTAACCCATTTATATGCTAAAGCACATAAAAATCGTGATGATGTTTGAACCTATCTTGAAGCTGAGGTAAATTATGTAAATTTAAGTATATTAAGTCAAGTCTAATACAATATTCTTATTATTTATAATAACTTTAATGATTTTTTTTTAGGAAAAAATGAAATCTCTAAAGGACGCTACTGCAGATCCATCTGATGAATCATCTGTCAACGATGCTCAAATCCTATCTGAAATTCTTGGATCACATTCTAGATATTTGAGGGGCTTGGGGCGTTGTATGAAGCCATCTTCCAATTCATCATCATCTTCTAAGGCTATATCTAATGAAGACAAAACTAAGGAGTTAGAAGCAGCACAACTTGAGATAGAACGATTGAGGTCCAAGGTACAAGAATTATTGACCAGATTAGATAAAGCAACGGAGTTAGAGTCAAGAATAAAAGAGAGACTGGAGTCGAGGACCCAAGCAATGTTTGAAGAATAGTAAAGGATGTCCCAAAATGCTATGCCACCACCACGATTTTAAAATCTATTTTTTATATTAATTGTACATTTATTATTCTGTTTAACAACAATATTTGAATAAATTTGATGTACAAATTACAATTTTATTATAATAGCAATGCATTTTTAATTCAATGTGAATATGTAGCGGTACCCTTCGAATAGAAAAAATCACGTTCGAACAATACATTACGATTTAAAAATTTGTCCAAACTAAAAAGAGTCCATTTGAACAAGATTAATTCCAATAAATTTATTCGTTTGAACAAATAATATCCATTCGGATGCTTAACTTGTTTGAACCAGGCAATCTGTTCGAACCAAATATTTATCCGTTCGAATGGCAAGTGTCAATTCGGACAACTGAAATTTTTGTCTGGATTTCTGAGATGAAATTATTTTGTCTCAAATAAAAAACCGACCGAACGGATTTGAACGGACAAGTGAAATTTCGTCTCTAAAAATTATTTTAAGGGACAAAATTCAATTTTCATACCGAAAAATTTTTTTATATGGGCTTTTTGAGACAAAATTGAGATAAAATTTTGTTGTCTCTAAAGATATTTTAGAATAAAAAATAAACTTTTTGAGACAAAATGATTTATTTCAAAAAAACTATTCTCTTGTAGTATCCTATAATTTCTGGTCGTATGAAAATTGCATATTTCTAGGATTTTGATGATAAAAGTTCGGTTCATTTGTTACCAAGTCTTCCGGTTCATTTGTATAATATCTAGACCCAAAATTTGAGGTTTATTTTAAAATTATTATTATTATTATTTTGAAGTATGTTTTTAAGGTAAGGTTTAGTTTTAATTGATATATATTTTTTCTTTATCAACTTTTTCATGTACGTTATCATCTTTTCAAAATTCAATTTGAATCAAGACTCTATTTGGAAAACCAACCCTCAAAAGTCCCTCTATTCGAAACCGACGCCAACTCTTCCAAACTGCAAATCAAATTCGAAAGCCAAGCTAATCTTCTGATTAAATTCAAACTCATATATCAAATTATAATCAAAACCCATCTTAGATTTAAAGTTACGTTTGGATGTTGAGAGTGTTTATGAATCTTTATTAATAGTAATAAAAAATAGGTAAAAAATAATAATAAAATATTAAATAATAATAATAAAAATAATGATAATAATAAAAGTAAATAAAAAATAATGATAAAGTAGTGAATAGTAATAAAAAATAGTTAAAAATGTTTGATAGTATTTTGTTTCCAAACCTAGCAAACTTTCAAATATTTTCAAATATTTTTTATTACTATTTACTACTTTATTATCATTTTTTACTTATTTTTATTATTATCATTACCTTTTTATTATTATTCAATATATTATTATTATTTTTTACCTACTTTTAATTACTATTCATAAATATTTTCAAATACTCAACTTTCGAAATCAGTTTAATATACTTCATAATTTTATCATAGTTGAATTTGATCTCCACTTCAAACTCAGAATCAAACTCGAAATTCAAATCTAATCTTAAATCCAACCCTAACTCAAATCTCAATCCTATAATAAACACGTTATCACCCTCCCCTCATCTATAAATACTACCCTCACGCATGAAATCAACCAAGCTGCCAGCATCCATAGCAGTTCAAACCACAGCAAATCAGAAGAGGAAAACCCACCGTAGCAAACCCATAAGCATACCAGCGTTGCCGACTGAAACCGAAGCATCAATCGGCAAATAAAGCCCCTGTTTTGACCATGAAAACCAAACACTCGGCAGCATCGTGCCCAAGTGTTTTTTCCAGCCAAAGTCGACCACCGGACCTGCACAGAAATCTGGAAACAACCCAGCAGATATAAACACCACACAACCTTTTTTCAACCTCGACAAAACAGAGAAAAGTGAAACAGCAACCCGAGACCCCTGTTTTTGCCCAGCCAAGCCGTCCATCACCTGAACGTCGGAGCATCTCCCGCGGTTCCAGAACCGCCGAACAACACAACCCCACCATCCCATCTGACTTCCGGTAAGCCCACACCGGAACTAGCTCTCACCCTCCATTATTCCAATTTCCAGGATTGATAATACGTTAAGATTTCGAGAACTCTCATCAGATTCAAGCGTCTAGGTATTTTTTGGTTATCAAACTCAGGGAACAAAAAAAAAACTCGTCTTCTATACATGGCTGCTCAAGCCCATACATCATCTTCCAAGAATCCCAGGGATCACGACGTCTTCCTGAGTTTCAGAGGTGAAGAAACCCGCACAACCTTCACCGATCACCTCTATTCTGCCTTGATGCGAATAGGAATTCACACCTTCCGAGATGAAAATGAGCTCCCTAAAGGAGAGAATATTTCTGAGAAGCTAATCAATGCCATTCATGGATCCAAGATTTCCATTGTTGTTTTCTCTAAAGGCTATGCTTTTTCTAGGTGGTGCCTTGATGAACTTGTCGAGATCGTGGACTGTGCAAAAACTAGAGACCACACTGTTATTCCTATCTTCTATCATGTGGATCCTTCGGATGTCCGAAAACAAGAAAGACCTTTTTCCAGTGCATTCAGTGGGTGTGAAGAATATGACGGACATGAGACTCGGTTTCAAGCAAATATGGAGAGAGTACAAAGGTGGAGAGAAGCTCTTTGTTATGTTGGGAATTGTGCTGGTTGGATTCTGAGTAATTGTGAAAATAGGTTGTCTCGAGTTTCCCTTGTTTTTTCTTGCATTTATTAGTGGTTTTTAATCTTTTCTTTAATTGCTTGCCTTGAATCCAATGGTATTAATGTCTGAAATCTCTAGCTAGCATAATAATATCGACTCACTTTTGATCTCCTTTTTTTTATTATTTTATTTACTGGTGCTTAGTGTTATTTATTTTGGTTTTCCTATATTTGTCAGGTATGAATCAAAATTTATCGAAGAGGTGGTTGAAGAAGTTTTCATGAAAGTCAAGCCTGCCAGATTAGATGTTGCCAAATACCCTGTAGGATTAGATTTTCGTGTCAAACAAATAAAAGGTCTATTAAAGCTCGGAGTAGGCGATGTTCACATTATTGGCATTTATGGGATGGGTGGTATAGGTAAAACAACCTTAGCAAAAGCTGTCTATAACCAAATATGTGATAGATTTGAAGGAAGCTGTTTTCTTTCCAACGTAAAAGAAAATTCACAAAGATGTGAAGGTGTAGTCCGTTTACAAGAACAACTTCTTTCTAATATCTTGAAAGCAAAGAATTTCAAAATTGATGATATTGACGGAGGAATCAAATTGATAGAGGAAAGAATTCAGGGCAAAAGGATTCTTGTTGTTCTTGATGATATAGACGATATGAAACAAGTATATAATTTAGTTCAGACCTTTGGATGGTTTGGTTCGGGAAGTAGAGTGATTGCAACCACAAGAGATGCCCAATGTCTAACTCAATTGGGAGTAAAAGAAGGATATGAGGTTGACATCTTGAACCGATTAGAATCTCTTCAACTTTTCAGTTGGCACGCTTTTGGAATGTCCCGTCCAAGAGAAGGTTATCAGGGAGTTTCAGCTAGTGCAGTGAAGTATGCAGGAGGACTTCCATTAGCACTGGAGGTTTTAGGCTCTTTTCTATCAAAAAGAGCCATTGATGACTGGAAAGAAAAGTTGGAAGAGTTACGAAGAACTCCTGATGACAAGATTCAGAGAATCATTAGAACAAGCTTTACGTCTTTGAGTATGAATGCTAAGAACATATTTCTGGATATCACATGTTTTTTCATTGATATGAACAAAGAAAATGTGATTGAAATACTCAAGGGCCGTGGTCTCACTCCAGGTATTAGTATTGGTGTTCTCATTGAGAGGTCGCTCGTGACAATTCTTGGCAAAAGGTTGAGAATGCATGATTTGGTACGAGATGTAGGGAGGGAGATTGTTCGTGAAGAGTCATTTCGTGACCCTGGAAAACGTAGTAGAATATGGTTCCATGAGGATGCTTTAAATGTGCTACGCAATCATACAGTAAGAGGCATTGATTTATATATTTATATTAAATTATTATCAGAATATCTCTATAGGGCCGATCAAATTAAGATGAATGAGATTCTTGTTCAAACAACATTTTTGTTTTTGTAGGGTTCGGATGTAGTGGAAGGTCTCGCTCTAGATCCACGTGCACTGAAAGAAGAACATTTTCAAACTAAAGCTTTTGCAAGCATGAATAATTTGCAATTGCTATAGATCAATGGTGCACATATCAATGGATGTTTCGAGCAGTTATCCAGAGAACTAAGATGGCTTAGTTGGCATAAGTGTTCCTTAAAATTTCTTCCGAAAAATTTTCATCTAGAGCACCTGTTGTACTTGAAATGCAGTGCAGAAATGTCAAACAAGTTTGGAAGAAGAACAATATGGTACAACAAATCTTACAATAATGTCTTTTATTTTTCTGTTCATGTTAAATGTACTACTTACAAAATACAAGGGCTTCTTCTTATTATTAATTTTTTTTTGGTAGGATTTTCTTTTTACAGATAATGAACAAGTTGAAAGTCCTTGATCTCAGCTACTCGAGAAATCTTTCCAAATCACCAAACTTCTTGCAAGTCCCAAATTTGGAGAGATTAATACTTAAAGGTTGTACAAGCTTGGTTGAGCTTGACGAGTCTCTTGGCCTGTTAAAACGTCTTGTGCTGTTGGACTTGACAGGATGTGAAAACCTTAGAAACAATATTCTTAAAAGCGTCTCTGAATTAAAATCGCTTGAAACTCTTGGGTTGTCTGGCTGCCTAAAACTTATGGTTTCAAAACAGCACACCACATATATTATGACACCCTACGTTGGTCATTTAAGTAATCTTGAATATGTATCGTCACTGAGATCTATACAACAATTCTTGAAATTTTGGTGGTTGCAATTGTCATTGATGATCTCAGGGACAAGGTTGATTTCCCATTTTGGATTTCATACTCTGGATAGACTTGTTGTTAGAAATCACAATTTTTTTGAGGACCAGGTTTACCTTGGGAGTTTAACTTCACTTCGAGTGTTGGATTTATCGGAAAACAACTTCAGTGATGTTCCTCACTTCATCAATGACTTTCCTCGGTTACAAATATTGATTTTGAAGTTTTGTAATTCTCTTCGCTTGATTTCACATATCCCTGAAAACATAAAGTTTTTAAATTTAAATGGTTCTACATCAGTGGAAAGGATCTCATTGTTGTCGAATTTAAATCTTATACTTTTCGTTCGTGGTTGCGGTAAACTGGTTAAGATTGAAGGCTTAAGTTCTAGGTCGATCATATATATTGCAGCA
Organism: Platycarya longipes; assembly: GCA_036559045.1. NCBI lineage: Eukaryota > Viridiplantae > Streptophyta > Magnoliopsida > Fagales > Juglandaceae > Platycarya > Platycarya longipes. The sequence goes on from CM071800.1 coordinate 18,762,348, forward strand.
GAAGGATGCCACAGTCTGTCGTCTTATATATGGAATATGCTGCTTCAGGTACTCTCTCTCTCTCTCTCTCTCTCTAATCTCCCTATGAACATTTTTTTTTAAATAGTTTCCACAGTGCAGATCTTGGGAAGCTATGGTGCTCCCTAGTAGTGAGATTCCAAATTGGTTCACTCATAAGAGCGATGGATCCTCAATTACTTTTCCTGTACCTTCAACTTCAGTGGGTGAGATTTGTGGACTAAATATTTGCATTGTTTACGGGAATAAGAGAATGTCCCAGTTGTGGAACACTAGAGCTCAGATTTGCATCCAAAATAAAACAAGAGGCTATGGATTACATTTTCGTTTCCGAAGCTCCCTTCAAGTCTATGATTCGGATAATTTATTTTTATTTCGGCTACATTTTACAAAAAATATACTTAAGTCCATAGGTCTAGAAAAAGAAATAGAGCTGGTAAGTGGGGAGGAAATTGAGGTTGCCTTCAAATTTGACAGAGAGGGATTGGTTGAAGTGAAGAAGTGTGGAGTTCATTTTCAAATTTTTGATGTAGAAAAAGAATTAATGGAGATGGCACATAAAGTCCAAGTAGTTTCATTCATGATGAAGGTGTTGGAAGAGGTAGTCACAGAAACTGATTATACTACATAAATGTAATGGTGAAGGCACATTAATCATCTCATACTATGGGTAAATGCTCTACTAGCTCTTTAATTTTTACTTTTTATTGAGTTATACATATATATGGGGAATTTGTGTGGTTAGATTGAACATGAATTAATTTAGAACAAATGCCATAAGGATGAGAGGAATTAGAGGAAGTACATTAATTGCCATTGTTAAAAATTGCTTCTAATTGAATGTGACGATTCGAGATTTTCATTTCATATTATTTAACTAAGTAATTATTTTGATTAAGTGATTAATTGATCTAATTAATAATATTAAGAGGTGATGGTGAAGGGCATGTGCTTGAGATTTGAGTCTTGAAAGTCTAGAATGAGTCATTGGGCCTAGGAATGAGTAACAAGCCCACAAGTCCATGAGATTAACCCATGACCCACCAGGCCCACACATGAGACACTTGTCACCTATAGAGAAATCTTAGTAAGTCACCTAATACTAGCAGGTGAAAATGAAAAATTACTAGTAGGTAGGAGTTTGACTAGTGGGTGAATGGTAGGGTAGATTGTGAAATCTTATGATAAGATTTTCCCATCATTGGGATATCATTGGAAAATTGTAATAGCCCAAAATTTTCTAAGGTAAATTATTTTATATAAATTATTTTAAGGAGATTTATTTAATGCATTTATTTATTAGGAAATTAGAATGGGAGATTTAGTTGAGGAAATGTGAGATTTTACTTGGTATTGAGAATTATGCACTTTCGGATCAATCTGTCGAGTTTTAGGAAAGTGATCATAAGTCAGCCATATGATGTCTAAATGAGGTGATTCCAATTGGTATAGAACCCTAAGAGATAGATCTAAAACTCTTATGTTTGAAGCTTCTTGAGATTCGGAAGGAATCAATAACTTGTTTGGGAATCAAATAGGCAGCTTTGGAATAGGCTTAAATGGGACCCGAGTTGGGTAATTGAACTAGATTGGGGCATGTAACCAAATAGGCAACTGGTTTTAGGATTCTCTGGGATTAGGACATGTGTAGGGATAGTTAGGAATGAATGGAAAGTTGATTTGGAAGTCAATTGAATGGTTAGTGTGATGGGAACTCAAGGAAGCCAAAATCTGGTTGATTGGTGACTAATTGGATCAAAATTGGCTCTACCTTAACTAAACTATGAAGTGACCTTCTAGGACTTGTTGAGGGAAGACCTAAGGGAGTTGGGAAGGAACCAAATGGAGGAGAAAATCTGGAAGGGGCGTGTGACACAAGGGGGAGAGCTGGAGATGAGAGATGCATGCATGGTTAGGTGAAGTGCCACCTCACCTCTTATCCCTTTAGCTTGCTTCTCAGCCATGGATCAAAATGGGCAGCCAAACCACCTCAATTGTGAGCCCTTGGATGACTAATCCAGCTGCAAAGCCTAGGATTTGGGAGGCTTGATCCTCATCATTAGATTTTGCCTAGATGGACACCTCATCACATGCAAAATCTGCCAACTAGGGTACCTTGGGTGCAATTCCTTTTCTCTCCCTCATGTTGGTCGACCACCACCATATATATAGGACCTTGAGAGCTTCCTAAGCTCCTTTAGAAGGAGAGAGCACTTGCCTTGTGAAGCCAAATCAGAAAACCCTCCCCAAACCCTCAAAGTGATCACTTGTGAGTGAAGTGAGTGTGTGTGGGAGCAAACTTGGAGAAAGTGGGTTGGATTAATTCCCTTGAGCTTGGAGGAACTTGTAAGTCCATATTCTAGCTTAAATTAAGCATGGAACTGGTTTATTGGCATGATTGAGTTATGTTTCCTAGTAGTGAACACATGAGAACATGTTTAAGTGTAATTGAACACATGAGTAGGGTTAATTGTATTTGTCTTGTTTTTATGTTCAATAAAATTGTGGAAACTTAGATTTAGGTTTTTAAGAAGATAATTGGAGTGTATGAAAAAGATTGGAGTGTTTTGAGTGGAAAAACCCTTAGACCCGTAACTTCGCTCGACCCTCGCTCGACATGTGAGTCGAGCGAAGGCAAAATATGAACCCTCGCTAGAGTTTCGCTCGACACCCGCTCGAGCGAGTCCCAACCCGAGACTTCGCTCCACCCTCGCTCGACAAGCCGCTCGAGCGAGATACCCGGTTTTGCTTAGACTTAGGGTTTCCTTGGAATAGAAGTGGTGTTTCAATGGGAAGGGTTATAAGTGAAATGACTCATGTGTATAAGAGAAGAATATAAAGAAAGAAAATAATATATAAAAGATGAGTTAGTCACGTCATGACGGGGACGGCGATACGTAACGCCCGTATGACTGACGTGCCGGCAGGGACGGCGATACGTAACGCCTGTCGTGATATGAAATTGTGATCTCCACGGGGACGGCGAGACGTAACGCCCGTGTGATTGATCCTTGTGGGGACGGCGAGACGTAACGCCCGCAGTACTATGTGTATATATATTTCGTGTCATAACGGGGACGGCGAGACGTAACGCCCGGATGATTGACACCAGACTCATCATAACGGGGACGGCGATACGTAACGCCCGGATGATTGATGAGTGTATGTGATGGGGACGGCGATACGTAACGCCCATCAGTGATGTGAAAGAATAAGAATTTTAAAGAGGAAAATAATGTAATTTAATATAAGACAATGGGTGAGTTGAGAAAAGTGTCAGTTAGACAGTGGTCTTGTGAGGAGTATGTTAGGGTGATTCCCTTGTCAGTTGTGGTAATAACTTTGTGGGTGTTTTCCCTGTTTCCTTTAAGCTGTTTATGTACTTACTGAGATTTCATTCGAAATCTCACTCTTTTGTGGCTCCATATATTTTTGTGCGTATTATTTCATACAGGATACGATGATCAGCAGGGGGACAGCCCCGACGATACAGGAGACTTTGGAGAGTCCTGAGGGACTTTCCGACTACAGTCCTTTTTTGGACGTTTCTTTTGTTTCCTTCGGACCTCCTATCAGACCCACCGGAGCTGGGAGTCTTGACGCATCCACTTTTGTTGAGGAAAGGCGACGTACTGGATGCTGCTTAACCTTAGGAGTAGACGGCTCGTTGTCCATGTGTGGAGTTTGTGTGACTCCGCAGGGACAACAGCTCCAGCGAGACTTTAGTATTAGCATGGATAGGTTTCGCTATGGGAGAGAATATCCCGAGGTTAAGAGGGAGAAAGAGTGAGGTGAAGGAAAGTTTCTTTTGGGATGAATGTAATATGTTTTGCTACAGTTGGGTTGTGTATATGTATAAAGTACAATGTTTAAGTTTAATGAATGTTGTATATATAATTTCCGTGTGATCTTTAGAAAATCTTATATTGAAAAACCTAATCCGCTGCGAATTTAGTAATTTTTGCTTTTATCCTTGTAAGTACGAGGGTGAGTAGCCAAGTGTTGCTCATCCAGACACCTTAATTTACGTTAAATCCCAGACGTAAGTTGGGGGCGTCACAGATTGGTATCAGAGCGATTACGTCTCTGGGTAAAACCTACGTGTCCTAGGAGAAATGGATCACATGGTACTAGTATAGGCTTGAATCTTTATCAGATTGGAGTTTGGAGTAATATGGATGAATGTTTGGATTTTAGAAATTTGGAAGTTTCTAAGGTGAGTATAGCTTATGGTGAAGTTGGGTGTATTTCAGGAAAACAATATGCCGAGAGGTCGTCCTCTCTTGAAACGAGTAGACGCAGTAAATCAGAGTCCTTCTCTGGTTACCCCTCCACGTACTGAAGAGCAAACGGCACCAAGCTCACCGTTGAGAGAAGTACAGACACCATCGAACCCACCGTTGGGGGAAGGGCAGACGGCACCGAACCCATTATCGGGTGAAGAGCAGAGGACACGGAATCCACCCTTGGAAGGGGGACCGATGGCACAAAATCCCCCATTGGAAGGAGACCAGGCAATAGCTGAAGCTATTCGACAAATGACGGAAGTGGTGAAGAACCAAATAGAACAAAGCCGCTATCATCAGCAGAATGAAAATAGAAGAGAAATTCAAGGGTGTTCATATGAGAAGTTTCTAGCGTATCGATACCCGCCCTTTATGGGAACGGAAGGAGCATTAAAGGCAGATAAATGGATTGTAGACCTAGAACGCACCTTCGAAATTAGTAGTTGCACTGAAGTCCAGAAAGTGCAGTATGCAGGGCATCTGTTACAAGGAGAAGCAGGACTGTGGTGGGACACAAAGCGGAAGCTGCTAAAGTTAGAACTGGGAGAAAATGTAGTGCCTACATGGGAAAGGTTCAAGAAAGAGTTCGACGATCGATTCTTTCCGGAATCTATGAAGCGGCAGAAAGCTTTGGAGTTTACTATGTTAATACAAGGCAGTATGTCGGTGGAACAGTACTCGGCGCGATTTATGGAACTGGCGAGATTTGCTCCGCATCTGGTGGCTACTGAAAAGATGAGAGCCCAGAAGTTTCAGGAAGGACTGCAGCCACGAATTCGTATGCAGGTGGCATGTTTACAAATTGAGAATTTTCAAGAACTAGTGAATGTAGCAGCCATAGCGGAAGCTGAACAGAGGAGTGTTATGGCGCAAACTCAAACATATGGAAAAAGAAGATTTCAATTTTCTGGAGGAAAAGATGCTAGGAGGAAACCGAATTTTAGATCCACGGATAGAGGAAAAGGAATAGCAGTTAATCCGAATGTACCGATTTTATTTCCGCAATGTGCAAAATGTGGACGTCGACACCAGGGAGATTGTCGAGTGGACAATAGGATTTGTTATAGATGTGGTCGGCCAGGACATCTGATCAGAGACTGCCCTCAGAATACCTCTCAAGGAGTAGCTCTACCCGGAGGAAAAGCCAAAGCTCCTGCGAAAGCGAAAGTGTATGCTATCACGCCTGGAGAAGTAGATATGGAGGCGGACGAGGCAATAGATGCTAACGTCATTACTGGTAAATTTCCAAGTCCCCTCTTTTAGTTAATGAATGGATTCCTTGGGAGTGGTAATATAATAATAGTAGAATAAAATTTTCTTTAGGTAAGCTTAAGCTGAAGCAATGCATGGTCTATACCTTATTTGATTCGGGAGCAACCAGATCCTTTATTTCCTATGATTGTGTTCAAAAGTGTGATTTAGAAACAGAATGGTTGACCCAAAAAGTTATAGTAGTCATGCCCAATGGAGAGATAGCAGGATGCCATCGAGTGGTGAGAAATTGCCCCTTGGAGATTGGAGGTTCTCAGCTAGTCGCTGATCTGATACTATTCCATTTGATGGAGTTTGATTTAATTTTGGGTATGGATTGGTTGGCTAACTATTATGCTAAACTGGACTGTCGCAGAAAGGAAATAGTTTTTGACTTACCCAAGGAAGGGAAATTTTGCTACAAGGGGGAAATGTTGAAGGCAGTTTCCTCCATAGTAACTGCTAAGCGAATAATGAAAAGTATTAACAAAGAAACTAAGGGCTACTGGGTAATCATGTTAAACTCCTCAGAAGTTGTTAAAGGTATTCAAGGAATTCCCGTGGTGGAAGACTTTCCTCAAGTCTTTTCCGATGATTTACCGGGACTACCTCCTGATCGAGAAGCAGAATTTGTTATTGAATTGGAACCGGCCACGACTCCAGTTCATAGAACTCCGTATAGGATGGCACCGGTGGAATTAGAGGAATTGAAAGTGCAGATTGAGGAACTTTTGAGAAAAGGATTTATCAGGCCTAGTTCGTCCCCATGGGGAGCACCAGTATTGTTTGTGAAGAAGAAAGATGGAACAATGCGAATGTGCATAGACTACCGGGAGTTGAATAAGGTTACTATTAAGAATAAATACCCGTTGCCACGGATAGATGATCTGTTGGATCAATTAAGAGGAGCAACTGTGTTTTCAAAAATAGACCTTCGGTCTGGCTATCATCAGTTGAAAATCAGGGAGCAAGATGTACCTAAGACGGCTTTCCGAACCCGCTATGGGCACTTTGAATTTTTGGTTATGCCATTCGGAGTGACGAATGCACCAGCAGTATTCATGGATTTGATGAACCGAATATTCAGACCATGTTTGGACAAGTTTGTGGTGGTTTTTATTGATGATATTTTGATCTACTCTCAGACCGACGAAGATCATAAAGAACATTTGAAAATAGTAATGGAAATTTTGCAGAAACACCAACTGTATGCCAAACTTAGTAAGTGTGAATTTTGGCTACAAGAAGTTAAATTTTTGGGTCATGTTATTTCAAGTGAAGGAGTCTCTGTGGATCCAACGAAGGTAGCAGCAGTGATGGAGTGGCAGCAACCAACCAATGCACATGAAATACGAAGCTTCTTGGGATTAGCTGGATACTATAGAAGATTTGTGGAAGGATTTTCCAAACTGTCCGCACCTCTGACAGCATTGACTAGAAAGAATGCTAAATACGTTTGGAGTGAACAATGCGAAAAGAGTTTCCAAGAGCTAAAGAAGAGATTGACTACAGCACCGGTTTTAGCCTTGCCGGAACCTCATAAACCTTATGTGATATATAGTGATGCCTCAAAAATGGGATTGGGGTGTGTGCTGATGCAAGAAGGAAGAGTAGTTGCGTATGCATCCCGACAACTTAAGAATCATGAACAGAATTATCCCACGCATGATTTAGAGTTAGCAGCTGTAGTGTTTGCTCTAAAGATTTGGCGGCATTACTTGTATGGAGAAAAGTGTGAAATATTTACGGACCATAAGAGTCTCAAGTATCTTTTTAGCCAGAAGACCTTGAATATGAGACAGAGAAGGTGGATAGAGACTATAAGTGATTTTCAATGCGAAATCAAATACCACCCTGGAAAGGCTAATGTGGTAGCCGATGCCTTGAGTAGGAAAGTTCAAACAGAAGAATTCTCAGTGCTGGCAGCGATGCGAGAAATTCTGGTAAACCGATTATCACAGGACCTCAAGTTAATGGAGATTCAAGAAATTATTCCGTTAACAGACAAAGAAATTAAGGAAGAACAACAAAAGGATGCCAAGCTGGAGAAGATAAAACAGCAAATACTGGAAGGAAAAGGGTCTCCACACTTTATGATTTCAGGCGATGGAATGTTGTACTTTGGAAGAAGGAAAATCATTTCGGATGCCCCAGAATTGAAAGAAAGGTTGATGAAAGAAGCTCATAGTACACCATATACTGCTCATCCTGGAAGTACTAAGATGTATCAAGACTTAAAGGAAAAGTTTTGGTGGGAAGGAATGAAGAAGGACATTGCGACCTTTGTAGCGAAGTGTCCAGTGTGTCAGTTAGTAAAAGCTGAACACCAAAGACCAGCCGGTCAATTGCAACCTTTACCAATCCCCGAATGGAAATGGGAGGATCTATCTATGGATTTTGTGGTAGGATTTCCAAGAACATCTACGGGAAAGAATTCGGTTTGGGTGATAGTGGATCGACTGACGAAGAGTGCTCACTTTTTACCTATCTCCAACACGGATTCCATGGAAAAGTTAGCAAGAATTTATGTGAAGGAAATAGTTCGTTTACATGGAATACCCAAGACTATAGTATCAGACAGAGATCCTAGATTCACGTCTCGATTTTGGCAAAGTCTACAGAAGATGATGGGTACCAATTTAAATTTCAGCAGCGCATACCATCCTCAGACGGATGGGCAAACAGAAAGAACCATTCAGACTTTGGAGGATATGTTGCGAGCTTGTGTGTTAGATTTTGACAAAGATTGGGAAAGTCTGTTACCATTAATTGAATTTGCATATAATAACAGTTTTCAAGCTACTATACAGATGGCACCATATGAAGCACTTTATGGAAGGAAATGTAGGTCTCCTATTTATTGGGATGAAGTGGGTGAAAGTAGTGTTTTGGGACCCGAATATTTACAAGAAGTTAAAGAGCAGATCATCAAGATCAGAAATCAGATAAAGACAGCACAAAGTAGACAAAAGAGTTATGCAGATAATCGTAGAAGAGCTTTAGATTTTATGGTGGGAGACTGGGTATACTTGAAGATTTCGCCACTAAAGGGAGTCATGCGATTTGGTAAGAAGGGGAAGTTGAGTTCTCGTTATATTGGACCTTATGAAATTCTGGAAAAAGTAGGTCCAGTGGCTTACCGTTTAGCTCTACCTGATGATTTGCAAGGAGTTCATAACGTCTTCCATGTATCTTCTCTGAAAAAGTGTTTGAGTGATCAACCAGTGGCGGTAATGGATCCGCGTCCTAGTAATTTACGTTCCAATTTAACTTATGAAGAGTGGCCTGTGCGAATTGAAGATCAGAAAGAACAAACCCTTCGGAATCGTACCATAATGTTAGTGAAAGTACTTTGGAACAATCCTGTTTTTCAAGAAGCCACTTGGGAACGTGAGGATGTAATGAGAGATAATTATCCCCACTTGTTTGAAACATAGTTATAATAATATATATTATAAATTGAATTAACTGTCTTGCATTTGTGTGATGATTGTGTTTTCTTTTATATTTATATTCATTAATATTTAACCTTATACAGGATTATGGCTCCTAAAAGAACCGCACGTATGTCGGTTACCCCCGTAGATCAGTTAAAGAAAAGATCTGAAAGAGTTAGAGAGAGATTTCGTAGAGAAAAATTGAAACAGTGGAAAGCTGAGAGATTGAACTGGTTAAATAAAAGTGAGAAGCACAGAACTCATATTATGGACATAGATGAAAAAGGTAACCCTATAAATAGAAGAGCATTACCAGGAGAGGAAAGACAACCCGCCAGAAAATGGTTGAGAGCAGAGAAAAGATTTTTGAGAAGAGAGGACAAAGGAAAAGCTGTCATGATAGAATCATCTAATGGATCTTAAGAGCGTAAACGCCAGTGTGAAGAGGGACCTATAATAGAAAGGACAGAGGAAGAGAGATTCCATATGTTGCAAGAGATTAGTGTGAATATGTACTATGACCCCGATGTTGACATGATATTTTATCACTCTCAGGATTCACTAATTAATGAGGAGAAAGTACCCACCTCTTCAGAAGAATCTACTGCTAGTAACCGAGGTATAGATTCCTTAAACCCTTAATTATTTATATCTTAGCGATTTCGAGGACGAAATCCTTTTTAAGGGGGGGAGGATGTAATAGCCCAAAATTTTCTAAGGTAAATTATTTTATAGAAATTATTTTAAGGAGATTTATTTAATGCATTTATTTATTAGGAAATTAGAATGGGAGATTTAGTTGAGGAAATGTGAGATTTTACTTGGTATTGAGAATTATGCACTTTCGGATCAATCTGTCGAGTTTTAGGAAAGTGATCATAAGTCAGCCATATGATGTCTAAATGAGGTGATTCCAATTGGTATAGAACCCTAAGAGATAGATCTAAAACTCTTATGTTTGAAGCTTCTTGAGATTCGGAAGGAATCAATAACTTGTTTGGGAATCAAATAGGCAGCTTTGGAATAGGCTTAAATGGGACCCGAGTTGGGTAATTGAACTAGATTGGGGCATGTAACCAAATAGGCAACTGGTTTTAGGATTCTATGGGATTAGGACATGTGTAGGGATAGTTAGGAATGAATGGAAAGTTGATTTGGAAGTCAATTGAATGGTTAGTGTGATGGGAACTCAAGGAAGCCAAAATCTGGTTGATTGGTGACTAATTGGATCAAAATTGGCTCTACCTTAACTAAACTATGAAGTGACCTTCTAGGACTTGTTGAGGGAAGACCTAAGGGAGTTGGGAAGGAACCAAATGGAGGAGAAAATCTGGAAGGGGCGTGTGACACAAGGGGGAGAGCTGGAGATGAGAGATGCATGCATGGTTAGGTGAAGTGCCACCTCACCTCTTATCCCTTTAGCTTGCTTCTCAGCCATGGATCAAAATGGGCAGCCAAACCACCTCAATTGTGAGCCCTTGGATGACTAATCCAGCTGCAAAGCCTAGGATTTGGGAGGCTTGATCCTCATCATTAGATTTTGCCTAGATGGACACCTCATCACATGCAAAATCTGCCAACTAGGGTACCTTGGGTGCAATTCCTTTTCTCTCCCTCATGTTGGTCGACCACCACCATATATATAGGACCTTGAGAGCTTCCTAAGCTCCTTTAGAAGGAGAGAGAACTTGCCTTGTGAAGCCAAATCAGAAAACCCTCCCCAAACCCTCAAAGTGATCACTTGTGAGTGAAGTGAGTGTGTGTGGGAGCAAACTTGGAGAAAGTGGGTTGGATTAATTCCCTTGAGCTTGGAGGAACTTGTAAGTCCATATTCTAGCTTAAATTAAGCATGGAACTGGTTTATTGGCATGATTGAGTTATGTTTCCTAGTAGTGAACACATGAGAACATGTTTAAGTGTAATTGAACACATGAGTAGGGTTAATTGTATTTGTCTTGTTTTTATGTTCAATAAAATTGTGGAAACTTAGATTTAGGTTTTTAAGAAGATAATTGGAGTGTATGAAAAAGATTGGAGTGTTTTGAGTGGAAAAACCCTTAGACCCGTAACTTCGCTCGACCCTCGCTCGACATGTGAGTCGAGCGAAGGCAAAATATGAACCCTCGCTAGAGTTTCGCTCGACACCCGCTCGAGCGAGTCCCAACCCGAGACTTCGCTCCACCCTCGCTCGACAAGCCGCTCGAGCGAGATACCCGGTTTTGCTTAGACTTAGGGTTTCCTTGGAATAGAAGTGGTGTTTCAATGGGAAGGGTTATAAGTGAAATGACTCATGTGTATAAGAGAAGAATATAAAGAAAGAAAATAATATATAAAAGATGAGTTAGTCACGTCATGACGGGGACGGCGATACGTAACGCCCGTATGACTGACGTGCCGGCAGGGACGGCGATACGTAACGCCTGTCGTGATATGAAATTGTGATCTCCACGGGGACGGCGAGACGTAACGCCCGTGTGATTGATCCTTGCGGGGACGGCGAGACGTAACGCCCGCAGTACTATGTGTATATATATTTCGTGTCATAACGGGGACGGCGAGACGTAACGCCCGGATGATTGACACCAGACTCATCATAACGGGGACGGCGATACGTAACACCCGGATGATTGATGAGTGTATGTGATGGGGACGGCGATACGTAACGCCCATCAGTGATGTGAAAGAATAAGAATTTTAAAGAGGAAAATAATGTAATTTAATATAAGACAATGGGTGAGTTGAGAAAAGTGTCAGTTAGACAGTGGTCTTGTGAGGAGTATGTTAGGGTGATTCCCTTGTCAGTTGTGGTAATAACTTTGTGGGTGTTTTCCCTGTTTCCTTTAAGCTGTTTATGTACTTACTGAGATTTCATTCGAAATCTCACTCTTTTGTGGCTCCATATATTTTTGTGCGTATTATTTCATACAGGATACGATGATCAGCAGGGGGACAGCCCCTACGATACAGGAGACTTCGGAGAGTCCTGAGGGACTTTCCGACTACAGTCCTTTTTTGGACGTTTCTTTTGTTTCCTTCGGACCTCCTATCAGACCCACCGGAGCTGGGAGTCTTGACGCATCCACTTTTGTTGAGGAAAGGCGACGTACTGGATGCTGCTTAACCTTAGGAGTAGACGGCTCGTTGTCCATGTGTGGAGTTTGTGTGACTCCGCAGGGACAACAGCTCCAGCGAGACTTTAGTATTAGCATGGATAGGTTTCGCTATGGGAGAGAATATCCCGAGGTTAAGAGGGAGAAAGAGTGAGGTGAAGGAAAGTTTCTTTTGGGATGAATGTAATATGTTTTGCTACAGTTGGGTTGTGTATATGTATAAAGTACAATGTTTAAGTTTAATGAATGTTGTATATATAATTTCCGTGTGATCTTTAGAAAATATTATATTGAAAAACCTAATCCGCTGCGAATTTAGTAATTTTTGCTTTTATCCTTGTAAGTACGAGGGTGAGTAGCCAAGTGTTGCTCATCCAGACACCTTAATTTACGTTAAATCCCAGACGTAAGTTGGGGGCGTCACAAAAATACTAAGATATTGTTTATTTTAGTCTATCTAGTATATGCCATATTTAGATAAGTAACACTTGTAGATTGAAATAGGAAGTGGAAGAGAAGAGAAGGAAGGGATTTGGTTGGCATGTAGCCGAAACCCTTTAGGGGTTTTTCCTATGCAATTTTCCACAATCCGAGCCAATGATCACACATAGGATCATGTAAGAAAGAGATAACAAGGTGATTGACAAATGAGGAGAGGTATCATGAGGAAGAGGAAAGGAAAAAGAAGAAGGAAAACTAGAAGGGTTCGGATAGGAGATGCCGTGTGCTACCTTGGAAATTTTCCTAGATGTATTTTCAAACCTAGTTGAGGAGACATTTTATACATGTGTAAGAGGATGAAGTACAAGGTGTAAGATGTATAAGAGGTATGGTGGTGTAAGGAAATGATTGAGGATTGCTTGTAATGGAAGAAAACTAAGAATGGAGGAGGTGAAGTTTTGGATGACACCAAGAAAAAGGCATGGCCGAACCATGCATGCTCTCTTTCCCAAAAGCATGGTCTTAGGATCTTGTGTATTGACATGAGAGTGGTTAGATGAATGTGTAATAGGGTTGAAATGATAAGAGAATGAGACAAGAGGGAAAGGAATTTTCGGTAGAGACAACTAGGAAGGCAATAAAACCGAATGCCTCAGGTCTTGTTGCTCTTTGAGGATTTCATTCTAAAATGAGAAGATCTTCTAGAGGAATGGCCTTGATGTGATGTTAAATCATAAGAATAGCCTTGGGATGGAATGAGACCTTACTATTTTAGTCCATCTCCCATGAGGAATTCGGTTACCCTAAGGAAACACCAACCGGTTTCTCACTTCCTCACACTTTTATCATTTGCTTTCTTTTCTCATGCAACCACCCTTGTCTAATCATGTGTCCTTCAACCCAAGGTATGGTGGAGTGTCCTTGAGCCCTAGGAAAAAAGGGTATGGCCGAGTGACCTTGAGAAGACTCACCCCTCACTTAACCATCTCACATTCTCACAAGCTCTCTCTTTCTCTCTACCTCTCGGCCAACTCCACTTCTCTCTCAATTTTCTTTTGTTTCACTTTCTTCTAACCTCTAAACATCAAAGTATTCTAAGTAGAAAAGAGTCAGAACAAATATTTTTGAAGAGGAGTTGCACTTGAAAAGGCAAGTATATTCTTATCTTACCCTTAGCAATTTTAGTATACTTTTGAATGAATTTAGTTATATTGTTTGAATCTTTGTGTATGTATGTTAAAATGAAACCCTTTAAAGAGAGAAATTGCCATGCTTAGTAAGTAGAAATTCATGCTTAAGTTATGATATTTTCTAAGTAAAGGATCTAAAATGATATGTGGTTTTAGTTATTCCACTCAACATAAGGTGGAATGAAGGAAATGCATGCATGATTTTATTTTAACTAGTATGATATTGAATGATGCCTTTAGTGTTGTTTATTTGGTAGTAAAAATCTATGTCTAAGTTTAAATATCTTACTAAGAGTAAAGATTATTTCATGTTATAAATTTGAATATTTGATATAAAAGAAGAATATGGTGTGATCAACATGATGAGTGAAGATGAAAATATACTTGTTAGATTTTGACTTTGAGATGAAAAGGTTGGATTTGTGCATGTATGTATTTCGGACTTAAGGTTTTTTTTTTTTGATTGAATTATTAATTCGATTATTGGGTTATGTTATGATTAAATCCTTAAATATTTGGAGAAATTAGAAATATAAGAATTTAAAAGATTACACTAGCATGATTGGGGGTTTTCACCTAAATCATTGGGTGAGCTATCTTGGAAGAAAAAAAAAAGAGGTGAATAAATAATAACTTAAAGGACACAGGGTTTCGGCCAAACTATGTTTTTAAGGCTAGAAAAATATATTTAAGTGGTTGAAATTAAATTGGAGTGCTAGGAAAAGAATAGGAGAAGAAAAACTAGGAGTCACTAAGGGATGGTCTGGGCCCAACCCTAGTGAGAAGGGGCCGAGCACCCCTAGGTGTGTAAGAGGCCCATTAAGTGTTTTTGGGTAGGAAAGAAGTGGAAGTATGGGGTGTGAAAATTGTGAAAGAGCTTGACGTAGAATATGCGTTATGTTCGCCTCACATTTCCCATGTTCAATGATATGAGTCTCATGTCTCATGCATACAACACGAAAACTATGTTTTAAACATGTTTTTAAAAGAAAAGAAATTAATTAAAGTTTTATAAGAACTCCAAAGGCTGGGACGAGATAGTGCCCCAGTGGAACTCCCTGTTCACTCAGGAGTGTTTAAAGTCGAGTGAAAATCCCTGGGTCGACAAAGAACCGTCGGCAGACCATGTATGGCTCCAGAAGGTGTCCGGAACGTGATCACACCTAAAGCTAATAGGTGCATACAGGACAGTGTTGGCTTTTGCCTTCCCACTATAAAAAAGTTTGTAGTCGCTCGGTGAGTGATCAAATCGCCGAGTGATGAAGAGCGCAAAAGGGCGCGAAACGTAGCTACTTAGGTTTGATACGGTCGCTGGGTACTACGGTAACTAGCAGGAACACACGGTGCGTAGAGAAATCGTGAGGTGTCCAACAGAGGTCATGACAAAAAGATGGGCTTTCTGGCCATATATGATATGATAAGTAGCGCCTAAGATAAGAAAAATGAAAAGCATTTGCGAAAAGATGAATTCTTGAAAAGAAGCTTTAACATTTTTGTTTTTTGAGGTTATAAGCAAGCATATGAAGTGCATAAGAAAAAAAAAAGACGGAATTGAAAAGAAATGGCATGAGCATGAGCATGTGCATAAAGTAAAGTCATGAGTCTCATAATGCATATGGTATAGCTGATTGTTTGCTATTCATTTAATAGTATGCTTGAAATGTTTTTGTTAAGATATAAATGTACTTACTGAGATTTCCCCCGAAATCTCATCTTTTTTTATCTCTCCACTATTGCCTGTTTGGGACGATAGAAGTAGTTGAAGGTAATAACGACTCTGAAGAATATAGTCTCAGGGACAGCGCCTCGGACCCCCACGGGCCCGACTGAGTCCGTCACCTCCAAGCTAGTGACTCTCAACTACTTGAGCCGATGGGCGGCGTAGTCACTACTCTTAGCTGCTTACGTTTTGGGAAACATACGCCCTATTGGGTGTTGTCTAGTTCTTGGCATAGACGATTCCCTCCATATGGGTCGCCTGTATGAGCCATCCTTTGGGATGAGTTGTGAGGTTGGACCGACCTTAGATTTGGACCGTCTTCGTTATGGCCCAAATTTCAAGGAGGTCAAGAAGGAACCGATGGTTTAGGAAGAGATGGCAGGGGATCTTCTATGCAGCTTTTGTATTTATTGCATATATTTTGGTCTTCCGTTGTTTTGGAAGAATGAACACTTATGGATGATTCTTATGTTTATATTAATGGTAATGTAATATTTTAGGATATTATTTTGTTAAGCCATGTGATGTACGCTTAGAAATGTTTGACTTTTTCCGCTGCGAAAACCTTTATTATCTAAAAAAAAAAACCCCACAGTACACGATAAGACGGGTGAACTTCCCTGTGACCCTCATCCCCGACGTCATGGTTTGCATACGATCCCAAGCGCAAGCTAGAGCGTCAATATTGAACATGAATTAATTTAGAACAAATGCCATAGGCCCATAAGTATTGAAAGACCCTGTTTTGAAGCATCTACAATACTTGATTGCTGCAAACAAAGAACTCAATGATGTTTTGATTTTTGCATCACGATATATATTTGGGTTTTTTAAAAGAAGGAAAACATTATATATTAAGTTTTCATCAAGTCATGTGTATCCTATTATATAAATATACCATAAGCCTATCAACCTCTAGATTAATTATTTTTAAAAAATAAGTGTTGATATAATGGTTAATAAGACAATGTTATACCATTATAGTGAAATCTAAAATTGAGATAAAAGTGTATAAACCATTTTACTATTTATACACTTACAATCCGATATGATATCTATAATGAGTTTGAAAATCATATGATTTGAAAGTCCAACATGAGATTACAGCTTACGGAATGTTTCCAACTCATATGTGTGTGTGTGTCTTAATTTTAGGACCCAGTTGTAAATAGCCATGTTGCAGCAATCAATACTAATGCACAAAAAAAAAAAAAAAATCCCTTTCGTACTCTTTATTTTCTAAAATTCTTTTAATTTAGAGATTTGCTGATAGTTATTCTAGAATTTATCATTGGTTACAACATTTAAATATGACGTATATTTAAGTAATTAATATATGAAAAACTTTAAGTAAATATGGAAATTTGAGTAAATATGACAAATTCACTCAAATGAATGTCCGAACAATATATGATAGATATAAAAATTATAAAAGATGGACATTACATTATTTATTACTTTTGTAATACTTCAAAATATTTACAAACAATAAATATTATATATATAGCTCTCTATCTTCCATTAAACGCAGCAGTAAAAGACACAGTTAAGAAAATAAAATACACTAAAGAAATTGAATAACAAATATCACACAAAGACGGTCTCGCATTTATAACAGATTAAAGTTTCAACTGACCTAATTATGTCATTGGAAGTCAACATTTTCTATTGACATAAATGATTGATTATTACTTTTTTGATTAACCCACTGAATTCCCCCATAAATGATTTTGATAGCATATTTTGTAATGTTTTATTTGTCAAATACAGGTCGATTACAATAATTGACAGAGTCATCCTAGAAAGATTGACTTGTTCCTGTAGAGTCATCTTCCTCTTAAATACAACATGAAGAGTACCAGTACCATTAATACTACCAAGTCTTTTTATTGGCTAACTCATAAGCAACACAGATTTATTGTATCCCTATATATAAGTAGGGCCAGAAGATAAAAGAGATACGGGATTACTCAAGAAAAGGGTATATTCATTGTCAAAAGCGCTTACCACCTGGAATATACTATGAGAAAAGCAATGAAAGGAGAAACTTCTTCAAGCATGAACCTTTTTGTGAAAGGTGGGAAATAATCTGCTACCCACCAGGAAAAATATGTTTCTGTGGAGAGTGATTGATGATCCTTCATGTCAGATCTGTCATAGATATGAGGAATCTGTTATGCATGTTTTATGAGGAATGAGGAACAACCTCCCATTTGCAAGTATAGAATATTAAACAACATCGATATTTTTGTGTTTTCCCGACATTATTTAGTATTTTTTATGGTTTTGAACTAGACACTTTGTTTAATCTAAACTTAGAAGCTTCAAAACCATAAATAAACACCAAAAATTACAAAAGAAAAGAAAAATATTTGTTCCAAATAATAAAAACGTTATCTTTTAGGCAGGATTAATAACATTACAAAAGATGAACATATACACGGTAAAGAAGAGACGCAACCACCCAAAATTCAATGAACTACTACAGCAAAGACGAGACACACCACCCAAAATTCAATGGACTACTTATTGTACGGAAAGCCCTCCCAATACGCACAAGGGGCATAAATGCCCAAATTGATCGGCAATATGAGAAGGAGCTTCCATGGTTTTTATTTGTCCATTTGGGGTGGCGATCAAAATTCAAAAGTCAAAAACGCCTGTCTTAACCCATTATCATTCGTGCAAATCAAAATAGAACTAGTCATGATGTACAGAGGCGTTGACATAAGACATGGGTGAATTTTGCATTCTCCTACTAAATTTTCAGGAGAGTTATGTCAAATGAAGAATATTAATTTATTTTTTAAATCAAATTTTATTATGTAAATACTAAAGTTATGTTTGGATAGTAAAATTATTTTATTTTATCTCATTATCATAATTTTTTCAAATTCTTATATTAAATATAATAAATAATTCAAATCTTAAAATAAAATAACATTAAAAAATAATATTTTAAAAATATTTTATTCAACTTTTTTTTTCAACTCATCTTATCACAATTCATTACGCATCTAAGCACCATCCTCTATCCAACCGCTTAAGAATAAAAATTTTCGGAAATTTCATATTTCATCATTTGAAAGGAACTATAAGTCATCGTTTGATATCAACGCAAGAATATAATTTTTTATAATATATGTTTACAGTAATGTACGGTACCATTGCTCAAATTAGAGTATATTTTCTCGTTAAAGAAATTAATAAATGGGTAGAAGATTCGTGGTTATTGACTGGTCAAACTGGAAAATGAAAAGTCAAACTTCAAACTGGTTAAGGTGTAATAATCTCTGTTGAACAAAAAATAACAACTGGCAAAGTAGCCCCAACCCCTCCCCCCATCTCAACTCAAGACTCAGTCCAATTTTCTGTCCTCAACTCAAAACCTTCATAGTCCATCGTTCACCAACATCAACATGCTTCCTCCTCCTCTCAGACTCCGCCCCCAAACGCTCTCTTCCCAGAATTCCCGCTTCCCTTCTCTCCATCTCCATTCCCAACATATTTATTGATATTCAAAGGCCTAAAAGTCAAGAAAAACGAAGAACTTCGAGAATTTCAGAGAGACAGAGAGCTAGAGAGATAGACCTGATCGATGGGTGGCAATGGTAAACACAAGTGGAAGATCTCGTTTCACCGCTCAAACTCCAACTCCAACTCCAAGATGGATCCCAAACAGCCCAGCAAGGATTTCATCTGCCCCGTTTCCGGGTCCCTCATGTTCGATCCCGTCGTCGTCTCTTCTGGTCAAACCTTCGAACGCGTTTCCGTTCAAGTCTGCCGGGAAATTGGGTACTCACCAATGCTCGAAGACGGGTCTCGACCTGATTTCACCACCGTGATCCAGAACTTGGCCATCAGATCCACCATCCTCAACTGGTGCCAGAGTTCGGGAACGGAACTCCCTCGCCCGCCGGATTATCGCTCCGTGGAGCGGATTGTACGCGCAGCTATGGCTGAGGATGGGCATTCGGGTTCCGAGTTTGGGGTTTCGGAGAGGGAGTTGCTCGAGGGCGTGGCGGATAAACCGCCGGTTCTTTTCTCTCACGCGGCGACCGAGTTAGGTCACCGAGTCAACCACTTCTACTCGACATCGTCGGTCACCATCGCGGCGAGTCCAGCCACTCCTTTGCATCTCACAACTCGGCCTGCGTGCTTTTCGTCCCCTTTTTCTTCCTCCGAAATGGTGGAAAACGAAAGCCAAACTCTAAACCCTGATTCTTCGACTCCCGAAGAGGAACAGTACCTCACGAAGCTAAATAGTCCCGAGGTGTTCGAGCAAGAAGAAGCCGTGATTTCACTGAGAAAGCTCACAAGGATCAGAGAAGATCTCAGGGTTTCTCTCTGTAATACTCGGATTCTCTCCGCCATCCGACCGTTGATCTCATCCAAATATTCCACCGTACAGATCAACGCCATCGCTTTGTTGGTGAATCTATCCCTCGAGAAGCGAAACAAGGTCCAGATCGTGAGGTCAGGATTCGTCCCCCACCTAATCGATGTATTGCGAGGCGGAGTCAATGAATCCCAGGAGCACGCTGCCGGTGCACTCTTCAGCTTAGCGTTGGAGGAAGAGAACCAGATGGCAATTGGAGTGATGGGAGCTCTGGCGCCATTAATGTACTCGCTGAGGTCCGAGAATGAGCGGACTCGGCAAGACTCGGCGCTGGCACTGTACCATACGACCCTGATACAGAGCAACCGGGTGAAGCTGGTTAAGCTCGGAGCCGTGCCGACGCTGCTGGCAATGACGAGGGCGGGGAACTCATCAAGCAGGGTGCTGTTGATTTTATGCAATCTGGCGTTGTGCACGGAGGGGAAGTCGGCGATGCTTGACGGGAACGCGGTGGAATGCTTGGTGGGGCTGTTGAGAAAGGGAGAAGTGGAATCGGAGGCGACTCGGGAGAACTGCGTAGCGGCATTGTGGGCGCTGAGTCAGGGGAGCATGAGGTTCAAGGGCCTGGCGAAGGAGGCGGGAGCAGGGGAGGTGTTGAGGGAGATAGTGGAGAGCGGGAGCGAGAGGGCGAGAGAGAAAGCCAAGAGGATGTTGCAGATGTTGAGAGGGAGAGAGGACGAGACGGCGGCGGAAGATTTTGACGGAATCTTAGAATCCGGAGTCGGAGTTAGTCGGAGCCGCCACCGAGTAGCCGGTACGAGGAGCTTGTACGGTCCTAACTCCACGACCTTTTGATTTGGGAATTTTTGCCCTTTCCTTTTCACGTTGTAAAATTATCGAATCAGTATTCTTTTTTTATTTGTAAAGAATAACCTCGTTGGTGTAATTATTCTGTGGTAGTTAAGAAAGATTGCCTTTATAATTTATTTGATATATCTTTCTCTTTTATGTGAAAAAATATAAATGAGTTCTATTTGAGTTATTTGGATAATGAGATAATTGATAAATAATAATGAGATTATTAAATTTAAATAAATTAAGATAAGAGGAGTTGATTTTTAAAAATTTGTATATTTCAATTTAGATGTAAAATAAGATTATTTTAACTTTTTGAGGATTTTTGTTTTTTGGAGAAGAAGAAACTTTCCATTTACAATAATAGAAAATTACAAATGAGTAAAGTCCAACTAAACGTAATGAGAAATACATTAAGGCGTGACACCCATCCAAAGATCAACATCACTTACGTACAAAGCATTTCTAGCCAACTGGTGAGCTACTTTATTCCCCAGAAACAATACATGTTGCACCTTATAATCCTCAAAGCATTTTAGTAAGTTCTTAATCTCAATAATTAAATTTTCCAAAATAGAAATAGAAACACCATCATCTTGAAGGGCTTCAACCATTAGAAGGCTGTCACTTTTCAAAATAATCCTGGGAAAACCTATTTAGATATAGAATTGTAATTCACGCACCATTGCTAGAGTTCAATTGCCTCAGGTTCATTAACTTTTAGTTCTGGTTTACTCACAACCATTGAAATCGAGTCAAGTTCGTCTTTCACCACAGCCCCTATATTTGCTTTGTGAAGGTTAAAAAACAGAGCCTCATCAACATTCAATTTGCAATAAATCACGAGGAGGAGCCTTCCATGAACTATCTTTCACCAATTGAGAAGTAGACACAGCTCTGCTAGACTTGGCGATACATATCTGATTTAAAGCATACCTCACAACTTGATTTGGCTGTAAACTTACGTGCTCAAAAGTCCTCTTGTTTCTGCGGTACTAGAAGGCATAAGCTACAAGAAGCAATCTCTCCACCATTTCTTGCTTTCCAATGTGCACCACAAGATGTATAACATCAATAGCACTCATATTGTCTTGGACCTGGCTAAATAAAGGCAAGTTTAGTAACCAAGTATCTTTTATGGAAGGGCAATGAAATAAAACATGTGCAAAATATTCTATATCAGCAGAACAGAAATCACAAGAGCATGGAATTGCAACTTCTTAATGTGTAAATTCTATCTAGAAGGTAGTAAATCATGACAAACCCTCCAAGCAAATATTTTGATCTTGCTAGGCACTTTCATTTTTCAAAGCATCTTCCACACTTTTTGATCCTGAATAACTTGAGAGCACCTTGGAATACTTTGTGCCGAAATGGATTTAAGGAGTCTGTAACCACTTCTCACTGAAAAAGACCCATTTTTCTCATGCTTCCATATCATTTTATCTGCATGACTCCTAGAGCTTAATGATGTCTTTAAAATGTCGGCCGCCACTATTGGATTGAAGAGGGCTCTAATGGTTCTAACATTCCATCAGCCTGAAACAGGATCAATAAGAGTATCTATAGTTGCAGACTCATCACCTATAGCTTCCCCATTGAGTTCCTCTCTTAAAGCAGAATGTCCAGGTTTCCATACATCATCCCATATTCTAACTGTAGTGCCATCCCCAATTTGCCATAAACATCCTTTTAACAAAGACTTTCTAGCCTCCCATATACCCCTCCAAGCAAACGATGGGTTAGATCCCAACTTGGACTCAAGAAAAGAAGTATGAGGTACTTTGCCTTATAGATTTGGGATAGCAAGGAATTTGCTTGAATAAGAATCCTCCATGATTGTAATTAAAACGTAAAACAAGAAAATTTGCTATAAGTATTTTCGTATAAACTGTATGACTCCGGAAACTATTATTTTTGCCAACTTTTTGTTTTTTGGGTTTCCCTTGTTTCAAATAATCAGAGCTAGAGCTAGTGAACGCGGAAGGGGGAAAATGATTTCTGGGGCAACTTTCTGGGAGTTAGAAGTGTCGTTTTTGGTATAAGAAAATTATTTATTTATTTAGTTATACTTTTATCAGCTGTTAGTTGAAGGGACAGGATAATGTTCCCCCAAAGCTTCACCCCAGAATTTGGAACGAGAGAAATCGGGACTAGAAAGAAAAACACTTTCTCTTTGTTGGAAAAATCTATTCATTATTATTTTCCTTTGGAGCAAGCTTAGTCATATAGACTATGTGGAGGTTTTGTTGAATTTCGGTTTTAAAGCAGAATAGTTGATAATATGCAAAGAAATATCATGCTTCCACAATAAAGTACGTCCACCACAAAGACAGCTTCTTTGAATCATGTAAATCACCTTCCTCCACGATCAGAGAGTTTTTTTTTTTTTTTTTTTGCATGCCCAAGAAATCGAAGCTGTTGGGGGCATTTTGTTCTTTCAGTTCTTGGGGCCTTCCTCTTTTACGCACTAAACCATCGACTATTAGACCCCTCAATTGGGCTGGGCCTGTTAGTGTTGATCTAGTCGAAAGATTGTAGGGCATCTCCAAGCCCACTTTGCCCCCTTCAATAATCCTAGCCATTTGACCGTAACTTGCGGGCTTCTGCTTCCCATCAACTTCCCCCCCGAAATGGCAGGAGGGTTAGTCATAGGAGGGGATCCCTTGTGTTTCCAGAATACTCTAGAAATTAGTACGACCTCCACGATAGTCTCCAGAATGCTCTGCCCTCAACCACGGCCCATATGGAAGAGCAGCTGTGACTTGCCCCTAGGGATCTTCTTGAACTCTTCGTAGTCCCGGTGAGTGTGACCCAGGCGACCACACTGATAACTTAAGTTCGGAAAACATTCATAAGATATATGCACTCTGTAGTACTGCTGATCATCCAGATTCACCCTCTTAATTCTGATCAAAGGCTTCGAAATGTCTAGTCAAATACGAACATGATGAAACTCACACCACGCTAGTTTATCTTTTTCAAGATCCACTTCTAGTACGATACCAATGGACTCCCTAATTCGATTTCCCATAAAAGCATTGCAGCCCATTAATGGTAAATCGTAAATTCGGACCCAGAAATCAGCCCTCAACAACTGGATATCTTGAACTTGCAGATGACCATCAAACTTCTTTACCAAAACCAGTTGATTGGCAAAATTCCAAGGCCCATTTTTCCGAACACGTTGTTTATCCCTCTAATCCTCAAACTCCGCTAGCATAAGATTAGCATTCAAATCCCTAAACGTGACCTCCTTCTCGACCTCTAAGCACGGCGCATCGTCTATTTGAAACTTGCCTTGTTGTAATGTCGCTTTGTGAATAGCTTCAGAATGAGACATTGCTCTTCTCGACTTAGGGCATCCAGAACATTCTCCTTCACCACAGCAACCTCTCGACTTTCCTCTTTTGTAATAGACAACTTCTCACACAGATGGCTAAGATCCTCAGCCATAGTAGTTGTTGAAACCCTTCCACAAAGAAAACCCTTCACTAAAGAAAGGAGAATCAGCCCCGCACCACGGTGCGGGTTTGCAAACCTCCATAATTATTAGCAAATCACTTTCAAATTTTAGATTAATCAATAATTCTCAAAAATTGGATTTTTTATTATATATATATATATCACTCTAATAATAAAATAGAAATTATTAAATATCGTTCGTTATTACAGTCCTAACCCATTATTTCAAATGGGTCAACATTTTTCTTTTTCTTTTTTCTTTTTTCAATGGGTCAATATTAATAGTTATGATTCTACCTAGAAAAAAATTAGAAGTCTAATCTTCGAATTACAACAATGAGAATTTATCACATGTTACTGGTGGAGGAATTACATGTTCAATCCTGGCTTATTTACAATATTACCATTATAATTTGGAGTTTTGGATGTTAAAATTCTCAAAACTAGCTTATTCCAAACCTATTTAATTCGTATAACCAATAAAGTTTATAAAATATCAAGATTTAAAGATCGCTGAGAAATTCCAAATATACATGATGAATATTTATAAATTTTAATAATAAAAGTTAGTCTTTATAGTAAAAAATAAAATTACATGCCAAGGTACATAAGGCCTTCGTGAAATGAAATGAAATCGACTTTTCATTTTATGAAATCGACCTTGGTAAACCCACCTCCCAAGTTGCTCAGGTTTTTCAAAAAAAATATTTCCCTCACACAAATCTCTTGAATACCAAGTTAGGGTCTAAGCCCTCCTATATGTGGAGAAACTTATTAGAAGGAGCAAAACTTTTGAAAGAACACCTAATTGGGAGAATTGAAGATGAAAAAGATGTGAGAGTATGGGAAGAAAGCATAGATAGGCCCTTACAGCAGAACATGACTAACAGTGGCAGAGAACCTCTACTAGTAGCTAACCTTTTTGATAGCACAACACAACAGTGGAATGAAAGCATTCTAGGAGCTTTTTTCACACAGATAGATAAGGACACCATTAAATCAGTCCCTAGATGCTTAACTAGCAAAGAAAATGATCAAGTCTGGTCCCCACCTCAAATGGTACCCACATGGTCAAATGTGCTTATCATCTCCACCAGGAACTAGAAAACAGCACACTAGGTGAATCCTCGAACAACATATTAAAAGCAAAAGGATGGCAGACAATTTGGTAGCTCCAAGTTCCCAACACAGTCAGAATGTTCCTCTAGAAGCCTGTTCAAATGCTCTCGCAACTCCTCTCAACCTATGGAAAAGGAAGATCACAAATGCCCCATTATGTCCCATTTGCAAACAATCCAATGAATAGTGCATGCACTATGGAGTTGTGAAGCCGCAATATCGATATGTGGTGTCAAGGTGATTTGAAGATCCAAAAAATGACTTTCCATCCTGAATCTTTCTTAAACCTCTAGGATTTTCTAATCAAGCAACTAAAAGCAGAAGAACTCGAACTCTTTGCCATACCTACTCGCATGATCTGGCTTAGAATGAACCAATATGTTCATGGAAAGGATTTTGCCTACCCCACTACTGTCATGACAAAGGCCAGAGAGGAACTGAGGATCACCAAACTAAGCCAAGAATAAATGCTGAAAGCTCCAAGTAGTCCCACTCTCACTTGCTCCTCATGGACTAAACCACCAGTAGGGAAACTCAAACTGAACTGGGATGCAGCCGTGAGACAAGCTGAACATAAGATTGGCATCAAGGCCATAGTCAGGGACTCCAACGACTTGGTCATGGGCACCTATCAAGCTACCAGATGGCTTCGAGAATCCTCTTTCACTACGAAAGCTGGTGCTCTCATGTGAAGTGTTATATTCTATAAAGAGATGGGAATTTAGGAGGTGTTAAAGAGACTCAGCTCAAGTAATCAACCTGCTAAATTCCTCAAGCAAGGATTGGAGCTATGGAGGCCTTATGATTGCTGATGCAAAACTCATACTCAATTCCCTTAGCTGTTGGTCTACTCAACATGTCAAGTGAGAGGGGAACAATTCTCATCAGCTTGCTAAATTTGCTCTTGACTTAGAGAATAACTTGTATTTTTTGGAGGATCATCAAAATTGTATACAATCCATTGTATTTAGTGAAAGTATGTAAGTCTTCTTATAAGCAATCAAACCAACTGGTTTTTCAAAAAAACAATATTACATACATGTCAGGTTGAAAATAAAAAACAATTAATGGCCACCCCTATCTCACCATAAGATGCATGCTCGACATGGGTATAGAATTTCAGAAGAGAAATTATGGGAAAGTGAATTCTGAGTCCTGACATAGAAGGATAAGGCTTGCTTTTCAAGCCTTGTTGCATTTGCCATTGTACTCGATTTGTTTTGTGCACAATATTTGAGATAAGTTTAATCAGATGAATTTTTTATAAATGTCTAAAACTTTAGTTTGGATGGGTTTAAAACCCATTTCTAAACCAACTAGTAGATTGAAGACACGTACACCATTACAGATGAAGACGTATGAACCCTCACACACCAACACAACACCCGCTTTCAACCTTTTATCTATCTCTCCTATTTGCATTCGCATTCCCATCTGCCATAAACAATAAGATTGAGATTAAACTTTCCATTCCCTCCCCCATCTAGTACACTGCCAAGAAAGCCAAGGAAACATTGCATTTAAGTGGCTTACCCATTTCAGAGCTCTGCCTGCACAAGCAACACAAGAGGTTACATAAATCCATGCAAGAAAAAGCTATACAGAGGAGTAAGGCAAAGGCACTGGATCAAATGGTTGGTCGAGATTAGACTACCCAAGAACAAAATGAGAGTCTAGTTGCGTAATTATGACAATGCTGAAGCCGCTGCTTACGACTAGGATCATGCAGAATATGTGCGCTTGGGTATGTTTTTCTACCACCCATAATTTTGCACTCTCCCTCTCCTTTGCAGCTCTCTCTTTCTGCTTTTCTTATAACTCATATTCAAAGCACGAGTGCTCTGTTCCCTTAATATTACCTAATTGTTACTCTATTTTCCTCTTATCTTAGGTTTGAAGTTGTTTTTGTTCTTCAGAATCCGTAATTTTTCCTCCAATCTACTTATTCTGTTTTTGGTATTCATAGTGAAAGGGAAGTTCTCAGTCGGCCAAAACCCGAAAGGATAAAAGTCCAAAAGGAACTGAAGGCAAAGCTCATGGTCCAAACCAGATTAGCCCAGGCCCGGTTGAAGGTCTAGGGATCAGAGGAAATATGGATCTCACGCATCGACGTTAATAGGGGAGTGAGCTAGAGCAATATTGATCGTCTGCTAGGTCAGAGAACATTTCAGACTGTGAAGGCAACGTATCTGTCAGAACCCCTAGGAGAGTTTCTCAGGGTTGAGCCCTGAGTCAGGCCTTGGATGGACAGGACAGTTCCTTGGTTAGCCTGCAAGCATGCCTTGGCCTAGGCCTTGACACGCTACAGACACCCAGCGAGGCTACTGGCCACGCACAGTGCATGCGCACAGCCTTGCGTGCGCATAGGCGCACCCCACAGCGCATTCACTTGCGCGCACGCATGAGTGTGCACCTGCGCCCCACCATGCGAGTATGACTGCGCATCATAGCCCCACTCAGTGAGGTTAGTGGCGTGTCTTCACAGTCATGCCATCCAGCGCGTGGTACCAGCCCGCACCATGCAGCCCGTGCCCAGATAGTCAGTTTAGGCCATGCATGCGCATCACCCCAGCACCCAGCCCGGGCCATGCAGGACCACCGCCCGAGCACCTTGACTGGGCAGCATTAGAGCGACGGGGCTTGACCTTATGCCTACCACTAGGACCATGCATGGCACACTGCCATGATCACATCAGTTGGCCCTACACAGAGCCATGCCCCGCGCACCACCAAACGCCATACAGCCAGACAGCACGAGATAAGCTTGACCGTGGAGATAGCATCACACTAGCCCACCATGAGGCACATGCAACCCACGGCCACACATGCATTTGGAGCCATCCACCTTTTTATTTTATATTATTTTATTATTTTATTACATTGGTTATTTTAATAATTAGTTGTTTTTAATAAGGGACCTAATGGGGGTTTCCTAGTTGTAAGATACTTTAAGTAGGTTTTCTAAGTTTCATTTTGATTATCTCTGGACATTTGAGAATTAGACTTTGCTCTTGAGAAAGTGTTAGGCCGGCCACTCATTGTGGTTTGGATTCGGTGTTTGGTACTTGGGTTTCCCTAGGGTGCAATTCGTGAATCCCTTTGGAAGAGGATCATTTGTGCAATTCGTGAATCAGTGATCCACATTTATCCTTTATTTTCAGTTATTTATAAAAATATTGAGGTTATTCATAAATAGTGTTTCAGGTGGAGTGTGTTCTTGTGGATTGATTTTATGTTCTTGTGTTCGTGAGTGTTTAATTGATTGTTGAGTGAGTTTATGTTGGTGAGACCAAATCCACACCACTTGTGGATTTGAAAAATTGTGTGTGTGTTCCCAAGAGGATTTTGAAACCCACATCCATTGTGAGTTTCAGATTGCTCAAGTGTGAGTGAGTGAGAATGTTGCATGTTGAAGAAGTGTTGAAGTGTTGGAGTATAGGTGATTTCCAAACCCTTGGTGTTCTTGAGAAGGGTTGGCGTGTTCTTGGATATTTGAGTGTTCAATCTTTATTTGGTTGATCACTTGGATTGAAAAATGTTTCTTTGCCCCATACTAGCCCACGACAACAACCCCCCAAAACCTTAGACACAATTCAGCCATAGACCATAAAACCCTAGCCAAGATAATTGTCTATCTTGCCCTTTACCCTAGCCGGCCACCCATTATCTTATCTCCTATATTCTCTCACTTAAATCCACATCACCCCTCATCCAATCTAAGAGCCAATTTCGACCCCCATAGCCCTTGCACGACCGGCCACTTAATTCAATTTGAATTCAAATTAATTCAAATTCAAATCAAACCAACATTCATATTTTATCTCATTCGGCCATCATCCATTTTGCATTAGTCGAACCCCCATCGCCACATCATTTAAGTGACACATCATTCCCTCATTTGATTGGTCATTAATCAAGAATTGAACCAATCAAAACCTCCATCCATATCACACATACTCGGCCACAAACCCAAGCCACATTGCCACCCACCTCACTTGGCTATAAGCCATATTCCTATTTTTTAGGACTTATCCAAAACCACTCAAAACCCTAACTCCCTAACCCTAATTACCTTGGCCGAAACCCTAGTGATGCCCTAAGCCATATTGGCGAATGACAAGACCACTGTCGATCTGACAGAGCACCTCACTTAAATGTAAAGACGGCTCAAACATGCCACATCAATTGCCAGACTGGACAGAAGTGGTGCCGCATTGATTATCGCTCATCATTTGGCCTGGCTGAACATCAATCAAAGGAATCTGCCGTTAAAGATGGGACGGATGGAGTCAGGCCATCATTCACCGAATGACAACCAAATGGTGTCACTACCAGACGCACTCTTCCTCGTCCCCCTCCCCAAGAAAAGACACAGGTATCTATAAATGAAGCCCATTCAATCCGGCCTAAGGTAAGTTTTTTTAATATCTCCCGGACATCCTTAAATGCACAACCTTATAGGTCACCATCTTGAAACTAACTTAATCATCAAAGCGGTCTCAGACCCCGACCACCCTTATCTTCATATTTGTGGGAACTAGTCGGCTGGGATCACTGGAGGGCCGGACAACAGAATACGTCCTCAACAATGGCGCTGTCTTTGGGATCTGTCATTTGATTCCATATAAGCGTACTTTTTGTATACCAGCCACAACGCGGCCCTGACAACCAGTGACGAGTGATGCAAAGACTCAACCATGGAAGAGAGACTAGAGGCCATGGAAGACGTGAGGAAGTTGAGGGAGGAGATTGCTGCCCTACGACAATCCAACGAAGAACTCTCGACGCACAATAAAGTTAGCCTCAGTGAAAAGGTAAACTTGCAACACCGTGGCAAAAATGATGTGTCCGAGGAAGAGCGACGCCGAATGCATACTGAGCTAAAGGAACTGGGAGACAAGTATGCTAAAATGGCAAAATTAATCGACCCGTCCGAGAAACTTGGCTCATCACGGGGAAGCACGGAAACACCTTATAGTTCTAGTGTCATGGTTGTCCCTCTCCCGTCAAGATTCAAAGTTCCTCAAGTGGAGCTGTATGATGGGTCTCAGGATCCTGTGGAGCACTTGGAGGCCTTTAAAGTGCACGTTAGTTTACACAACTATCCCGGCAAAGTGACAAGGCCGAGCTTTCCCCTGACATTAAAAGGAACGGTTTGAACGTAGTTCGGAACCATTCCCCCAGGATCGATCGACAGTTTCGAAGGATTGGCCCGACTTTTCACTATCCAGTTTATGGCCAGTAGGTAGAGAAGGAGTTCCGCAGCATACCTCTTGACCGTCAAGCAAGGAGAGTGGGAAGGCCTAAAAGGATACTTGGCCAGGTTCAATAGAGAAAGAATGATGACTGACGACCAGGATGAGAAGATCACACTGGCAGCCCTCTTGGGCGGCATATGGCTCAGGAGCCCTTTTATGGCAGATATAGCCCAAAAGACTTCCACGACCTTAAATGGGTTCATGAACCAAGCTGATGGATTCAATAACGCCGAAGATACTCTAGAAGCCTTGATAGCCCCACGACGTGGAGAACTTCGATAGCACGGCCGAGCAATGATTAGTGACAAAGAAAACTTTAATCAATATCGAACCAGGAGGAAAATCCCGGATGAAACAAGGAGAAGGGGTCTCCCGCGAGAATACAGACCTCCACAGTGGTCGCATTTCAGTCTGGCAGTTGAAAATCGGAATCCACCAGAGTCGAGAGGGGAGTCCATTAGAAGAAGACGGGAAAACATGTACTACAAATATCACAGGACGACCGGGCACAACACGGAAGACTACTAGGCTGTCAAGAATAGGCAGGACGATGAGCAGCAACCCATTCGAAGAGAAAAGACCTGATCTAGATCCCCCCCCCCCCCCCGGCAGTCAGGAACCAGAATCAACTCGGCACAAAGATGTCCCTACGCCTAGCCGCCCGCTCGGCGAGATCAGGACCATCATCGAGGGACCTTCCAAATGAGGATCTACTTCCTCCTCCCAAAGAGCACACGCTTGGAAAGCCAGGTACGAGGAAGTTTATACCTTGAGAAATACTCAAGGGCGAGGAGACCGAGTCCCTAAGGGGGCGCCAATCATTTTCAACAAGCGAGATGAAAAAGGCATCATTCTTCTACACGACGACGCGTTGGTTGTACTGACTGAGTACCTGGCTGACTACTATCTGAGAGTTGGTTTGAGCTTCTACGTTATCTGCCTTTAGGATCCGAGCGATTGTCATTCCAGTTATGAGTGCCTCGTATTCCACCTCATTGTTGGTTACTTTGAAGGACAGACCCACCCCCTATTCGGCATGAGGACCCATCGACGTAAATTGCCACGGATGTCCCCGAGGTTCGTTGGCGACTTCCTTAGGAAATCCTATGTACTTTGCTATGAAATCTGCTAGAACTTGTGCTTTTATCGCCGTCCTCGGCTGGAATGTTAGGTCGAACTCACTTAGCTCGATTGTCCATTTGGCCAATTGACCCGAGGTGTCGGGTTTCTGGAGAATTGTCCCGAGGGTTTGGTCGATTAGGACCTTGATCGAGTGAGCTTGGAAGTAAGGGCGTAGTTGGCGAGCCGCTACCAGCAAAGCGAATACCAACATCTCAGTTCAAGGGTACTTGGCCTCGGCGCCTTGGAAGGCTTGGCTGATATAGTAAACGGGTTTTTGTCCTTGGTCTGTTTCCCTTGCCAAGACCATGGACATTGCATGGGGCGAGACTGCTAGGTAAGCCAGAAGAATTTTTCCCGGGACGGTTTGGCTAAGCAGAGGAGGGCAAGTCAGGTAGTTTTTCAACTGTTTGAATGCATGTTCACATGAGGCGTCCCACATGTATGCCTTTCGAAGGACCTGACAGAAAGGGAGGCACTAATCCGTTGACCTTGCTATGAAACGGCTGAGGGTGGCGACTTGACTGGCCAAGTGCTGGACTTCCTGCAAGTTTCGAGGGGAAACCATACCAAGAATGGCTTGGATCTTCTCGAGATTGGCTTCAATTCCTCGCTCGGAGACCATATAGCCCAGAAATTTCCCGGATTCGACTCCAAATGTGCATTTGGCAGGATTGAGTTTCATCTGGTAGTGTTGCAGAACGAAGAAAGCTTTTCTCAGGTCTACTAAATGGTCCTCGAGGCTTCGACTTTTGACTAAGAGGTCATTAATGTAAACCTCCATGCTCCTTCAAATCTGATTTTTGAACATGCGATTGATCAGGCGTTGGTAGGTTGCTCCAGCGTTTTTTAGTCCAAAAGGCATTGCGGTGTAAGAATAGAGTCCTCGGTCTGTGATGAAAGCTGTTTTTTCCTTATCGTCTGAGCTCATCTTGATTTGGTTGTAGCCCGAATATGCATCCATGAAACT
Source organism: Platycarya longipes (assembly GCA_036559045.1). NCBI lineage: Eukaryota > Viridiplantae > Streptophyta > Magnoliopsida > Fagales > Juglandaceae > Platycarya > Platycarya longipes. Next base: position 18,794,926 of record CM071800.1, read on the forward strand.
GAGGAGGGAATGTCCCGCGGTCGAGTGCACAATGAGGTCGATGCATAGTAGAGGGAAGCTATCCTTCGGGCAAGCTTTTGTTCAAATCAATGAAGTCCATGCACATTCGCCACTTTCCACTTGTCTTCTTCACAAGCACTACGTTGGATACCCATTCCGGGTAGTGAACTTCCCGAATGAATCTTGCAGCTAACAACCCGTCGACCTCCTCTGCTAACAATTGATGTTCTATGAATGATTTGTCAATTACGGGCATGTTGGTGTGTGTCCAAGCGAACACGTCTTTGTGTTTGACGAGGAGTTTCTTGAGCTCTACGCTCATTTTGGGATCCATTCTGATTCCCATCCGTACGGTCCGTTCTGGGTTTGCTTGGTCGACTGGGGTCAGTTCCAGTGGTTTATTGGCCTCTTCTTGACACAAGGTTCCTTCATCCCTGACTTTGTCGTCCCAGTTTGCTCAAAGAAGAGGTGGTGGAAGCTCGCTGCTCTCGGGCACGGGGGACACCATGGCGACTAGTTTGGTGTGGTACTTCAGCTCTCGTGCGTAGCATTCTCCAGATGTGACTTGCTCTCCCCTGACTTCGGCCACTCCTTTGTCAGTCAGTAATTTGATTTTGAGGTGGTAGGTCAAAGTGAATGCTTTAAAATTGTTCAGAGTTGGTCTCTCCAAGATGGCATTATAGGAGGAGGGGGCCCTCACCACCAGGAAGTCGGTCATGACCGACGTAGTTCTGGGGGCCGAACCTATCAAGACCAGGAGAGTTATGACTCCTTCGGGATGTACCGCCTAGCCCGTGAAGCCTTTAAGGGGGGCTTGGATGTGCCGGAGTTGGCTTCAATCGATCCTCATTTATGTAAAGACTTCCCAAAATAAGATATCGGTCGAGCTCCCATTGTCAACCAAAATTCTTTTGATCCTGAAATTAGCCACTAGCATGGATACAACCAAAATATCTAGAACTCGTATACGCCAAAAGGACCGATTCAAGCACTTACATCTACTGCAGATCCCGAGGGAGGAGAATCAGTTGGCAAATCGATTAGCAGAAATAGCATCAGGGAAGGACGAGCAGCCACCTTCAGAACACACTGAAGTCAGGTCGATAGACACACCCTCCATCGGCAGCGAAATTTTGACTATAGTCGCCGCAGTCCCCGACTGGACAACAGACATTGTTGAATACCTCAGGGAAAACAAACTCCCCCCTGACCAATAGCAAACATGCAAGATCAGGAATAGGTCGGCCAGGTTCGCCCTGATTGAGGGAGTGCTATACAGGAAGGGCTTCTCCAAACCCTTACTCAGATGTGTGACAAAAGAAGAAGCACAGTATGTGCTCACAGAAATCCATGAGGGGATTTATGGGGCCCACACGGGAGGAAAAATCCTAGCTGCTCGTGTGACTTGTGCAGGGTATTACTAGCCGTGTTCACACAAAGAGGCGAAGGAATTCGCCAAGAAATGCCCGAAGTGTCAGGAGCACAGCCCCATATCGCACTCCCAGCCGGAGGAGCTCACATCGATTTCGTCTCCCTGGCCCTTCCCCTTCCCCCAGTGATGACTGGATCTGATCAGGCCATTTCGGGTATGAAGGGGCGGGACCAAATTCATTGTGGTAGCAGTAGACTACTTCACGAAGTGGGTGGAAGCCGACGCCTTCACCAGCATCACCTCCTAAGCCATCACTAAATTCCTATGGAAATTTATTATTTGTTGATTCGGGATACCTCAGACCTTCATATCCGACAACGGGAAACAGTTCGATTGTAGCCATTATCGAGAGTGGTACTCTGAGCTAAAAATCAAAGTAAATACTCCTCGTCAGGACACTCGCAAGCCAACAGGAAGGCCGACGCAACCAACAAGACGATCCTCTCCACATTGAAGAAGAGACTCGAAATTCATAAAGGCACATAGGCCGACGAGCTACCTGGCGTACTTTGGGCCTACCAAACGACGGTCCGAACTCCCATGGGTGAGACACCATTCACCCTTGCCTACGGCTGCGAAGCAGTAATCCTCGTCAAAATTGGGATACCCACACTGCATGTTCAGCACTACGATGTAGCCACTAATGACATTAAAATGACGAAACGATTGGATCTACTGGAGGATCAAAGAGAAGAAGCCTTCACCCAGATCGCTAACAACAAATACAAGACAGAATAGTACTTCAATAAACGAGTAAAACCACGCAACTTCAGGGTCGGGGACTTGGTACTGAGACAGACAGGCGTCACAACCCTGACACAAGGGAAGCTAGGGCCAAAATAAGAGGAGTCATACGTGGTAACAGCAATCAACAGACTGGGGTCGTACCGACTCAAAGATAGCCTAGGAACCTACTTATCCCACCCATGGGATAGCAAACAACTCAAGAAGTATTATGTATAACATTCCATCTGTTGTATTTCATTTTTTTTGGAAAATTGTAAAACTTCGAATATTATCAATGAGATCAGGTATTCAAAAAGAGAAGTCCATCGAACACCGAACATCGAAAGTCCCACAAGGTCGGACCACCCATCCATGCGAAGTCGATCGAATCCCATGGGATTGGCCTACCCACCTACGCGAAGTCGATCAAGTCCCGCGAGGTTGGCTTACCCACCTACGTGAAGTCGATCCAATCCTGCAGGGTTGGCTTACCCACCTACGCGAAGTCGATCCAGTCTCGCGGGGTTGGACTACCCACATACGCGCAATCGATCGAGTCCCACGGGGTCGGACTACCCACCTACACGAAGTCGATCGAGTTCCGTGAGATCGGACCACCCACCCACGCGAAGTCAATCGAATCCCACAGGGTTGGCCTACCCATCTAAACAAAGTCGATTAAGTCCTGCGGGGTTGGCCTACCCACCCACACGAAGTCGATCCAATCCTGAAGTGTTGGTTAAAACACTCACAAAAAGTCAATCGACTCCTACGGGGTCGGGTTACCCAACTACGCGAAGTCGATCGAACCTGAACCCAAACACGAAAGTAAAGAAGATTTAAAGTTCTGATCAAAACCCATGATCTTTTACAGTACCGATTGAGTTGAACTTACCAGGAATTCGCGGGGTACAACCAGGCAGATTAAATACAGAATTAAAGGACCAGGCCAGGCCAACAATTAAAAAATATATATATATATAATATAATATATAGAACTAAATTTGAAGAAAGGCCAAGTACAAATTTCATTTATCTCGAAATATCATTTACAAAAAACATAGAAATATATATACAGATAGTTAGGCCTCAGGAGGCGGAGGAGGGTTCAAATCATCAAAGGGGGGAAAGTCGCGCTTCCCAATTTTCTTTGCAAACTTCTTTACAATCCAATCGAGATGAAGAGACCTCGGACTAATAGTGCTAAAATTGAGTTGAGGATCCACCAAAATCTCAGCCCCTATTCGACGCAGACCCTTGGCATAGCCATACCTCCAGGCCGAGTTACAAATGGATACAACGCAGAACGTTTGGTGCTCAAGGTCAGCTATCCAGCTATGTGCATTGTCTAAGGCATTATGAGCTTCCCCTAGCTCAGCATCTTAGGCCGCTCGGACGCGCTCCGACCTGGCCAAATCCTCCCCCAAAGCCTCCCTAACACGCTCCAAGTTAGCCAGATCCTCCTCCCAAGCTATTTGAGCACGTTCTGAAACTGCCAACTCTTCTTCCCTCGAAGAAAGGGCTTAAGCAAAGGCAGCCAACTCCGATGACCGAGCAATTAGCTCTGCCTAGAGAAATGCTTTGTCTCGCTCTGTGGTCGACCTAGCATCAAGAAGATGCACATTCCTCCGATGGGCAATCACCAAGGAAGCCCGAACCGTTTCCAGCTCGGGCCGGAGCGAGACATTGACCTTCTCCAGGTTCTCTTTATCGGCCTTTATCTATGCTTGATCAGGCCGTCACAGGTTCGCTGAGAAGAATCAAACTAGTCCCTTGCCTATTGTAGTTTGTAAGAACTAAACCTGCAGACTGTCCCAAGCTCACTATTAAGCTCCCAAAGTTCCACCAGCTCAGAACCAATGGCCTAGGATATTTGCTCGACAACTTGAACACAAAGAAAAAGAATTAGCAGTCCGGCTCAAAAAAAAAGGAGAAGGAAGAAAAGACATATGTATAAGTACGTATCACACCTAGGCCAACAGAGGCTCCAACATCCTTGCTACCCGCGCAGCAGCATCCGCCTTGACCTGCTTAAATAGAGAGGAAGCACTCGAGGACCCCTCTTCTCTTCGATCTCCCCCACCCAATTCCGTCTCAAAAAATTGCCCGAGGGCGGCAACTCCATTGCATAACCGGAAAGGAGAAGGAGAGGGTGCAAGAGCTTTCGAGCTTGAAGGTGGCTGTTGACACTCGGGCTGAGTCCCCGGACCCGACCCAATCTCAAAAATTGGAGGTGGTTCAGTTTGAGTCTCCGAGGTTGATCCCCTCTCAAAAATCGGGGGAGAACCCTCTAGGGATTCGTCGGCAACGACGAAGGGGACCTCGCCCCCACTTGAGGCATCAACACGCGTCTCCTCTTCCAGGATGACCCTGTCTTTCTCATCCATCCTCTCGATCTCCACCTCGCCCTCGCTGGAGGCATCAACACGCGTCTCCTCCTCCAGGATGACCATGTCTTCCTCGTCCATCCTCTAGACCTCCCCCTCACCTCGATGACCTCCGCCATCTCCACCCCCTGCTCGTTTCCTTGGTCGTCATCTCCCTGATCGCCCTCAGGATCAAACCCATCCTTGTTTTCCTCCTCACTCTCTGAGACATCGGTATGACGCTCGAGGGAGAAAGGTGGGGGAGTGAGTAGTTGGCCTACCCTGACAATCTGCTCCTCCGACTCTTAACGAAAAATCTGCTCAAGCGATGTGGCTCCCGGGCAGAGATTGGCAGCACGTTCTAAAGCCTCTGAAAAGGCCCGATTGATGTCCTTCCCATTCAAAGACTCCATTTTGGCCGCTTCCGTCGCTTCTACCCGAGCCTCAAGGACAATCCTCCTAGCCTCGAATTTGATCCGTTCGACTTCCAAAAAATGGAGCCCATCCGAGGAAGTCTGCGAGGAAGCATTAACGGGGCTGCAGACGGGAGAATCCCTCAGAGGCATGTCAGCATTGTGATCCTCACCATGAGGAACCTTCCCTTCTTTTTCTTCTATTAGGTACCTCGGCTTAATGACCCATCACCATGACGCCTCTTTATCCGCTCCCCAGGCAAGAATGACCTTCACCCTTTCAGTCTCCAAAGCAGTAAGGGTGATCTCCATGTGCGTTGGGGAAGGGAGAAAACCCCAGTCTTTCTGGATCGAAAATTCACTCCCCTCTCCCTTGGGGAATTCCCAATCCCTGCTCGAGACGAAGAAAAACCTTCAGTGGTAATCTTTGGCACTCGAATGTCTCTTCTCCATCCGAATCAATTAGCACTTGGGCTTTATTTGGAAGCCCGTGATGTTTCCATCACGACGAATGAGCTGATACATCCAGAAAGACTCTCAAACTGTCAAATCGGGATAAGGATCGTTCCTCTCGGAGAGAACGATCCAAAACGCAACACAGGTGGCCAACAGAATGCGCCACCCGTTCGGCAAGACCTGGGCGGGAGCCAAACCCAAAAAATGGAGGACTTCTCGAGCAGGACAGATGAAGGGAAGACGAAAACCCTTCGAGAACATTAACGAAAAAATGGCAACTTTATGGGCTCTCCCTTCGTAGTTGCAAGCCCTAACGCCGTCCCTAGGCGCTTCTAGGGTGTGCCTCCATGAAATCTGGTGTTTTTTTCTCAAAGCGTCAATATCGGAAGCCTGCATGGAGGAAATCCAACTATTGCCAAAAAAAAGGGCAGAGTTCGGTTGAAGCCATGGAAACGAAAATTCAGGAATTTATAGAGAAAGGTTAAGAGGTGGCTGGAAGGCAACAAGAAAAGAACAGTGATTGAAGTAAGGAAGACGGAACAGGTATGCGGGTTGGCTAATTTATACCCAGAAGCCGAATTAAAGGCGCACGGGAAATGAAGCGACATAGTCGCCATATCACTCGACGTGACCCTTAGAAACAGGAGGCATGCTCAGGACAAGCCAATCAGAAGAACGGAGCATGCGCCGAAATGAAAGGCTGGGCAATAATGGCCTAACGCATGTGAATCACGAGCCAATCACCATTTAATAGCACAGCGAGAGACAACAGCGGCAGTCCAGAAGTCAAGGCGACGAGACGTCCTAAACCAAAAAATATTGAATACCCATGGCACGAGATACGAATCGAATGCCACACTACATTAATAGCTCAGGAGTTGAACCGCCTCCAGAAGTCCAGTCGATGAGAGTAACGACAACCATAAAATTTATTACCTCGGGATATATTTGTCTTGGTGCATTCACTCGAACTCGAGGGAGGGACGACCCTCTTGATACTAAGCCTGAACGAAAACAAAAGTATGATAATCACTATCTCCCGAAGTTTTTTTAGAATCCCCATCAAATTTCGAGAAAGATTCGCGAGGTACTGAAAGGGAAGTTCTCAGTAGCCAAAACCCGAAAGGATAAAAGCCCAAAAGGAACTGAAGGCAAAGCTCATGGTCCAAACCAGATTAGCCCAGGCCCAGTCGAAGGTCTAGGGATCAGAGGAAATATGGATCTCACGCATCCACATTAATAGGGGAGTGAGCAGGAGCAATCTCGATCATCCGCTAGGTCAGAGAAGGTTTTAGACTGTGATGGTAGCATATTGTCCCTTCTCGCATCACGATCAACTTTGCATTGGAGAATGACAAGACCACTGTTGATCTGACAAAGCACCTCACTTAAATGTAAAGACAGCTCAAACACACCACATTAATTGTCGGACTGGACAGAAGTGGTGCCGCATTGATTATCGCCCATCATTTGGCCTGTTTGAACATCGATACAAGGGATCAGCCGTCAAGGATAGGACGGATGGAGTCAGGCCATCATTCGCCGAATGATGACCAGATGGTGTCACTACCAGACGCACTCTTCCTCGTCCCCCTCCCCAGGAAAAGACGCATGTATCTATAAATAAGGCCCATTCAATTAGGCCTAAGGTAAGCTTGTTTAATATCTCCTGGACATTCTTAAATGCACAACCTTATAGGTCACCACCTTGAAACTAACTTAATCATCGAAGCGGACTCGGACCCCGACCACCCTTATCTTCATATTTGCAGGAACTAGTCGGCTGAGATCACTGGAGGGCTGGATAGCAGAATACGTCCTCAACACATAGTCTTGGTTTGGTTCTCTTTGAAGAGAAAAAAATGTATTGATTTAGTCAAAAAGAAAAGCTGTAGAAATGATGAAATAGGATGTGCTAGCCTCTTATGCCAAATCTTGTCTCAACCTAGCAATTAATATGGCCATGTTAGAACCGTCCCTTTTCATGGAAGAAATGGCCGGCGGATACATTTCCATTTTAAGGCCAAAGAAGTTTCTAAAGAACCTTGAGACTAGTGGGGAAGGAAGAATAAGTGTTTGGGTTGACTTAATGAGAGCTTGTTCTCTTACCTATATCAGAACCACTCCTTCTTTAGCTGACTGAGTTCCTAATAGTGTACCAGATGGGTGAGGGAATGGAGAGCTTAGTCTTAGGACTTTCGATTAGGGCAGATGGGATCATGAACACATATATGAGAGATGTAGAAAAGGTAGAAAGAGGGAGATGGGTTCGGTGTGTGTGGATTCATACATCTTCATATGGAATGGTGTATGTGTCTTCATTTTACTGGCTGGTGTAAATATGGATTTTAAACTCATCCGAACTAAAGCTTTACTCTTTATAAATTATGTTTTATGCATTCGGAAAGTGGTATGCCTTCACGTAAGAGATGAGTTGAAAGGCTTTTGTCTTAACTCATTAAATGAAGACATTTCATTTGTGGTATTTTGTAGACAAAAGTTACTGAGATATTGCCAGTGCTACTGCGTAACTCTGATATTGGGTACTGTTGTCTTTTCTTTTGCTTCAAATTTGTACACAAAAAGTGAGCATGATTCTTATATTTAATAAAAGTAGATTCTAGAGACTGTTATTATAATTCTAATCCCTTGATGATGAGCCACCTATTTCTTCATTTATTATGATTTGGGAAAGACAAAAGTTAATGTGTTTTGGAAACACATTAACTTGCACGCCTAATTATATTTGTAACTCTTGAACAAGTATGTCCATGGTCTTGTTACTTCATCATGTTATACTGATTGTAGACAATGAACAATAGATTCAAACATGTTAAAATCTCAAAAGCATTGGGGACAAGAGCAAATCGGCTTAGGAAATGAATGGTGACATATAGGAAGGACAATTTTCTCAATGGTCACAACAATTGGTTGCCAATATTCATTGGCCATCTGGAGCACCCTATCATTGAAATTTTGAATATGTGCCAATTTTCCTTTCTCTACACTCAACTTTGCCATCATTATAGCCAGAGACTATGCAGTTTTATTGCCAACAAATAAAACCAAACATTCCTATATCAGCTCACAGTTCAACAAGTGGGTTTATGGAAAGCAATAAGAGCAACATCATCCGCTTCCTTAAATATCTACATGATTTAGGAAAAACTGTATGCATACATACTCAATCAGTCCACTACTTGAGTATGCATTGGCCTAGACCACAAGTAATAACAAATTAGGGATAAGTAAATTGAATCCTTAAGTACCAACCAAGTATTTAATTATTTTCCATAGAGCTCATATTGGAGTTTTTATTTATAACATACGTAGGAAAGGAGCCCAAAATCAAATAGTTGCAACAGCTTCCACCTCCGTAGCCTTTGTGAAACTATCACAATAAGACAAAAGCCATCTAGGTTAGGATTATCCAACCATATCGATCAAGCCCCATTGATATCACTTGTAATTTTACAAATCGAATAATAATTAGAACCATCTTCTCATTCTAAATCAATACCAAAAGTTACAAAGCACAAAAATAAAACTAAACACCAAAGCCAATAACCAATGAACAACAAGAACTAGGTAAGCAAACAACACAAAACAAGTGTATAAGAGATCATAAATGACAGATTGGTAACCAATGGACAATATTGCAAAAGTCTCCAAGTTGAGTATCAGGGGATGCTCGTCTCCTGGCGCACCTTGAAGTGCCGGTTGTGTATCCTATTATAAGAAGTGATAGATTGGTTTGTTGGTCTAGACTTGTTCATGGCCGTGTGAAGTTGAACGTGGATGAGAGTAGTCTTGGAAGCCCAAGTAGTGGTGGTGGCGGGAGAGTTTTTCATGACAGGGATGATAACTTTAGTTTTGACTTCTCTAAAGCTTTCGGTAATTGCACTAATACGGAGGCTGGATATAGATTGTGAGAGAGCTTATTAATATAAGAGATCATAAATGGTGTTTGTTAGAAGGTCTTAGATTGTGCAAGAATTCTGATTGGAGAGCAGTTGATATAGATTGTTATTCTCAGGTAGTTGTTTCCTAAATTAAGTCTAAGTTTTGCTCTCTCTGATATTTGTGGGATTTTTTGGACCATATTGTCGACATCTTAGAGGAGATGGACTTTGTTGTAATCATTGCTCTAAAGAAGGGAATTCAATGGCGGATTATTTAGTGAAGATGGATCGCAAGGGCTGGATATCATTTATTCTAATGTTCAATATCTTCCCCGTGATGTTAAAGGACTTGTTAGGCTGGATAAGTTATGGTTGGCTTACATCCGAAAGTAATGGGGTTAGGACGGGTGGTGGTTTTTGTTCGGAAACACTATGCTTTGAGGGGTCTTCTTTGGCTGCTTGCATCTACGGTTATTTTGGCTTCATTGGCAAGTATGTTCCTTTTCTTATTTTTATTTTTATAGGAATGTTTAGTGGTTCTATTTGTTGCTTAACTTTTCTAGGCATGTTAGTCTCAGGCTTGTTTAGAGCTGTGACTAGTTTGTGTTATGTTGGTTTGTGTTTGGGAGGTTTGGTTTTTCTTTTTATTTGTAAACTCGCAGAGGCTTTGCTTATTACCACGGTATTTCCCTCCCCCACCATAAATGAGAGAGCTTATTAATAAAATTTGGGTAGGGTCCACTACTAGACATGTGGTTCTGACTCTTCACTAAAAAAAAATTACATCTATAAACATTAAAATATCCCAACTCAAAATATTGTCAAAAAATCATATGAACAGAATTTTCAAACTTCAATTATTACAGCAACAAATTCCTCAAATCACAAAGGCAAAACAAAATTTACCTTTCCATCACAAAATCAACACATCAGTGGCTCAACAACATAGTGGCTCTTCCTAAAATATACCGCCCAAGTGCAGAAGGAGTGTAGTTGTAGTATAATGGAAGGTCCACGGTCAATTTCATAGAAATTAATGGCGTTTTGTAAAGCGGGCCGTATTATCAAGTAAAATAAGAAAAAAGATGATGTTTTACTAATAGTGAGAAACCTGGCTACGGTGCAAGAACCACAAAAAACTAGATAAGCGTGTACCAGAAGTTAGGGAGGAAAAGATGCTAAGTGTTCTCCTTTTTTTTCTTTCTAGTTCTTCAGGCAAGAATTTGAAGGCAAGGAATGTTGTTTTCTTTTGTATAAAGAGATTGAAAATATAACTAAGATTTAATTCAAGAAGGTTGATGTATCCAAGAGTAAGAAATAATAAAAACGCTTTTTCAATGAAGTAGAAAAAATACTTAGGTCTCAATTCACTCTCCTACTGCAGGCATTCACGAGGGTATTCAGATTTCCAAGAATTTCCCCTCAAAATGTAAAATCAGTCAAGGTAATAGCACTTGGTGAGATCCCGGACTTACGTGTATTTTTACACGTTATTTTATTTTCGGTATTAATTATTTTAATTTGTTTTAATAATATTATTAGTCATATTTTATTTGTTTAAGATATTTATTTGAGTTATTAATTAGTTAATATTGAGTTACGTTGCTTTTCTTATTTATTTTAATGAGTTAATTATTTTAATGATTGGAATTTAATTCCTTTATTTTATTATGTGAGTTTATTTGATCTGCTTTCGTTATATTAATTATTGTTTTATTTTAATATTGCGCTTGGGTTTAATCTAATTTTATTGATGGACTTTAAATATTTTATTTTATTTATATCAAATTATAGTATTATCAGTCGGCTTTTATTTTATTTATTGTGTTTTTCTAGTTGGACTCATTTTCTCTTCTTTTTCTTTTTTCTCTTTGTTCTTTCTCTTTCTTTTTCTTTTTCTCCTTTCTTCCTGCGCATTCGGCCCCAAACCCCCAACCCGCGACCCCTTCTCCTCCCCTGTTTGGCCGTTCAGCCTTTGGCAGCCCAGCCCTCCACCGCCACCCACCGCCCGTCATCGCCCATACCGTCGGCACCCTTACCTGCCGGCAAGTCTACCTACACCGGTGGTGCACCTCTGGCAACCCCCTAGCCGGCGCGTGAGGCTTAAATCCGAAATGGGTATTTTTACTTCTCTTGCATTTTCCGGCCACCACTTGGCCTCCGACCACCACCACTAGACTCCCCACCCTCCAGCGAGCATAACCCACCGTCGGTAGTCACCCATCGCCGCCGGTTACCCCCTCCACCCGAAATGGGTCTTAAACGGATCCATCTTCGCCGTGCCGCCGTCCGGCACCGTAGGCCTCACCACCGCCACCAAAGACTCCCCTCGCCGAGCCGGTCAACCCCCTAGCTCAGTTTCCCCATCCGTGACCTCACCTTCCCGGTACAACCCCAAATCCGAAAATGAGTTTTCACCCATTTTGAGCCCAATCCGCCGCCTTCCGGTGGTTATGCCACCACACCACCACCTCCATGAGATTCCCCACCCTTTAAAGAGTATCTCCCTAAATTTTGGTGTCAAACCGAGTATTTTAGCTTAACGTACATGTGACCGCTATGAACGCTGCAGATTGGCATTGTTCAAGGATTTACGTTTTAACCGCTGTAAGTATTTTCAAAACGAGCTTTAAGATTTAAATATATTTTTGGCATCAACAGTTATTGTGTTTGATTATTGTTGCTATGTGTTGGTTGATGTTGGTATTTGTTGGTTGATTGGATTAATTAAATGTTGGATAATTGCTGCATGGTTGTCTACATTGTGTATTTACGTGCATGCTCATGAAAATATTTGGAAAATGAATTTTTGCATGATTTCAGATATTCATGTGTTGGAAATGGAAATTGGGTTTTTTATTGAGTTTAACGGATTTTAATGGTTTTGGGCTGAGTCATAATGGGGACGGCGATACGTAACGCCCGTTGTGATCAGCTTGTGTGTGTGGATTACATAATGGGGACGACGATACGTAACGCCCATTATGGTCATTGGGTGTGCATTTCATATCGGGGACGGCGATACGTAACGCCCGGTATGATTGGTTTTGAGGATTTTATTTTATGGAAAATGATGAGTGATTTTATTGGGATTTTATTGTGGATTAAAGTGGGATTTTGGCGTGTGTGGTTATTTCATTGACTTTGAGGAAGATGATTTTAAACCTCATGCATATGGTAATTGTTCATGGTTGTTGTTGTGGTATTAATGTATTTCTGTCTTTTGGTTTGGTTGGGTTGTACTTACCTGCGATGTCATCTTGGCATCGTAGTTTTTGGATGCAGATTATGAAGAGACTGAGCCTGAGGAGACGGCTCCGCCGTTGAGGTGATATTAATATTAATTGTTATCTCGAAAAATTTATTTTCCCCTTTTTATAAATATGTATTTGTTTAATTTGTATTTCGGATGACTGTATTAAATCTCCTATTGGAGTGTTTATATTAAATTGGTTTGTAAAATATTTCTAAAAAAATTCTGGCACTTCGATAATAATTTATTATCCGCTGCGACCTATATTTTATGTATGTCACGTGTGCAGACACGTTTGACACTTGTCGTTGGGATGTGTGACCCGTATTGTCACCATCCTGACGCCTCGATTCCTGTGTTATTTTAAAGAGAATTTGGGGGCGTCACAAAATGTATATGATATATGCACAATACGCCAAACAGTTTTTGAATAACCTCAATAACTCCAAATCAAACAAGTATTCAATTTATGATGCAAGGAACAAGGTTCACACCCCTTAAGCATTTGCCGTGCTTCCGATCAACGATGAATCAGAAGACAATGTGAAAACCCTAACCATCACTCCGCTTAGAAATGAGAGAAATTGAAAATGGTATAAGTTCAACACATTAAACGAAGGAAATTCCAAAACGCCCTTGAAACCCTATTGATCGGAAATCCCCCTTGACCTAAGTTACTATATTTACTTACCCATGAGTTGTAAATCTCCCAACGCACTCAAAGAAATGACATAATCTCCAAAAACAGTAAGAAAAATGATGGATAAATGAAACCCTAAAAAAAATTCCCAAAGCAATTCTCTTCTCTTCGATCTTTTCTCAAAAATCTATACAACCCTTTGCTAGTCTACCATGTTGCTTTTATCCTCCCTCATATTCCATCCAGTTCCTTCTAGTGAACCTGAAACACAGCACAAAAGAGTTACGCACGAGTTGGGAAGGAATGAGATTTTTTTCCTAAGTATTGTGCGTGGGTAATGACTGTCATGGGTGCATAATGACTATTTTGCCCCCCTTTTTGTCACCATGTTCTTGATAAGTCTTTGTATTGGCCATGTAGTAAAACAACGCATAAGTAACCAATTATAGTTATTGTTCAGATCAAAAAGGCCCTAATTCACATACTCACCACATTTTACACTTGATCACACCCCCTAGGCCCCAACTAGCTTTTTGCTAGACCCTTAGCAAAGGAGCGATGCACAAAAGTGATCAAGTCATTTTGTTGTGAATCCTTCCTTCATAGTCTGCCCCAGTTTAAAAGTTGTCTAATGTAGTCATCGATTTCCTAGTTCAGGTTGTTTCTGGTATCAAACTTTCATAGAATATGAAAACACTTATGCAAAAGAAGCTAATGGTGTACTTGCATTTCCCCAAATTGTGATCATTGCTGCCTAAGTTACCAAAGTTGCTCACCCTCCTCTATCTAATTACTCTATAGTAACAACATTGGCATAAAGATTATTTCTTTTCCTTGATTCAAATCCATTGTCTTTGTTGGCTTTTACACTATCACACTTTGAAAGATTTCTTTGTTTCTTTTCTTACTATAACCCCGATGATAGGCAGTCTTTTCCAAAAACACTTTCTTTTTTTTTTTTTCTAATCTATGGTTTGTCCATTTTCTAATTTATTGCTTTCCTCTTTCTCTCTTTTTTTTTTTTGCAAGCAATGTTTATTAGTTTTTTCCCTAAATTATTAAGATGTGGTTCATCAATATATGCCCAACTGTACTTCTAGGTAATCTTTCTAGAAAAATATAGCTTCTCAACAGTGTCAAAGTGCAAAGGTGACAATTTGGCAATCAAAAAAGTTTTTATTGCTTCTTTCTTTCAAATATTATTTTATTAAATGAACCTCTCAACAAAGTTACTACACAGTTACTAGTTTATCTATAATGAAAATGATTATTTGCAATGAAAATAGACTCGTTTTAGCTGCAAATAGTTATTTCACTAGAAATAAATTATCACAAATAAACAGTATTCTTGTAGTGAGCTTTTTTTGTATATATTCTTCCTTCATTTAGATTTTGCTCAAAACACTTTAGTTTTGGAATTTTTACAACAATTAACGTTATTATTATATGTAAAATGTATTAATCCGCTGCAAGTGAAATTACAAATAAAAATGAGATATGATCTTTTAAAAAAACACATAGAACTAATTTTCTTACCCAAAAAAGTTTTACAAACTAAGTTGACAAAACAAATTGATTCTTTGTTAACTGGGATAAATTGTTTTGATGTTTCAAAAGTAGGCCATGGATTTAATTTTGTGTATTTTCTATCTTGGGTTATCGGTTATTAACTTACGTTTGTGAAAATAGCTGTTTCCCTTTGACTCTACTCTCCCTTTTCCTGCATAAGGGCAAATTTGAGAGAGACCATTGGTCAATAAGTTCCCTAATATTTAGTATTTAATATAACTTGAAGATTCTTACGCTCAAGCATAATGAATATTTATGAAGAGGATATTTAAAAAAAAAAAAAAGATATAGATTAAAATAACTAAATTGATTAAATTAGAAATATACTTAAATTAAAAAAGGAAAAAAAAAAAAAGAGCTTTCCTCCAAACGAAAAAACAAAAAGCTAACTTAGAATGCGTGGCACTTTAGGTGATCGAGGGCTTCGTTTAAGAGGCCGAAATAGGTTCAAATATAGTAGCTCAATGTCCCAAATAGGGTGTCCAGACTCCAACCACAAAGGTGACCACCTCATGAGGGATGCCCGTCAAGGAAAACCTTAAGGGGCCACCTTTATGGGTGGCAACTTGCAAGTTATTTTTTATTTATCTATTTCAACTTATTATATGTTTTTATGTTTAAATAAATATTATTTTAGGTTAAGTTTATATTTTATAATAGATTTGTTAAGACATGGCATTCTAATTGGGTATTATTTAAAATAAAAATAAAAAATGTTGATTCTGTATTCAATGGAAATGATAGGTACAAAAGTGTATCATAATTTGTACCCAACCAGTTTTTTTAAGCATTTATGATTGTTTATTTTTTATTATTATGTTTGTTTATTTTTTATTTTTATTACATACCAAAAAAACTCAAGAAAAATTATTAAAGTGGATTTTTGTTTGTTTTCTCTCAATAGGTTTGTGGTGTGAGGCGCTATTTTTATTTTTTATTTTTATATATATGTGTGAGGCTCTATTAAGTAGAACTTTACTTTTATGTAATTGGTTATAGCGTGGCATTTCTTGCTACGACGATTTTTTTTTTTTTTTCCATCAACAAATCAAACCAGAATTACCAATTAGTTCACGGATGATCTTTTTTTTCTCAAAATATGTACTCTATTGATCCATTTGAAATTGGACCAAATCCTCTAATCACCAATCATCCAATTTACCCTACAGGACCTTGCTACTCTACCACCCATCATGTACGCTAGGTGTTCTAGTGTAATTTCATTTTCTTTTTTTAAAAAAATATTTTGTAAACATTTTTAAATATTTTACAAAACAAGAAAAATAATATATACAAATACATTAGTAGTAACTTGTTTAAACATTTGAAAAAAAAAAAAGAGAGAAAAAATGACTAGTAACAACACTCAAACAACACATTTCACAACACATGTAAAATAAAGACATTTTTATAAAATTATATTATTTTTATGAAAAATTATGCTTATCATCCCTACATTTTTCACCAACACGTAATTGGCCATTTTTACATTTCTATTTAAACACACATATTGAAATACGTGTATTTAAATGTTCGTGTATTTAAATAGAAGTACAATATCAAGAGCCTAATGACCTAATGGTATACAATCTGGTTTTTCAAATGGAAAATCCAAATTTGAAACCTCCCACCTCCATTATATATATATATATATAAAAAAAAACATAACATAACAAAAATACAAATCAGCTGTGTCGTATTGGAATAATAAATAACATTTTTTTTATTTTTATAAGATATTTTACAAAAATAAAAAAATGATTCTTTAAGCAGTCACCACATAGGGCGCACGCTTGACATGGGTGGGCTGCATAATATGTGAGACGCTTCGTTTTATTTAAGTGGAAAAGGGCATAGTAGTAAAATGTGTCGTTTCAAGCTCCTTCTCCTGAGCCCTAGGACTGCGAATGCCCCATTTTGGAGACAAACTTATCTCAAGGGGCAGAAGTACTGCATGACAGTTGTGGAAACATGGAATCCGACAGGAAAACCAATGGATTCCTTGTTCTGATACAGCCAAGATTTTGTATTGATTCACAACTTCATTTTTGGCAGAAGCATGTCGCTAGGAAGATCACAGTTTGCCTCAGTTCCTACTTTATGGATCTATCTGGGTTCGGTTCGCGTAGCCCAAGCCTCTCGATATCTAGTAGTACGAGTACAATTCTCTAATTAATAAAAAAGCTAGTTGTCCAAGGCTTGAAGTCTTGTTAGATGCGAATTATCCCAATTCTTTTTCTATCCTTCTTTGGCTGAATGCAAAAAGAAACCTTCTTTAATAGTAAATGCCCACAAAACTACAAGCATAAATATAAAGTCATTACAAAAATGAGAACTAATCTATTGATTCGGTGAGCATTTTGGGTATAAAGTCATTGCATGCTATAGCTATGCTAAGAATATCTAAGAATTTGTATGTCCTGAACTTAATATTTGTGATACACATGATAATAATAAGGGTAGGTGGTGTATATAATCTCACATTATTTTGTAAGAAAAAATTCTTACTTTTTATAAGGTTATAATAGGACTTCATTTATATTATTGACTACCTGTTGCAGTATAGATCATGTGGTTTGAGCCTTCTATTGAAGTATTACAAATAGTATCAGAACTTATCTCAATTAAAAATCTAATGTGGACCTTGAGTCATATCAGATACAACAGACAAATCCAACGAAAACGTTAGACATTTAAAGGGAGTAGATTGTAATACCCTACATAATAAGGATAAGGATAAGTAGTATATAATATCTCAGATTGTTTGGAAATAAAAAGTTCTTACTCTTTAAAAGGTCTCGATGAGAATCTAATTATATTATTGACTAGTCATTTTGGAGTATATGTCATGTAGTCTGAGCCTTCCATTGAAACGTTACAATATTTGAGCATTTTAAAAAAATTTTATTTAAGTGTTTGTTTCTAGGAGCACGTAATCTATTTTCAGAGCACTCAAATGCTTCAAATGAGATTGTACGTGATGGCCGTGTTGGAGGAGATGTAGAGGGAACTCGAATGGCATAGATTTGTTTTCAAAGCACTCAAACGTGGGCCACTTTGCTTTGCGTCGACTTGCCTTACTTCCCAACAGTGGTGGAGGAGCAAACTAGGTCGATGCCGATGGATAGAGCTACAAGGGAACTCGAACAACAGAGAGAAATGAAATCTAGGTAGGGTAGAAATATCAATCGAATTTGGTAGTAGCAGCAAATCATTCAGCAAGGTTTTTTTTGTAAAATTGAGAGCAGGTGTTTTGGTCATTGACATAAGTTGATATGGACAATGGGACTATGCAAGGACTATATTGGGAGGATTGTACATAGCATAACTATTTACGAAAATACATTTTCTTTCAAAACATTGTTGTGGAAGGTGTTGTGAGAAGTGATATGTGTTTATCATTTTTCAAAAGCTAAAGTATACAAAAAAGGGTCTACTAGGTGTAGTCCTTTAAACACAGTCCCCGTATACTCCTTGGTGTGTTTGTCCATGTTAGCTTAAGTCAATGACCAAAAAGCCCCCTCTCAGTTTTATCAAAAGAATAATTCTTCATATCATGCTCATAGAATTATTTCAACAAAAATAAAATAAAATCGAAATTAAAAAATAAGAAATAAGAAAAAATTATTTAAAAATATGTAAAATGTGTGGTGTGGGATGATGAGTAGCATTCTTTTTACCAAAAACCCCACTGCCATCCAAATTTGATTTATATTTCTATCCAGCCAGCATCGGGATCTCATTTCTCTCTAGCATTCAAGGTCCCTGTGCAACTCCATCACTGTACATATTGGTCATTTTTCTTTACTTGGATTATTGAAGACTACTGGAGTTGTAGAGCCCAAATGATTGGCACCAATTATTATTTTCAAACCATCAGAACACTAGAAAACTCACTCAATCCAAAACAACAAGATAGATTTGAAGTAGAAAATATTTTAAAAAGTTCAAAAAAATAAATAAATAAAGACGATAGGTATTAGAGTAAGAAAACTTTAATTTTATATTTTTTTACAACTCTTTTCTTATCTATATGTAGAGATAGATTTCATCATGGTGATGGTCTCGACACCTTATTGGTTACTCAAGTCCTCACTGATGGTAATTACCATACATGGTGTTGTTCCATGTTGATGGCCTTAACAACAAAAAATAACATCGGCTTTGTGGATGGATCCATATCACAGCTTTAAGTTCTTCACTTTTGTTTCCTTCTTGGACTAGATACAATAGTATGGTTCTCTCTTGGCTCATCAGCTCTTTTTTCAAAGAAATTGGTGCTAGTGTGATTTATGTAGATTATGCGATGGAGATGTGGTCAATCTCAAGGAACAATTCTCCCAAGGCAACAGACCTCGAATTTTTCAGCCATAGAAAGCAATTGCTTCTCTCTCTCACACAAGATAACCTTATGGTTAGTGTCCATTTCACACATATGAAAGGATTATAGAATGAGTTACTTAATTATAGGCCACTGTTGTCGTGTTCTTATGGAGGATTAGGTCCACTGCTTAATCTCCATCAACAAGACTATGTAATGTGTTTTCTGATGGGGCTGAATGACAATAGTTATAGGCCACTATTGCTTCTTGAGCCTCTTCCTCCAATGAACAAGGTTTTCTACCTTGTTCTTAAGAAGAAAAGCAATGTGATATTGGAACTATCTTAATACCTTCTGTATAATGTATTGATCTATATTCTAGTTCTTTTGGAAAATATTCTACTAAAAATAAGAGCTTTATTTGGAAATGGGGGTCTATTTGTTCTCACTGTGGACTATAGGGACATACATTTGAAAAATATTTCAAACTCCATGGATATCGGCCACCAGGATATTGATCTAAAGCACGATTCTCGATTCCTTTTGTTCATCAAGTTGCTTCCATAGACTCTACTACAACTATGCCTATTTCTCACTCACATTGCCAGAAACTTCTTTCACTTCTTAATTCAGAGTCTTCTGTTCCTACTCCTCAATTAGCAACTGTAATTTCTCCCTCTTATTTGGATCACATCTTGGGTAAATCTCTCCTTAACCATTCTGTTTTTCCACCACCAACATAAATCTTACCAAGTTTTTTTAACATAACTGGATACTTGATACTTGTGAGACAAATTATATGATCCACTTAGTATCCTTATTTAGCTCTTCTCGGCCTGTGCACAATACTATTGGCAAACTCCCTAATAGAGCTCTACTCCTATCACTCACATAGGTTTCATTTTTCTCACCTACTCTTATCTTGCATAATTTTTTGTGCGTCCTTTCCTTTACTTTTAATCTCTTATTTGTTAAAAAAATTGACCAGTTCTTCATTATGCTTGCTTTAGTCAGAACCTCATACATTGGAGGACAATTGGGGGGACAAGCTACTGAAAGATTATACATGCTACAACATCAACTAGTTGATGACTTTAATTCTAGAGATGTGTCTTCTATCTCTCCTACATTTTCTATTTCCAGTACTGTTGATAATTCTACTATTGATATTTTGCATCAAAGGTTGGGTCATCCATCCTTTTCTCGTATGAAGCTTTTACCTCAATTTGCTTCTATTATTTCCAATAATATTTCTAAACATTGTACTGTTTGTCCTCTCGCTAAATCCAAGAGGTTACCTTTGCCTGATAGTGAACATACTTCTTCAGTTTCTTTTGAACTTGTTCACGTCGATATTTGTGGACCTTTTCTCCCCAATCCATAGAAGGCTTTCATTTATTTTTAACCATAGTAAATGATTACTCTTACAGCACTTGGATTTACTTACTAAAATCAAAATCTAATGCTCGAAGTAACTTACAATTCTTTATTGCTATTAGTGAAAATCAGTTTGCTTCCAAAATAAAAATCATTCATTCTGATTATGGAAATGAATGTTCTATGATTCATTTTTTCTCTAGCAAAGGAATTCTACATCAATTGTCATGTGTAGCCACCCCTCAACAAAACTCAGATGTCGAAAGGAAGCATCAGCACATTCTAAATGTAGTTCATGCTCTTCTTTTTCAATCCATCATTCCATTGATTTTTTAGAGTGATTGTATTCTAACTGTTGTTTATCTTATAAACAAAACTACTTCACCTATCATCTCCAATAAAACCCCTTATGACTTGCTCTTCAACAAGTCACCATCATACAAACACTTGAAAGTCTTTGGCTCTCTCTATTATGCGTCTACTAAGTTTGCTCCAAGAGCTCATCACTGCATATTCCTTTGATTGCTTCTAAGGATTATAAGCTATATGACTTTGATAATCATTCACTTTTTGTTTCCCGTGATGTTATTTTATATGAGCAAACATTTTCCATCAAATCAATGTCAAAACATTAATAATCTTTTAGCTCACACTCATTCACATGTTGTTCTTTCTAATCATATTCCTGATAATGCTAAATCTATTCCATCACCTTCCTCTTCTGTTTTGACTTCCATTCAAACTCTTCCTACCTCATTACCATCAACTTCCTGTCGAAGATCATCTAGAACACATAGGCCACATGGTTATTTGCATGAGTACCATTGTCATTTGGCTTCTTCTACTTCTTTCCCTGCCCCATCCTCATCTCATTTTACTGGTCCTGAATCAGGTAAGCAATATCCTATCTCCTCATTTCCTTCCTTCTCTAATTAGTTGTCTTCATCTTATAAAGCATATGCCTTAGCCTTCTTCAATTTTTGAATCTCAGTGTTACCACTAAGCTATAAGATTTCCTCATTGGAGGACTGCTATGGCAGAAGAGATCATTGCCTTAGAAAACAATAAAACTTGGACCTTAAGCACTCTCCCACTTGATAAGTGATAAATGGACATTTGTGTTGAATTAATACTCTTAATCTATTGGGTTAAATGAATTTTATGTGCTAAATAAAGAGTATTAAATTGACAATATGAATTAATTGATTTTTTAGTGTGAATTAATGTTCTATGCCTAACTTAATATAGGTGGGCTAACTTAGCATTGAAATGGCTAAATAGTTGTGACTAAGCCATGCGAAACAGGGCTAGGTATGCAGAACTTAAAAGAGCCATGACTTCCATTTGAAAGCAGACGACGTCGTTAATAGAAATGCATGTGACTTGCTGTGAAGTAACAAAAGGAAGCTCAAGTCATGATTTGAAATCAAGGTTCATTTCCATGTGACTTAATTCAGGCCTAATAGAAGACACGTCAAGTCTATAAAACCAATCCCAAGAGAGAATGAAGCCGCATGTGAGACTCATATAAAAGAAGCCCATGTAATGAAGAAATTAAGAAGCAACAAATGCAACCCGACTTGCCCAAAACCCGTGAGACTAAAAGGGAATTTTTTGGAATCTAAGGGCAACAATTCGGGACCACAAGGAGAATAGAGCACAGAGGAAACAAGCCATTACACGTAAGGGCAAGGGTTTTGCAAGATGGGGGTGCTACGTACGATGGAATTTGTGGCTTGGAGAGAGAAGAAATGGAAGGAATACAACTATAAAAGGAAGAGGAATTTTCAGGTAAAGGGTTAGCTAGTTTTTATTTTTATTTTCTCTGTTTTCCTGTAGGGTTTCTCAGACGTTGTTATCACATTTTCAGGGGTTTTTCCATTTCGAATATTTTGTTAATTTTAGATGATGATTTCAGGCTAAATTTTTTAGCCTAAGTTTTGAGAGTAACTCAGATTTGGATTGGAGTTGATTTCTTACTTTTCTATTGGGTCTCTTTTGATTATCTTACTAAATTGTGAAGCATGTTAAAATCATTAAAGCTTGAAGATATTTTCCTAGTCTTGATTTGTTGTTGAAGCAAGGCACGATTAATGCTTGACTGTGTTAAGAGATTTCGTATTTTTTAATCCTATTTAGTTCATAACGTGCTCTGCAACCCAGTAGGAATTTTGGATAAATACAAACTGAGCTTGAAACGATTTATATTCCTATCATTATCTCTTTGAATGAGGGGATGATTGAGTAAAGAGAAATTTGAGAATACTCAACAACGATCCATAGATGGGTGAAAACTAAAACTTAGGTGTTTGTTAAACTGTCTCTTAGATCTTTAGATTATATTTTGCATAATATTTCTTTCTGAAGTATTTCTGAATTTATTCATCTTTACTCTAAGTTTTTATACAATCTATATTTACTAGAAATTCACCATCACACACACAAGTACCACGATATTTCTTTTAATTTTAGTTGCTGATTACTCCCTCTTTCAAATAGAGTTTTCGTGCTTACATAAATCATATTGTTCCTGTGGATCGATCTTGGAACTCATCTTTGTATTACTTTGATAGCTTTTGCACTTGAAAGACAGTTTTAGTAGCTCATTAATAAGTAGGGCTGTAAAAAGACCGAACCGGACCGGTGGACCGGACCGGATCGGTTGGAGTCTGGTCCAAAAAATATATGGACCGGAAAGCTCCGGTCCGGTCCCGATCCAGGGAGTTCATCCCCCTGGACCGGACCGGACCGGACCGAATCCCTAGAGTTTTTTTTTTTAATTTTTATTTTTAAATATATGTATATATAAATAATAATATATAAATTTTAATATTAATATTAATATAAATTAATATATAATATATACTCTTATAATATTAACATATAAATAATATGTGTATTATTATTATTTAATATATTATTACTAATTTATCACTATTTACTAACATATAAATATATAATATATTAATATAAATTGTAATAGTGTTATTACTTATTAGTTATAGTTTATTAACATATACTAATGTAATAGTATTATTAAACTATTAGATTATTAGTTATAGTTTACTAACATACTTAATATTTAATATTAACTAATATATTAATATATAATATATACTCTTATATATTAACATATAAATAATAAGTGTATTATTATTATTTAATATATTATTACTAATTTATTACTATTTACTAACATATAAATATATAATATACTAATGTAAATTGTAATAGTGTTATTACTTATTAGTTATAGTTTATTAATATATACTAATGTGAAAGTGTTATTAGACTATTAGACTGTTAGTTATAATTTACTAACATACTTAATATATAATATATACTAACATATTAATATATAATATATACTTTTATAATATTAACATATTATAATTTATAGTAGTTAAATTTGGGCCAAAAAAATATTTGATCATTGTAGAATTTTATATTAAATTTAGCTCATTAAATCATATGGGGCACCCCTGGACCGGACCGGACCACTCCTGGACCGGATCGGACCACCCCTGGACCGAATTGGACCGGATCGGTATGGACCGAACTCCTGTTCAGTCCGGTCCAAAGTGAGAGAATTCTTGGACCAAATGAAATCGGTCCACAAATTTTCCGGACCGGACCATTTACACCCCTATTAATAAGAACTCAATCTGATGCAAATAAGTGTATAAGGTCAAACATAAATCTAATGGAACTCTTGAAATATATAAAGCCAAGTTGGTAGTTAAAGGTTTTACCTAACAAGAAGGGATCGACTACTTTGATACATTTTTACCTATTGAAAAAATGGATTCAATCAAATGCTTGCTAGCCATTGCAGCTACAAAGGTTGGCATCTAATTCAATTAAATGTCAATAATGTGTTTTTGCATGGTGAGTTGACAAATGAAGTTTATATGTCTTTACCCACGATTTTTGGTGAAAATGGAGATACCAAGGTGTGTCGACTCAATAAATCCTTATTTAGATTGAAACAAGCATCACAACAATGATTTTGTAAATTTTCTTTCACAGTTACTGAGCATGGCTTTACACAATCTAAAGATGACTACTCCCTCTTCACTCGATCTCAAGGATCATCCTTTATAGCCTTATTGGTTTATGTTGACGATATTTTAATTGCAAGAAGTGACATTGAAGTAGTACATATATACTCTCAAGGTTTTTCTTGATCAAAAGTTCAAATTGAAAGACCATGGTTCCTTCAAATACTTCTTGGGACTTGAGGTTGCAAGTAGCTCTAAAGGCATATCTCTTTCTCATTAGAAAATATTTTGGAAATCTTATAAGATGCTAGTTACTTGGGTTGTAAGCTAGTACTAAGGCTCCCATGGAGCAAAATGTCAAATTGTCTAGATGTGATGGTCATACCAGTGTTTCAAATACCGTACCATACTGGCCGGTATGGCTGAAATTTTCCATACCGGCCAGTCGGCCGGTACAGATAAATAGGTATTTCGTTTCGGCTGATTTTTCAGCCGTACCAATGTCCGGTACGGCAGGTTTTTTTTTTTAATTTTTTTTTAAAATTTTTTACTATGTTTTAATCTCAATTTAGACTAAATTAATTACATATATATATTTATCTATATAATTTATTTATATATTGACTATTATTTTGAAATATAATTTATAATTGTATTTATATATATAATTGTATTTATGTATAAATTATTTCGAAATGGTACACGAAACGGTACCGGTACCGAAATATTTCGTTTCAGTGATTTGACCGGTACCGGTACTGGTACGGTATTCAAAGCATTGGGTCATAATCTTCTTGATAATGCTAAAGCTTATAGAAGACTTGTAGGTTGATTGATGTATCTTATCATGATCATAAGACTAGACATTACATTTGTTGTTCATACCCTTAGCCAATTTATAGATTCACCTCGACGGCCTCATCTACATGCTACATATTGAGTATTACAATACCTGAAATCAGCTCTAGGTCAGTGACTCTTCTTCTTTGCCACTCTATCTCTAAACTTGAGTGCATTCACAAATTCTGATTGAGTTGGATGCCAAGATACCAAACACTCAGAATGCTGGCTACGGTTTCAAGATCCTCTATTGAGGCAAAATACCGTGCCATGGCCACTATAGTTTATGAAGTGGTTTTAGTTTCATCCTTGCTATCGAATTTACAAGTTCCTCTAGCTCCTGCTTTACCATATTGTGATAACAAAGTTGCAATTCACATCACTTCCAATCCTATTTTTCATGAATGTACTAAATACATTGAGATCAATTGCCCAATTTTTTCGTGACAAGATAAAATATGGTTTCCTTCGTACCCTTCATGTTTCTTCCAGAAATCAGCTTGTTGATTGCTTTACAAAACCTCTTGATTTACCTTTGTTTTCTGCCCTATTGTCTAAGTTGGGCCTCATTGATATTCATGCTCTTGCTTGAGGAGGATGTATTAGCATCACATAAATTTAATTTGATATTTTTTTATTGCTATTTTCTTATCTATATATAAAGGACACACATGTAATACTTTCAGCTAGTAGAATATACAAGAAGTTTTCCCGTTTTATTCTTTACAATAGGCAACGACAACATAATCCTTAAGAGCATGCTTCAAATACTGGAATTCGTGACCAATAGTGACATAGAATTTCACAAATTCAAGCTTGGTTCAAACGTGAAAGAGCTAGGTAATAGAAACGTGACAATCTTTTTGAGATGGAGAGGATGGTGGATTTGAGGATCAAGTATAAGAACGAAATGTTGGAAGAAACTCAACTTAAATAGAGAAAGCAAAAAAAAAAAAAAAAATCAAGAGCGTTAATCTCCAGCGCTTCAATGGGAGGGCACGATAGCTCAGATAGCATCTCCTCAGAATAGCATCTCCTATGCTATGATTTGACAGCTAGGGCTCCACCAACATTCATGACCAATTCATCTCCTCTATGCACCGTTTCATTGCCCAACACTCGGTCTCTAGTTTTCATTTCCTTCTAAGAGGATTCTCAATGATTTCTTCATCTTAATTATCTATTAATTTATATCATCAAAATTTATTTTTTATTTTTTATTTTTTATTTTATATACTGACCTTTATAACATATTATATATTAATTTATCTATTTTTTATATTATTTTATTTTATTTTTTAATATATTTTATTCATTTCAAATAAAGTAAAAATTAGAAATTAGATTAAAAAAATGAATAAAGAGTAAAAGTAGAGAAATAAATAAATTAAATATTTATATAAGTGAATAGTGACGTTCTATAAATGCAGAGTTGGCACAGTATAAGCGCCAATATGTATATTAGTTATAGAATATATAATTTATTAGATGAGCTATATTGAACTATTTCCTTCAAATTTTACAAAACTATAAATTGCATTAGGAATGCTCTAAGCAGTTTGGTCTTCCATTTTAGTGAAAACGGGTCGTTTCATTACCCTATGTGGCCTCAGCTTCCATGTCAAGTTGACATGCGCGAGGTCTCCCCGCCGCAGGAGTCCAAGACTGTCTTTAGAGTTTGGAAAAGATGGTTAATTTACTTTTGCAATGAAAAACAAAGTTGTGTTATGCTCAAAATAATTCTTCAAGCGGGAGAATTAATAACATTCGTAATGCTAGTATTCCTAATCATATTTTGATTGGGTGAAATCTGGTTTTTCCCTTCAACAAGTGGAGATAATGTTAGCTAGGACGTAGGTGTTGTGAGGGGACAATTATAATTAGGAATAAAATGATGAACTTCCACCGCAGTGGCGCCCGCCTACTATTCTTCTGAAAGTCTTAGAAGGAATTGTAATATAAACGAAACGGAAAGTTGGATTTTAATCCCTCCTTACTCAAATTGTATTTTTCCTACATTAGTCCCTAATGGATCAATACGATGGGTTTGGTAGAATCGTCAGAATTATCCCTGACACATGGGCAGTAGAATGATCACAAGTTCTATGATCATTTAATGTCTGGCCATATAACATATCTCATTAAATGCGGTTTGATATAAATATCCAGAAATACCTACTGATTGCCCGGAGGTAATCATAATTAAGGAGATATTATTAAGAAGAAACAAAAACAATAAATGATCCCAGAATCCCAAGATGTAGAGGAAAATAATCTACTCCCCGATAGCCTTGGATAATTACATGTGTGCCCAATCGATATTTCAGCCCATATAAAGGAAAGAATGTATCACTTAGAAGAGGTACGAACAACTATCATTGATTTTTTAGATTATTTTTTATCCATACAAATTCTCACTGATAAAGGCATCGGAGAGTTCTAAGGGGTTGAAGAACCCCATCCTCCATCTTTTCTTTTGCAGATTTGTTATCCAAGGATTGTAGAACACACATCAACATTTGGCGCCGTTTGTGGGATTGCGCTCTTTAGGTGTTATCTACAAACCGGTCACGTTACGATTACGAGATAATAACTGCGACTCAAAATACATCCCGATGGAAAAACAACTAGCAATCTTGGAATCGACGATCAGGGAACTCACTAGAGAGAATGAGAAGTTGCAGAAGAACAATGAAGAGTTGACTGCTCGTGAAGAACCTTCCGTGAGTCGATGCGCAGAATCTCACCGAGTTAATGAACCTAATCATGAAGAAGTAGATGAAGAGAGGCGTAAAATGCAAATGGAATTCAAAAAATTGGAAGACAAATACGAAAACATAGCCAAGCGTGTAGAGGCCCCTTCTATTACCGGGCAGTTACGCAACCACCTCGGTACCCCTTACAGTGCGAGTGTCATGGCAGTACCATTACCTCCGAAATTTCGAGCACCTTAGATGGAGCTATACGATGGAGGTGCTGATCCATATGAGCATATAGAGACGTTTAGGACGTACATGAGTTTGTATAGTTATCCGAACGAGGTGGCATGCCGAGCGTTCCCACTTACTCTTAAAGGAGTAGCTCGAACATTGTTCGGAACGGTCCCTACAGGCACAGTAGATAGCTTTGACTGTCTCGCTCACCTATTTATCACCCAGTTCTTAGGAAGTCGAAAAAAGAAACGACCAGCCGCATATCTCCTCACAGTTAAACAGAACAATCAGGAAGGCCTCAAGAACTATCTTTCCCGATTCAACAAAGAGTTAATGACGATAGGGGATCATGATGAAAAGATCACTCTAGCTATTCTCCTAAGTGGGGTATGGCCTAGAAGTTCTTTCTTGGCAGAGATAGCTAGACAGACTCCAAACACTTTGGCTGAATTCATGAATAGGGCAGACGGATATATAAATGCTGAAGACACTCTGCAAGCGCTCATAGGGCCAAGGCGGGAAGAAGTAGAGCGTAATACTCAAATCAAAGACAATTTGGCAGCAAGGAAAAGAGGTACCAGCGACCCGAAGAAATGAAGCGCCCAAGGAGGCCTGCAGTCTCAAGGGAGTGGGCAATACAGACCACGCCTGCACAACAACTTGACGGTGGATAAAGAAATCGAGGAAAGGCAATATCGCAACCAGAACCAGAACCAACGTCAATAGGGAAATATGTACTGCGAGTATCACAAATCTACTGGACATTATACTCGGGACTATAGAACGTTGAAGAGAAGAAATGAAGGGGAGAGGGAAAAGTCACACAAGAGAGGGGAGTATTCTAACAAGAAACGAAGTCCGAGCCCTCGTAAAGAAAGAAGTGCTAAAGATTTGTCTCAAAGGGGGGAACCCTTAGGCGAAATACAAACTATTGCTGGAAGAGTACCAAGAGGGGGTGAAACCTCAGCTTCAAGAAAGGCGTATGCGAGAGAAGCACGCTATTCGGAAGTATTCGCCACGTCAGAGTCGACTCGAGACAGATAGTCTTTTGAAGATGTTCCAATCGTCTTTGACAAACAGGATGAGGGAGTGATGCAACCTCACGATGACACTTTGGTAGTCACCATGCTGGTCGCCAATTTCATAACCAAGAGGATTCTTATTGATAATGGAAGCTCAGCAGATATCCTCTATTGGAATGCGTTTGACAAAATGAAGGTCGAGCGAGATAGGCTGCGGCGGGCGCCAACCTCCCCCTGGTGAGATTATACAGCCCGAATGAGTCATAACTCTACCTGTCATGGCCGGCGAGGCACCCCGAACTTCAATGATCATGATTGACTTTTTAATGGTCAGAGCCCCTTCCTCTTACAATGCCATACTGGGGCATCTTACTTTAAATCACCTAAAGGCTGTGACTTCTATGTATCATCTGAAAATGAAGTTCCCAACTCAACATCACATAGGAAAAGTCAAAGGTGAGCAATCTTTAGCCCACGAATGTTATTCTCGCGAGTTGAAACCCCTAAGCCAAATGATGATCGGCTTCACCGAGGAGGAGTCGAGACATACTGAAGTGGTTACTAAGTTGCCACCTCCACCACCCTTGACGCGATGGGATGGAGATTTTCAGGATGAGCAAACCATCAAACAAGCTGAACCTGGAGAGCCATTGGAGCTGATCGCCTTCGACCAGGTGAAACCCGAGCGGAAGATTCAGATAGGTTCCAATATGGAACCTAGCCTGAAACAAGGACTCAAGCAACTCTTGACTGACCACCAAGACGTCTTTGCCTGGACTCATCAAGATCTGCCAGGTATAGACAATAGTGTTATTGAACATCATTTATGTGTCAATCAGGAAGCTCGAAAAGTTAAGCAAAAAAGACGTAGCTTCTACGCCGAGAAATATGCTGACATAGTTGAGGAAGTAAACCGCTTCCTAGCGGCAGGGTTCATCAGAGAGGTCCAATATCCAAAATAGCTGTCTAATGTAGTATTGGTGAAAAAGACAAGCGGTAAACGGAGAATGAGTGTGGATTTCACCGATCTTAACAAGGCATGCCCGAAGGATAGCTTTCCCCTTTCCCGCATCGACCTGATCGTAGATTCAACGGCTGGTCATCCGTTACTTAGCTTCATGGATGCATATTCAGGGTATAATCAGACCAGGATGAATGCAGATGACGAGGACAAAACAACTTTCATTACAGACCGGGGATTATATTGCTACAAGGTGATACCCTTTGGGTTGAAAAACGCCGGAGCTACATATCAACGCCTAGTCAACCGGATGTTTAAACAATAGATCGGAAGGAATGTGGAAGTATATGTCGATGATTTGCTGGTTAAGAGTAAAACGCCGAGGCAACATGTGGAGGACTTGCGAGAAGCTTTTGAGGTCTTACGTCAATATAAGATGAAGTTCAACCCGAGTAAATGTTCCTTTGGAGTAGGGTCGGGAAAATTCTTGGGCTACATGGTCTCCGAGAGGGGAATCGAAACCAACCCTGAAAAAGCGAAAGCAATATCTCACATGGTGGCACCTCAGAATCATCACGAGGTGCAACAATTGGCGGGTCGAGTAGCCGCCTTGAATCGCTTCATAGCTCGATCCACCGATAGATGCTTACCTTTCTTTCAAGTATTGAAGAAAGCACAGGAGTGGGACCCCTATTGTGACAAAGCCCTGGATGAGCTAAGAGAATATCTAACTCACCCGCCATTGCTTAGCCAAGCCGAGCTCGGGGAAATGTTAACTGCTTATTTAGCCATCTCGCCCAATGCAACTTCCGCTGTTTTGGTAAAAGACACGGTCACTGGATAGAAACCGGTGTATTATATAAGTCGAGCGTTTTGGGGAGCAGAGGCCAGGTACCCTAAACTGGAAATGATGGCACTCGCCCTAGTACAAGAACTTACGAACCAACCCTTGAAAGCTGTTTTGCAACTACCAGAGACTTCGGGAAGACTAGCAAAGTGGGCTATAGAGCTTAGCGAATTCGACATCCAGTACGCCCCTAGAAAGGCGATCAAAGGGCAAGTACTCGCTGATTTTATAGTCGAACTCATTGGCTTTCCAGAAGAGATTGCTCGGGCGCCCTTCAACAAACCTTGGATGGTATATGTAGACGGATTAGCATGTAAAGATAGAGGAGGAGCAGGAATCCATGTCATCTCTGACGATGGTAGAGAGTACAAATACGCCGTCAAAATTACTTTCAAAGTTACCAACAACGAAGCAGAATACGAGGCACTCTTAATCGGCTTGAACGTTGCCCACCTTTTGGGGGCTAAAAAAGTGAAGGTGCATGCCGACTCGCAAGTGGTAGTCCACCAGGTAACCGGTGCCTTTGCTGCTAAAGGAGAACGATTAAAGAAATAATTTCAGCTAGTTTGCGAAGCACGAGATTATTTTCAGTATTCTTTCATTCAGCAAATCCCGAGAGTCTATAATAGCCAAGCTGACTGCCTAGCTAGAATTACCTCCGGGCATATGGATGCCCCTTACCCCAAAAACACTGAAGTAAGGCAAGCAGATATCCCTTCTATCGAGAAAGAAATGCTTCAAGCAGAGACGGACCAGTCCGGATAGGCTAAAGATATAATAGAATTTCTGAGAGATAATGAGCTACCCACTGATGCAAATGAAGCGAAAAAAATCAAAAATCGGGCCGCCAGGTTCACTATCTTAGAAGGGATATTATACAGAAAGGGATTCTCAGAACCGTTGCTCAGATGTTTGTCAACAGACGAGTCTCAGTACGTATTAGTAGAGATCCACGAAGGTATTTGCGGAAGCCACTCTGGAGGAAGAGTTCTAGCAAACAAGATAGGTCGAGCGAGGTATTATTAGCCAAACATCCTTAGAGATTCGAAGGAATTTACCTAAAGGTGTCTGCAATGTCAAATACACGCCAATATTTTGCACCTCCCATCTACAAAGTTGTCATCCGTAATAGCTCCCTGGCCTTTTGTATAGTGGGGGTTAGATCTCATAGGTCCTCTTCCTACGGGACGTGGAGGAGTTAAATTCATTGTGGTGGCGGTTGATTATTTCACAAAGTGGGTAGAGGCGGAGGCCATGTCCACAATAACCACCCAAGCCATGACCAAGTTCCTCTGGAAGTTCATTATATGCCGATTTGGAATACCACAAAGCTTCATATTCGACAATGGAGGCCAATTCGATTCTTCGCACTACCGACAATGGTGTGCCGAGCTGAAGATCGAAGTACGGTATTCATTGCCCCAGCACCCACAAGCAAATGGCCAAGCAGAGGTGACTAACAAGACCATTTTGTCCATCCTCAAAAAGAAACTTGGAAACTGCAAGGGAAAATGGGCAGACGAACTCCCCGGGGTCTTGTGGTCTTACCGTACGACCGTCCAAACTCCTACGGGAGAGAACCCCTTCGCTCTTACATACGGCAATGAGACTGTCATCCCGACAGAGATAGGTATCCCTACTTCAAGAGTACAGAACTTTCATCCAGAAAACAACGAAATAAAATTACTACAACAATTGGACCTCCTCGAAGAAAGGCGAGCAAAAGCGGCCATAAGAGTAGAACATCACAAACGCATGGCTGAAAAGTTTTTCAACAAGCAAGTCAAATCCAGACTTTTAAACCTGGAGACCTGGTTTTGAAATGCACAGGAGTGACCACCCCTGAAGAACGCAAACTAGGACCAAAATGGGAGGGACCATATGTTGTTGCCAGAAGTACCCGACTAGGATCATACAAGCTTACAGACAGTGAAGGCAATGCTTTCTCCCATCCATGGAATGTGGAACATTTGAAGAAATATTATGTATAGTGCAATTTTCTTTCATCAGAATTATATGATATGAAAGCTGTGAATTATTACTCTTATGGCAAATCTGTTCCTTCGCCTTCACCATTACGTCGGCACCTTACGAATCGCGGTGTCGCCTGGGCTCTTAGCTTCGCCCCTTGATTCAATCGTCGAACGGAAGGAACCTGTTCCTTCACCTTCGCCATCACGCGAGCGCCTTAAAAATCATAGGGTCGCTTGGGCTCTCAGCCTCGCCCCTCGATTCAATCGTCGAAGGGAAAGGAAAGAACCTGTTCCTTCACCTTCGCCATCACGCCGGAACCTTACGAATCGTGGGCTCGTCTGGGCTCTCAGCCTCACCCCTCGATTCAAACACCGAAGGGAAGGAACCTGTTTCTTCGCCTTCGCCATCACGTTGGCGCCTTACGAATCGCGGGGTTGCCTAGACTCTCAGCCTCGCCCCTCAATTCAATCGCCGAAGGGGAGGAACCTATTCATTCGCCTTCGCTATCACGCCAGCGCCTTACAAATCGCGGGGTCACCTAGACTCTCAGCCTCACCCCTCGATTCAATCGCCGAAGGGAAGGAACATGTTCCTTCGCCTTCGCCATCACGCCGACGCCTTACGATTCGCGGGGTCGCCTGGGCTCTCAGTCTCGCCCCTCAATTCAATCGCCGAAGGGAAGGAACCTGTTTTTTCGCCTTCGCCATCATGCCGAAGCCTTACGAATTGTGGGGTTGCCTGGGCTCTCAGCCTCGCCCCTCGATTCAATCGCCAAAGGGAAGGAACCTATTCTTTCGCCTTCGCCATCACGCCGGCGCCTTACGAATCGCGGGGTCGCCTGGGCTCTCAGTCTCGCCCCTCGATTCAATCGTCGAAGGGAAGGAACTTGTTCCTTCGCCTTCGCCATCACACCGGCGCCTTACGATTCGCGAGGTCGCTTGGGCTCTCAGTCTCGCCCCTCGATTCAATCGCCGAAGGAAAAGAACCTGTTCCTTCGCCTTCGCCATCACGCCGGCACCTTACGAATCGCGGGGTCGCCTGGGCTCTCAGTCTCGCCCCTCAATTCAATCGCCGAAGGGAAGGAACCTGTTCCTTCGCCTTCGCCATCACGCCGACGCCTTATGATTTGTGGGGTCTCTTGAGCTCTCAGCCTCGCCCCTCGATTCAATCGCCGAAGGGAAGGAATCTATTCCTTTGCCTTCGCCATCACGCCGGCGCCTTACGAATCGCGGGGTCACCTGGGCTCTCAGCCTCGCCCTTCGATTCAATCACCGAAGGGAAGGAACCTGTTCCTTCGCCTTCGCCATCACGCTGGCGCCTTACGATTTGCGGGGTCTCCCGGGCTCTCAGCCTTGCCCCTCGATTCAATCGCCGAAGGGAAGGAACCTGTTCCTTCGCCTTCACCATCATGCCAGTGCCTTACGAATTGCGGGGTCGCCTGGGCTCTTAGTCTCGCCCCTCGATTCAATCGCTGAAGGGAAGGAACCTGTTCCTTCGCCTTCGCCATCACGCCGGCTCCTTACGATACACGGGGTCGCCTGGTCTCTCAGCCTCACCCCTCGATTCAATCGCCAAAGCTAAATAGGGAAGTCAGATAATGCAATATGTTTTCACACCCCCAGGTTGCTAAGTAAGGTACATGCTCACTTAAGTCTTTCTTGCCAAAGTTATGAACATTGTATTCGCCCCAATCTTTCTGGCGTCCAGACAACATCATGGACTCCAGTGTTTTATTATAAATCTTTATCAATAGATCGTTTTACTTCATTAATAAAGATTCACAGGGTCATACAATCACCATCAAACATTTTTAGATTATAGTGTCCAAATGTTCAATCTAATTATGAGAATATAACTCCTTAAGTATCTGAAAGGCGGTCCATATATGTGGATTTACGTCAATCTTTGTTTGTATAGTGTAAGGACTGGCGAGCTATTCCACTACACGATAAGAAGATAAGCATATAACAGAAAGAATGGTATATTGACTAATACTCTTTACAGCTGAAATTTATACAAGTCTGTACAATACATTTGACTATTAAGGAGGCAAACGTATGCGGCACTCTGGTGTGCCAATCTTGGCAACCTTTGCCTTCGCTATGGGGTTGGGAGTGAGATGCCGGGGATCCATGTCAGCCACGTCGAAAGACGGGTTCCAAACGACTTCTTGCCTCAGCCGCCTCAAACCCTCCACATAGCCTTGACTCCAGGCAGCTATGCAGAGGGAACGATGCTGAGTCGCTTGACGCCTGAGAAGTTCAAGCTCAACATTCGCCTCGCCTAACTCTTGAGAGAGAGCATCACGTTCGAGCTCAGCTGTATCGACCTTGGCTCGGAGGGTCTCCAACTCCTCTTCTCGAGTGGCACACGAATGCTCAAGGATGGTCAAGTTAGACTTCAGGCTACTCATCTCTTAATTGGCGAGGGGAAGTTCATTCTCTTTAATGGCGAGCATCTGCCCAATAGACTCTTGACCTCGAAGGAGGTCATCCCTGCTCGCCTCTAGGAACCGGTTCTTCTCTTTTAATGTCGCCACCTCTCCTAGCATGGATTCATGGATTTCTGAATAGGGATCCCGCTCCTCCTCTAGCTCCATAACGGTGGCTTTCAGAAGATCTCTATTTTTTGTAAACTGGCAAACCGTAGTACCAAGCTCTCGGTATCTCGTCACTTCAGAGCCGACTGACCCAATAATTTGGTCGGAGGCCTGAACAATAACAAGCAATTAGAGAAACGAAAGAAGTTCAAACTAAAACAGAATCTTGAATGAGTACCTGCGCCAAAAGTGACTGAAGTAGGTCGCCACCATCCCCGCTTGCTCGGGACATTCAGGAATGGAAGTAGTTGGAGGTGAAGGATGGGTGGAGTGTTGTATCGCCTGATTAAGAGAAGATCCCATCGTTGATCTGGCATCACCATCAGGAGACCGAAGAGACTCCCGTCCTGTATTCTCATTGGTTTCGGCGTTAGTAGAGTCTGGAACGGAGCGCCTTGATCCCGAATGATGGTCTGTCTCCCCGTACTCTATCGCTGCCGCCTCTTGCCCACCAGAACGTCGAGTAAAAGGTTCTTCTCCCCCGCCCATTTCAGGGCGACCCTCTCTAGACAAAGAAGGGTGTGCTGATTGGGAAACATCCTCCCGAGCAGGAGCCTGTGTAGACGATAACACAGATGTCTGGAAATAAGGAGTTCCCGCAACATAGGCAGGAGGATTCGATAGGGCAGTTAAAAAGGCCTGTCATTCAGATGAGGCTGGCAATTTGAAGGCAAACACACAGCCAGTGGTTCTGGCGTTCTGACCCGCTGCCCCTCTGGTGAAGGAGACCTTGTATGCTCGCTGTCCCTTTCGTTAGCAGGCGCCGCGAGTACTGGGGAGGAGGAAGGAGGCCGTACTGGAGAGGATTGAGTTCGACCCACAAGTGAAGGACGAGTAGTCCTTATATCGTGGCGAGCTTTAATTCGTCTTTCTTGAGCAAAGGTTAGAACAGGAGGCTCAGGTGTCTCCATGGCAGCTCGCCCGCCTCCTTCGCGGCGAGATTTCGCACGCTTTTCTTGGAGTGGAGGGGCGACACGTTTGCGAGCTGCAACGGGGCGATTAGGCGTTTCGGTAGCTGGTATGCTGGAAAAATCTTGAAATTCAACATAACCTCGTCATGGCTCGACTAAGTAGGTGTTGATGTTGTGGTTGGTCAGAATGAGATCGGATTCCAACCGGTGGAAGTGGCGTTGCGCCCACCATATCACTATCTCCACCCGAGCGCGCTCCCTTTTGTTTAAATCAATGTCCAGAAGGGAGGCTAGGGGCAACTCGCCCCAATTCACCTGAATAGGGAATTCTCCTCTACTCTTGTCCTTAGGGAATTACCACCCGAGTAAAAGATTATCACAAAAAGATATTCTATGTGAAGGACGATTCCCTATTTTGTCTCGCTGTCCCGAGACTAAAAACCAACCACGTTTAAGGAAGGTTTTCTAATCAGACGGTAAAGAGAGAGGAACTCTCGAGCCGTTAGGTCAGGATACACCTCCCCTACTTCTAACAACGACGAACGAAATACTATGCAGGAAGATAATAGTATTCACCAAGCGTTAGGTAGTAATTGAGCCGGAGCCAAGCCCAGGTAGTGAAAAACTTCGCGCACTGGTCGGATAAAAGGAAGACGCAGCCCATTCTTGAACATGGCTTCATACAGGAGCACATGCTGAGCTCGCCCTTCTGCGTCACAAGGACACTCTCGAACCGCTCCAAAACTTGCCGAGACAGGAATATAACCCAAATCTTGAAGATGTTGTATGGATGAAGGAGTGTAAGACGATACCCATTGATGTCCAGCATAGATAGAACCAGCCCCCATTGAAACTTAAAAGAAAGGCAGAGAAAGATCAGGTTGAAGATGAAGTTGCGAAGGAAGAGGAGGTAAAATTTCAAGCAGCAAAACGATAGTAAAAAGTGAACCATTACGAAAAACAGGTATTTATATTACAGATGTTAATTACCATGGGGAAGGTAAACAGTATAATTAGCACAACCTTCGGGAAGCGAAACTACACGACTGATATATGGAGAGCAAATACGAAACTGCTACCCAGCGCGTGGATATCACGTCTCAATTAATAAAAAGTAACTGACAACAAGCATTTGGGAAACTGAAAAGCCAGACGGACAATGATGGAAATGATCCATAAATGCAGCGCACGATCTTTCGAGTCATTATGATCAGAAAACTGCCCAATCGTGGCAGTTAAAAAGCCAATAAGCTCCCACCTGAATATTATGCCCCTAATCCACCCATTCAAATTTAAGTTTATGCAGGATAAAATTTCACGAATTTTGACTATAAGAGTTGAATAAATCCCAATCAAATCGTCTTCGATTAGGATTCGCGGGGTACTGTGAGGGGACAATTATAATTAGGAATAAAATGATGAATGCCCACCGCAGTGGCGCCCGCCTACTATTCTTCTGGAAGTCTTAGAAGGAATTGTAGTATGAACGAAACGGAAAGTTAGATTTTAATCCCTCCTTACTCAAACTGTATTTTTCCTACATTAGTCCCTAATGGATAAATACGATGGGTTTGATAGAATCATCAAGATTATCCCTGACAGATGGGCAGTAGAATGATCACAGGTTCTATTATCATTTAATGTCTGGCCAGATAACATATCTCATTAAATGCGGTTTGATATAATTATCCAGAAATACCTACTGATTGCCCGGAGGTAATCATAATAAAGGAGATATTATTAAGAAAAAACAAAATCAATAAATGATCCCGGAATCCTAGGATGTAGAGGAAAATAATCTGCTCCCCGATAGCCCTGGATAATTACGTGTGTGCCCAATCGATATTTCAGCTCATATAAAGGAAAGAATATATCACTTAGAAGAGGTACGAACAACTATCATTGATTTTTTAGATTATCTTTGATCCATATAAATTCTCACTAACAAAGGCATCGGAGAGTTCTAAGGGATTGAAGAACCCCATCCTCCATCTTTTTTTTTACAGATTTGTTATTTAAGGATCAAGACCTTACTCAGGATTGTAGAATATACATCAACAAGTAATTCTTTGTAGGATTAAACTTAATCAACTACTACAGATATCTTTTTAGCGTATACTTTCTCTAAAATGTATTTCCGTTCTATTAGCATAAGTGATTCAAATGTAAATTTAAATGCAAATTGAACAACACATCACACCAATACTCACAGCGTAGCACAACATAGTAAGTAATGTATAGGCAGCACTGCACAGCCTTCTCTCCTACTGTGATGCAACCAACTTTGATTCTCTTTATTCTTTGTAAAGTCAATATATAGACCTCTGTACATGCAATGGAAATTAGGAAGATTTTTCATCACTTTCATTGTTCCAACACCCTTGCCTAGCTTTAAGTAGATCGGCCATTACAAGAAATAAAAACAAATTAATGGAAACCTACTTGTATTTCGTTATTTGTGACAGAAATGACAATACTTTCCTATCGATCTGAGTTTCTTTCTCGACGAATCTTCACAGGCTTTTACATTATGCTAACAATTATTAATATAGTGTTTTTAACGATTAATATAATTATTAATCATGCAGCTGTATGCTTACAATGATTCCGTATCGTGTATTAACGTTCTTGGGTATTGAAAACATGATTCCGACTAATAGTAGCGCATGTTTTGAGGCACATCTGCGGGATGATCATGATCATATGAATAACAGTACGTCGGGACATTTCTCTTGAAGGCAGAAAAAGATCATCAAACATTAAGTACAACAATCAACCCAGAAAATCCTCTCTTTCTCTCTCCCTCAATCTTCCTATGCTTTAAGCTTATTGAAGGCGTCGCACCTGTGCCTCACCTCTCCTTTACGACCAGTTTTGATTCCATAAACGCTCAGCTTCTCCATTGCATGTGCGAAATCCTGAAAAAACTTAGCCTGGTTCGAAGCGTACAAGTCTACAAATGGCTTTGTCCTTGGGTCCGAAACGAGTGCTTGGTCAGAAGCCAACAGCCCCAATCCCTTCTGAAGATTCTGGAAATACATGTTGTCGAATTTTCCAGGAGTCATCACATCGTTGAAAGCCGACATTGTCGGGTCTGTGGTGTAGTTTGCACAAATTTTTCTCAATGCCTCTGCAAACCTGGGATACATTGCTGGGTCAGAGGGTGATTTCTTGCTGTAATGGAAAATCCTGTCGCTGAATTCCTTGCATGGAGAGAATCCAACGGTGTGTGCTCCATTTAAGGCGACCATTTCTTGTATCGTAAAGCCCTTTGCGGCGTAAACGCTGATCATTCGGTTGACAGACATGTTAGATCTCGGAATCTGTGCATCAACACGCGAAGCTAGAGATACGAGGCCATCCTTTCGACCCAACCGGACATTGTAGTACGGACCGCCGACCACGTTGATAAGGTTGCGTGTAGCTTGAGCGAGGATGTCAGAGCAGGAGACAATGCCAGGGCAAGTGAGTTCGAGTGCAGTCTTGGCACGGATAATGAGGTCAAAGGCATCGCCTGCGAGGGAGAAGTTGATGTCAGCCTCGCGCTCGGCCTTGTTGAAGGAATTGGTGGAGATGAGAACGGAGGCGTCGCAGCCCTCAACCATGCAGTCGTGGAAGAAGAGACGGAGGGTGCCGGCGGCCGTGGTGGGGTTGGCGATTTGCTTGCTTGTCACGGTTTCGCTCATGATTTTGTCGAAATCAGGGCAAGTTTTCTTGTAGTAGTCGATGGAGAGCTTGGATTCTGATAATGGGATGGAGAGAAAGAGAAGGAAAAGTAAAGGGAAAGCCATGGTTGAGAGAGAGTACCCTTGTGCTTTCTTTCCTCAATGGATCCTCCCTAAGAGAGGAACTGAGGAGGAAAGAGATGAAAAGCAGATGATGAAAGGGTTTGAATGAAAAGTAGAGGGAACAAAGTTGGTAAAGTGACGCGGATGGGAGAGGTTTTAGGGAAGATTTGTTTATATGGAGAGAG
Organism: Platycarya longipes; assembly: GCA_036559045.1. Classification (NCBI taxonomy): domain Eukaryota; kingdom Viridiplantae; phylum Streptophyta; class Magnoliopsida; order Fagales; family Juglandaceae; genus Platycarya; species Platycarya longipes. The sequence goes on from CM071800.1 coordinate 18,835,442, forward strand.
AGAGAGAGAGAGAGAGAGAGAGTATGTGCAGTGTGTTTGTTGGGAGTGCTATTTTTGCAAGGGATACGTTTCTGGAGGAGGAGGATATGCTATTTTTGTAATGTTTTTGAGGTTTCTAGAGGGAAGATATTGGTGTTATTGAGCATAAATTGCGCTAGACCAGCGAAGCGAGAAGCTGCAGCGCATGAGCTTTGCCAATTGGCCTCTCTATCTGTATGTAGCGTGTGTCCAAATATCGATATCGCCTCTCTACCAAAGAGAGGTCAGAATGATACGCATATCCATTTTGCATATCATATTCTAAACAAAAATCTTCTTTGTTTTTATTTTATTTCTTCTAAGACTGAAGATTGTCAATCGCAGAGAAGACATTTGTAAAAAAAAGTCATTGATGATGGTCAAGTATGGTTATCAAATGGAGTAGTGATCTCTAACGCGCAGGACGATTGTGCTCGAAGGTTAACGGCATTACGTTCAAAATATGAGGATTAATTGACTTTTGAAGACCAGCTATTTTAGCAAGGAATTAATAAAAATCTTTCTTTTAACTTGCAAAATTACTCTCTGATATTTGAATTCATCCCACTAATATTTGACATAGAACAAGAACTTATGAAGGCAAGCATCTTGATTTTTGGAAAATTTCCATGTTCGATATCCATGGAAATTACCTTCGTGGCAAAGGAATGATTAGAAGCTCATGACGATCAATTTTGTACGACAACAAATCAATAACTCTTAAAAGGAAAATATATATTTATGTATGTATGTATCGTGTATACATACTATGCTTGTCACTTTTATCGGCCTACATATAATCTATCTCATATTAATCACTATTACATCAGACAAAATTCATCCACTAAAAGATCATTCAATTATGATAATTAATATATCACATCTTATTTTAATATGCCACATATTAAAGTAAGATAGTACTATTATGTTCCTTCAATTTGTCAACTTGGTATACTCCTAGTGCAGAATCAATTTTTTTCTTTTTATTTCAAATATTTTTAAAACATGTTTAAATATTTTTTAAAGTTACCAATATATTAATAATCACTTAATTATTTAATCAATTTGCAAATAAAATTTAAAAATAAAAAATGAATGCATGAACGGTGAAAATGAAGAAGTATACTAATATTATTCCTCAGAGTAAGTCACCCATGCAGGTCATGTTTAGCCTTTTATGTACAAAATAAATGTTGAATTAAAGGGAGATAAATCAAGACTAATAATAAATTACAGCTCCTAAGTACCAGAACGGATTGGTGCCCAATTCCAAGCAATTAAGTTGCTCATATGATGTTTCTGGATACAAGCCAAATGGTTCTTCAAGACAAAAAGCAGACTTGGTGCTACAAGTCGACTTCCAAAGTCCAGTACACCTAGTATGCAGGATTTCATTGAGTTAGATCATTTTCTGAAAATATAAGCCTGGAGCCAAATAGGTGCCAAAATAATTTTTCTACCAGCCAATAAGAAATAATCACGCAGGCGATCTATTCATCACTAAAATGCATCCGCATATATGAGAAAAGACGTCTATGTTCTCTCCCTTTCCTTCCCAACCCTCACTTCAAGAAATAGGAGTTATTGTGGCGTTTTTGTATGTGCTGAAATTAAAAGTGATGCAAAATGTAGCTTATTGCAGCAATTTATATTTCGTCGCATAGGAGTGCCGCGTATACGCCCCTTTTCACACTTGAATTATGTCAAGGATCTATTGTGGCACTTTTACATGTTATTACGGCGATAATCATTGCTACAATAAATATTATCTTATTGCGGCACTATAATTTGATGCTAACATAGGCCTATTACAGCACATTTTAACTAGCGCCGCAACAAATCCCTTAAAAAGTTTGAAACAACCCCCCCTTGCTCTGGTTCCCCCATCCCTAAACTCTCTCTTCTCTCTCCCTTTCTCTTCTCCGGCCCAGCAGCAAATCTCCCCATCGATCGTCCACGCTGTCATTGTCCATCTCCGTAAAGGTAATTTCTCCTCCTTGCTCCTCTGTTCTTTCCCTCTTCTCTTTCTATTTCTTCCATTTTCTCTTCATCGAGTGACATCTATCTCTTTTTATTTCTCCCATTTGCTCTTCATCGAGTGATCACAACGAGAGGTAGCCATTTCTCCACTACAACGATATATTTCTTTACCCCCTTTCAGCGTTACAAAACCCTAACTCTTTGGGTAAGTGGCCTCATATGGTCTCCAAACAAATTTTTTCTATTAAGGTTTCGTGAAAACAAATTTTATGCGAAAATCTTTTAAGGTTCCTATGATTTTTTAGTTCCCTGTTCTATTGGGACAAGAATGGTCTCTACTTTATGCTAAAGTTTTGTTTTTCTTTTTCTTTTCTAGTTTTTATTTGTTAATTAGGTCGGATTGTAGGTGTATTGGCTATTGTAAAGGGGCTTTTTGGTGTTGAGTACCTCTATTAGAAAAATGGCAAGTTTGAAGCTCACATTTTAATTACTGAGATACTGTCAAATGCACTACTTTGATTTCTTCTATCTAATGTTTGTGTTTTATGGTTTGTTCAGAGTTATTTTATTGAATATTATCTCATTTATTTGTTTTGTTTGAGATTGTAAGTTTAATAATTACTACCTATGGCTGCTAAGAAAATTTGGGGAAAATGGCGTTACATTATGTCAATCAAATTATATGATATTAATTTGATGTTTGAATTCACGGTATGGACAACCTTTGTAGGTATGGTCTCCTGGCTGGATCTTCTCTAGCTTGTTTGATTTGGTTTTGTTGATTATATTTTATTTAGTTTTGGATCTGAAATGTTAGTGTCATGACCTGTTTTCTACATGGTTTCTTTAACTTGCTGTTTGATTCATTTTCTTGCTTGTTATTCTCTTGTATCAATTATGAGTAAGGATTGGTACTTTATATTGTTACTAAATTATGTCCACCAGTCTTCTATGTTATTGCTCAATAGAAGACTACTTTATGCATGATACTTTAAAGAAGTAACTGGCCCTTGTAGTGAAATGGTTCATGTAGCCATTTAATATAGGGGAGTTCATGGCCCTTGTAAATTCTAAATAGCATTTCTAAATAGCATTTACTACATTATAATTAGGGACAGCTTCAAATGGAATTCAATCATGCACATATAAGATAATGCATGGTTTATTGTCAAAAAATAAATTAACATTATAGGAAAAAAATAACATCAGTTTTGCCTCTTTGTATAGCTTTGTCTTTGTTTTTTTTTTTAAATAAATAGATGCCCCTCTTTTATCAAAATCATTTGGCATTAATAACATTACTTAAGTTGGCTGATACTCTGTTTGGTTACTTGAAGGTTGCCTCTTTATGTTTCTCCATATAACTCTAGTAATCCAAATAATTATAGTCTTAATTATTCTTAATACTCATCCATAGGTTGGCATTGTGAAGGAGCATATCAACTTATATTTCAAATTAGTAAAACTTATAAAGAGAGTATAAAAGAAAGAGAAGTGGCCTTCACACTACAAGAGCCTGAGCAGATAGATGAAGAAATTGCTATCTCCAAACTTGGGGTATATGATTCTTTTATCATCTCCCTTCATCTAGTTTATATCTTTGGGTGTAAAGTGCTAGTTTTGTAACCATTTTTTAGTTTCTTGATGAAAATTTCATTATCTTTCAATTATTCTTCGTGAAAGATCTGGACATAATTGTCCCCTCTTTGGTGATTAAGTAGGAAGTTCTCCAATGAATTTTAATAGTAAATATGCACATGGGTTTTAAGTATTAATTAAAACCCAAACAAGAGATCAAATTAATAGAGCAGTCATTTGCAACTGGGGGTAGTTTTACATAATCTAATCTACTTGATTCTACATTATTAAATAAATATCTTGATTTATTATGGAATTGTCACTTTATTATTTGTTTTCTGGTTGGAGATTATTGAATGTAAATGTTAGGGCTAGATAGTGTTGCTGCTCTGTTCTTTGGAAGTGAAGGGTTTTGTTTGATGAATTAGTTTTATAAATATTTCTTGTTACTAAGGATTTTGTGCAGCCAACAGGGTTTTTTGCCAATGGGGGTGGGAGGGGACACTAGGGATTTTTGTGAGAGCTTAGACTTGGATCATGATGCATATTGGATTTTTATTAGTGTAAGGGATAGGTTTGATGTGCACTCAATATCAAGTTGAAGTCATAGCATTTTGTGGGATGCTATGATTTTGACAATATTGCATTCATTGTTATACACTGCCCATGTAAGTATATGACTCACAATTACAATTTTCAAGACCTTTTTAATTTCATGTTGACTTGTTAATTGCAGCATTTTAATTGGAATAGTGTACACAGTTCAAGAAAGTAACTTGGATTCAGTTCGGATTGGTTACTATTGGACACTTTTAAGTCATGCATTGTTGTCCTAGGGTGAAAAATCCATTCTTTGTAATTATAACTTATTTCATCTTAAATTCCATTTCAATTTGCATGTGATGTCAATAGCCAAAGCCCTAATTATTGTTTCTCCCCTGCTATCATGTCAATTTCCAATCTTTTTTTTTTTGTTTCTTTAAATCTGTAACTTCTATATATTTACTAAACCATACTAGTCTTAATGCTACTTCCCTTCTTGTTTCAGTTATTTCACAGTGTCACCTGAGATAGTGCAATGCATAAGCACTATAAAGAGTGCCCAGGTATGCCATCCATTTTCTTGTCAGGTTATTATGCATGTTGTAGACTTGTAGTTATTTTACTGTCATAGTCCATGCATAGTAATAGTTAATATTGACTTTTAATACAATCAGATTCAACTCTAGACCCATTGATGGTATTTACTTTTATGGCTTTACCACTTTTAAAATGTACTGTCAGTGTAGAAAAACCAGTTGTAGTGGTTTTCAAGTTTGTATAGATTCCGTTAAAAAAGGTTGACTACTGTGTTTAGTTAGATGCTGCTAGTTGAAAAGGGTCGCTATCTAGATCAGAATAATTTAGTTTATTGTCCACTAATTATACATTGTTTTAGGGGAGTTTAATCTGATGCATGTGTTAAGTTTGTTGGAATTAGTTCCCATCTTGTAGTGTTTTCTTGCACATGCATTTGCATAAATTGCAAGTGTAACAAAAAACTGTATCAAAGTATTAAACTTGGGTATCAATTTCAATTCAATATAAAGTATATTCAATCAACTATCCATAGACTGAAATGCATGTTAAAAAAAAAAACATTTAGTTGTAATCCAACTGTAATATAGATATTTAATTTCCTATCATCTATCATCATTCTGTGAAATTAGCAACTCAAAATAACCTCTAAATTGTTTCTATATATCTAGGTTTGAGTACAAGCTTATAGGTAAAAGTGGCACACTAATGACTGATGGAAACTATGTGAAGAAATGTTTGCTGGAAGATGTGGCTGTAGTTTTGGAATTCAGATTTCAGTTAAATCATGAAGTTGATCAAGTTCTCATACCCAGGATTAGGAGTCTAACCGGTCCAATTCGATCCGGTTTTGGACAAAATTTAGAACTGAACTGGTACCACCGGTTTTATATTTTTTAAAATCGATTACGCACCGATTACCCCTAAAACTAGTCGTACCAATTTTATTGGTTACAGTTTGGTTCAGTCCGGTTTTTCAGTTTTAAATTAATATATTTTAGTCTATTAAACTATTGGTATTAGTTATAGTGGTTCGAATAATTATATATTAGTATTTCTTATAGTAAGTTCAATTTTTTATAAATATATCATTGATAGTGATAGTATTAGTATATTAATACTAATAATATTAGTATTACTTCTTATAAAAATATATATATATATATATTAGTATTACTATATCATTATTTTATAGGTAATTATTTAGTATAATAATTTATATATAGACTTAAAATATATTACTAATAGTAATATAGCTTTAGACTATTAGTATTAGACCATAAAATATATATTGTAACTAATTTACATTATATATTAATGTATAAAATATTATATATACTATACAAAATATTATTTTATATTACAAATAATATTAAAAAGTTTGATATAAAATATGTATTATATAAACCGGTCCAGTTATAAAAAATTTAGAATCGGAACCGAACCGGTATCCGCCGGTTTTAACATTATGGGATCCGATTCCGGACCGGTACTGAACCACCAAAACCGGACCGATTCTGCCAGTTTGGACCGGTCTGGTTTGGTTTTCCCATTTTTTCTTATGCTCCTACCCAAGATATAGATTAAACAACAAGTTAGACTTTATAATTTTTAAATAGTAGACATTTCTGTTTGTGTAATGGAAATCTGGACATGGATAATGCATTCCCATATAGACAAAGTGTTTCTTGAATACAAAGTATTGAAGTTGAGTTGTTGCCCACGTGTTTATTTATGGCTAAATCAGTATGAACTATATATTAGAAGTTGTGTTTAATTATCCTATGCGCCCATAATTTGTATTAATATATTAATCTGTAATATATATATATATATATGGATTGAATAATGAACAATTTTTGAATACATATTAAGGATTTGTAAGGTGATTCCAAAGATCACTCTTCCTGCAAGAAGTGGAAAAGAAATAATGATAATAAATCTGAGAAAATAATAAATAAATAAATAAATTTTAAAAAAATGGCATGATGCAGCAAATTAATTTTGCTGGGAAAACCCTTTTGCAGCAGAAGATGTCATATGTGGCAGCAATTTGATCTAAATGTTGCTAATAAGGGAGATGCAGCATTATTAACATCAGGATGACTTAAACAAAACCTTTTCCAGCGCTATTTGGTCAATTAGCGGCAACAATTTTTTTGCAAATGGATACTCTTATTGCAACATTTAACACAAACGCCGTTTTTGTTGAAAATATTTGCAGCACTAGATAGACTATCAGCGGCAATAGAATGATGTCGTAATAATCTTTTGTGGCATTAATGAACTGCAAATGAGAGACTCATTTATGGCATCACCTTTGTTATTTGCGGCGTTATTTTGATGCCGCAAATAGTCGTTCATTGGCGACATTACCAAAAAAAGGTCGCATTTCAGCAAAAGCTACATTTCTTTGGCATCCACAGTGCGGCAAGAATAAATAACGGCATTGTTCATTTGTGACATTTTTTGAGCTATTTGCAGCAATTCTTTGGCGCTGGAAAAACCATTATTTCTTGTAGGGCCTCTTTTTTCTCTCCCTCCCATCTACGATACTTCACGCCAACAGATCAACACTAATGGACCCATACTGAAGCCCACTTGAGCCCATCTACACTCCTCCAAGCTGAAGCCCTCTCCTTTCTCTCCCTCCCATATGTACTCCTCCACCGCCGATGAAAGCCCCAAAAAACCAGCCCCAAAAAAATGATAGAACTACAAGGATAATTACAATAAACAATCCCACAGCGATCCCCATCAATACCCACAACTTTAAACTAGAAACAAATGTCCTCATTGATAGTTCAGTATTACGATCAGTTGCAGTTTTTTTTTTTTATATCTACTTACTGCAATATGAGACAGTAAAATATTTTATTAATGCAATCCTACATATCCAAAATCTCTAATTTTTGCATCTGCCATGATACAATTGTCTATCATTAAAAATGAATATAGATCGAGAGAGAGAGAGAGATAGATCGAGAGAGAGAGAGAGATAGATAGAGAGAGAGAGAGAGAGAGAGAGAGAGAGAGAGCAAATAGCAACTTAACTATGGCAGTGATAGAAGGGACAAAATCTCAGAAGGACAAAATCAGAAAATGAGAAATACATAGGGACTAAATTGAAAAACAAAATGTTAAACCAAAAAACGTTATTGCTTTTTGGATTCACACTTTTATATATCTTCAATATATATATATATATATATAATTTGGAAAAGCATATTTCATTTCATTTCACCAAGGCACATAAGACCTTATGATTGTTTACAAGACATAGCATCAATAAAAACAAAATTGTCTACTAAAGCAGGAGTCATATTCCACCACATCTACATTTTAGGGATTGACCATGCATGCCTAAATGTGCAGCATCATTAGCTAGTCGTGGGCAATGCTGAATGTAACGCTAAATGAGTCGAAGCATCAGTCTTCTAATCTCTGCAATCACTATGCGCATAGTGGTGTGAGGCTCTGTTGTATCAAGGATCCCCCCACAAGGTTGAGGCAATCAGTTTCAACCAATAAATTCGGAATCCCAGTTGAAAGACAGGTTTGCAAACCCCTCAAAATAGCCATAGCTTCCACATTTTCTAGTTTCAAAAATTCATTCTCAACCCTAATGAAAGCCATGATAACTTCAACATGTGAATTACAAAGAATAGCCCATAATCCAGTCTTGTTACAGTCAAAGAAAATGGCGCCATCAACATTAAGCTTTAACCAATTTGTTGGAGGAGGGCACCACCTATGAACCTGCTTCTTAACAAATAATGGCCTAACACCAAAAGGCTTCCTCTGAGATCGGGCATAAGATAAAGCCTGTTGGGATGGCAACTAAACTTTATCATGAATCATATGGTTCCTTCGATACCAGAACCCCTATGCAATCAAAATGAATTTTGTGAGGCCCTCAGTAGAAGTTGTGTTGTGGATCTTCTTTGTTGTTTGCATGAGTGACTTGAAAGCAGCCTCATTATGTAAATAGAAAACTTACTTATCCAAACTTAATGCATATAGGGACAGAAGAATAAAGTATGTGCCAAATCCTCATTTGTATGACCATAGAAACTGCAAAAGTCTTATGTCAAAATCTTTTTATTGAGAAGGTTAGACTTTGTAGAAAGAATCTCCTTGCATGCTCTCCATGCAAAGATTCTGATTTATTGGGGTATAGGCAGTTTCCACACAACCTTCCAAGATATCTTATCCATCACACCAGAAGAAGACTCCCCTACAAAAGGATCAAAGATACTTTTAAATAATCTATAGGCACTCCGAACACTAAAAATGCCATTCCGCTCATGTACCCAAATCCACTTGTCAAGCTCATTAGTGAAACTTTGATGAATTTTCAAGACTACCTCAATTAGTTTTGGATTAAAGAGAGCACTAATTTTGGTAACATTACACCACTTAGAATTACAATTAATGACTGAATCGATTGTATCATTTAAAGCAGAGAAATCATTGTTAGACTGACTACCATTATGTGATAATTCCTGGTTGAGTGTCTTCAAAACCAAGAATCCATGAGTCCTTTAGGATGTGGATACTAGTGCCAATCCCAACACTCCATCCTCCACCCTTAATCATCAATTGTTTTGCCTCCCATATTCGTCCAAGCAAAGGAAGGAGAGCTGCCAAGATGAGTTTCCTACATATTAGTATAAGGGAAGTACCATGCTTTGTAGATCTTATAAAATAAGCCCTCTGCGTTCTGCAATAGCTGCCAGCTCCACTTGGCTAACATAGCCATATTCAAAGTGGATAAATCTTTAAAACCCAAACCGCCTACAGTTTGGGTTTACATAAATTATGCCTATTGATCTAGTGTATTTTTCTTTCATCAAGCTTCTCTCCCCACCAATAGCAGGCCATCATACTTTCAATATCAGAGCATCCCCTTTGGGGAAGTTTAAAGCAACTCATAGTATAAGATGGGGCTGCCAATGCCACTTATTTAAATAACTCCTCTCTTCCCCATTGAGAAAACATGTTACCCTTCCACCTTTGTAGTTTTAACCATACATTGTGCCTAATTTCAGCAAAGGCACTCATCTTAGACTTGCCAATCAAATGTGGTAAACCAAGATACTTATTATATTGTTGTAGTTGTACATTGCCCCATAGATTCATAATGGACCTCTTGGTTAATTCATCAGTGTTCTAGCTGAATATCATGCATGTCTTGTCTTGGTTAATAAGCTGGCCTAAAGCATTTTCATACTGTTTCAACAAATCAAGCAACATGTGGTTTGATTCAACTATAGCTTTACAAAAAAAAGTAAACAATCAGCAGCAAATAGTAGGTGGTTAATTTTAGGAGCCAGTCGACACACTTGAATCCCAAAAGGCAGGGATGTAACAACAACTTTTTTAAGTAAACCACATAATCCTTCTATGCACAATAAAAATAGATAAGAAGAAATATGATATCCTTGTCTCAAGCCTCAAGATGGAAGTATATGTCCAGTATGGGAGCCATTTATGAGAACTGAAAATGAGGCACTTGAAACACATGTCATGACAAGTTGAACAAACTTTTCATCAAAACTAAGCTTAAGCATAACAGCTTTAAGGGACGTGTGTCCATCAAGTTAGAGTTGACTTTATAAATTAGCTTATATAGGACATTACATAAGCTAATTGGTCTATAGTCACTAACCCTAACAGGCTTCTTAATCTTTAGAATCATGCATATGAAAGTATGGTCAACAGAATGAGGAAAAACACCATGGCTTAAAGTGCCTTTCATAATAGCAGAGGAGATACAATACCAATCTCAGGCCAAAATTGTTGATAGAACAGTGGTGGTAGTCCATCAGGTCCAAGTGCCTTAGATGGGTCCATTTCCTTCAAGGCTCGAGTAACCTCTTCCATTGAATAAGGTTGTAAGAGATTGGCATTCATGGTTTCAAAAACTTTTCTACAGCATCTAGAACAAGTTGCATATGTCGAGTACCTGCAAAGGAGAAGAGAGAAGTAAAATGGTTAATGATGAATCTATCACATTGTTCTTCTTCTTGCCATCTGCGTGCATCATCAAATAGCTTAGAAATCCAGTTTTTTTGTGTCTCTGAGAAGCCTTAGAATGAGAAAATTTGGTGTTCTGGTCACCTTCAGATAGCCCAGATCTCTAGATCTTTGCTTCTAGAATACTTCTCTTCCCAGCCACTTATTAACCTCATCAAGAAACTGTCTTAATCTCCTCAACATTTAGTTTAGTTGGGTCCTTCTCTTGCACTGGTTTTAATTTTGTTCTATCTTCCTACAAATTTAGAGACACATTCCCAATTTTGCTTCTATTCCACTATTGTAGCCTTGATGAACAACAAGAGATAGTAGACATCACATCCTCTAAGCTAGCCTGATTACCAAGCCCCTTCCAAGTGTTGTTGACAAATCTGATAGCAGTTATCTTCCTCTAGTCACATAGCTTCAAACCTAAAAGGCTTTCACCTTCTTGGCCTCATTGGAGCTCCCATAATATTAATCCAAATGGGTAAGTGATCTAGGTATGAAGAGGACCGATGAGTGACAAGAGTGTTATCAAACAAAGCACACCAAGAAATTCTCCCCAAGAATCTATCGAGTCTTTCAAAAATTACGACAAAATTCTCCACTTTGTTGCACCATGTATAACGAAAGCCATTAGAATCAAGATCTTTAAAATTGCAATCTGTCAAAAAGTTATAGAAGACCAGCATTTGATGAGCAGGTCTCCCTCCCACCCAACTTTTCATCCATGGCAAGAATTTCATTAAAGTCACCAAATAGTAACAAAGGTTCAAAATTACCCCTATGTAAACCACCCCCACCTCCAGAAGATTCCATGTTCCCATTCTTTGAAAGGCATCGAGACGTCCATAGACTCTAGTTAGAAACTACTTCTTTGAATCAGTTTCCATTACTTCATCAATATGTGAACTTGAGTAACTAAGAACCTCAAGCTTAATATCATTTTTACATAGAAGTGCCAAGTCACCACTGTGTCCATTAGCATTAACAGTTAAACAGTTTGCAAACTTTAGTTTGACTCTACACATCTCCGTGTTGGGAGCTTTCAGTTTTGTTTCTTGGAAAAATAGAGCTATAGGATCTTTTCTTCTGACTAAGTCAACAAGATTTCAATTACCTCGAGGGTTCCTAAGCCCTCAGATATTCCAACTAAGAAGTCTCATGATGATCGGTGGGGCTGAACATAAGCCACCATCAAATTAGTTGAGGGAGAAGTGTCACGAAAATCATCCAATTTGACTTTATTTTTCAACCTTCTAGAAACACGAGCATGAACTCCTTCAATAACAAGAGATGAGTTTCTTTTAGTGCCAAGTTGAGCATTCTTCATATATTGACCATGTAAAGTCAAACAAGTATGTTGTTTCCATTTACGTGAACTAAAACCATATTCCACCATAATTGTAGAATCTGTAATTGCAGTAGCTTGAGGTATAGGGCAATTAACAGTGAAATTTGCAAAAATGCCCTTCATTGAAGTTGTAGGCTCAGATGCTTCCAACAAGCAATTATTAGTTAAGGACACAGATTGAACAACAAGCCCTTCTTTGCAAATAGACACCATGTTTCCCTTCTCACGAGTAACTGCTCTCAACTGTATGACCCTTGGAGGAATGTGATTGGCCACGGTTTATAACTACTTCGAGACATGTGCAAAATTTGAAATTGGTGCAATAATTTCCACTTGGCAGTTAATCTTAGTATTAGCAATCACCAAAGAACCATGTTGCACCGACAAGCTTGGCAGGTCACGTTGCTGTTGGAATCAACTTAATGCAGAATCCCTTGAAACCCCCTTCAACACTTGCACACAACCAAGGGTCATAGGGGAATCTTGAGGTTTTGATTGAATTCATAACCTCAGACCAGCGATTGCAATCTTTGTGATGATAACCCATCACTGTATAGAGAAAACAAAAGATGGGGAGTCTTTCATAAGTAAATGATTCCCAAACAGGAGAGGAGGATCCCACACAGATCTTCTACAGACTCTGAGACACACGAACTCCCCCTATACTATTTCCTCTGATCCCAAATCAATTTCCAGTACTTGTTTAAGAGATTGACCAATCTCATAACCCATTTTTGCATTCCTAACCATAACAGGAAAATCATGGATGTGAACCCAAAACATAGCCTCAATTAGAAGTATTTGATGAGTCTACTTCAAGCCCTCCACATCACATGTTAATACAAGTTGTTTATCAAAGCACCATGGACCATCATGTTTTACACGTTCCTTATCCTTCATGTCATCAAATTTCAATAAAAAGTGAAAAGTTCAGATCACGTATCCATAAGAAATGCACAAGATGTCATAGTTTCTGCATGGTACCCTTAAAAACCTATTTGTTGAAGTGCTTCGTAGTCAATAACTTAAAAATCGAACATTTTTCTCCCCTAGCCAGAGCATCTCCCAAAGTCTTCCTTTACAACCAGGACATCTTTTTCCTAGTCTGTAAGTAATAGACGTGAACATAGGGTTTCAATACTCAAATCCATGCAGTAGATCGCATGCATCGAGAGACTTTAAACAAGATATGAAAAACGAATAGCGAAAATACAATTCCTGCAAAGAACAAGCAAAAGGCCTCTACTTTAGAGAAACTCTAGCAAGAGAGGTGTCGCTGCAAGATTTGGAAGAATATATATCTTCTATATATAAAGCTTAAATGCAAAAGGTAATAATAAAAATTTAGTCTACCCAATTTGCCCTTATATTAAATGCCTATGGTGTTCTAGATGCCCACGGTCATGTTTTAAGTGCGAATAAGCAAGCTGGAGACGAATAACACTTTTCTACCAATTTTATCCCTACTCTTGTATTTAATGTCATGATCAGTCACTAAAATTCTGCTATTTCAGATTATTTGTCCGTGCTTTTATATTTATTTTCCCTTTTTGTCCATCAGCTCAATTAGCGTCTGTTCAACTTTTTACGATACTATCCTTATGTTTTCATTATTTACTATTTTATCAATTGCTTCTTTTTTTCAAGTTTTGTTTTACTGACATATTTACGCTTTTGCCCTTTTATTTTAAAATTTGGCTTACAAATAAAACAATGTTTATCCACGAAGTTTCAATTTTTTTTCCCAATTTGATCCCTTTCTTTATTTAAATTTCAATTTAAATACACTTTCATTTCACTGTTTACAAATTTAAAAAATTAAAAAAAAAAAAAAACAATTAGCTTACAATTTTTTTAATTCAGATTTGTAAAAGATTTCGATTCAAAAAAGTAAAATACTTTAAATGAAATACCCATGTAAATCAGAGATCAAACCACCTTGAAAATTTATACTTAAATCTGTACGGAAAAAACCAAAAAGAACAGCTGCAAAATAAGAAAATAGAAACAAAAGACTCAGATCTGAACAAGATCTGTCAAATCCATATCAACAAATAATAAACAAAGACCAACAACAAAACGAAGGGGGAAAAGAAATACAATCAGATCTGTATAAAAGAACAAAATCTGTCCATTTTCCTACCGATCCGTGATAGCCAAAAATAGAGATCAATCTACAATAAATGAATTGTTATAAAACTAAAAAGAAAACTACTACTATTGTAAGAGAAATATAAAAGAAACTCTTAAGAATTGAAACTTTCTTTCTCTCTCTATATTTTCTTATGAATTTCATTACAACTGAAGCCCATATTTATAAGCGTTGAAATTACTATGCAAGTTACTATGCAAGTCACTATGCAAGTCACTATGCAGATTTTAAAATAATAGTGGTGGGGTCATTCACATAATTTTAGTGGTGGGACAGAGGGCGGCTGCCGTTTCGTTCGTTCATTACAATTCATAACACTCCCCCTTGAATGACCACCCATAAAGAATCTGCCTCATTAAAACCTTGCCAAGGAAAAACCCAGTGGGAAAAAAAACCAATGGCGAAGGAAAAAGAGTACAGTCTTCTTATGTATCCACAAGTGCTTTAAAATTGCCTCATTAAAACCTTGCAAAGGAAAACCCAGTGGGATAAAATCTTAGCGAAGGAAAAAGAGTACAATCAACACAAGTCTTCAGGACTTTTACTCCCCTTGGAGCATGACGATAGATTTTTTGAGTCTTCACATTTTAATATTCTGCACAATTTTCTTGAATGTCGAAGTTGGTGATGCCTTCGTGAATAAATCTGCCAGATTATCACTTGATCGTATCTTTGATATATCCTCATTTGATTTGAGTGATACAAGCAGCATTATCTTCGTATAAAATTGTTGAGCTATCAAAATACCACACTTTTCTTGGATATGTTGAGTCATTGATCTCAGCCAAATATACTCTCGACTTGTTTCATGAATTGCAATAATCTCTGAGTGATTTGAAGATGAAAAATAATATTTGGTTGACAGACTTAATAGAAATCTGATACCTGCAGTAATACTTAAACTCCCCCTAATAATATG
The DNA here is from genome assembly GCA_036559045.1 of Platycarya longipes. Classification (NCBI taxonomy): domain Eukaryota; kingdom Viridiplantae; phylum Streptophyta; class Magnoliopsida; order Fagales; family Juglandaceae; genus Platycarya; species Platycarya longipes. The sequence continues at coordinate 18,850,541 of CM071800.1, forward strand.
CGTTAGTGTTTCAAGTAATAAGCAAATATGATTTCGGTATATATAACAAGCTAAGAATTCAAACACGATCTCCAACTAAATAATGCATTAGAGAGAGTATGATAATATTTTCATCTAAAATTTTCTCCCCCTCATTCGGCGTTATTAGGGAGAACTTGTTTATATACGGTGGAAATAACATTGGAAACCATCTATGTATGCTAAAAGCTGTAAAAGCTTTGAGATTTAATATTATCGGTTCGGCGGAAAATCAAATCCGCTGGACATTGTGGACAAACGAGATCTTGAAGAGATTTGAAGCCTTCGGGTTGTTGTTTAAATATAACCAATTTTACCATTGGTTTACTCCAGCAAAAAGATCTCGCATTCCTCATAGATTCAGTTGTTGTTCATCCAGAACGATATTATGTCTGATAGAAATTCTAATGTCCCAGATTTAAACCACGAACCTTTTATACCTCAACCACTTATATTTTCTCCTGAGGCTGTAAACACCATGATAGGAGCAGAGATATATCTTTCTAGTAAATCTGATCCTGAAATTGTTGCAGCATCAAGAACCCTCAGTGCTCAATATGCTGCATCTCTTACAACCATGTCTCAGAGGCTACTGGCGAGAACGAGTGAGGTTGATCATCTTAAAACTCAAATATCTGAGTTGCATCAAACGCTTGCAACTAAAGATAGTAAAAATAAAGATTTAAAACAAGAAAACAAGGAGCTGAAGAAACTTGTAGACTGGTATTCTCGTGACCTGAAAACACGAGTAGAAGAGTTGGAACGAGAAAGAGCACAGATACAAAGTCAACAACAGCAGCTAACGGCAGAGGTTCAGCGTTTACAAGAAAATAGGGATAGCTGTAATTAATCTCGCTGGCTTTTGAAATTATGCATCCAGCATATCTTGTAAAGTGAGATTTGAAGAGATGATGGTTTGTCTTGTTCTTATTTCCATTTCTATAAGAACCGTCTTTAGTTTCATTTAGTACGCATCAAATCTTCTTCTCATATCTATAATTCATCTGTATTTGTATTCTTATTCTACAAATTTCCAATGGCTCATCAATTTCCTTTTACTATTTCTCACGATCAACATATAAGGTGTCCTTCACCTCAATTACAAGTTGTTCCTGTATCTTCCACAGGTGCCATGTTGCAGCAAGCAAATGATCTGGCTAATAAGTCAGATCGTGAAGCTGTTTATGAGCTAGTGACTTTCGGCATCCGATACTCCTCCTCTATTATTGGATTTTCCAACCGATTACAATCCAAAAATCGTGAGATTGAGGAGCTTAACGAGAAGGTTTCTGTACTTCAACGACTCGTTTAAGAGTCTGACAGAAAAATTGCAGACTTAAAGCAAGAGAATAAGGATTTAAAATCCTTACTTGCTCTTCATTTCGACTGCCTAATCCTTTAGATGAGGATGGTATGTTGTTTTATGAAGAGCAAATGCATGTGAGAGATGAGGCTAGAAGTCTCAAATTCTTGTAACTCATCTATGAATTGAATAATAAGATCTTTCCTTTTCAAATGCATTCCTTGAATTTATAGCAACCCTTGTAATCTTTTCAAGAGTTTTAACAAGGTAAATCATCAACGTAAACTGCAATAATGGCAAATCCGAATTTTGATAAAACACATGGACATATAGGATTATTCTTAAATCCTTCTTTCAATAAATACTCGTTGATTCAATTATACCACATGCGTTCGGATTACTTTAACCCATATAAAGATGTTTGAAGCTTTATAAAGTACATACTCCTAAATGTACTTGGATTAGATGCTTCAAGTATCGTATATCTTTATATATGTAATGATCTAATGATCCTTATAAATATGCAGGGACCACATTCATTAACTGCATATCTAATCCTTTTGTAATAACCAAATCGATTAAAAATATGAATGTGATTGCATTCATAATAAGGAAATATGTTTCCTCATAACTGCTCTCGGGTTTCTACAGGAAACCTTGTGCGACAAATTATACCGCACAATTTCATTTCGCATTACGCTTTCGTATAAATACTCATTTATATCTGACAAATATTACACCCTTTGGTGTTTGGACAACAGGTCCAAATGCATCTCGCTTCACTAGCGAGTTTAATTTAGTTTTAATAACTGCTTTCCATTTTGGCCAATCATTTCTACGTCAACATTCTTCGACGATTTTTGGCTCACTTTCTTCATTACTTCTGGTAATATCAAGTGTTATCATATATGTTGTCGACAACAGTTTTATTTCTATCCATAAATTTTCCAGTACTCATGAAATGTATTGAGATCTCATTGTTCCTCTCCAGGGAAAAACATTTCATGAAACACCTCTACAGGAGGTTCCTCTTCAGGAGGTTTATACTCTTCAGGAGTTATACTCTTCAGGAGTTACCTCTTCAGGAGTTACACTCTTCAGGAGTTATCTCTTCAGGAGTTACACTCTCCAGGAGTTACCTCTTCAGGAGGATTAGAAAATACGGTCTCTTCATGAGCACTGATTTTTTTTTTTTCTTATACACCAATAGGTCTTCAACGCTTCAGGTGTATCTTAGACTCATTTATTGCTGTTTTAACAACTCGTCCTTCAGGGACTTCAATTCTTGCTTAAGCATTAACAGCATTAATATATGATTTTACAACACCTTTAGTGTTAGTAAATACATCATGTAATTGATTTGCAACACTTTGCAGATAGATAATCTTCTGAACTTCTGGTTCACATTTATTTGTAAGAGGATCAAATTTAAACAGGGCTTTATTATTTCAAGTAATTTCTTGTCGTGCTTCAGGCACCGATATTTCATTATTTCAAAACATGATGAAATATTAATAAGCTTATATATAAAAACTTAGTATAAGTAAATCAAGTGCTTGGCCGTACAATAGGTACGTGACTACTGTTAAGTCATATTACATCTTTGACAAACATCTTCATCTTTTTATGAAGAATTATTCTGAGGGCCTTTACCCTTCTCTGAGTTGGATCACTTCTGGTGATACGATATATTTTTATCATTTTTAGTGTTGTCGCTTTTGGGACTAACACTTTTATAGTTTTTCTACCACGTCTACGCCCTTAATTCCTTTAAAAGGATGCTCTATTCACTTCTAGGAATAGTATAAATTCGATATTATTAATAGGACGTAACTGGTGTAACAAAAACTCATTATTTAGCTCAATCACTGGAAGACAAAACAAAAGTTCAGAATATTTGTTGAACTTTCACTCTCGATATTGCTACTGCAGGAGCACATTCGAGGTATGAAAAATAATGTCTTCTTTTATATATCATCATCAGTGACATTTTCACTGCAAAATTTTAATATTGAGCTGATTTTAAAGAGTGCAGAATATTCAATACCACTCTTAAAATCTTGCAACTTCAGGTACAATAAATCATAATGATCTTTTGAGAGGATTACATCTTCTGGTGCTTATATCACTCTCTTAATTCATTTCACATAGTAAGATGATTTTTCATCATGAGATACACAGCACGGTCCTTCAGGGACACATGGTTTTCTTCTATGATTGTATCTTTCAAGTTCATCATCATATCCAAATAGATCTCATCAAGGATGCTGGATAAATAACATTTTTCAGAAATGTCAATAGTAATAAATCTCAATATTTGACATTATATTACTAAAATAAATCTGTGAATTTAAGAAATATATTCACATTATCATGAGAATAAAAATAAAATTTTATCAAGTAATATTCAGCAATATTACCTTTAATATTTATCTCAAGGACTGCAAATAATATATTGAAAAACTTACTTGAAGTAGAAGACCACTAGCTTCAGTATCGGTAGAACCTCGTGCTGATAACGTGTTATAAAACTAAAAAGAAAACTACTACTATTGCAAGAGAAATATAAAAGAAACTCTTAAGAATTGAAACTTTCTTTCTCTCTCTATATTTTCTTATGAATTTCATTACAACTGAAGCCCATATTTATAGGCGTTGAAATTACTATGCAAGTTACTATGCAAGTCACTATGCAAGTCACTATACAGATTTTAAAATAATAGTGGTGGGGTCATTCACATAATTTTAGTGGTGGGATAGGGGGCAGCTGCTGTTTCGTTCGTTCATTACAATTCATAACATGAATTTTATTGTTTACTCAGCCAAAATAGGCCTTAGAATAGCTATACGCCCAATTGCAAGAAAAAATAAAAAAAAAAAGTTTAAAGAAATGCATTTAGATCTACTGTAGATCTGTAAAGATTGAACCCGATTGTCAGTGGCCTTCACGGGAAAAACACAACAAAATAATAAAAGATAGACAAAAAATAAACATCAATGGAAAAGAGAGAAAAAAAAAAAAAAAAAAAACTAAGAATATAGATCTGAACACAATCTCTTCAAGTAAATAAAGATCATGTTTGGATCTATACAGAAACAAAAACAATAGAAATAAAACAAGTTAAAAAAAATGTACATCAGCTCAGATCTGTAGGAAATGGAAAAGAGGAGTCGGGAAAAAATGCTAACAAATAAGTAAATAAACGGCCATAGACAGGGATAAATCATGAAACAAATGAAAAATACAAAGCCATTATACAACAAACAAAAGTTTTTTTTCTTCTTTTAAAAAAAAAAAAAAAATGAGAACGGCATCGTTCTCCAATTGGGCTAGGGGGCCTGGGGTCTTTTGTGATCAGAACGGCGCCATTTATGTTTGGATAGGGGGCGGACTGGGCTCCATGCTTGATTTTGGGCATAGATAAATTGGGCCCTTTTTTGGGCTTCAAATGAGAAAAAAAGAATACATTGTTGTGTGTTTGTAGGCCTAAATATTAATGCACATGATTTATTTAAAATTTTCACTTAGTATATGAAATGCACATAAAATTATATTAACAATTTAAAATATCACAAGAATAAGATTTAAATTGTCGTAATTTTTTTTTTTTTTTAATGTAGTTTATATTTTATTTGAATAATAATGTTTAAAAAATTTTACAATTTACTAATAATGTCTTATGAGAAAATAAAAAAGAAGATGCGGGGATTGAGGCTCGCCGCACGGTAGGGGGGAAATGGGAAAATAAAAAACCTACAAACGGGCTAGGGCTAGGGCTAGAGCTAGACTGGAAAGTAGTATAAAAGAGAAGGGTAAAAAACAAAACAAAAAACAAAAAAGGGTTGGACTAGGCAATGAGTAAAAATTTTAAGCTGATTCTATATATATATATATATATATATATATATTTAAAAATTTAAAAAAAAATGAAAAATTAATACATTTTTCAATGTACGTCATTTTAGTCGTTATTAAAAAAAATTAAAAACTTTAGTTCACAATTCTAATAGTTTTTTCTAAACCTATTTAGAAAATAATAGTTTAAAGATAAAATGTTGAACATTAAATCTTATTACAAAAAAATTTAAAATTTCAACTCCAAAATTATAATAAATTTTAATAAAAAAATTAGCAAAAATCATTTTGTAATATATAAGTAAAAATATTTCTATGTAGTTGTAAATATGTTTGTGGAGATCATGTTATAGTTATGGATATTTTGCAGATAACATATGTGATGTTTCTTGTGATCAAAGAAGCAAGTCTAAAAATAGAAATAGAACTCTGGCCATTCATAGTTAAGCTCGGGAATGTTGGAGTTACGATATATATATTTGATTATTAAGAATAATAAATCAATAAATCACATATGTATCATATTTTTTTAAAATATTTGTTAACAAGAAATTATTAAAACTACTTCCAACTGATATTTTTAATATCTTTAAGAAAAAGATTAATCCATGTATTTACAGTTAAAAAAATCAAAGTCATTAAAATATAATCATTTTCTTCATATTGATAGACGTGCATATACATTTTAAAAAATGCTTTAAATCATATCTTCTTTTTATTAATATATATTCATTATAATAATTCTGTATTTCGTAAACAAGGTGCTTCATGCAAGGGAGTATTGTTAGAGATCTCGATCTAGCCTTAAACAATATGGTGTTCTCCACGCATTTCTCCTTATGATGACCAAAGATTTCTCGATAACTTGTTTGGAATTGGGTTGTTTGTTGCTTTCTTGAGTTCCTATAGCTATGGGATTATGGCGTTTATGAATCGATTTGATATTGTAAGGAGATATGGTGGTCTAAGTGGTGAATTATGATAGAAAAATATTTAAAAGAATGATTTTTGGGTAGGCTATGTGTTAAAGTATTTTTGATAAGGTATATAACTTATAAGGTGTAGTGAGGCTATGATTTTAGTGTAGGCTTAAGAAGATTTCGAGATTTGAAAAATAGGACTAGGGTTTTAGTATTTTGGATAAGGTGGAAGGTGTAAGAAAGGTAGAGTTTGGATAGGTTTGCGTCGCTTCCTAAATATAAGAGGTTTAGATAAGGTTGGATATGATTAGGATTTCTAAAATATAGGAGTCCTAATGGACATGGGTAATTGTTGTTGGTCAAGTCTCTTGTGTTTAAATGTAAGAGGATTGATCTTGTAGGAGTTTGTGTTGGAACAAGAATAAGAGATAAGGTGTTAATGATGGGTAAGGACTAAGAGTTGAAATTGGGTTAGGATTTGGTCTAGGATTTCCATCACAGCAAATGCTAAAGCTAAGCTTATGATTTTGGCTAAATGGTGTTGGGTGATGGGAAAAGGTTTTCTAGGCTTGTGTTTGGTTGGCTAACGATTATATGGTGTGATGGAAAAATAAGATATGGTTGGTGGGTCAGAAAATGTGGGAAATTATGGCTATGACAATTTATGGAGTTGGTGGAATGTGGACTTTGGCTAAGATGACAAATAGAAGAAGAAAATTCTTTTTTGGTATTTTTGGATATCTGAGAAAATAAAAAGATATGAATAACAATATTTATGGTATTTTTGTTATGTAAGAAAATAAAATAACAAACTAGAAAATAGATGAACAACGTAAGACAATTGTAGAAGGGAAACTACTCATAAGATTGATAAATAATTCACCATATATTCACGAATTACAAGGTGATGAAAGAAAGATAATTGGAACAACACATATTCACGAATTGTAAGGTGAAGATTCCCTTCAAAGAATTTATGAATTGCACCCTCAAAACTCAAGTACAACAGCACCACGATGATATCTCAAACAACTCGTTCCTCTCGAGGAAAATATTCTAAATGTTTAAAAGATGTAAAATAAACTCCTCTCTAAGGTCCTATTTATAAGAAAACAAAACAACTTGAAAATTCCTAATGGGCCCCTTAACAAGATAAATAAAATAAAACTTAAACTAAGACTCTACTTGAGTTGGCCCTTGGTTGGCATAGGATGGTCCATGGCATGGGTCAGGACAAGCTGCTATGCTGGTTGACTGGCTGGCAGGGTACCTGGTCATGGTTGTCACTAGCCTAGAGTGGCCCATGCGTGTGTACAGGCTGTTGGGTGCTGGGCGCGGCCTAGCTAGTGCTGGGCCCATGTCCTAGGCATGGGCATGGGCCGTTGAGTGTTGGGCACATAGTGGGCTGTGCTGGACATAGGTTGGTGTGTGCGCATGCTGCGCTCATGGCTTGTGTGTGCTCGCTACGTGCCAAGCATGAGCATGCCTGTTGTGCGCGTGGCTAGTGTGCATGGGCTGTGTGCGGCCTGATGTGCTAGGCCTGCCATTGGGCTGTGCTGGACATGCTGCTGAGCATGTTAATAACCTCACTGGCTGTCAAGGCAAAGCCCAAGGGGCTGTCAAGGGTTGTCAGCGACAATGTCAAGGCATGGTCCATGGGGTCGTCAGGCCATGTCGAGGCATGGCCCATAGGGCTGTCCGGACTTGTCAGCAACAGTGTCGGAGGGCTATCCAAGCTAAGCCATGGTACGATCAAAAATGAAAACTTAAGTCACCTCCCAATTGATTCGTGCGTTTCTTCTAAGATTCCTAGGGCATACACTAGGCCCTTAGAGAAGTCCTCCAAAGTTGGGCTTGCCTTCAAAAATGTTCTAATCTCGTTTGTCCATACTTGTCTATGACCTTGACTTTGGATCTTTTTTTATGGGGTCTTGACAGGCATACATGCATTGCACGTGGCACCTTCACAAGTAAAAGAGATAAATGTTCAAGGTTGAATTGCAGGGGGAACTTTCTTGGTTTTAATGGGGCTCTTGAGGGGAACTAAGGTTGCATTTCATTCCTAAACTACACTTAGTGCAATTTACTTTAAGAGCAATGCTAAGGTATATGGCTCCACATACTTGTTGTAAAATCTGTGATGTAACAATAATGTTATGTCAATTGAAATATTAAAAATGTACAAAAATAAGACAAAAATAAGATGAGATGAAAACGAAAATAAAAAATATGAATAGTTAGACCAGAGAATGCGTACAAATAGCATTTTTGTATAGCGTGTACATAAAAAAGTACCTAAACCGTGTACAAATAGTATTTTTATTACTTTAAACTCATTCAATCATCCAAACATTTCAACTAAACTACATTCATACAAAAATCATGTGAATTTAGTTACTGTAGCTGATGTGACATTATATTTTTCTTCTCTTTATTTTTTTTCTCTTTTTCTCTTATAGGTTTGTTTCTTTTTTTTTTCCTCTCTCCTTCGCCCTCTATCTCTAACAACTTTTTCTTCTCTTCTCCCCTCTCTCTCTCTCTCCTGGCCCATTGTAGCTTTTGCACAATTCTTTAAAAAAGAAAATTTCTCATTGCAGGTTGGTGTTGGGCGACAAGGACTGCAAGCACTATCAATGAACAGTTGGGATCCTACCAACTTTACAAATTCTCATAAAAATATATCTAAACTCATATTAACATCCAAATACATTTTAAACCCATCTAAGTGAGTCTCATAAAACTCATTCAACCATCTCAATTCACTACTATTCATAAAAGAATTCAAATCAATTTAATTAAATTCAACATCCAAACGCGGCTTAATTCTCGACTTTTTTCAATTTATTTTTCAACCTGCTTTCCAAGGCTTTCTTTTAATGCCTCCATCTTATTAGGCCTTTGGGTCCAAATTATAGGCTTTTTTATTATTACTAATTTGCAACTCGCATCGTTCTTTGGAGGCCCATTCAGTCCACGTAAGCAAAAAAAAATACAAAACATCTCCAACATGAACAATTTCATGAATGAAGGGTAGCCCACTCACAATTTCATGAATGAACAGCAAAAAGGCAATAAACTAGGTAATCAATTGATCAATAAAAAACCACTTACAATAAGGCAAACCAATATCAAACAATGAAGCCCTTCAAATTACAATTCCATTCACAAATTCTTCAGTTTTCCAATCTTCCAACCTTTCAAGCTTTTTCACTTTCAATATTCACGACCAACCCAACATAGTTTACCCAAAATGGAGGAAAAAGAGCAACATTACCAAAGTTCACAAAATTGTCCAAGATTTCAAATCATCAAAAAGCCCCCACCAGCAGCACACCTCATAAATCACCCTGCAATCTGTCCATTCCAATCCAAAGAAATAAAAAATCTTCAATTGAAGAATAAATATGAGCACCGCAATGGGAAAAAAAATATTGAAAACAGATACCCAGAGCACAAATAAATCAAAGTACATGGAACCAAAAGAATAGAGGAAAGTTGAAACTATAGAAAGCGTAAACGTACAAACTGTTATAAAACTAAAGAAAGAAACTACTATTGCAAGAGAGAAATATATAAGAAACTCTTTTAGAACTCTTAAGAACTGAAACTTTCTTCTCTCTCTATATTTTCTTATGAATTTCATTACAACTGAAGCCCATATTTATAGGCCTTGAAATTACTATGCAAGTCACTATGCAAGATTTAAAATATAGTTGTGGGGTCATTCACATAATTTTAGAGGTGGAACAGGGGGCGGCAACCATCCCTCCACTTATTTCATTATACTCCCTCTTGAATAACCACCCATAAAGAATATGCCTCGTTAAAACCTTGCCAAGGAAAAACCCAATAGAAAGAAAAACCAATGGCGAAAAAAAAAAAGTACAGTCTTCTTATGTATCCACAAGTGCTTTAAGATTGCCTCATTAAAACCTTGCAAAGGGAAACCCAGTGAGACAAAACCTTAGCGAAGGAAAAAGAGTACAATCAGTACAAGTATTTACTCCCCCTAAAAAGTGTATGACGATAGATCTTTGAGTCTGCGCTTTCTAATGTTTTGCATAATCTTTCTGAATGTTGTAGTTAGTAATGCTTTCATGAATAAATCTGCCAGATTATCACTTGATCGTATCTTTGATATATTCTCCTCTGATTTGAATGATACAAGCAGCATTATCTTCGTATAAAATTGTTGAGCTATCATTGATTATGAAATACCACACTTTTCTTGGATATGTTGAGTCATTGATCTCAACTAAATATACTATCGACTTGTTTCATAAATTGCAATAATCTTTGAGTGATTTGAAGATATGAAAAATAATATCTGGTTGACAGACTTAATAAAAATCTGATACCTGCAGTAATACTTAAACTCCCCTGATAATATGCATTAGTGTTTCAAGTAATAAGCAAATATGATTTCAACATATATAACAGGTTAAGAATTCAAATACAATTTCCAACTAAATAATGCATTAGAGAGAGCATGATAATATTTTCATTTAAAAGTTTTTTCCCCCTCATTCGGCGTTATTAGGAAGAACTTGTTTATATACAGCAAAAATAGCATTGGAAACCATCTATGTATGATAAAAGCTGTAAAAGTTTAGGGTCTAATATTATCAGTTCGGCGGAAAATCAAATCCGCTTAACATTGTCTACAAACGAGATCTTGAAGAAATTTGAAGGCTTCGGTTTGCTATATAATATAACCAATTTTACCATTGGTTTACTCCAACAAAAAAATCTCACATTTTTCATAGATTCAATTGTTGTTCATCCAGAACGATATTGTGTCTGATAGAAATTCTAATGTCCCAGATTTGAACGATGAACCTTTTATACCTCAACCACTTATATTTTCTCTTGAGGCCGTAAATACCATGATAGGAGCAAAGATATATCTTTCTAGTAAATCTGACCCTGAAATTTTTGCAGCATGAATAACCATCAGTGCTCAATATGCTGTCTCTCTTACAACCATGTCTCAGAGGCTACTGGCGAGAACGAGTGAACTTGATTATCTTAAAAATCAAATATCTGAGTTGCATCAAACGCTTGCAACTAAAGATAGAAAAAATAAAGATTTAAGATAAGAAAACAATGAGCTGAAGAAATTTGTAGACTGGTATTCTCGTGACCTGAAAACACGAGTAGAAGAGCTGGAACGAGAGAGAGCTCAGATACAAAGTCAACAACAGCAGCTAACGGCAGAGGTTCAGCGTTTATAAGAAAATAGAGATAGCTGTAATTAATCTCGCTGGCTTTTGAAATTATACATCCAGTATATCTTGTAAAGTGAGATTTGAAGAGATGATGGTTTGTCTTGTTCTTATTTCCATTTCTATAAGAACCGTCTTTAGTTTCATTTAGTACGCATCAAATTTTCTTCTCATATCTATAATTCATCTGTATTTGCATTCTTATTCTACAAATTCCCAATGGTTCATCAATTTCCTTTTAATATTTCTCACGATCAACATATGAGGTATCTTTCACCTCAATTACAAATTATTCATGCATCTTCCGCAGGTGCCATGTTGCAACAAGTGAATGATCTGACTAATAAGTCAGATCGTGAAGCCGTTTCTGAGCTGGTGACTCTCGGAATCCGATACTCCTCCTCTATTGTCGGGTTTTCTAACCAATTACAATCCAAAAATTGTGAGATTGAGGAGCTTAACGAGAAGGTTTCCGTACTTCAACGACTCGTTCAAGAGTCTGACAGAAAAATTGCAGACTTAAAACAAGAGAATAAGGATTTAAAATCCTTCCTTGCCTCTTCATTTCGACTGCCTAATCCTTTAGATAAGGATGGTATGTTGTTTTATGAAGAGCAAATGCATTTGAGATATGAGGCTAGAAGTCTCAAATTCTTGTAACTCATCTATCAATTGAATAATAAGATCTTTCCTTTTCAAATGCATTCCTTGAATTTATAGCAGCCCTTATGATCTCTTCAGGACTTCTAACAAGATATATCATCAACGTAAATTGCAATAATGGCAAATCCGGATTCTAATAAAACACATGGGCATATAGGATTATTCTCAAATCCTTCTTTCAATAGATACTTGTTGATTTAATTATACCACATGCGTCCGGATTACTTTAACCCATATAAAGATTTTTAAAACTTTATAAAGTACATACTCCTAAATGTACTTGGATTAGATGCTTCAAGTATCGTATATCTTTATATATGTAATGATCTAATGATCCTTATAAATATGCAGTGACCACATTCATTAACTGCATATCTAATCCTTTCGTAATAACCAAATCGATTAAAAATATGAATATGATTGCATTCATAATAAGAAAATATGTTTCCTCATAACTACTCTCGAGTTTCTGCAAAAAACCTTGTGCGACAAATTGTGCCGCACAATTTCATTTCTCATTACGCTTTCGTATAAATACTCACTTATATCCAACAGGCATTACACCATTTGGTGTTTGGACAACAGGTCCAAATACTTCTCGCTTTGCTAGCGAATTTAATTCAGCTTTAATAGCTGCTTTCCATTTTGGCCAATCATTTCTACGTTGACATTCTTCGACGGTTTTTCGCTCAATTTCTCCATTATTCGTAAAATGTATTAAGATCTCATTATTTCAGATACATGTTCCTCTCTAGGGGAAAACATTTCATGAAATACCTCTACAGGAGGTTTCTCTTCAAGAGGTTTATACTCTTCAGGAGTTTTCTCTTCAGGTGTTTTCCTCTTCAGAAGCTTTGTACTCTTCAGGAGCTTCCTCTTCAAGAGGTTTGTATTTTATACAGAAAGTCTGGATAGATTTTTTTTTGTAGATACGGTCTCTTCAGGAGCACCGATTTATTTTCATTTTTCTCTTTTGCATCAATAGGTCTTCAACACTTCAGGTATATCTTAGACTCATCTATTGCTGCTTTAACAACTCATCCTTCGGGAACTTCAATTCCTGCTTAAGTATTAACAGCAGTAATATATGATTTTACAACACCTTTAATGTCAGTAAATACATCATGTAATTGATTTGCAACACTTTGTAGATAGATAATCCTCTGAACTTCTGGTTCACATTTATTTGTAAGAGAATCAGATTTAGACAGGACTTTATTATCCCAAGTAATTTCTTGTCGTGCTTCAAGCACCGAAATTTCATTATTTCAAAACATGATGAAATGTTAATAAGCTTATATATAAAAGTTTAGTATAAGTAAATCAAGTGCTTGGCCGTACAACAAGTACATGACCACTGTTCAGTCATACCACATCTATGACAAACATCTTCATCTTTTTATGAAGAGTTATTCTGAAGGCCTTTACCCTTCTTTGAATTGGATCACTTCTAGTTATACGGTATATTTTTATCATCTTTAGTGTTGTCATTTTTGGGACCAATACTTCTATAGTTTTTCTACCATGTCTACGCCCTTAATTCCTTTGAAAGGATACACCGTTCACTTCTGAGAATGGTGTAAATTCAATATTATTAATAGGACGTAACTGGTGATTTATTAACAAAAACTCATTATTTAGCTCAATCACTGGAAGATAAAATAAAAGTTCAGAATATTTATTGAACTTTCACTCTCGATATTACTACTGCAGGAGCACATTCGAGATATAAAAAATAATATGTCTTCTTTTATATATCACCATCAGTGACATTTTCACTACATAATTTTAATATTGAGCTGATTTTAAAGAGTGCAAAATATTCAATACCACTCTTAAAATCTTGCAACCTCAGGTGCAATAAGTTATAATGATCTTTTAAGAGGATTACATCTTCTGGTGTTCATATCTCTCTCTTAATTCATTTTACACAGTAAGATAATTTTTCATCATGAGATACACAGCACGGTCCTTCAGGGACACATGATTTTCTTCTATAATTGTATCTCTCAATTTCATCATCATATCCAAATGGATCTCATCAAGGATCCTAGATAAATAATTTTTTTCAGAAATATCAATAGTAATAAATCTCAATATTTGACTATAAATTACAAAAATAAATCTGTGAATTTAAGAAATATATTCACATTATCATGAGAATAAAAGTAAAATTTTATTAAGTAATATTCAGTAATATTACCTTTAATATTTATCTCAAAAACTGTAAATAATATATTGAAAAACTTACTTGAAGTAGAAGATCACTAGCTTCAGTATCGATAGAACCTCGTGCTGATAACGTGTTATAAAATTAAAGAAAGAAACTACTATTACAAGAGAGAAATATATAAGAAACTTTTTTAGAACTTTTAAGAACTGAAACTTTCTTCTCTCTCTATATTTTCTTATGAATTTCATTACAACTAAAGCCCCTATTTATAAGTCTTGAAATTACTTTGTAAGTTACTATGCAAGTCACTATGCAAGATTTAAAATAATAGTGGTGGGGTCATTCATATAATTTTAGTGGTGGGACAGGGGGCGGCAGCCGTCCCTCCACTTATTTCATTACACAAACCAACTTTTACTTGAACTTTTTTAATATTTTATTTGGCTTTTTAAATAGTTAATTTAATATTTTCATGTTAATAATACTTATATTCTTTTCAAATATTTTTCTTAGGTCTCGCTTGTTTTTATAGATGAGATGTGATAAGATAATTTTGTTTATCATACTATATAAATTAATATTTGATCGACATTTATCCTTAACATTCGTATTAAAAAGTTTTAGAAATTATATTATAATACTATGTTATTTAATTTTTAACAAAATATTTTATTCAATTCTTAACAAAATATTCCATATCGTCTCATTTTATCTAAGAGAAATGTTAATTCATCCACCTATTTTGATAATTTATTTTGACACTTTATGGATTTAATTTTTTAAAAAAATTTTACCTAATGATTAAAGTGATTAATGTATTAAATTTTTTTATATTTTTAAAATAATAAAAAACATAAATAAAAAAACTAGAAAAGAAAACAAACAAATTTTCATTTAACAGTACGCTTGAACAGTACTACTCAAGCTATTCATCTAAACTGCATAACCATAATTTTTTTTTTTTTAATTCGGTTACTTCAACTTTGCATTTGCGTGCGAAAATGTGGACATAGAAGGCCGCCTCCTGCCTCTCACTTCATTTTCAAACACACTTTGTCGTGCAACGGACAAAGGACACGTAGATGCAACCTTGCGTCAACCTCAAGTCAAGTCCTACTACATTTATCAAATATTGCTTCTCTGTTTTTTTTTTTTTTATTTCCACATGCAAAACGATAAATTATGTTTGAACACAATCTTTGAAACATGTACGGTTAGGTATTTGTTATGAGCATTGTTAAAGAATATCTATATTTATTATATTTATTTTTATATAAATAATAATATTTATATTTATCAAATTCACTTTTATATAAATAGTAACATATTATATTTATGTGAGGGTGAGAATGTGTGTGATGAATATAAATACTCATAATTATTTTAGATTTATTATTGTGGAACAATAGGTGAATAATGAAAGACTCGAGACTAAGGTCTAGTTTATTTTTATGAAATATGATCAAATGGGATAAGAATTTAAATAATAAAATATTTTTTTAATATTATTTTTGTTTTGAAATTTAAAAAATTATCTTGAATTTTGAAAAAAAGAATTATTTATTTTATTTTGTATGAAAAATTAAAAAAATATAATTATTAATTTGAGATGAGATGAGATGAGATGAGATGAGATAACTTGAAAAAAAAAATGCCTAACAGTTGCAGTTGGTTTGGTTTTACAAACATTTCAAACAATCTCAACTCAATAGATTATCTCATATTATCTCAATATTTCAATATCATTTAAATATAAATAATTTTTAATTTTTAATTTTTAACTTTTTTATTTAATCATTGCAACTTTCTCAAAATAAAAAAAAAACATACAAAAAAAGCTTTTTAAATTCCCAAAAAATATATATATTAATAAAGTATAATATAATCCTCTTTTAACTTTATAATTTTTTATTCAACTTTTTTTCTTTTATTTTTCAAAATTCTATAAAAATATTAACTCAAATAATTTTATTATTATTCATAAATTATTTTATTACTATTTAACAAATTCATATATATTAATCTTGGAGTGTGCAAATCTCCACTCCATTAAAAATAGAAAAGGGTTTGATCTATCATTAAAAAAGAGATTTTTTTTTTAAGTGACTTCAAATTTACAAGTTTTTTCCAATAGAATATATGAAACCTGCACATTTTAGGTGTGATAAGAGTAGTCAGTATATGAATCTCACATTATTTAAAAATGAGAAATTCTTATTTTTATAGTATTCAATGAAATTCTAATCGTATCATTAATTAATATTTTTAGAATATAGGTTCTATGACTTGAGTCGAACGTAATACTAAATGTACAAAGCATTTCCCTTCTTATACAAAAGAAAGAGTTATATATATTCATTTTAAAGAATAAAATTTCAAAAGAGCATACATGATATGGTAATTGCCAACTTAGCTTATCCACAAAAAAAAAAAAAAATTGCCAACTTAGTATTTCGAATATCGAAGCATCTTAATCAATGTTATAAATTTCGTTCTGTTCTGGCTTGAATTGTCGAAAAATTTCATTTGGAACAGTGGCCGGAACGGTGAAGGCTGAAATTCCATTCCGGCGTGAATTTCGGATATTCCGGTCCATTCCAATCATTCCGATCGAATTCTGGATAAGCATTTTTTTTAATTTTTTTTAAAAAAAAATATTATATATATATATATTTGGATTGTAGCATTATTTCAATATTTTTTCTTCATTTATTTTTTATTTTTTGAAGCTTTTATAATTTATTTGGTTGTTTATTATTATTAATTCCTAACATTTATGTCAATCGAATTAGTTTTACTTTTTAATAATTATTTTTAATAAATCTTAAATCTTAAATTTATTAAATTTATCAAGTACGTATGTTTTTAATTAGATTTGTATTAGTTTATTTTAGAATATATTTATTATATATATAATTTATTCATATAATATCTATTTCGGAACGGTATTCGAAATGGTATCGATATCGAAATTTTTCGTTCCAGTACCTCAACCGAAATTATCACCGGAACGGTATTTATAACCTTGATCTTAACATAAATTTAGAACAATAATGCCATAAAAGCCTTGTATGTATTGGTCATGTGGTAGTTCTTTCTTGTACTCAATTTTGGTAGAAAGTAGCAACATGAATGTGTTGGTATTTTTCACCTAAACAGAAATAGTGTGTACGTACATGTACCTTGCTGAATCAATTAATTTTGTTGCGTTTCTGCCAAGAAACGTTGATCTCTTGCGTCTTGCCCTTTTATTTGTTTTGGATAGCCTTTTTTGTGAATAATAATATATAAAAGTTTCAAATGCACAAATCTTAAATTCTTCATAAAATATATAAAAATATTATTTATTGTCCAAATGACTAATATAAGAAGGAGGGAGAATTGTGTTATACTATAAAAATTAACACTTATAAATCAAATATATAATATAAAATATAAACAGAATATAAAGCAGTAATAAATGTAAAGAATAGGGTAAGAAAAAATAAATTCAGTATTTTTACAAGATTCAGCCACACTGCCTATGTCCTCACCTCAAACTACCCCTTGAAGATCCCAAATTCACTAGTCAATCTCTTTTAGGTGGAGATAGAAACCTATTACACCTTTGAGCAGCACCGCTCCAAAGAATCCGTGTAGAACACCCTCTACACTTTCAATCACCTCACACTTGGTGATTCAACTATTCTCTGTGTAGAACACCTTCTGCACACACAAGGGTTATACTCACCCTCTTACTAATACAAGAGTTGATAGTGGATAGACTATCAAAGTACACTCCTCAATGAGTGAAATAGAAACAATACAACGCAACCTATATCTCTCTAAAAAAGAATAAGAATTAAGATTCAAAACTTTAAAAAAGAGAGAATGAAAGTTTTGAAAGAATGATGAAAGACTTAACAATAGATGTGTAAGCCCTTATTATGATTTTTGTAAAATTTAAGTAAGCTATTTATAGGCAAATGAGTTTTCAATTTCAAATTTAAAAAGATTCACATGTCAAATAAGAGAACTATTCAATTTTCAAAAAATTCAAATAAAAGCAAATCATTTTTGCATTTGTCAAAGATAACTCCATTCATTTTTCAAAGAAATCAAATATAATCTTTTGCTTTTCATACATGACAAAATAAGCATGATTTATTTTTCAAACCAAATCATCTTCTTTTTGTATATGTCAAAAAAATACACAACCACCATTTAAGATTTTCAAACAAAATCATCTACCTTTTGCATTTGTCAAAAAAATACACAACCACCCTTTAAGACTTTCAAACAAAATATGGACATGTCAAATATGATAATCAATCATCTTACAAATTCAAATTTTTATATAAAAAAATATAATTTTTGAAATTATATTGTTTAATGATGTTATGCACATGTGAAAAATATAATTTGCAAAATTAAGACATTTAAAGATGTTTTGCATATGTGAAAAAAGTAATTTGATGTTTTATGAAAAAAAAAAAGAGTAATTTAGAGACTTAATCCAATTTCAAATTTTATCAAGAGATGTACAAAAATAATCTATGAGTTTTATTTGTAGACTTGTTCTTTTATGCTTGATGTGCGCTTCGCTCCATTGCGTAAATAATTTGAGTTTGAGACTTGAATTTATTTGTTATCATCAAAATCTACACGTAGATACGAAATTTGAAACCTTGGATTCAAAAATCTCCCCCTTTTTTATGATGACAAATATTTAGTAGAATTTTGAGACTTGCAATAATGCTTAAGCTCCCTCTGAGAATATGTGTTAATTTTTCAAGTAATAGATAAATATAATTCCAACATATATAACAGAGTTAAAAATCTAAATATTTACATCTAAAACTTCTCCCCCTTTTGGCATCATTAAAAAGGAATCATAATTAGCTCAATAAGACATCTTCCTATAATAACCAATAGACAAATAAAACGGTGCGTTAGTAAAGACTATAGAGAATTTGGTGCGGAGCCACGCATGTCCAATAAAACCTGCAAAGGTTGGCAATTCGGTGCGGAAGGAGATTCAATTCCGCTTGATGTTGTTGGCAAATAAGATACGTAGAGATTTGAAAGTTTTCGGTTTCTGTTTAAATGACCATTTTCACCCATCGAATGCTAAAACAAATCTCACATTGCTCATTGATCAAGTATCTGTTTATCCAAAACGATAGAATGACGAAGAAAATTTCGTCTAATAATCTTCTGGATTTAAATCAGGAACCGTCTCAACCAGTCATTTTATCTCTTGATACTGTCAATACCATGATAAAAGCAGAGATACATTTTTCTGATAGGAATGATTCTGAGGTTGTTGCAGCATCAAGAACTCTCAGTGCTCAATATGCTGCCTCTGTTACGACCATGTCTCGGAAATTACTAGCGAGGGCAAATGTAGTTGATCGACTTAACAATCAAATATCTGTTTTGCATTAAAAACTTGCAAATAAAGATAGAAAGAATAAGAGGTTAAAGCAAGAAAATAACAATTTGATAGAATTAGCTCGTATTCTGAAACTTCAAATAGAGAAATCGGAACGAGTGAGAGTTCAAGCACAGAGTCAACATCAGTAGATAGTAGCAGCATTTCATGAGAGAAATAGAGACAATTGTAATTAATCTCGCTGGCTTAGCTCGGTAACTTTTGACAATATGCATCCAGCATATCTTATAAGTTTGACTAAGTAAGATTTGAAGAAATGACAGTTTGTCTTGTATTTATTTCCATCTTTATAAAAGTAATCCTTAGTTTTATCTAATTCGCATCAACTCTTCTTCTCATCTCTGTAATTCATCTTCATTCTCACTCTACAAAATTTCAATGGCTCATCAATTTTTCTTCAATGCTTCTCGTGATCAAGATATGAGGTATTCTTCACCTCAAACTATTTATGCATCTGTTCTAGGCGCCATGAAGCAACAAAACACTGATTTGGCTAATAAATCAGATCATGATGCTATTTACGAGTTTGTGGGTCTCGGGACTCAATACTCATCTTCCACTGTTGCTTTTTCTGCTCGGTTGCAGTCCAAAACTTACGAAATTGAGAAGTTTGCCCAAACGGTCTCTGTACTTCAACGACTTGTTTATGAGTCAAACAAAAAGATAGTAGAGTTAAAGCAACAGAATAAGGATTTCAAATCCTTGCTTGTCTCTTTATTTCGATTGCCTAATCCTTTGGACAAGGATGACATGATGATTGATGAGGAGCAAATGCATTTGAATGATAAGGCTAAACATCTCAAGTTTCTGTAGGTCATTTGAGATAATAGAATAAAAGTATCTAGCAGATATTCATGACATGCATCATTCTTATTTTTCTTCTAATCATGCATAGTCTATCTTTTGGTAAGGGTTTTGTGAAAATTTTTGCCAATTGATCATGTGTGCTAGTGAATTCTAATACAATATCGCCCTTCTAGAAAATTTTTGCCAATTGATCGTGATCTCTAAGAAAATAATATCTAATTTCAATATACTTGGTCCTAGAATATTGTATTGGATTCTTTGAAAGATTTATAGCACTAATATTATCACATTTAATAAGAATATTATTGTATATAAGTTTAAAATCCTCAAGTTGTTGCTTCATGTAAAGAACTTGAGCACAACAACTGCCTGCAGCAACATATTCTGCCTCAGCAGTAGATCATGCAACAGAATTTTATTTTTTACCAAACCTTGAAACAAGTGCATAACCTAAAAAATGACATGTTCCACTAGTACTTTTTTGATCAATTTTACAACCAGCATAATCCGTATCTGAATAACTAATAAGATCGAAAGAAATCTGCTTATGATACCATAACCCTAGGTCAATGGTACCAGCAAGATATCTAAAAATACGCTTAAGTGTAATCGAATAAGATTGCTTTGGAGATGATTGAAAACGTGCACATAAACATACACTGAACATAATATTAGGTCTACTAGTTGTCAAATATAATAAACTACCAATCATACCTTGATATACATTTGAGTCAACTCGCTTACCGCTTTCATCTTTATCAAGTTTGGTGGTTGGACTCATTGGTATTCCAATTACCTTCGCACCTTCCATCTCAAATTTTTTGAGTAACTCTTTGATATATTTTGACTGATTAATGAATGTTCCACTTTTTGCTTGCTTGATTTGCAATCCAAGAAAGAAATTAAGTTCTCCCATCATGCTCATTTCAAATTCTTCCTGCATGCTCTTAGCAAAATCTTGACACATATTTTCATTAGTAGCACTAAATATTATATCATCAACATAAATTTGAACTAGAAGAATATCATCCTGTTCATATTTGATGAAAAGAGTTGTATCGATTTTTCCTCTTGAAAAACCTTTTTCGATCAAGAAACTACTAAGCCTCTCATACCAAGCTCTAAGAGCTTGTTTGAGTCCATATAAAACTTTTGCGAACTTAAAAACATAATTAGGAGAAATATGATTTTCAAAACCTGGAGGTTGCTCAACATATACTTCTTCATTTATAAAACCATTTAAGAAAGCACTTTTAATATCCATTTGAAAAAGTTTGAAATTTTTATAACATGCATATACAAGTAACATTCGAATAGCTTCTAATCTTGCGACAGGTGCATACGTTTCATCATAATCGATTTCTTACTCTTGATTAAAACCTTGGGCTACAAGTCGAGCCTTATTTCTAATGATGATTCCAGACTCTTCTTTCTTATTTCTAAAAACTCATTTTGTTCCAATAGCAGCATGATTTTTGGGTCTAGAAACAAGTGTCCATACATTATTTCTTTCAAATTGATTTAGCTCTTCTTGCATAGTTAGAATCAATGATTCATCAATAAGTGCTTCATCAATATTTTTGGGTCCAATTTGAGATATAAAAGAAAAAGCAGTATGATTACAAATATTTCTAATAGATGATCGAGTACTTACACCTCGTGAAGGTTCTCCTAGAATTTGTTCCACTGGATAATCTTTCACATGTTTCCACTATTTGGTTGCATGTTGTACTAAATCTTGATGATCTTTCCTGATGTCTCCATGTTGGACTTCTTCCATTGTATTCTCTTTATCGAGATTGAAATTATTTGTGTTATTTGTACCTTCTGATTCTTCATCAATAGATTTCTTGGAGAGTAGAGAGTTAGATTCATCAAATACTACATGCATAGATTCTTGTACAGTTAAAATCTTTTTATTGAATACTCTATAAGCTTTACTATTTGTTGAATACCCAAGAAAGATACTTTCATCAGATTTTGCATCAAACTTTCCTAAATTATCTCTATCATTGAGTATAAAACATTTGTATCTAAATACATGAAAGTAACCAATGTTGGGCTTTTTCTCAATCCAAAGCTCACAAGGGGTTTTATCTAATTTAGACCTTAACATAACTTTATTATAACATAACATACAGTACTTACCGCTTCGGCCAAAAAATAACTAGGTAAATTATTTTCATTAAGTATTGTTTTTGCCATTTTTTGAAGAGATCTATTCTTCCTCTCTATTACCCCATTTTGTTGAGGAGTTCGAGGAACAGAAAAATTATGTAGAAAACTATTTTCATCACAAAAAGACTCAATATCTTTATTGACAAACTCTTTCCCCCTGTCACTTTAGGTGTTTGAAATAGTAAAACCCTTTTCATTTTGAATTTTCTTGCATGGTTTGGTAAAAATATTATGTACTTCATCTTTATGAGCGAAAAAGATGACCCAAGTATATTTAGAAAAATTATCAACAATAACAAATGCATAATATTTTCCTCTCAGACTTGCAACTCTGTTTGGTCTAAAAATGTCCATGTGTATTAGTTGCAAAAGTCTAATAGTGGAAATATGTTTCTTGATTTTGAAAGAAATTTTTGTTTGTTTACCAAACTGGCATGCATCACAGATTTTGTCTTTAAAAAAGTTTACTTTTGGCAAACCTCTCACAAGATCATTTTTTGAAAGTTTAGAAATAAATTCCATGTTTGAATGACCTAACCTTTTATGCCATAACCAACTATTTTCATATTGAGCTGATAAACAAATAGTATCTTGTAAGACAATTTCTTCAAATTCAATTGTATAAACATTATTATTTCTAAGAGCAATAAAACAAATATTGCAATCATGATTATTCAAAATAATGCACTTATCCTTTTTTAAGGTAACTGTAAATTTTTTATCACATAATTGACTTATACTTAAAAGATTATGTTTTAGACCTTCAACAAGTAGAACATCTTCAATTATGAGAGAATACTTATTACCAATTTTACCTATTTTCACGATCTTCCCTTCTGAATTGTCTCCAAATGTCACGTGTCCTTCTTTTTTAGGAGTGAGATCAATGAACTTAGTTTTATCTCCTATTATATGTCTTGAGCATCCGCTATCTAAAAACCTTCTTATTTTACTTACGGAAGACTTCATGCATACCTCAAGATCATCTTTAGTCATGAGACAAAGATTTGCAGATTCTTCATTGCTTGCATCACTGTCTAAGCTACTTGAATCATCATCCCATGCAGCTTTCATTGCTTTCTTGCCTTTGTATCGATCTTTCTTTAGCAGGAACAATCTGTTTTGATATGTCTAGACTTTTTACATTTATAATAAATTAATGAATCATTTTTACCTGTATCTTTGTTGGAAGATTTTTTGAAAGGTTTTCTTGGATGAGTTTTATTTTTCAAGAATATCTTAAATCTTCTTGTGATCATTGCAATCTCTTCGTTATCGTTTTCTTCATCTTCATCGCTTGCACTTTCATGAGGAATGGCTTTGAGTGCCAAGCTCTTCTATTGCTTTCCTTCTTCTTCTCCTCTTTTCAATGTGTACTCATGGGTAATAAGTGACCCGATGAGTTCATTTATTTCAAGTTTTTTAAGATCTCTAGTTTCAAGAATCGTCGTTACTTTTGATTCCCAACGTTTTGGCAAGGAGTTGAGAATTTTCCTTACTATCTTTAAGCTGGAATAAACTTTATCAAGAGATGTCAAACTATTTATAATATTAATAAAACGAGTATACATAGAAGAGATAGATTCATCATCATTCATTTTGAACATTTCATATTCATGCGTAAGAATATAAATTTTTGATTCTTTGACTTGCGAAATTCCTTCATAAGTTACTTCCAAGTTGTCCCAAATTTCTTTTGCTCTCCTGCAAGTCATTATTTTGTTAAATTCATTACCATTGAGAGCATTATATAAAAAATTCATAGCCATTACATTCACAGTATAAAGTCTATCGTCTTCATGATCAAACTCTTCCTTTTCCTTTTTTACCTTTACTCCATCAACAGTTTTTGTTGAAATATAAGGCCAATTTATAATATATTTCTAGATTTCTCAACATTGAGACTGAAGAAGTATTCTCATTTTAACTTTCCATAAGTATAGTTATCTCCACAAAATAGCGGAGGTCGACTACTGGATTGACCTTCAGCGAAAATAGCTGCAATATTAGCTATACGATCTTAACTCAGCAGATAGTTAATTTTATAACAGAGCCCTTACTCTGATACCAATTGTTGCCCGGATGACTAACATAAGAGGGGGAGTGAATTGTGTTATATTATAAAAATTAACACTTATAAATCAAATACACAATATAAAATATAAACAGAATATAAAGCAGCAAGAAATGTAAAGAGTAGGGTAAGAAAAAACAAACTCAGTATTTTTATGAGGTTCAGCCCCACTACCTACGTCCTCGTCTCAAGCTACCCCTTGAGAATCCCGAATTCACTAGTCGATCTTCTTTAGGTGGAGATAGAAACCTATTACACATTTGAGCAGCACCGCTCCAAAGAATCCGTGTTAAACACCCTCTACACTTCCAATCACATCACACTTAGTGATTCAACTATTTCCTGTATAGAACACCTTCTACACACACAAGGGTTATACTTACCCTTTTACTGATACAAGAGTTGATAATTGGTAGACTATCAAAGTACATTTCTCAATGAGTGAGATAGAAACAATACAATGAAACCTATATCTCTATAAAAAAAAATCAAGAATTAAGGCTCAAAACTTTAGAAAAGAGAGAATGAGAGTTTTGAAAGAATGATGCAAAACTTAGCAATAGATGTGTAAGTTTTTGTTATGATTTTTGCAAAACTCAAGTGAGTTATTTATAGGCAAATGAGTTTTCAATTACAAATTTGAAAAGATTCATATGTCAAATAAGAGCACTATTCACTTTTCAAAAAATTTAAATAAAAGTATTTCCTTTTTGCATTTGTCAAATACAACTTCATTTATTTTTCAAAGAAATCAAACCTAATCTTTTGCTTTTCATACATGACAAAATGAGCATGATTTATTTTTAAACCAAATCATCTTTTTTTTGTTTATGTCAAAAAAATATACAACCACCCTTTAAGATTTTCAAACAAAATCATATACTTTTTGTATTTGTCAAAAAAACATACAACTACCCTTCAAGAATTTCAAACAAAATATGTACATGTCAAATATGATAATCAATTATCTTACAGATTCAAATTTTTATATAAAAAAATATAATTTTCGAAATTATATTGTTTGATGATGTTATGCACATGTGAAAATCATAATTTTTAAAACTAAGACATTTAAAAATGTTTTACATATGTGAAAAAAGTAATTTGATGTTTTATGAGAAAAAAAGAGTAATTTGGAGTCTTAATCCAATTTTGAATTTTATCAAGAAATGTACAAAAATAGTCTATGAGCTTTATTTGTAGACTTGTTCTTTTATGCTTGATGTGCGCTTTGCTCCATTGCGTAAATAATTTGAGCTTGAGATTTGAATTTATTTGTTATCATCAAAATCTACACGTAGATACGAAATTTGAAACGTTAGATTCAACATTATTTATATACAGTTTGTATATTTTTTACATACACATCATATATAAATGCTACTTCTATGTATCTTCTAATTTAAATATTAATATTTTTTATTTTTGTTTCCCTTTCATCATATTTTCATCTTTTTTTTAATAATTTTTTTTAAATATTTTAACTGATATGATATTATTATCACGTTACCGATTTAATAAAAAATATGTGAGGCTGTATATATGTAAGATTATTCTAAAAACTATACTTGCTATAAAAATATATGAAGAACTCACTTTTTTTGTGGGGGTATACTTGTTTACAAAACTAATCTGGGTCAAAGCTTGTGTATTTGAAATTTAAACCTAACATTGTTCTTTTCCAAACTTCAGATATTTTTCCGGCCGTGTATCTTCTATAATTGGCCTGGTTGTTCATGTTGCTTAAAGGATCTGCTTCTCACTTGATCATCTCTACTCTATATATCCTCTACAAGTTTTATCTCTCAAAAATAATTTTCACATAATCATTTGTATCGGTCTTCATATTTAAAAAAGAAAAAGCCAACACAACCAGATTTAATTTTCCAATGATTATTTGAATGCCCCATGCATGCAACTTTGCAAGTTTCGCTTCGAGAATATAGAAATGATATTTACAATCATAGAATGCACAAATATTGTATAATTACTTTTAAATATAAGTAAGTAAATACAGAGTCTACATAAAAAAAAAAAAAAATTTAACAATGAACTCTATTTTTTTTTTCAAAATAATTGTATTTATGATTGTATGTAATATTATTGTAAGATTTTTCTCAATCCACAAATTCTCATACATCTAGATCACTTTATTAAAATAAATGCACCAAATAATCTTTCAGAATTTTTCAAGATACAAAATATAAGTGTTTTATGGTATATGAGCAATCTTATTTATTTTCTCACTTGAATGAATTAGAATAAAACTTTTAATATATCCAAGTTCGATATATCCGTTTGAAAACTAACATTTTTGCTTGCATTCTGGTAGAGTACCTCATAAAAGCTAACAAACATTTTTCCTTATATTCTTGTTGTGTGGAGAGTAAATCCCAAGCCTGTGCCAACTCGAGCTACGCCAAGGCCCTGGGCCAACCCAAGTTAGATTAAGACCAAAAGTACCAGTCGTCAGCTAAGGCTCAGACTGGAGGCTCCCCACCAAGTGTCAGAAACAATTCTGGCATCTGGGAATTAGCAGCTACATTAGCAAAGCGTCATATGGGTGGCTGGCAGTTTAGACCTAGGGTCTCAAAGACAACCTAAGTACTTGAGTATCGACGACTAGGTGAGTCTAAACAGTATAGCGAGTCAGGTAAGGGCACGCCGCATTAAATAAGGACTACACCCCATTGAATGAGCTCCACACCCCATTGAATGAAAGGAGGACATGGAGCACAACACGACGAAAGTGTCAAGCGTCACTACAATCGATCGTGGGAGGCACTGTCACCTAATAACGGGCTTACAAAAGACACGACAGAAATACGAGCAACATCCTCACAATCCAACTAACAGATATGGGCGACATCCCCAAATTCCATTAGAAAATCTCCATGGCCAAATATATAAATATTACATTCACCCACTAGGGTGCTTTTTGATTTTATTCTCTTACTTTTTACTACTTGAGTTCCTATTATTTTTCATATTAACTTAAAAATCAAAAGTACCACGACTCCTTTGAGCCCTCCTCTCATCCTTGGTGATTGCAGATTGAAGATAGAGCCTGCCACATGGAGTTGCACAGGCCACAAAAAACAACATCAATACAAAGTTCCTCAATAAAGCTATTCATTTTATTTTCAGAGCAATGGAATAATAATAATAATAATAATAATTCTTAATCTTAGAATCCAATCACATTATGAAATATCACAGGATTATACAGTACTACAAATGAGGATCATAAGTATCCATCTCTTCAACAATATGTTAAC
Organism: Platycarya longipes; assembly: GCA_036559045.1. Classification (NCBI taxonomy): domain Eukaryota; kingdom Viridiplantae; phylum Streptophyta; class Magnoliopsida; order Fagales; family Juglandaceae; genus Platycarya; species Platycarya longipes. The sequence goes on from CM071800.1 coordinate 18,878,470, forward strand.
TTTCGTTTCACTCCTAGTTTATTCGTATTGATAAGATCATTGGAACCGTTAATTCTTGCAATTAAAAGTGTATACTATTCTTTTCTTTCTGAACTCAATTATATTTATTGTGCAATAACTATAGAAGAAAATTAAAACTAAAGAAAAATAATATAGATACAATCATTTTATATAAAGTGTTTGATCTACAAAGATATCTTACAAAATAAAACTTGTAAACTGAAGTTACTAAAATGGTACATTCTTCTGTAAAAAAAAAAGTTGTAATATAAGATAATCGAACGTATGATACTAAATCACATTAGTTTATAACGTAGATTTTTGTACAGATCCAATACCTCTCTTTTTACAACTCTCTATTGGATAGAAGATATTTCTTCAAAATAATAATATTTGTATAATTACTATAACTTTTTTAATAAAAATTTCCTTTATAAAAAAATTGTAACGTGGTCATTATGTAGATATAAGAAATGATAGGGTTATTCCCTATTAATAACTTAAATACACAACTAACATAAAAAGAAATTATAATTATTTTTTCACTTTAATTTAAACATATTATATGACATCAAAGATGTAAAACGAATAACATTTTCCTTCATTCTAAATATTAAAAAATCTATGTGCAAGTAAACTTGCACACACACCGACTCATATGAATAATATTTTTACTGTTCACATCATAACTCTATTCTTCTAATACATCATCAATCACATTTGATAATATGATAGATCTCAAATGGATGAAAAAAAATACACCATTTAAGTCATTGATATGATAATAATAGAAATTTAAATTTTAAATTTTTAAATAAAAATTTCAAAATTTCAAAATACACCATTTAATTTGATTGTTAAAAAAAATTATTTTAAAATTGTTTTGTTATCTTTTTAAGAGAATTTTAAATTTTTAAATAAAAACTTTTAATTTTATATAAGACTGTAAACATTTTTTTTTTATTAATTTTTTACTTTCATCCTCTACTCTAACGTCTCATCATACATAAATGTGGACGAGAAAGTGCAGGATAGAAGTAAAAAATTAAGAAAATAATGTCTACAGTCTTATATAAGTTTTGCTTACTTCTTTTTTTTTTTTTGAAAAATAGATAATATGAGATCGATCATTGTCGCTTTTTTTTTAAAGAAAATATGTGTTGAAATTATACACAGTATTTAAAAAAAAAATGATTTTAGTAATTATCCATCGTCTTTGTTACGTAAAAATTAAAAAGTAACGTCAAGTACGAATTTTAAATAGACAAGCATCATCTGTTTTTTTTTTTATTTTTATAAAAGTGAATGCCACGTATGTATGTTTGAGTAGTAAAAAATGGTAAGAAATATATAAGCCTGGTTTGTTTATAGGAATGGAATTAAAAATTAAAAATATATTTTAAATTTATTATTATATATATTTTTTTTTAAATTCTCATATAAAATATAATAAAAAATTCAATTTTTTTAAATTCTAAAAGATATTTTTCAAATTTTAAAATAAAATTAATATTATAAAAATATATTATAAATTATTTTTTTTTAAAAATTTTTTATGTCATTTTATCTTTTCATCTCTCTAAAAACAAACAACCTTAAAAGAAGAGTAAACCTGAAGAAGAGTGAACCTTCAGTCCGGATGGATTTAAAATCCAATTTTACACTAACCACTTAAATAGCAACATGTAATCATTTCTAAAGCAAACAGCGTGCACCCAGTAACACCGAATTACCCAAAGGAAAATGCTATTTTTCCGCTGCTATTGATCCCGTTCAACTGGGCTAGCCTGCATCCTAGCTACCCTCTCTCTTATTATATGCTTCTTCAACAGCAACTTCTTCAAGAACAGCTAATAAGTGCACGAGCTTGTACGAGTGAGAAACATTGTCCTCCCCAAATCCAATCTCGTTTTAAGGTTTTTTTTTTTTTTAATTTTTTTACATAATTTTTAAATAAATATTTTTAAATAATGTTATAATTTTTTTTATATTTTTAAATAATATTATAATTTTTTTAATATTTTAAAATATTTCTTAAAAATATACAAAAATTATAATATTATTTAAAAATCACGTAAAGAAAGTGAAAATAAAGAAAGAAAAACTTAAAACGGGATGGGATGGGATCGGGATCAATAGCAGGGGATAAGTTACTACTCTCCGTTTAAATTCAGAAAATAAAATGAGATGAATTGAGATGAATTTAATTTATTTTTTAATATTATTATTATTTTAAGATTTGAAAAAAATATATTAAAATTTAAAAAATATGTATAAGAATATATGTTTTATATAAAAAATTATAAAAATATAATAATAAAATAAAAATATTTTTGAATCCAAACGGCGCTAAGTAGCACTGCCCATCATCTCAATGTTATTTTATTTCTCTCTCCAATCTCATCGCCTGTGAACCAAGACTTCCCAAAGGCAAACCGCTGACGACGAACGCCCGAACCCCTTGCCGGCAAAGCATAAAGAAGTGGGTCAGCATTTCTCGTGATTAACAATACTCTATTTGGGACTCCAGAAAACATTGAGGCCCATCGAGTTTTAAGATTACCGGGATTCAAAGATCAAAGCATGAGGAAAATCAAAACTAATCTTTGAGTGATCTTTCATTTCGTCAATTTATTGACAATCAAAGGGAACCAACCAGAGAGATGAAATTCAATGAATAATCGACCGAATAAAAGCATATTAAGGTATTACCCATTTTGAAAACGCAACAACGATTTGTGTTTCTCGGACCAAGAAACTAGAGAAACAGAAACCAGAAAAGATCGCCAATCATCAAAAGTAAAAATTTACAGACTTCTATCGGGCCGTTTAAGGCAAAAAAAAAAAAAAAATCTAAACCAAAAAAGTGCACGAAAGCGGGAGGGAGTTTCACTTCCGTAACAAAGGTTAGAAGCAACAAAAAGCCATTTCCAAAAACGTCAAACTAGATGAGATCAAAGCTTTTTATTTCTTTATTTGCTTACCTTGGGGGACCTATCGGGTATTTGTCTCCGGCGGTTTGTCTTTGGGAAGCCTGGGTTCGCAAATGAGATTGGAGAGGGGAGAATGGAGGAGGGGGGTTATCAGCATCCACGACAGCTCCACCTAAATCCACCACCAACGGTCCAACCCCAGAACAAAAAATAAAACCACCTAAATGCACAACCCAAATTTGAAACCCGTTCGTAGAAGATACTCGGTTCGTCACACGTCAGGGGTTCGTGGGAATGGGTCGGACGTTCCTCGCACGTCGGAAATTGTCGCTGGCAAGGTTTCAGTCGTCACCGGTTTGCTGCTGTTGGGAACTGAGAACTGAAAAGAACTGAGAAGGAAATCGCAAGGGAGGGGGAATCGGGGGTTCCTTTCTCAGAACATGCGAATCGGGTGGATGGTGCCATGGAATGCCTACATGTCAGTATCTGATTGGAAGGTGCAAATTTGGATATTCACCCATCCAGACCCCTGGTTTTGCCTTAAAAGTATTGTAAATAGTAATTAAAAGATAATAATAAATTAATAATAAAATATTAAATAATAATAATAAATAATGAATAAAAGTAAAAATTAAATAATAAATAATATTAAAATAATAAATAATAATAAAATATTTTAAAAACATTTAAAGTATTCTTATTTGCCAAACCTAGCTTAAGCATAATTTTTATTATTTTTTAAGATAAATTCTACTTTTTTATAAAGATTTTTATAAAAGAATTAGCGGCTATTTGGCTTTTGGAGAAGGAAAAATAATATATACAAGTTTTAAAGACTAATTGTACAAATTTCATACAAATCCTTTTAAAAAAAAATAGATCCCCCCTTAAAAAAGTGTGAAAATTTTATTTTTTCTTGACGAGACATTAAGACCATATTATTATAAAACACTTGTATATTTAAGACTAATACCTAGTATTAATTTTATAAAAATCACATCTCAAAATTAATATATCTATTTTTTTATTGAAAAAGACGCATGTGGCAAACAAATCGAGGAACATCAAGTGATAGGGTAATAACGCACATGATACTTTAGGACTCACGATCTAAATTGAGTCGAGCTAATGAATTTATTCGAACATAAATAATTTGAGCCTTAGTCGAATTGAATTGAATTTTATTAAATATATACCATTTATTAATCAAATATATATCTATTTTACGTGTAATTTTTTTCTTTTATGAAATGAGTTCAATTCGAATTAAACAGAATAAGTATCAAACAAACAATAACTAATTCAGAAATGATACTCTCACAGACGGGATTCCCAAAATCCTGGCCATAAAAATATGAATTTTTTTATTTGTTTTATATAGTAATTAAACATATATGATTAATATAGTGTTTTTTTTAATATTTAAAAAAGATTAAAAATACACAAAGAAAAAACCAAAAAAAAAAATGATTTTCAACTAGGCGGGATCCCATTCGGGACCCGCTATTTGTGAGTGTAGCATCACTCTAATTGATGAATAAGTCTATAAACAACCGCCCCAGTGGCATCCCCGCGACATCGCATATGTGGCTTAAAAAAAGCAGCGTCGCTTCGAGGCTTCTCCATCCCCACAATGCTCATTCCCAAACAAAAGTCTGCTCTTCGTCTTCCCCATACCCACTCTCCAACACTAACCCAATCTACCCCCTCTACAAATCTGTTAACCATGCAAGAATAATTACCAAAAATATACCCTCAAGGCAAGGAGTCGAATTGGCAAGTGACCCAAAGGTTAAGATCATAAACTATTGAATTAGAGCAACGCTAGGCTTCCCCAATTGATTGCATACAACATCAATGGCTGTCTTTCCTTTAACCTAAAGCAATAAATAAATAAGTAGAGTGACAGGCAGGCTCAAAAATAAAACTTAGCAAAATTGATGTTGAAATACTGTGCTATAGCAAGTAATCAAATATTGAAAGAAAAAGGATATATATGTATGCATTATCATAATTTTGTAAGGAAATTTCGAATTTGTTTGATTTTAGGCTATAAAGATTTGAGTTCTGCTAGTTACAACCAACATTGCAAAACCATGGGGAAACTGGGTGACACAAAGCAGATTGTTAATCAAACCTACATTTGTGATGTTTAAAATGAAAAGATTGAAACAGATGTTCGATTGTCTAGCCTACATTTGGCAAGCTGACATCAACAATCACATCAACTTGAGGGTTAAACTCAACACTAATGGTTATCTTTGAATCTGTAATTTATGACTGTAACCATCTTCTTTCGTATCTAAATGAGTTCTGCAATGGGTATAGAAAAGAATTGAAGATGTCAGAAGAGGTTTTCTGGAAAAAATAGTTGTATTTTTCTGCAATGGATATAGATGGCAGAATAGGAAAAAAGATAGAGAGCGGGAACGAATTGGGGAAAAAATGAAAAAATTATCAAAAGACTAGTCGATTATGCAAAGGTTGCTCCAGGTCGGTTGCATAAAGAGTTTTCCTAAAGATTTTCAAAGTTTTTCCCTTTTCTTATTCACAGATCTAAGTTATCAAGACAAATTTAACTTCCAGAGTAATTTTTTTAGCATTGTTGAAACCATTCTAGGTCAATAATAAGAACGCTGAATAGCAAGAAAAGTATTCACTGGTTGGCTTCATCTTCCTTAGGGGTGTAAGAAAAAATCGGTGAATCGGTAAACCGGACCGATTCGAAATCGGTTTTCATAATGTTAAAATCGGTAGGTACCGGTTCGGTTCCGGTTCTAAACTTTTAAGAACTGGACTGGACCGGTTCAATATAATATATATTTTTTAAATTAATTTTTTTAATATGATACATAATATAAAATATTTTTTTAATTATATATAATATGTTATACATTAGTATATAATATAAATTAGTTATAATTTATATTTTATGGTCGAATACTAATAGTATAATATTATATTACTATTAGTAAGATACTTTAAGTCTATATATGAATTATTATATTAAATAATTACATATGAAATAAGAAGAATCCTGGGGTTCAGTCCAACTGAATCCCCCCCCTCCCCACTTTGTAGCCCCCGCCGTCCCTGACGATTGTGGGCAATACCGCCCAGCCCATTTTCGGATTTAAGGCCGTTGGGGGCACACTGGAGGTCATGACCGAAGGGAGCCGGCGACCATACTCCTGCGACGGCGAGTCCCGGCGACCTACGGTCCCATTTTCAGATTTAAGGTCGTCGGGGGCACACTAAAGGTCGTGATGGGGTCCTCGGTCAAGACACCATACACATATGGGTTCCTCCTTGCTTCGGGTTGCTCCTCAATGACTGAGATGGACTCCTAGCTGGTGATGATCACGTGAATGGTAATATGAGTGAAGTGGGATTAAGATATATGGAGCAAAGGTTAAGTGTTTAGGAGATGAAATGGTTCGGCTATGGGGGAATGAGTGTCACGGCAATGGGGCTAGAGGGCTTGGGCAAAATTGTCTTGCTTTGGGGTTTGGATGACTGAATGAGGTTGAGGGAAAGATGAGGGTTTCGGCCAAGGTTTTGGTTTAGGAAAGGGATTAGGGTTTTAGTAGTAAATGGAGAATATTGGTGGAGGAAATCTGGAAATTCTGATGGGGGAATATGTGGCCGGTTTTGGAAATGAGGGGGGATTTGATTAAATCAACTAAGGAAGGATTGATTAATCAAATGAGGAGAGAATAATCTAATTTAGTGAGGGAAATATATAAATTTCGAGCTAGGCAAGTTGCCTTTCACGAAATGGGTTAAATATAAAAAGTGGGGGATTCGGTTTAGGCAAGTTTGGAGGGGAATGAGGTGGCTGCCGTGGGGGGTACTTGCAGACCACGACCAGGGATGTTTGAGGAAGGATTAGGTCTGATTTGGTGAGGGAAGTAAGGCAATTTTGTGGTAGGCAAGTTGCCTTACACGAATTGGTGCAAATCTGGAAAGTGGGGAATCGGTTTTGGCAAGTCTTGTATGTTTGGAAGGAAATGATGTGGCTGCTATGGGGGAGCTTTGCAGGCCACGACCAGAGGTGTTTAAGGAAGGTTTAGGTCTGGTTTGGTGAGGTAAATAAGGTAAGTAGGGCTAGGGTTTAGTGGCTAGTTTTTGGGAAAGGCAAAAGGGGCGAAATGGGCAACACACCAACTAGGGTTTTGGTATTGTTGTCGTGGCCTATGTGGGGTTGTTTGGGGCTGCTTGGTTTCGTGTTTGGGGCAAGAGAATCTTCAAGAAAATAGGATGAACATCCAAGAAATTGGATGAACACTCAAAGGGGAGAAGAACACGCCAATGCCAAACCACCACTAAGGTGTTCGGCCAACACAACTTCAACAACTCCAACTCTTCCTTCACTTGTTTTCAAAACACTCTCACACTCAACTCACTTAGGGAATTTCGAGATTCACAAAGGATGTGAATTAAGAAATCCTCTTGAACACTCACACACTTTTTCTCAAATCCACAAGTGGTGTGGATTCGGCCTCACCAAGAACACTCACTCAAGAACACAAACACGCAACTCCAAGAACACCAAGAACACTCCAACACCGAAAACACCAAGAATGAATAAATCTCAAAATATTATTAATCAAATGAAAAACAAAGATAGATGTGGAACAAACATATTCACGAATTGCACGATTTGATCTTCTTCAAAAGGGATTCATGAATTACACCATTAAGAAGCCCAAATGCTCAAAGCACTGAATGAAATCCAAACCACTCTATAGTGGCCGGCCTAACCCTCTCAAGAGCAAAGTTCAAGTTTTCAAATGTCCAAAGATTATGAAATGAAAGTCTAGTGGTCCTATTTATAGAGCTTACAAGTTGGAAACCCCCAATAGGTCCCATATTAAAATAAGTAAATGACTAATACGTCCAAAAGTAATTAACATAAATAAATAAAATAAATAAATGATAAGCAAGATGATAGGCGCCCAAATGGTGATGTGGTCGTGGGTTGCATGGGCCTATGGTGAGTTATGGTGCTGCAATGACCACGGGTGGGCATGTTTACATGGTGCAGTGGTGCACGGGCATGGCTCTGTGCAGGGCCAATTGATGGTGGTCATGGCAGTGTGCCATGCATGGACCTAGTGGTAAGCACAGGGTCAAGCCACGTCGCTCTGGGGTGGCCCAATCAGTGTGCTCGGGCGGTGGTCCTGTATGGCCTAGGCTGGGTGCCGACGGGTGATGTGCATGCATGGCCCAAGCTGACGGTCTGGGCATGGGCTGCATGGCAGGGGCTGGTGCCGCTCGCTGGATGGCATGCATGGTATGCATGCCACTGGCCTGCTCTGCAAGGCATGGGCTGGAGCCATGCGCTAGATGGCATGCATGGTGTGCATGCCACTGGCCTGCTCTGCAAGGTGCGGGCTGGTGCCGCGTGCTGGATGGCGTGCCTGTGAAGACACGCCACTAGCCTCGCTAAGGTGTGCTGGGGCGCGCAGGTGATGGGGCGCCTGCGTACACGCAAGCGAGCGCAGGTGGATGCGCTATGGGGCGCGCAAGGGTGCGTGCATGGCTGTGTGCATGGCCAGTAGCCTCACTGGACGCCTACCCCATGTCAAAGTCTAAGCCAAGGTATGCATACAAGCTAGCCAAGGGACTGTCCTTGTCCCCAAGTGGCTAAGTCAAGGCATGATCTCGGGCAATCCTCCTAGGGGTTCTGACATTCCCCCTCCCTTCAAACACATCCTTGCCTTCAAGGATCAATTATGGAACCCTCGACTCTGAGTCATCAATATCAATCCACTGACTCATCTCTAATAGTGAGCTCCCCTCTCTCCTACTCAGTGCATCCGCTACTTTGTTCTCTTTACCCGGCTGATAAATGATCTCGTACTCAAAACCAAGAAGCTCACTAAGAACTTCTGCTGCTTAGGTGTCACTATCTTTTGCTTCATTAGGTGTCTCAAGGCCTGCTGATCTGTTACAATGGTGAACTTGCGGCCCAGAAGGTAGGGTCGCCATATCTTCACTGCATGCACGATGGCTAGCATCTCTCTGGCATATGTGCTCTAAGTCTTTTTCATAGGCCCTAAATCTTTGGAGATAAAAGTTAAGGGTCTTCTATCCTGAACCAATACCGCCCCAATGCCATCACTACTTGCATTTGTATACACCTCAAACGGCTTCTCAAAGTTTGGTAAGGCTAGGACTGGTGTCTGGGTCATAGCTCTCTTCAGATTCTCAAATGCTTCTCGGGCTTCTGGAGTCCACTCAAAGTTATCTTTCTTTAAGAGAGAAGTAAGTGGCTTGGCAATGAGCCCATAATTCTTCACAAATCTTCTATAGTAGCCTATGAGTCCAAAGAATCCTCTCAAAGCTAACACATACTTGGGTAGTGGCCAATCAACCATGGCCTTAATTTTTCTTTGATCAACCTTCACACCTTCCCCTAAGATAAAGTGACCCAAATACTCCAATTCTTACTCCATGAATGTGCACTTAGATGGTTTGATGAAGAAGTGGTGTTCCTCTAGGATTTTCAACACAACCCTCAAGTGATCCTTATGTGCCTCTATCGATTTGGAGTAGAACAAAATATCATTAAAAAAAACTAGCACATATTTTCTCAACAATGGTCTAAACACTGTATTCATAGCCGCCTGAAATGTAAAGGGCGTATTACATAACTCAAATGGCATCACTAAGTACTCATAATGCCCTGAATGTGTTCTGAAAGCTGTCTTATGAACATCTTCTTCCTTCATCCTGATCTGGTAATATCCCGCTCTCAAGTCAAGTTTAGAGAAGACACAAGCCCGGTGCAGCTCATCTAGCATCTCATCTACAGTGGGTATAGGACATATGTCTTTCACTGTGGCTTCATTCAAAACCCGGTAATCTGTGTAAAATCTCCATATACCATCTTTCTTTTTCACCAATAGGACAGGTGAAGAGAAATGGCTAGTGCTAGGTCGAATCAAACCTCCATTTATCATCTCTTCAACTTGCCTCTCTATCTCTTCCTTCTGAAAGTGTGCATACCGGTATGGGTGGACATTCACTAGCTTGTTCTCATCCACTAGTCAATCCGGTGATCAAAGGGTCTAGTAGGTGGTAATGTAGTAGGTACCTCCAAGACTCCCTTGTGATCCCTTAGGACCTCTTGGACCTCCTCGGGTAGCAATGAGATTTCCTCTTGATGGTTTCCATCATCCTCCTTCTCTATTTCACAAACTGACCCATCCTTAGCCAATACAATGGCAAAGTGATTAGCTCCTCCTTTGCACAACTTCTCAAACAGTAAGGCTTCACACGGCTTCACTACTTTAGGGGTCACGGCCTTCCATGTATGTTTCATGGTCCCAACCTTGAACTCCATGGTCATCTTCTCATAATCATTCAAGACCCTTCCAATGCTTTTGAGCCAAGCATTGCCCAAGATAAGGTCTAGACCCACCAAAGATAACACATGCAAATCGGCTTTGATCCTTACCCCTTATACATTCATCTTCACTTCTTGAACCATGGCTTCACACACTAGCTTGTCTCCATTAGCCACTTTAACTTCAAATAAATGAATAGGGCTCAGCTTTAACCCTATGTTGTAGACAATATTAGTGTTAATAAAATTATGAGTTGATCCACTATCCACCAACATTGACACCTCATGTTTCCCCACCCATGCCATTAACTTTATTGATGTAGGTGTTTGCACACCGGTCAGGCATTGATGGAGATCTTGGCCTCTTCACTTTCTTTACTAGGTTCGGCCTCAACTTCATCTTCCTCATGGCTTGAAGCTTTCTCATGCTAATCATCTTCAAGCATCACAAACATCTTGGCTGAACCACACTTGTGTTCTCTAGACCATTTTTCTCCACACTTGAAGCATAACCCCTTCTTGATTCTCTCTTGCACTTCTTCTCTAGATAGCTTCTTAACTTCATTCGGCTTGGGCTTGGAAGTGCTCTCATCTATTCCCTTACCCTTCCAAGGAAGTTTGGTTTGTAAAGCAGTGTTGGTTTTGTTCCCCATTTCCTTAGTTGGGCGCTTCTCCAAAGAGTAGCTCTCCTCAAGTATCTCGGCCATTCTCATGGCCTCTTGAATGCGTGTGGATTGCTTCAACTTGACCTCCTTGGCTAACCAAAGCTTGAGACCATCAACAAATATCCCAACAAGAGCTTCCTCGGACCAACCCCAAACCATGGTTTGGAGTTGTCTAAATTTTTCCACATAGCTCTTCACTTTACCATCTTACTTGAGCTTAACAAGTTGTCCATGGTGGTTAATGGTTGGTGAAGGACTGAATTGAAGGAAGAATTCTTTCTCAAAGGTCGTCCAACCAAGTCTTCTTCTATTCTTGTCATATTGGTCCCGAAGCCATCTCCACCACTTGCTTGCCTTGCCTGCCAAGTAGTAACAAGCGATTGACACTCTCTCGTCTCAAGGCACATCATAGATATGGAAGTAGTGGTCCACTTTGTCTAACCACTTATAAGGGTCACCTCCTCTAAATCTTGGAAACTCCACTTTAGGCCATCGGGATCCCCGATCATGAGCCCAATTTCCCCCTCTTTCACTAGCATGATCATCATTATTCCTTCTCTCATTGTGGCCTCTCCTTTCATGGTGATTGTGCCCTAGGGATGCTCGATCATCTTGCCCATGAACTCCTTGATTCATCACATTCTCGACCTCATGGGGTGGCTCATATCTTGGTGGCTCATTCCTCACACCTTGAGGTTCTCTCAAATTGTTTGGACTTCTAGAACAGTTGCCACCATTTCTTAGCCATCTCTCCACCACAGTGGTGCCATTCTCCACACAACCTCCTCGTCGATACACGCGTCTTGGAGGATCAAGCATGCTCTCATACACGTTAGGGTCGGTGTCCTCCACATAGTACTCCTCTCGGAAGAATTCAGCCTTGGTGGTGGTGGTGGTGGTGGTGGTGGTTGTGGTTGTGGTCGAGCATTGTGTTGCTCGGCTATCCTCTTCTCAAGCCTCTCAAGGCTTGCACTTGTGGTATGTCTCATAGTTTCTAAGTCTCTTCTATTCTCTTCGCTTTAACGAATGGCATCATTGATAACCATTTTTAACTTAGCCACGTTGGTGTTTATCTCATCAAGAACATGACCAACTCTCTCGGAATGAACTTCTAAGGCATGAAGACGTTCCCGGTTGGAACCATCATGACCCGCAACACTTGGTCCTGCTCGACTCATCTTGCACATTGAGCTCGGACACGGTATATCAACAACTTGCATGGTTCACTTAGCTTGCACAAACTTGGACTCGCTTTATCACGGCTTGGTGAAGCTTTGGGCGACAACAATGGGGCTTATGGGTTCGGCTTCCAAGTCCAACCTTGAGTTGTCCACCTTCTAGGATGGACAACCCCTCTTGCACACACAAGAGTCCAACTTCGGGTCCACCACAATAATGGTGGCCGACCCCTACAATCCTATCTATTCCAAACTCCCCAAACCTCCAAACTTCTTTCACAATTTCAACAAGTTCCAAAAATAATTGTGCAAGAAAGTAAACAATGTCGAGGACCTCCGTAGTCCTCCCAACAAATTCATAAATTTTTGAGTTAACATGTCGTTTACCTCGTGGAGAAGTGAAAACTTCTCAAGAAAACACCAAGCAAGAGTCTCTTGGATGAGACTCTCAATGAAAAGATGAAACCTCTTGATGGAGGCTCTCAATGAAATGATGAAACCTCTTGATGGACACCAAGCAAGGTCCTTGGTCAAGACACCATACACCTAAGGGTTCCTCCTTGCTTCGGGTTGCTCCTCAATGACTGAGATTGACTCCTAGCTTGGTGATGATCACGTGGATGTAGTATGGGTGAAGTGGAGTTAAGATATATGGAGCAAAGGTTAAGTGTTTAGGAGATGAAATGGTTCGGCTATGGGGGAATGAGTGTCACGGAAATGGGGCTAGAGGGCTTGGGCAAAATTGTCTTGCTTTGGGGTTTGGATGATTGAATGAGGTTGAGGGAAAGATGAGGGTTTCGGCCAAGAGTCTGGTTTTAGAAAGGGATTAGGGTTTTAGTAGTAAATGGAGAATATTTGGTGGAGGAAATTTGGAAATTCTGATGGGGGAATATGTGGCCGGTTTTGGGAATGAGGGGGGATTTGATTTGGTTTGACTTGAGCTAATGGGGATTTGATTAAATCAACTAAGGAAGGATTGATTAATCAAATAAGGAGAAAATAATCTAATTTAGTGAGGGAAATATATAAATTTCGAGCTAGGCAAGTTGCCTTTCACGAAATGGGTTAAATATGAAAAGAGGGGGATTCGGTTTAGGCAAGTTTGGAGGAGAATGAGGTGGCTGCTGTCGACGCCCCAACCCACGCTTGGGATCGCACATGAATAGAAGCGTCGGGGACGAACAACACAAGGAAGTTCACCCCTCGTTATATCATACATTTACGTTTTTTTTTTAAACGTCAAGTAAAGATTATCGCAGCGGAATAAAAAGGCCAAGCCTTTTATAACATACATCACATGGTTAGACTACGGATCCCAAACATAATATTAAACATAGCCAGGATTTAATTATTACATAATTTGTCTAAGAAACCAAAATAGTGCTTCCCACATGCGGGATGACTTAACCAAAATCATTAATACATGGCATCAAAATACAGTATGGGTCTTAACATTGCCCATATGTTCATCCGACGGGTTCCTTCTTCACTTTCTTAAGGTTTGGGCCCCAGCGAAGCCAATCCAAATCCAGGCTAGGCCCTACCTCACATATCGCCCTAGAAGGCGTTCCAAAAATACGCCACAAGTGAAGAGACTCGTCAACCTCTAGTACTAAACAACACCCCGAAGGGTATAGACCGACAGAACTGTACATGGTCACCTTTAGTGACTCCACCTCCCACTGACCCGGGGGTCAAGAGTCACCGGCCCCCTAAGGGCGGCCTCAATCGGACCCACGAGGGTCTGAGGCGTCATCACCGGGGTCGTACCCATCTGATCCATCCTCACCTGCAAGTACTTCTATCGTTCCCAAGAGGGAAGGACAGTAGGAATATAAAGAGTGGCCGAAATCTCAACAAGTACAACTATACTTTAACGAAAGCATTTTAGGCATATAGTTAAGTGAAAAACAAACAAATTTCTTACGTATGCACTAACATGAGACTTATGCTTAGACTGATGCACATGCTCGTGACAAAAATTCATCTTTCTTTTCCTTTTCTCAATTTCCAAAACATGCTTGTTCAAAACGCATAGCGAAGCTTCTTTAATGCATATTCTTTCGAAAACACTTCGTTCAAAAACTTTTCGTCTTTTCTTATCTTAGGCGCTACTTATCATATCGTATCATATATGGCCCGAAAGCCTTTTTTTTTTCATCATGACTTCTTATTTTAGACACCTCACGGTTCCCCTATGCACCATGTGCTCCCCGCTAGTTACCGTCACACCCGGCGACCAAGTCAACCTAGGTGAATACGTTTCGCGCCCTTTCGCGCTATTCATCACTCGGGGATTTCTCTCCGAGCAACTACAACCTTATCAGATGGCGAGGCCTAAGCCAACACCGCTTATATGGCACCCACTAGTATTAGGTGCGACCACGCTCGGACACCTTTTGAAGCCATACATGGTCCGCCGATTGTTCTTCGTCGACCCAAGGGTTTTCACTCAATTTAATTACTCCTGAGTGAACAGAGAGTTCCACTGGGACACTTCCCCATCCCAGCCTTTGGGGTTCTTCTAAAACTTTAATTTATTTCTTTCGAAAACATACTTTACTAAAAACATAGGTTTTCGTGCTTATGCATGGGACATGCAACTTTCGACTCTGTGAATGCAATAACTCGAGGCGAACCCGAGTACACACATTTGGTCATTTTTCCTTTGAAACCTTATTCTATAGACTCATAATTATATGAAAATACCTAAACAAATGCATTAGGGGGAAGTGGGGTGCTCGGCATTCACCCCTAGGGTTTGGGCCGAGACCCTACTTTGTCTCCCATTGATGTTCTCTTCTTCCATTGATCTCCCTAACACCATCTAGCCTTAGGTCAAAATTTTAAAACAATTTCCTAGCCTTATAAGGGTCAAACCCGAAACCTATATAGCCCTCAAGCTTAATGTTTTCTTTTCTTAGCCCTTCAAACTAGGGTCTTACTTGAATATTCTATGCGAAACCAAATCCATACATGTCATTCTCCCAATATACATACTTCTACTTCCCCAAAATATCCAAACATGAATATTGAATAAATAAAGAATTTAAAACTTCAAGATTTTCACTTCAAGAAATCTCTCTAAAACATAACCCCACAAGCATGCATTTTTATAACCATCAAGTAACAATAACATCAATATCTTCCAAGATCAATATAACTAGTTTCCATCAAAACTTTATACATGTTCATCCTAGCATGGCATTTCTATAGGCAAGATATTTACAATTAAACATCAAGATACTGCTTCAAATAACCTATATGCATATATACCATACTCACCCATACTCAACTAACTTAACAACTTCAGGCTTACATGCTTTTCCTCATCAAACCACCAAAATCATCAATCATCTCATAACTCTTTGACTAATAAGATTATAGGTTCTACACATGGATCCTAATCAAAATAACATTTCTACTCTCAACCTTTTATCATGGCATTTCTAAGCAAATAACCAAACGATACAAGCATATACAAACATATACACACATTCAAGCATATTCACTCCAAAATATACAAAGAATGCTAAAGGCAAAGTAAGGATGTACTTACCAATCTTCCTAGCTAGCTTATATAACTTCTGAAAATAAAAGAAATACCTAGTTAGATCATGCTAAATGTGTATCATTTTCAAAAGAAATGTTTCCTTTTTGAAAGGTATGAACATAAGATTCTCCTTCATGCTTCTAGGTTTCATTTCAAAGCAACTAGGTTACTTACCTCTTCTGGACTTCTTCTCCTTCCACAAACACTATCTTCTTCTCCCTCTTAGTTTGAAGTGTTTAGGTGTCTAAGTGGTGAAAAAAAGTGAAACAAGGTGGAGGGAAATGAGGAGGGGGCCGTGAGGTCCAAAAATGAGAGATGTGTGTGTGTATCCGAAATGTGCAAGCCAAAAGGGTGAGGGAACTAGGCCATTCGGCCAAGGCATTTTGCTAGATCCTAGGCCACTCATTCCCCTATGTTTGAGTGACTTCTGATGGGCTTGAAAGACCCTTGAGTGACTCTCATCACTTGATCACATCAACCCTAATCTATCCCATCCTAGGTTTTGTAGATTTGCTCCCCTTTTTCTTTCCTCATGGCCGGCCACACATCCTAGGGTTCCAACCCATTTCCTTCACCTCACAACCTCTCTTGACTTCCCAACAATCCCCTCACATGTCATTCAAATGGATTTAAGAATCTATTTTTGGGAAAACACCCAAAGGGGTTTCGGATTCCCCATCCTCCATCCGAATCCTCTCTTCATCTCACACTCCTTTCTATTTCGTCACATGCTTCTTTCACCAACCAATCACCTCACATCTCACCAAAGCTTGTCATGTCACTCTTACACAAATCCTCATCTAGATTTGGTAGCAAAAGAAAGTCAAACAAAGGGGGGGGGGGGGGATTCGGCTAAGGCATGTCCGAAACCCTCATCCCTTTCCTTCCACTTTTTGTTCCATCATCTCCCATCCCATGTCACTTCTTCTTACACCTCATGTCTCATCCAATCTTACACCAATCCTACACAAATCTTTCATGTCCTTTCTTCCAGATTTGGAAAAGTTTAGGTGAAAAAGCCCTAAGGCTATTCGGCCAAGCCTCCCCACCGAAACCCTCCATTCCTTTCTCATCTCCAAATCTTCTCAAGTCCTTTTCACATCATTTTACTAGATATGGTAGGATCCTATGTTGACTTATTTGGCAAAATCCTACACCTCACACACTTCTCTAGGTAGGAAAAGATGGAAGATTCCACTCATATCTTTTCTTTTCTTCCTTCAACAAAACAACTAGTCAACTAGCTCACCTACTAGCATTTCCTTTTCTCAAGTACTAGTCTTGACTCAAATTACTAAACTTTTCCTATCTTGACATGTGTCATCAAGCATGGGATTGGGTTGACTAGTAGGCTTCCTTTCATGGACCTATGGGCTTGTCTCTCCCCCACTTAGGCCCAAAGATCTTACCATGGTCTTAAGGCCCTTAAACTCTTAAGCCCATTTCTTAAGGCTTTAGCCACCAATTTGCTTAAGTCACTAAGCCATATGTGTATAATAAAATACGATAAATTTGGGGTCGTCACATCCTCCCCCACTAAAAAAAAAATTTCTTCCTCGAAATCGCTAAGGCATGCACAAGAAGATAAATAATGGGTGGGTTTTTTTTTTTTCCACACATACACATATATAGAAATATACCTCCTGTGCTAGTGGCAGTCGATTCCTCCGAAGAAGAATAGGTGGGTACGTCTTCCTCCTCGGTCACAGAGTCTTGGGAGTGGTAAAACACTGCATCCACGTCAGGGTCATAGTACATGTTCACCCTCAGCTTGTTTATCCTACGAGTGATCTCTTCTTCGGGTCTCTATTCGGGGCACTCCTTCCTCTCTTAGTCTAATGCAGTCCTCGGAATTATCATAAAAGTTCAGAGGCTCTAAATTCGGTTCACTCGCCTCACCCCGAATCATCCTACGTAATTGTCTTCTCTTCGCTCTCAACTAACTCCTAGGTGGTTGTCGTTCTTCGTGAGGTAGCGCTCGACGAGGAACGAGTGCTCCTCTACGAGTTACGCTCATAACATGGGTGCGGTGCTGCTCGTATTGTTCCGAGCGTGCTAATCCCTGTACTCTCATTCTTTCGCGCTTTCTGCGCATTATCCTCTGCCTATTTTCCCTTCTTTCTCCCATTTGAGCTACGGTGGCTACAGACATACGAGGGTTTCTTCTAGTTCGGGCCATTTCCTGATTCAAATTCATAAGTTACTATAGTTTCATGGAGTAGTCAGACAATTACAGACAATATCATCACAAAGCATCCATTCATTCATACAAGTACACATATATCATTGTCATCATTTTCTAAAGGACACGAAAGTTCAAACAGAAGGCTTTAGATACATCAATTGTTTACAAACAAATGGAGGTATTTAGCCCTCATGAGATCTTCTCGCTCCCACGTCGCTTCTTGAAAAGCGGGGTTGTTCCATAACACTTTAACCATCGAAATCTTTCGATTCCTCGGTTCTTGCTCCTTGTAGTCTTCAATCTGAGTCGGCCATTCTTCATAAGTCAGGTTAGGATGTAGTTCGATACTTTCTGGGTTCATAACTGTTCCCGGTCCTCCACTCAGACTCTTCTTCACTGAGGACACATGAAATACATTGTGAACACCTTGTAGACTCATGGGTAAGTCCAAACGGTAAGCCATCGACCCAACTTTCTCAAGAATTTCATAAGGGCCTACGTAATGTGGACTTAATTTTCCCTTCTTGCCAAATCGAGTCACTCCCTTCATGGGTGAAATCTTTATATATACCCAATCGCCAACTTCAAATTTCAAGGGTCTTCGACATCGGTCCACGTAGCTCTTTTGTCTGCTCTGTGCGGTTTTCATTCTTTCTCGTATCAATTCCACTTGAGCTCGGACTTGTTGTAAGTATTCAACCCCTAATACTCGACTCTCACCGACTTCGTCCCAGTATAGAGGCGATCGGCATTTTGTTCCATACAGGGCTTCATAAGGTGCCATTTGGATAGTAGCTTGAAAGCTATTATTATAGGCAAACTCCACCAAAGGTAAAAGACTTTCCTAGTTGTCGCGTGAATCTAGCACGCATGCTCACAACATGTCTTCTATGGTCTGAATTATCCGTTCCGTTTGACCATCGGTTTGTGGGTGATAGGCACTGCTGAATTTTAAGTTAGATCCCATCATTTTTTGTTGACTTTACCAGAAACGAGATGTGAATCTGGGGTCTTGATCTGAAACAATCGTTTTGGGCACGCCGTGCAGGCACACTACTTCCTTCACATATATTCGTGCCAATTTCTCCATGGAATCTGAATTGGCTATTGGCAAGAAATGTGCACTCTTAGTCAATCTGTCGACTATCACCCAGATTGTATTCTTCCCTGCCGATGTTCTCGAAAATTCCACTACGAAGTCCATGGACACGTCATCCCATTTCCATTCCAGAATTGGTAAGGGTTGCAACATTCCAGCCGGACGCTGATGTTCGGCTTTAACCAGTTGGCATATTGAGCATTTGGCTACAAACGTAGCCACATCCTTTTTAATGCCTTCCCACTAGAATTTCTTCTTCAAGTCTTGGTACATCTTGGTGCTTCCTGGGTGAGCTATATAAGGGGTGCAATGCGCCTCCCTCATAAGCTTTTCTCTGAGTTCCGGATCATCTGGTATTACTATCCTCTTTTCAAAGCACAGTGTTCCATCATCCGATATTGCGAAGTGAGGTGATCTTTGCCCTTCTAGCAGTTTCTGTCGAACCTTTTCCAATTTAGCGTCCTTTCGTTGCCCTTCTCTTATTTCATCTTCAGTTAGAGACACGATTTCTTGTGTCGCTAGTAGCATCACCCCTTGGGGTAGGTCCTTAACCAGCATATCCCACATAGCTGTCAGTATTGCTGACTCTCCCATCTGCGTCTTCCGACTCAATGCATCAGCCACCACATTAGCTTTCCCTGGGTGGTACTTGATCTCACACTGAAAGTCACTGATCGTTTCAACCCATCTCGTTTGTCTCATATTCAAATTCTTTTGACTGAATAGGTACTTCAAGCTTTGGTGACAAGTGTATATCTCACACCTTTCCCTATACAAGTAGTGTCTCCAGATCTTCAGTGCGAACATTACCGCTGCTAATTCCAAGTCATGTGTAAGGTAATTGCGTTCGTGATCCTTAAGTTGTCGGGATACGTAGGCAACTACTCGTCCCTCCTGCATCAGGACACATCTCAGACCCATCTTCGAGGCGTCACTAAATATCACATATAGTTTGTGAGGTTCTGGCAGAGATGGTACTGGTGCCGACGTCAATCTTTTCTTGAGCTCTTGGAAACTCTATTCGCACTTATCACTCCAGACATACTTGGCGTTTTTCTTAGTTAACGCCATCAGAGGACCAGACAGCTTAGAAAATCCTTCTACGAATCTCCTGTAGTAACTTGCTAGTCCGAGGAAACTTCGTATCTCATGAGCGTTTGTCGGTCTCTGCCATTCCGTCACCGCTTCTATTTTCGCTCGGTCCACCGCCACTCCTTTACTGGAAATAACATGACCCAGAAACTTGACTTCTCGAAGCCAAAACTCGCATTTACTAAGTTTGGCATATAACTGATGTTCTTGCAGAGTACTCAGTACAGTTTTCAGATGCTCTCGGTGCTCTTCATCATTCCGAGAGTATATTAAGATGTCGTCAATAAACACCACGACGAAACTATCTAGATACTGTCGAAAAATCCTATTCATTAGATCCATGAAGGCTGCTGGGGCATTTGTCAGCCCGAAAGGCATAACTAAGAACTCGAAGTGTCCATAACGAGTTCGAAAGGCAGTCTTGGGTACATCCAGCTCCTTGATTTTTAGTTGATGGTACCCCGATCTGAGATCAATCTTTGAAAACACCGTTGCTCCTTGCAATTGATCTAACAGATCATCTATCCGTGGTAACGAATACTTGTTCTTGATAGTCACCTTGTTAAGGTCTCGATAGTCGATGCACATCCTCATCGTTCCATCCTTCTTCTTTACAAACAAGACTGGAGCTCCCCATGGCGATGAACTAGGTCGTATGAATCCCTTCGCTAGTAACTCCTCTATCTGCACTTTCAATTCCTTGAGTTCCATTGGTGCCATTCGATATGGTGCTTTATGAACTAGTGCCGTAGCAGGTTCCAATTCGATGGCAAACTCTGTCTCGCGATCCGGAGGTAGTCCAGTCAAATCCTCCGAGAATATTCTAGGGAAATCTCGCACCACTGGGATTTCTTCAATACTCTTTGATTCCTCTATTACATTGGAGGACAGCAGCAAAAATGCTTTTGCCTCTCCTTTCATACTTTTGATTGCTCTTCTTGCCGTCACAATAGAAGGAACCGAGCTAACCGTTTCTCCTGCATAACGCAGCTCTGTTTCTCCTGGCAACTCAAAGGTTATCTCCTTTCTGCGACAGTCAATCTTGGCAAAATGCTTGGATAGCCAGTCCATCCCCAGTATCACGTCAAATCCCAACAAGTGGAAAACTATCAAGTTGGCATCTAATCGTATCCCAGCAATCTCTGAGGGACAGTTCCTTGCTATCCGCTGGCAGCCTATCGTTCTTCCGTCTGGGAGGGCTACCAGTACCTTCTGATCTAAGGGTTCTACCTCTAGGTTACACTTTCGCATGCAATTATAGGAGACGAAGGATCTCGTTGCTCCAGAATCAAACAATGCATACACTATGTTACGCCTCAGAATGATCTCTCCTATAAAAATTTTCTACTATCGTTAAACTAATAAAAACCATTTCGTAATTTAAATCAAGACAAGGTCGAGTCTTTTACCAGTAATGATGCCCGCATTAATGGCCTCCTCGTCTTCCATGTCCACTTCTCCCAGGGCAAGGGCATATACTTTAGCTTTCGCGGGGGTCTTCGCTCTTTCTCCTGGTAGCGTAGTCCCGCTAGCGACCATCTGGGGACAGTCGCGGATTCTATGGCCTTTCTGACCACATCAAAAACAGGCTCCTATCGCCACACGACACTCGCCTGGATATGGTCGCCCACATGTTTTGCAAGGCGGTGAGGATGTTGGTACTTTCGGCCCGCTCATTTTGCCCTTCCCTTTGTCCGCAGGAAAAGCAACTCTTTTCTTACCCACGTCCTTCCCTGAAGAGTAAGGGAAATTCCTCTTTCTGTTCATCTGTACTTAATTAATCAGGCTCATTTGCTCTGCCTCAGCAATAGCTGCTACATTCACTAGCTCCTGGAACTTTTCAATTCGCAGGCAGGCTAATTGGTTTCGGATTCTTGGCTGCAGGCCGTCTTGAAACTTCTTCGCTCGCATTTTCTCGGTAGATACCAAGTGAGGAGCGAATCGCGCCATTTCCATGAATTTCATGGCGTATTGATTCACCGTCATGACCCCTTGTCCTAATGTGGCGAATTCCATGGCCTTCTGCTGTTTGATGGATTCAGGAAAAAAGCGGTCGTCAAATTCCGTCTTGAAGCGTTCCCAGGTGAGATTCACATTCTCTCCCAGTTCCTCCCTTAACAGTTTCCTTTTTGTATCCCATCACAGTCCAGCCTCTCCTTGTAGCAGGTGTCCCGCATATTGTACCTTCTGGGTCTCAGTACACTCGCTGATCTCGAAGGTACATTCAAGATCCATGATCCATCTATCCGCCTTCATAGCTCCTTCCGTTCCCATGAAATTCGGATATCGGTAGACTAGGAACTTTTCGTAAGTACAGCCCGACGTTCCTCCGCGGGTATGTGGATGGCATCTGCCTTGTTCCATCTGAGTTTTTACTAACTCTGTCATTTGACGGATTGCCTCAGCTATGGCTTGTCCTCCGTCCATCAGGGTATTCTGTGCTTCCCTTTCTTCAGTTCTAGGGGGAGTGATCTGTGGCGTCTCGCCCCTCGTAGGACTGCCGACATCCTGATCATCTACTTCAGGGGGTGCCCTGGTCCTTGGGGTAGGAGCACGACGTTTTCCTCCTGCCATATTTTCCCTGAAAGCACAAAATTTACACGTGAGTTACCCAAACACCGGTAGTCTATTCTGACCTTCACAGTACTACCATCACTTTCAACCAGTTTTCCCAAAATATTCCAAGCCTAACACTAAGAGATTAAATCCTATACCATGTAATTTCCTTTCCTAGGACTTGTGGTTTTTTCACAAAGAGCTAATTGCTCTGATACCACTGCTATCGACGCCCCAACTCATGCTTGAGATCGCACGTGAATATAAGCGTCGGGGACGAACAACACAAGGAAGTTCACCCCTCGTCATATCATACATTTACGTTTTTTTTTTGAAACGTCAAGTAAAGATTATCGCAGCGAAATAAAAAGGCCAAGCCTTCTATAACATACATCACATGGTTAGACTACGGATCTCAAACATAATATTAAACATAGCCAGGATTTAATCATTACATAACTTGTCTAAGAAACCAAAATAGTGCTTCCCACATGCGGGATGACTTAACCAAAATCATTAATACATGGCATCAAAATACAGTATGGGTCTTAACATTGCCCATATGTTCATCCGACGGATTCCTTCTTCACTTTCTTAAGGTTCGGGCCCCAACGAAGCCTATCCAAATCCAGGCTAGGCCCTACCTCACATATCGCCCTAGAAGGCGTTCCAAAAATACGCCACAAGTGAAGAGACTCGTCAACCTCTAGTACTAAACAACACCCCGAAGGGTATAGACCGACAGAACTGTACATGGTCACCTTTAGTGACTCCACCTCCCACTGACCCGGGCGGTCAAGAGTCACCAGCCCCCTAAGGGCGGCCTCAATCGGACCCTCGAGGGTCCGAGGCGTCATCACCGGGGTCGTACCCATCTGATCCATCCTCACCTGCAAGTACTTCTATCGTTTCCAATAGGGAAGGACAGTAGGAATATAAAGAGTGGGGTGAGATTTCGGGAAAAATCTCAGCTAGTACAACTATACTTTAACGAAAGCATTTTAGGCATATAGTTAAGTGAAAAACAAACAAATTTCTTACGTATGCACTAACATGGGACTTATGCTTAGACTGATGCACATGCTCGTGACAAAAATTCATCTTTCTTTTCCTTTTCTCAATTTCCAAAACATGCTTGTTCAAAACGCATAGCAAAGCTTCTTTAATGCATATTCTTTCGAAAACACTTTGTTCAAAAACTTTTCGTCTTTTCTTATCTTAGGCGCCACTTATCATATCGTATCATATATGGCCCGAAAGCCCTTTTTTTTCGTCATGACTTCTTATTTTGGACACCTCACGGTTCCCCTATGCACCGTGTGCTTCCCGCTAGTTACCGTCACACCCGGCGACCAAGTCAACCTAGGTGAATACGTTTCGCGCCCTTTCGCGCTATTCATCATTCGGGGATTTCTCTCCGAGCAACTACAACCTTATTAGATGGCGAGGCCTAAGCCAACACCGCTTATATGGCACCCACTAGCATTAGGTGCGACCACGCTCCGGACACCTTTTGAAGCCATACGTGGTCCGCCGACTGTTCTTCGTCGACCCAGGGGTTTTCACTCAATTTAAACACTTCTGAGTGAACAGAGAGTTCCACTGGGACACTTCCCCATCCCAGCCTTTGGAAATCTTCTAAAACTTTAATTTATTTCTTTCGAAAACATACTTTACTAAAAACATAGGTTTTCGTGCTTATGCATGGGACATGCAACTTTCGACTCTGTGAATGCAATAACTCGAGGCGAACCCAAGTACACACATTTGGTCATTTTTCCTTAGAAACCTTATTCTATAGACTCATACTTATATGAAAATACCTAAACAAATGCATTAGGGGGAAGTGGGGTGCTCGGCATTCACCCCTAGGGTTTGGGCCGAGACCCTACTTTGTCTCCCATTGATGTTCTCTTCTTCCATTGATCTCCCTAACACCATCTAGCCTTAGTTCAAAATTTTAAAACAATTTCCTAGCCTTATAAGGGTCAAACCCGAAACCTATATAGCCCTCAAGCTTAATGTTTTCTTTTCTTAGCCCTTCAAACTAGGGTCTTACTTGAATACTCTATGCGAAACCGAATCCATACATGTCATTCTCCTAATATACATACTTCTACTTTCTCAAAATATCCAAACATGAATATTGAATAAATAAAGAATTTAAAACTTCAAGATTTTCACTT
Source organism: Platycarya longipes (assembly GCA_036559045.1). Taxonomy (NCBI): domain Eukaryota; kingdom Viridiplantae; phylum Streptophyta; class Magnoliopsida; order Fagales; family Juglandaceae; genus Platycarya; species Platycarya longipes. The sequence goes on from CM071800.1 coordinate 18,903,271, forward strand.
CAAGAAATCTCTCTAAAACATAACCCCACAAGCATGCATTTTTATAATCATCAAGTAACAATGACATCAATATCTTCCAAGATCAATATAACTAGTTTCCATCAAAACTTTATACATGTTCATCCTAGCATGGCATTTCTATAGGCAAGATATTTACAATTAAACATCAAGATACTGCTTCAAATAACCTATATGCATATATACCATACTCACCCATTCTCAACTAACTTAACAACTTCAGGCTTAGATGCTTTTCCTCATCAAACCACCAAAATTATCAATCATCTCATAACTCTTTGACCAATAAGATTATAGGTTCTACACATGGATCCTAATCAAAATAACATTTCTACTCTCAACCTTTTATCATGGCATTTCTAAGCAAATAACCAAACGATACAAGCATATACAAGCATATGCACACATACAAGCATATTCACTCCAAAATATACAAAGAATGCTAAAGGCAAAGTAAGGATATACTTACCAATCATCCTAGCTAGCTTATATAACTTCTGAAAATAAAAGAAATACCTAGTTAGATCATGCTAAAAGTTTATCATTTTCAAAAAAAATGTTTCATTTTCGAAAGGTATGAACATAAGATTCTCCTTCATGCTTCTAGGTTTCATTTCAAAGCAACTAGGTTACTTACCTCTTCTGGACTTCTTCTCCTTCCAAAAACACTATCTTCTTCTCCCTCTTAGTTTGGAGTGTTTAGGTGTCTAAGTGGTGAAAAAAAGTGAAACAAGGTGGAGGGAAATGAGGAGGGTGCCGTGAGGTCCAAAAATGAGAGATGTGTGTGTGTGTATCCGAAATGTGCAAGCCAAAAGGGTGAGGGAGCTAGGCCATTTGGCCAAGGCATTTTGCTAGCTCCTAGGCCACTCATTCCCCTATGTTTGAGTGACTTCTGATGGGCTTGAAAGACCCTTCAGTGACTCCCATCACTTGATCACATCAACCCTAATCTATCACATCCTAGGTTTTGGAGATTTGCTCCCCTTTTTCTTTTCTCATGGCTGGCCACACATCCTAGGGTTCCAACCCATTTCCTTCACCTCACATCCTCTCTTGACTTCCCAACAATCCCCTCACATGTCATTCAAATGGATTTGAGAATCCATTTTTGGGAAAACACCCAAAGGGGTTTCGGATTCCCCATCCTCCATTCGAATCCTCTCTTCATCTCACACTCCTTTCTATTTCGTCACATGCTTCTTCCACCAACCAATCACCTCACATCTCACACAAGCTTGTCATATCACTCTTACACAAATCCTCATATAGATTTGGTAGCAAAAGAAAATCAGACAAAGGGGGGGCGGGATTCGGCTAAGGCATGTCCGAAACCCTCATCCCTTTCCTTCCACTTTTTGTTCCATCATCTCCCATCCCATGTCACTTCTTCTTACACCTCATGTCTCATCCAATTTTACACCAATCCTACATAAATCCTTCATTTCCTTTTCTTCTAGATTTGGAAAAGTTTAGGTGAAAAAGCCCTAAGGCTATTCGGCCAAGCCTCCCCACCGAAACCCTCTATTCCTTTCTCATCTCCAAATCTTCTCAAGTCCTTTTCACATCATTTTACTAGATATGGTAGGATCCTATGTTGACTTATTTGGCAAAATCATACACCTCACACACTTCTCTAGGTAGGAAAAGATGGAAGATTCCACTCATGTCTTTTCTTTTCTTCCTTCAACAAAATAACTAGTCAACTAGCTCACCTACTAGCATTTCCCTCTCTCAACTACTAGTCTTGACTCAAATTACTAAACTTTTCCTAGCTTGACATGTGTCATCAAGCATGGGCTTGGGTTGACTAGTGGGCTTCTTTTCATGGACCTATGGGCTTGTCTCTCCCCCACTTAGGCCCAAAGCTCTTACCATGGCCTTAAGGCCCTTAAACTCCTAAGCCCATTTCTTAAGACTTTAGCCACCAATTTGCCTAAGTCGCTAAGCTATATGTGTATAATAAAATACGATAAATTTGGGGTCGTCACAGCTGCCGTGGCGGGTACTTGTAGACCACGACCAGGGATGTTTGAGGAAGGATTAGGTCTGATTTGGTGAGGGAAATAAGGTAATTTTGTGGTAGGCAAGTTACCTTACACGAAGTGGTGCAAATCTGGAAAGTAGGGAATCGATTTTGGCAAGTCTTGTGTGTTTGGAAGGAAATGATGTGGCTGCTATAGGGAGCTTTGCAAGCCACGACCAGAGGTGTTGAAGGAAGGTTTAGGTCTGGTTTGGTGAGGTAAATAAGGTAAGTAGGGCTAGGGTTTAGAGGCTGGTTGTTGGGAAAGGCAAAAGGGGCGAAATGGGCAACACACCAACTAGGGTTTTGGTATTGTTGCCGTGGCCTATGTGGGGTTGTTTAGGGCTGCTTGGTTTCGTGTTTGAAGCAAGGGAATATTCAAGAAAATAGGATGAACACTCAAAGGGGGGAAGAACATGCCAATGCCAAACCACCACTAAGGTGTTCGGCCAACACAACTTCAACAACTCCAACTCTTTTTTCACTTGTTTTCAAAACACTCTCACACTCAACTCACTTAGGGAATTTCGAGAGTCACCAAGGATGTGAATTAAGAAATCCTCTTGAACACTCATACACTCTTTCTCAAATCCACAAGTGGTGTGGATTCAGCCTCACCAAGAACACTCACTCAAGAACACAAACACACAACTCCAAGAATACCAAGAACACTCCAACATTGAAAACACCAAGAATGAATAAACCTCAAAATATTATTAATCAAATAAAAAACAAAAATAGATGTGGAACAAACCGAATTGCACGATTTGATCATCTTCAAAAGGGATTCACGAATTGCACCCTTAAGAAGCCCAAGTGCTCAAAGCACCGAAAGAAATCCAAACCATTCTATAGTGGCCGGCCTAACCCTCTCAAGAGTAAAATTCAAGTTTTCAAATGTCCAAAGATTATGAAATGAAAGCCTAGTGATCTTATTTATAGAGCTTACAAGTTGGAAACCCCCAATAGATCCCTTATTAAAATAAGTAAATGACTAACATGTCCAAAAGCAATTAAAATAAATAAATAAAATAAATAAATGATAAGCAAGATGATAGGCGCCCAAATGGTGATATGGCCGTGGGTTGCCTGGGCCCCTGGTGGGTTATGGTGCTGCAATGACTTTGGGTGGGCATGTCTGCATGGTGCGGTGGTGCGCGAACATGGCTCTGTGTAGGGCCAACTGATGGTGGTCATGGCGGTGTGCCATGCATGGTCCTGGTGGTAGACACAGGGTCAAGCCACGTCACTCTAGGGTGACCCAGTCATGGTGCTCGAGCGATGGTCCTGCATAGCCCGGACTGGGTGCCGGGGTGATGTGCATGCATGGCCCAAGCTGACGGTCTGGGCACGGGCTGTATGGCGTGGGTTAGTGCCGCACGCTGGATAGCATGCATGCTATACATGCCAGTGGCCTGCTTTGCAAGGCATGGGCTGGAGCCATGCGTTGGATGGCATGCATGGTGTGCATGCCACTGGCTTGTTCTGCAAGGCGGGGGCTGGTGCTGTGCGCTGGATGACGTGCATGTGAAGACACGTCACTAACCTCACTAAGGTGTGTTGTGGTGTGCATGGGTGCGCGGGTGATGGGGCGCCGACGCACACGCAAGCACTCGCACAGGTGAATGCGCTGTGGGGCACGCAAGGGTGCACGCATGGTTGTGCGCATGACCAGTAGCCTCACGGGGCGCCTGCTGCGTGTCAAGGTCTAAGCCAACGCATGCGTGCATGCTAGCCAATGGACTGTCCTGACCTCCCAAGTGGCTGAGTCGAGGCATGATTCCGGACAATCCTCCTAGGGATTCTGACAGGTCGCCGGGGCTCGTCGTCGCAGGGGTAAGGTCGTCGACTCCCTTTGGTCCCGATGAGCTGGGTGGTGTCGTCCTCCGCCACCGGCGGAAGCAGGGGTTTGGCTGAGGCCGAATTCCCTTAAAAATTCATCTTCATTTTTTTTTATTATATTTTTTATTATGTTTTTTATTACATTTTCTTCATTTTATTATTTTATTGTATTTTTTATTGTGTTTGCTAAATATTCTTTTTTTTTTATGTATATTTTTTAATATTTTTTATTATATTTTTATACAAATTATAGGAATTTAGAAGTGTTTAGGGGGTGGGCTGCAAAGACGCCGGGGTGCCCGACCGCACCCCTGCGTCACCCATGAAATAATGATATAGTAATATTAATACAATTTTTTTAAGCTAATACTAATAATATTAGTTATAACTATCAACGATATAATTATAAAAAATTAAACTTATTATAACAAATATTAATATATAATTATTTTAATTATTATAAATAATACTAATATATATTAATAGTCTAATAAATTAATATAGACTAATTTAAAATCAAAAAATTAGACCGAACTGGATTGAAATCAGTAAAACTGATGCTACCGATTTTGAAAGATAACCGGTGCGTAATCAGTTTTATAAAATAGAAAATCAATTGTATCGATTCGATTTTAGATAAAATCTAAAATCGGACCAAACCGAACTGATTACACCCTAATTTTCCTCCCATTTGTAAAGCTCTTTCCATTTTCACCTTCATTTTCATCTTTATCTTCATCTTCATCTTCCTCAAGCACGATTCTTCTCATTTCTATCTTTCATTCTAGATCAGCTCTGTTTCTTTTCGTTTTCCTCAAACACGATTCACCTAATCCTATAGGACGTTCATGTTCTTATGGGTTGAAGCAACAAAAAAAAAAAAAAAATTCACCTACGAGTAATTGAACTTTTTGCAAAGCAAAAAAGTTATTAGCGAATACAAAAATTTCGTTTGTAATCTAAATTCTTTTTAATTCATTTATATTTTATTATTATATTTTTTTAATTTTTTATATAAAATATAAATTATTATATATTTTTTTAAAATTTTAATATACTTTTTCTAAATATTAAAATAATAATAATATTAAAAAATAAATTAAATTTATTTTAATTCATCTCATTTTAAATTTAGATGATAATAGAATCACAGACTAAAGATGACGGATATCTCTGATTTTATTTTATTTTATTTTTGTCGTTGCCAGCAGATGCCGTGAACCGTGAAGGATCCCCACCCCCGGTTGCCCCTAGTAGTCAGTACTCAAAATTAAAATATGGTTTATTTCTTATTGGAAAGCACGCAACGCTAACAAATCGAGGAACAACAAATGGCAGACCGCCGCACACGTGATACCACAGAACCCACGGCCCAAATCATGGAACTTACGAGGGAATGTCAGGCTGTGGGACCGTGGTCCATTATATCATTAGCGGTCGAAAATCAAGCGGTGGAAAATGCCCGCGAGAGTATCATTCCCAGAAAGATTATTATTTTATTTGAAGTGGCTGAGGTTGAGAAAATCAAGGCAAAAACATAGTTGATTACTTTTCTCCTGCCCTCCTGCGTTTCAATTCTCGAGAGATTATCGTTTTCCCTCAAAAATCTTATTTGATTCCCTCTCTGTCCCCGCCTGTTTCTTGTTCTCATTAGCAACGTGGAAAACAAGAATTACTGCATTGACATTACTGTCCTGCCCATGTTTTCGCCTTGTTTGTTTATATGCCAAGGACAAACTTGGGTTTTCATATCTTTCTAAATAAATAATTTATCGAAGAAAATGAAGTGAAATCTGAATATACCCCGTGATGATGTTTTAGATTTATTGGGAAAAATGGTGGTATTGATGTACTAAAGGAAGATTCCAGGAAGTAGAAGATGAGTTTCATGAAGGTTATTTTCAACTTTAGATGTCTGACATTTTGTTTGTTTCGTTTAGGAAGATGTCTTTCAAGGAAATATCCCACAAAAATGGAATAATAATCGCATGTGGGAATTTCTTTTTTTAATTGACACGAAAGCGTACGGATTATCTACTTTTTAAACTATTTGCGGATCCGTATCATTGCTAAACTTTTATCGAACAAATCGAAGACAAGAGTGTTTGAGTTTCTCACCTACCAAATAATAGAATTGGAGAGAATATGAGCGACAAAGTATTTTGATACCTGCTAATTATGTTGATGCTGTGTCCAATTCCTGATCAAATCTCGTGCTAATTATTTGGGCAATCTTAACAATTATCGCGTAGTGAAGTTTTAGTACGGTTGTGTTTGACGTTGAAATCAACTTAATTTATTTTTAAAAAAAATCACTATTATTTTAATTTCTCATAAAAATATTAAACTCTTTTTAATTTATTTTATACATTGAAACACATATTTTAATTTAATTATATTCAAACACATTTAATAGAATTTATAAAATATTACGATTTATAACTCAATTCAAATCATCTAAAATTATTTCAACATTCAAACTTAACCTTAAAGCGTTGGAAATGTTTTTGCATTTAATTTATGAAATATAGTACTAGCATGACTTTTTTAATTATTTACATAAAGAAATAAGTAATATTAAATACAAGTCTTGTACAAACTTTGCTTCAAAATAAAAGTATTCTTATGAAAACAGGTCATACTAGAAAAAATGGAATCTTTATATATATATATATATATATATATTTATGTTGGGATCCATCATTTTACAAAGGTCGTATATACTTTGTGCTAGTACAAATTATTACTCCTAAAGATAGACCACTCTAGTAATGGATATAATATGAGTTATAATATATGATATGATTATTGAGCTTGTCACATTAATATTGGAATTGATCGTTGAATTTGAGTTACAAATATTTTTTTTAAGAGAAATGATAATTGCAATCGTAAGTGCATAAGTGTCGCACAATCAATTTGAAAAAAATTAATTAATTTTTTAATAATAAATCTCATTCATTAATGAAACGACTATTTGACGTTTGCACACTCTACGAATGCATATTGGATTACTCTTTTCTTAAATTTGGTCATTGTTTTCATAACTCAAATTACATGTTATCTACATAAAATAATTACACAATGTGTTTAATTTAGAATTTTGGATATTTTTAATATCTTTAGATTATTGACTGATCTAAAGTGTAATAGAGATAAATACATAAAATGAGTCACCTAATATTTCTTTTAAGATCATTTAGACAGGTTACTCTAAATATTGTGAGACTCACTTTATTTATCTATCTCTTTTTATTGTAAGTGATAGTGTTTGAACAAAAACTCTATGAGATATTGGTCTTCAATCCACCTTATGTAAAAGAATGGATCCATGATGCCGAGTACATTATGAAATTATTTTTCCAAAATTAAAGTTTCAAAAACTTTTTGATGACTTGAATGCGAGTGCTTCATCAATTCAAGCCATATAATTTGTATCCCATTCAAATTTGAATTCATTTTCTTCAATCGCAATGATATAAGAAAATTACTTATCTGCAACCAGTTAATTCTAACAAAATGATTATTTACAACAAAAATAAATTGTAAATAGTCTTTTCGTCGCAAATAACTGATCACAAAAACTTATTTTTCTTGTAGAAATAAAAACACCTGACAAAAGCCCATTGGTCGTCTCAAATATATATGTGTTTATTATCATGAACAATTAATAACATTCTTTTCAACCAGAACTTTAGGGAAAACTTCAATTGAAATTGAACAATAATATGTTAAAGATGTTATAAACCCTATCTACCTTCGAAAAAATATGTTTTGAACTTTTGGATTTTTTTTTCAAAATTCTTTCCTTCAATCCAAACACATTTGCACCAAAACAATCCGAATTGAGAAGTGATACAAATATAACTATGGCACAATTGTTACATAACTCTTTAATAAAATATTACATTTTTTAATTTCACATGCTTTAAGGCTAAGCAAATCTTAAATAAATCCAAAAGAAAATTAACATCTTATATAAGTGGTTATAGTGTTACACAAAAGTTGTATAATAGTAATATATATATATATATAATCTAAATTATACTTCTCGTTTTGTTTCTAAATAAACAAATGTTTAACACAATTTAAAAAAAAAATATCTCGCCTAGATATTATTATCAATTTCTCAAATTTCAATGGAGAGAACGATTACAACCAGATCCACAATAGTAAATTCATAAATTAATGTGATTTCATATAATATATTAGATCTATTTTATAATAAAAATAATTTTACAATTTAATGTACCAATACATCAAATCACATTAATTTATAAATTTATCTATTTGTTGTTAAAATATATTTTCTTAATGAAATGTCTCAAAAATCAATCTCAATCCTCATATATTTTTAATAGATGTCATCTCTATGGGGATTTCTCCCTCCCCGTGGTTGACCTATGTAGTAAGTCTGCGAGGAGTTCCTAAAGAGTAAGCCCTCGGTGGACTCCTGTAAGGCCTTCGGCCCATGAGTAAAACACTCTCGAAAGTAATCCAAGTGCTGGAGAGTAGCCAGTATAGGAGAGGTGGAACTCACCACCCTAGTACTTCCTCAATCACACCTTGCTCTCGAGTACCTACTCAAATAGGTAGGTGGAAAATAAGGAAAGTCCTTAATCTCCTGACAGCAGACATGGTAAGCTTAACCAAGAGTGTTTTTAGACTAAAGCAAGTCAGGGAACAATGCCGCATTAATGACACCACTCCTTCGATCGCTCACCACATTAATGTTATCATCTCAAAAGCCATGCTGTATTGAAGGATCCTGACTAAAGTGAACATTTGAAAAGATATGGATCCCATAGAGGTAGACATGAACTTACCTACCCAAAATCCTAGTATAAAAACTAGCCCTCAAGTACGAAGAACTCTCTCTGAACTCTCTAAGTTTACGCACAAACTCCTAAGGTGATATGATAACTTTGGCATTAGATACTCTCCGACCTCCACTAAGGCCCTTATTCTCCTTATTTCTTTTAGTGTGTAGGTGAAAGTCTGAAGATTCGAGTTGTTGGAACCCAGCCAAAAGGCATACAAAACACGACGTTAACAATGGAGCCGTCTGTGGGGTTCCTATACACTTTAAGTGTACTTCGTATGCCTACGACAACCAGTTCTCAAACAACTTGGAAATAGGAAGTAGTGTTTGCAAGCATGGAAGCAAGGTTAGCTACAATAGAATAGTTGGTAGGAAGTTGATCACCAAAGTGTAATCCCTACAAAAAGAATATGAGATGCTTAAGACAACTACCAACTGACTGGCGAATGAAGTCGAACCCAGTAACAGGAGGTGACATGGAGGAAGAGAGGAAGAACATGCAGCGAGGAGGAGATGCAAAGAGGATGGGCACGTCATCATCGCTAAACTGACTGCTAATCAACATTGGCTTGCCTTACAGTGAGGAGGTGATGGACACGACTCTGTCGCTAAAACTCTGAGTCCCCTTTATATACATGTACGATGAGGCAAGGGACTCTCTTAAATACCACAAAACCTTTAGAGCTCATATGACCCTACATGGCTTTCCAAGAGAAATGACTTGCAGGGCTTTTCTGCTAACCTTAAAGGGGCTGGCAAGAATGTGATTTGGGGAGCTGATGCGTTTGTTCCTCACACAAAATATATGGCAAACAAGAGAACAAGACGTCCCGTGGCATACCTCCTCTCACCATCAAATAAGGGGAGGATGAAAGTCTGAAGACGTACTTGTCCAAATTTAGCAAGAAATGCATAACCACTGATAATTAAGACGAGAAGATAACCTTAGCAGCACTTCTAAAAGGAGTAGAAGCTATAGAAATACCCACGCAAAGGTAGAACTAAGGAAGCTCCTGCAAAAGGCCTTGGGCCTCAATTTGACCGGCTAGCGCTCACCATACAAAAAGACAAGCGCACAATAATATGGCTACAGGAGTGCTAGCCACCGTTAATGCACTTACCACAAGTCTACAACCCACCACTGAATACTTCCTTTCTTTAAAAAAGAAAATAGAGTAAGTGGGGTTGTTGAAGCAATGATACCCTTCCACCTAGAGGCCAAGCGGGATTGCAAAAGGAGGTCATGGGAAAGATGTATAGACAAAGTCGGAAGGCCAGTTAGAGAAGAGAGCCTTTGACAAAGGGGAGCTGTACGAGAGCCCCTACACATCACTGCAAGAAGGGCCACCCTAAGGGAAAATAAGGGCCATAGCAGAAGGATTTGCAAGCAGGGGCACAACCTCTTCCAATTGGAAGGTTCACGCCTAACAAGCGAGGTATCAAGAAGTATAATTAGAGAAATACCACCTGGCCAAGTATAGAAGGTGCGAATTAGTTCCCATTGTCTCCTTCAGAGAAGTTGTTGAGGAGGGTGTCCTTCACCCCATGATGATACCCTAATGGTGACTATACTAATCGCCAACTTTACCACCCAAAGATCCTCATTGACAATGGAACCTTTTGAACATTCTATTCTAGGAATTTTTTGCTTGGATGGGAATAGATTTCGCCTCAACTTCAACTGGCCTCCTTGCTGCTAAAGAATTTTTTTCGAGGACATGGTCCAGCTTGTCGAAACCATCATGTTGTATGTCATAGCGAGCATCGACCCTTGCATGGCCTCCATCACGGTCGACTTTCTTATCATAAAGGCTTCATTCTACAAGGCCATATTCAGCAGGCCTACCCTCAACAACCTATGGGTAGTAATGTCGACCTACCATCTGAAAATGAAGTTTCTGACCTCTTAGGGGGTGTGAGAAATCCGAGGAGAGTAGGTCCTAGCACGGGAGTTCTATGCCCATGAGTTCAAACAGAGAGATGGCATGGGGCATGTGGTCATTCACCAATCCTCCATAAGGAGTAAAACACGAATAGCATAATCGCCATCAACGTAAACCCACCAAATGTATCTCGAACAGTGTAATCTCCATCAACATAAACTCCACCAAATGTAATCCCCATCAATGTAATCCTCATCGACATAAACTCCACCAAACATAATCTTCAACAACGTAAACTCCATAAAAAAAAATCTCCATCAGCATAATGTCCATTGAAATAATCTCCATTAAACTAATTACCTCCCCACGAGGCCCCAAAGGAATGAGTTATGCCTAAGGTTGTTTTATCTCTCTTGTGATAGAGAGTGGGCTAGCCTTACGCTATTGCACAATTACCTTCCTCGTGAGCATTAATAGGAAGAAATGGGTCTAGTGCCAAACTATCTGGTACTTACCTCCTTGCAGGTCCAGAGGGCAAATATTCACCTTAAAGTTCATCTTATACCTTCTGTGATGGAGTGTAGTTCAACCCCTCGGCTCCTAAAAACTTACCCTAACCTTTGCAATGACGAAAACTAGGATCAACACCAGCTTGACCCAACACTTACCTTCCCTGTGAAGTAAACAAAAGGGAGCGAGTCCAGGAAATCGCTTGGTACTTATCAATTAATAGATGGGTAGGCAGCTCCATCACTTCATGTGGGAGAGTAGGTCCAACCTCTCAGCTTCTTGACAATTAGCTTGGCCCCCATCGTGGTAAAGAGCAGAATAAGTGCTTAGTTGTCCAACACTTACCTCCTTGCGAGGTACCAAAGGGATGAGTTACGCTTAAGGTTAATTTATCTCTCTCACGGTGGAGTGTAGGCGAGTCCTTAAGTGCCTGACATCAAGCTTCCTCATGAGCATCAATTAGGAAGAGTAGGTCCAGCTCCTCGATTGCCCAAAAACTTATCCCAACCTCCATACGATGAAGAGCGGACTCAATGCTAACCTGAACCAAGACTTACCTTCCCAGTGGCGTCAATGGGTGGGAGTAGGTCTAGTCCTAAACTGCCTGACAACTTACTCTACCCCCTTCATGGTGAAGAGAAAATAGACTTCTCAGTTGTTTGAAAGAATTACCTCTTTAAGAGAAACACAAAAGAAAATAGAGGAAAAGATCTAGAGAGAAAGAACCAATATTCAAGGCTGAGCGATGAAAAAAACAATGAAGTTTATTAATGTTCCAACAAGAGTTGTTACAAAGAAGAGAAATAAAACAATAAGCTTTTACAAGGGAATTAAACCAAAAACTAAGGCATGGGAATGCTGAGATCATGCTCAGAATTGCCGAAAACTTGGTCAAGAACATCAGGATTGGGGTCAGGAGCTTCAGAATCTGGTGGGAAGGCAGTGAGAATCATGTCTCTACCTAAGGAGTAACCATGCTCAAGCGCGTCAGAGTCCAAAGAAAGCTCGGAGTGGTCGAGAACTCTTAAATTTGCATCAAGGGTCCTCAAGTCAGCTTGAGATTCTTTAGATCGTGGTCAAGCATCCTCTTGAGGCCTTTGATGTATCTGTACGACAAAACTTGGTCGCAGACAAAAATGACAAACTTAGTTTCCCCTCTAAACAAGGAACAACATCCTCAACTTGGGACAAGTCGCTCTACAGATCTTCGATGATCACCCTCTAGGAAATTAGCAGCATCTCAGCTCCCACTCATTCCTCAAACGCTTGGTCAGCCCTTGTATTTTCTTACTTAGCAATAGCTTTGGCAATTGCCAAAGAGTCTTTTGATCCTTTCAAGGATTCAGAAAGAGGCTGGCAATCCTTCTCCAATTGCTCATGTAAATAAGCCTCAGACTCTCGGCATCCCCTCAAGTCAGTGGTAACCCCTTGCAACTAACTCAATGACTACTCAAGAGCCGCCACCTTCATAGTTAGGTCAACACCACCTTTGTTGAGCTCCTTGCCACCAAATCGATCAAGACATCATTGTGTCAAGCTCAACCATTAGTGCCTTTCACTAACAACAAAGTTTACTCACTTCTCCCCGACTCTTTTTTAAAAGCGTGCTGCGCTTTCACTAGCTCCACTTCCAAACACTCATTGGTCTCCCTTTACTCCCGAGGGCACCACAAGGCTTGCCGTGAAAGTGAGTGAAGGGCCATGTTTTCCACTTCAATAGCTTCCAGGTCATCCACGATGAAGGTTGCCAGCTAAGATGTACCATATCTCCAATAAAAACAAGTGCAAAAATAGTCAATAAAGGATGCCTTAATCAACAAAAGGGTAAAAAAAGACTAAACTAGTGCAAGAGACCTTGGAGAAGAATCCCATTAGAGACTTGGTCACCCTTCAAGGGATTATGCTCGAGCTCCTCCCGCCTTTGGTCGAGTTGGAAGGGGAATGATCCCCATTAGACTTTCTTTAAGGGATGGTCATGTGGGTGCCTTCACATCTCCAACTACATCCACGGCCCCCTCTGCACGACTGTTGGAGGGCAACGAGGAAAGGTGACCATCGGTAGCAGGAGACCTCTCTTGCTAGAGATTCGCAAACTCTCTCCCTTGGCCCTTGCCTCTACAGTCACCTCAATCTCAGTAGTAGGAAACTCTGTGACAAGCACATGGGAATGAACAACAACCACCTCCTCGACGGCAATATTATGAACTGCAGCCAAATTTGGTTCCATTTTATCCTCCCAAGAAGCTCCACCAACACACTCCTCGGCCAAGACCACAATCGACTCAACAACGGCAGTGGCAAAAGCAGGACTCTCTTGGGACGATTGAGCATGAGGCAATTTTGGAGAAGGCATCCTCTCCACACTTGGGCTGGGGCCCTCCTAAGCAACCTTTAGCATCATTCTCGAAGGCTTAACCTCTAATGGTGGAATGCATGGTGGATGGAGAAAGGGAATCATCTCCACGTTCCATTTTGAAAGAGGCTCTACCAAGGTTGACTGACAAGGAGCCAGTTTCGGGAGGGCTCCATAGAAATGCATGGCAAGCAGATTAGCCCCCCGAGAAAACTTACGCGGGCCAGTCAGCATAATTGGCACCATAGAGAATACGGTCGTGATGGCTTCTGTTAGCAACGCCGCTTAAAACGGAGCGATATATATCTTCGGGATGACAAGACTCTTCTCCCCTTGCCTCCTTGGTAGATTCAAAAGAGGGATATATGGGGTTGGAAGTGGGGAAGGCACAAATTCCGGAGGGTAGGTGGAAGGGGAGACATCACACCTCAACTATCGTTGAGAATTAACCCAGGATTGCCCCAAAGGGAATTAAGGAGGGGAAGTATGCCTTCTGAAGGCCCTGACATCCTCCGAGCAGTTTCTTCCCCTTACTTGCAGGAAGGGGGAGGGGCTAAAGGAATGCTTTAGAGCCATAGAGGCCCTGGGGTAAATGCAAATAACTCGGTCGTTGAAGGCAGTATGACCCCGGGGGGGGGGGGGGGGGGGCTAAAGCGCCCTTATATTCTCCTCCCCAAGGAGTGCCTCTAAGAAGACATTGATTGGATGATTCTTCACCCATTTTTTTCACCAGCACGATACAATGTAACTCTTTAGAGAGGTTGTCAATCGTACCACTTTGTCTTCGGGAACCACCCCTAGATGGCCCAAACAGGAAACTCATAGCGATTTACCTATCCAATTGAAAACTCCCACCCTTGGCACACGAAGAGAAACTCAGGGGTCTAGTCCTTGACCTTGCGATACCACAACTCTAAAGAGATGATGGAGTGCATCACCCTGAATCTTTAGATATTCTCCTCACATTTTATGAGGTTATGGGCCAAGAAAACTCACGGCCAGAGCATGTAGCAACAAAGCTCGGCGTTGGAGGATAAAACAACACAACAAAATCCTCTAGGCGTTTGGGCATAGTTGAGAGAGAGCCAGTCTAAGACAGTTTAGCAGGTTGCGATTAGGACGAGTACAAGGTAACCTCAGCCTGTAAGAGAACAAAGTAAGAAAATAAAGCAGCCTTCCAAGCATAAGCCTCATCCTCGACAGCCCCATCACGTGGTCCAAGATTCTTGAAAATCACAGTCTTCGGTAGTGGCGGAGCCAAAAATTTGCGTTAGGAAGGGCCAAGCAAAGTTAAAATAAAATATAGAAAATATTTTTTGTTCTATATGTATATAATTTTCTATACGATATAGAATAATTTGATAGTAAGATCTATAATAAAAATAAAATACGTTTAATACAACTTATATATAAAAAATATATATAATATGATAAGAACATGTCATCATAATAAAAATATATTATAAATATATTATAACTCATCCATTTTTTTAATTTTTATCTATAATAAAAACATGTCATCATGTTATTATATCATTTTATTTTATAGGAAATGTATTTTATTTTTAAATTAGATTAATTTTGTAGAGGGAGATTAAGATTATTTTTAGAGAGATGGCCAACATAAAATAAAATTAATATTATTCTCCAAAATCATAAGAAAAATAAATATATTTTATTTTTTCTAAAAAAAAACATATTATAATTTTTTTTTTCAATTTTTTTTGGGGTAGGGGTGGAGCTCGTGGGGAGGGGGGCCATGGCCCTCCGGCCCCAACATGGCTCCATCACTGGTCTTCGGAACATGAAAGGTGGAAGCCAGGGATGGCAATGACTCAGAGGTGATGTCCGAGCTTCAGTTATGGCCAATGTAGAATTTTCCCACGCAAGGAACCTTAAGTCGGTCTAGTTCCCTAGGAATCTTTGTTTGAACGACCTTCTTGGGAACCATTAATGTCGAAGCTAAGAAGAACGAAGAAGAGGAAGAGGGCTCAAGCAAAGTGAGTAAGAAAGTTAAGAGTGCAAAAGACGAAGATGCAATAAAGAGGGGAATGAGGGCAAAACCATGTTATATAGAAGGAGAGCGACAATTGGTTTTTCGTACCCAAGTGTCAGACAAGGGGGATGAAAGGGTTCAAATCCCATGGAACGCGCAACGTGACACGATGTGAAGAGGAAAAGCCACCTAGCACCATCAACGTGGAAGGGACTGGAAGGACCCCATCAAGTATAAATCCAACAGTCAGAAAATGTGCTAATAAGATTAGGAGAAAAATCGTCACCTGACATGCAAAAAGGAATTTCCATCGGACCAATCCTATTCTAAACGGAGTTGGTGGGCACTTGCATGACCTTTGGCCTATGAGCAAAACACTCCCATGAAGTAACCCACGCGTGAGAAAGCAGATGGTATAGGGGAGGTTGGACTCGCCGCTCTAGCGTGTCCTCGACGACACCTTACTCTCGAGTACCTGCTCAAGCAAGTGGGCAAAGAATAAGGAGAACCTTGATTTCTTGACAGCAGACATCGACGAGCTTAACTAAAGGCATTTGTATGGTAAAGAAAGTCAAGGAACCACACTGCATTAATGGCACCACACCCTGAACCGCACACCATATTAATAATGCCATCTCATAAGTCACACCGTATTAAATGATCTTGACTAAAGTGAACAGCTGAAATGACATGAGCCATATGAAAACGAACATAAATTGTCGCATCCGGAGTGCTAGTATAAAAACTAATTCTAGGTACAAAGAACTCTATGAATTTTTAAGCTTACACACAAGCTCCTAAAGTGATACACTAACGTCAGTAACGGAGACTCCATGCCTCCACCAAAGCCCTTTATTCTCTTTATTTTTTTCGAGTGTGCAGGTAAAAGTCTGAAAATCTGAGTTGTTAGAATCCATTCCAAAAACATACAAAACACGATATTAACATCATCATTTTATACTTGAGGTATAATATTTACCGTCTTAAAACTTGCAAGTTTTGCATGGTACTAAAATGTATAAATATAAAACTAATATAAAAAAGTAGTTTTTGTTATGAACGAAATTGGAGGGACGGTTGCTGCTCCCTGTCCCACCACCAAAATTATGTGAATGACCCTACCACTATTATTTTAAATCTTGCATAGTGACTTGCATAGTAATTTCAAGGCCTATAAATATGGGTTTCAATTGTTATGAAATTCATAAGAAAATATAGAGAGAGAAGAAAATTTCAGAGAGTTTCAAAAGAGTTTCTTATATATTTCTATCTTGCAATAATAGTTTCTTTTTTAGTTTTATAACACGTTATCAGTATGAGGTTCTACCGATACTGAAACTAGTGGTCTTCTACTTCAAGTAAGATTTTTAATATATTATTTGCAGTAATCGAAATAAATATTAAAGGTAATATTGCTGAATATTACTTGATAAAATTTTACTTTTATTCTCATGATTATGTGAATATATTTCTTAAATCCACAGATTTATTTTTGTGATTTATATATATAATGTCAAATATTGAAATTTATTACTATTGACATTTCTGAAAAAAGTTAGTTATCCAGGATTCTTGATGAGATCCATTTGTATATAATAACTTGGAAGATACAATCATAGAAGAAAATCATGTGTTCCTGAAGGACCGTACTGTGTATTTCATGGTGAAAAATCATCTTACTGTGTGAAATAAATTAAGTGAGAGATATGAGCACCAGAAGATGTAATCCTCTCAAAAGATCATTATGACTTATTGCACCTGAAGTTGCAATATTTTAAGAGTGGTATTGAATATTCTGCACTTTTTAAAATCAGCTCGATATTAAAATTATACAGTGAGAAAGTCACTGATAATGATATTTAAAAGAAGACATATATTATTTTTATACCTCGAATGTGTTCCTACAGTAGCAATATCGAGAGCGAAAGTTCAACTAATATTCTTAACATTTATTTTGTCTTTTAGTGATTGAGCTAAATAATGAGTTTTTGTTAAGAAATTATCAGTTACGTCTTATTAATGATATTGAATTTACACCATTCCCCGAAGTAAACGGTACATTCTTTCAAAGGAATCAAAGGCGTAGACGTGCTAGAAAAATTATAGAAGTATAGGTCCCTAAAGCGACAACACTAAAAATGATAAAAATATACAATATCACCAGAAGTTATTCAACTCAGAGAAGGGTAAAGACCCTTAAAATAATTCTTCATAAAAAGATGAAAATGCTTGTCATAGATGTGGTTTGACTGAACAGTAGTCATGTACCTGTTGTACGACCAAGCACTTGATTTACTTATACTAAACTTTTATACATTATAGTAAAGTTTTATCATGTTTTGAAATAACAAAAAGTTGGTGCCTGAAGCACAACAAGAAATTACTTGGGATAATAAAACCCTGTCTAAATTTGATCCTCTTATAAATGAATGTGAACCAGAAATTTAGAGGATTATCTATTTGTAAAGTATTGCAAATCAGTTACAGGATGTATTTACTGACACTAAAGGTGTTGTAAAATCATATATTACTGTTGTTAATGCTTAAGCAAGAATTGAAATCCCTGAAGGACAAGTTGTTAAAATACCAATAGATGAGTTTAAGATACGCCTGAAGCGTTGAAGACCTATTAGTGTAAAAGAGAAAAAAAAATCGGTGCTCCTGAAGAGACCGTACTTTCTGTATAAAATATAATCCTCCTAAAGAGGTAACTCCTGAAGAGTATAACTTCTGAAGAGTACAAACCTCCTGAATAGTATAAACCTCCTGAAGAAGAACCTCCTGTAGAGGTGTTTTTTGAAATATTTTCTCCTAGAGAGGAACAATGAGATCTCAATATATTTCATGAGTACTGAAAAATTTATGGATAGAAATAAAACTGTTATCGACAACATATATGATAACACTTGACATTACCAGAAGTAATGAAGAAAGTGAGTCAAGAATTGTCGAAAAATGTCGACGTAGAAATGATTGGCCAAAATAAAAAACAGTTATTGAAATTGAATTAAAATCGCTAGCAAAGCGAGAGGTATTTGGACCTGTTGTCCAAATAGCAAAGGGTGTAATGCCTATAAGATATAAGTGAATATTTATACGAAAGCGTAATGAGAAATGAAATTGTGCGGTACAATTTGTCACACAAGGTTCCTGTAGAAACCCGATAGTAGTTATGAGGAAACATATTTCCTTGTTATGAATGCAATCACATTTATATTTTTAATCGATTTGATTCTTACAAAAGGATTAGATATGCAGTTAATGAATGTGGTCACTGCATATTTATAAGGATCATTAGATCATTACATATATAAAGATATACGATACTTGAAGCATCTAGTCCAAGTACATTTAGGAGTATGTACTTTATAAAATTTCAAAGATTTTTATATGGGTTAAAGTAATCCGGACGCATGTGGTAAAATTAAATCAATGAGTATCTATTGAAAGAAGGATTTGAGAATAATTCTATATGCCCATGTATTTTATCAGAATCCGAATTTGCCATTATTGCAGTTTACGTTAATGATTTACCTTATTAGAACTCCTGAAGAGATCACAAGGGCTGCTATAAATTCAAGGAATGCATTTGAAAAGGAAATATTTTATTATTCAATTGATATATGAGTTACAAGAATTTGAGACTTCTAGCCTCATCTCTCAAATGCATATGCTCTTCATAAAGCAACATGTCATCCTTATCTAAAGGATTAGGCAGTCGAAATGAAAAGGCAAGTAAAGATTTTAAATCCTTATTCTTTTACTTTAAGTCTGTAATTTTTTTGTCAGACTCTTGAACAAGTCGTTGAAGTACGGAAATTTTCTCGTTAAGCTCCTCAATCTCACGATTTTTGGATTGTAATCGGTTGGAAAGCCCGATAATAGAGTAGGAGTATCAGGTGCCAAGAGTCACCAGCTCATAAATGGCTTCACGATCTGACTTATTAGCCAGATCATTCGCTTGCTGCAACATGGCACCTGTGGAAGATGCAGGAACAACTTGTAATTGAGGTGAATATACCTCATATGTTGATCGTGAGAAATATTAAAAGGAAATTTAAAAGCCATTGGAAATTTGTAGAATAAGAATGCAAATATAGATGAATTATAGATATGATAAGAAGATTTGATGCAAACTATATGAAGCTAAAGACGGTTCTTATAAAAATAGAAATAAGAACAAGACAAACCATCATCTCTTCTAATCTCACTTTATAAGATATGCTGGATGCATAATTTCAAAAGCCAGCGAGATTAATTACAGCTATTCTTATTTTCTTGTAAATGCTGAACCTCTGCCGTTAGCTGTTGTTGTTGACTTTGTATTTGAACTCTCTCTCGTTCCAGCTCATCTACTCGTGTTTTCAAGTCACGAGAATACCAGTTTACAAATTTCTTCAACTCCTTGTTTTCTTGTCTTAAATTTTTATTTTTTCTATTTTTAGTTGCAAGTATTTGATGCAACTCAGATATTTGATATTTAAGATAATCAACCTCACTCGTTCTTGCCAGTAGCATTTGAGACATGGTTGTAAGAGAGACAGCATATTGAGTACTAAAGGTTCTTGATGCTGCAACAATTTCAGGATTAGTTTTACTAGAAATATATATCTAAGCTCCTATCATGGTATTTACAGTCTCAGGAAAAATATAAGTGGTTGAGGTATAAAAAGTTTATGGTTCAAATCTGGGACATTAGAATTTCTATCAGATATAATATCGTTCTGGATGAACAACAACTGAATCTATGAAGAATGTAAGATCTTTTTGCTGGAGTAAACCAATGGTAAAACTGATTATATTTAAATAATAACCTAAAACCTACAAATCTCTTCAATATCTTGTTTGTCAACAATGTCAAGCGGATTTGATTTTCCGCCGAACCGATAATATTAGACCTCAAGCTTTTACAGCTTTTATCATACATGGATGGTTTCCAATACTAGTTCCGCCGTATATAAATATGTTCTCCCTAATAACGTCGAATGATGGGGAGAAAATTTTAGATAAAAATATTATCATGTTCTCTCTAATGCATTATTTAGATGGAAATCATGTTTGAATTCTTAACCTGTTATATATACAGAAATCATATTTGTTTATTACTTGAAAAACTGATGCATATTCTCAGAGGAAATTTAAGTATTACTGCAAGTCTCAGATTTCTACTAAATCTATCAAGCGCCTTATATGTGGGATTCCCTCTATCTTGTCCGACACATTTTAAACCCATAAGGCCCTGAAGTGCCAAAAAGGACAATATCGGATGGGGATATGGAACTGCATGTATTTGTCAAATCTTCAAATCACTCAGAGATTATTGCAATTCTTTAAGGAAGTAGAGAGTGTATTTGACTGAGATCAATAACTCAACATATCCAAGAAACATGTGGTTTTTCATGATCAATAATAACCCAACAATTTTATATGAAGATAATACTGCTTATATTAGAGGAGGATATATCAAAGATACGATCAAGTGATAATCTGGCAGATTTATTCACAAAAGTATTACCAATTGCGACATTCAAGAAGATTGTGTATAACATTGGAATGCGAAAATTCAAAGATCTATCGTCATGCACTTTTCAGAGGGAGTAAATGTCCTGAAAACTTGTGCTGATTATACTCTTTTTCCTTCGCTAAGGTTTTGTCCCACTGGGTTTTCCTTTGCCAGGTTTTAATGAAGCAATCTTAAAGTACTTGTAGATACATAAGAAGACTGTACTCTTTTTCGTTCGCCATTAGTTTTTCTTTCCACTGGATTTTTCCTAGGTAAGGTTTTAACGAAGCAGATTCTTTTTGGATGGTCATTTTAGAGGGAGTGTTATGAACAAGATTGGAGAGACGGCTGCTACCCCTTGTCCCATCACCAAAATTATGTGAATGATTCCACCACTATTATTTTAAATCTTGTATAGTGACTTACATAGTGACTTGCATATTAATTTCAAGATCTATAAATATGAGTTTCAGTTATTATGAAATTCATAAGAAAATATAGAGAGAGAAGAAAATTTTAGAGAGTTTCAAAAGAGTTTCTTATATATTTCTCTCTTACAATAATAATTTCTTCTTTAGTTTTATAACAGTTTTTTAATAATAAACCTTACTTAAAAAAAACACAAAAATTATACATTCTAAAACTACACTTAATATTATTGATAAATAATATTTATAGTCATAAAAAGTATCAGTATTATATAAATATTTAAATACATATATATATAATTTATAAAAAAATTAATTTATTAATAATAAACATCATTTTTTTAAAAACAATTGCGTAATTTTTATGTAACTGCCTTAGTCTATTTCTCGCCTAGTAGTACCTCTCGTTTAAACAGGAATTGATTTGAAATTCAATCTGTCCGTTTTTCTTTTGTAATGATAAAAAGAAAGAAAATGGTAATGTTATCTACGTACCTACCGTACCTTAGCCTAACGGGGGGAATCCAATGTGACCAAGCGAATCGCTGTGGTAGGGCCATGATAGTGTAGATGACTGCATTGGTCACGTTACGCGCCGAATTGATAGCTACCTAGTTAGATTGACACATATATATATATATCTTCACCCACAAATCCGCGTCATTCTGTGGACCCCATCTGTCCCTTTCTCTCCCTCTACAACAAAGCAAGTAACGCGCTTTGTATCTCTCACAGGGACCCCTCATTCCACACTCTCATTTTCACTCTCACTCTGACGTGTCACCACCTCACCAATGCTAAAACAAGATTAAGGAAAAGAATAATAATATATGGGATCAGAACCTAATGACCGAGAAGCATCCCAGACGCAGCCAAATTCAGACAGTGGGTAAAAAGACGACACTAAAGTACGAGTACTGTTTTGGAGTCTACCTCTTAACTGTCATTTATTACGATTTGCTTACACGGTATATATATAGCTACTCCAGTTTAGTATTTCTGTACTGCATGCTGGTGATCTGCTCTCTCTCTCTCTGGATATTATTGTATTTTTTTGTTGTTGATCTTCCTGGTTCGCTGCAGCACCAGCATCATCCTCCAAATTGTTTTGTGGGTCTTGTTGGGATTTCATGATGTCGCATAAGAGGCACCAGGAGGATGTCAAGGGCCGCCCAGATGGGAGTTTTCCTCAGGATAAGCGTAGGAGGCTTCCTACTTTGAAGAAGTAAGAGGGATATGTTTAATACATCTTTGATTATTTTTTCTTTCTGTTTCTCGTTCTATGTTACTCATGTTTCTGGAAATCTTGTCTGAGGCAAGTGGAATATTGAATGTGGAAGGAAATGGGTTATGCTTGTTTGGGGAAACTTGTTTATGACTGTCATTTCTTTGCTGTGTGGAGTATAAATAATATGGGTTTGGTGTATCTCAGCTTTGTTTGTTTGCTTGTTGAGTGGAAACTTTTATCAAATGTGTGTTGCTCATGCGGGATTTCATTGCTTCTGGCTTTGACATTTGCGGGGAATATCGATGCCACTGGTCTTCTGGACCAAATTATGATATCTTTTTCCTTCTGTAACAAGCTAATGAGTGTTTGAGTGTAAGGTCAGAGTTCGAATCCTGTAGGGTTCGTGATTTTGGGCTAATGCTGTTTTTGTTTTCCTATAAACTTCGGGGAAAGATTGTAGAAAATGGTTTCTAATTGAATAGTTGCACTTATATGCATGTGTGCCGAATGTGTACCGAAAAATATTGTTTCTGCTTGCATATGAAAGTGCACTTGTCTCTATACCCGGAAGACATTATTTCTGATTTTATTATATATATATATATATATATATAATGTGTGTATGAATTTGATGAGGTATATATACTGGACCAAACTGGTGACAACTTTTATCGTGAATACGGTTTCTAATAATTATGTTCATGATGTTCAGTGTTGTTATGGAGGTCATGAGGATGCAATCAGTCCATCATTTGCTGGAGCCCATTCTAGAGCCTCTGATTCGTAAAGTGGTAAGTTTATCTTTTTTGCTAAGCTTATCTTTGATAATGGGCTGGACACTTATATGTTGAACTTTAAAAAATTGTATTATTCTAACAATTTATTCTGTCCATGCCAATTTGTTGAAATGTAAGATTGATATAGTCTTCAATATAGACCCTTTCTAAGCATTGGAGATGTAATATGCTACCGTAGTACCATGGCTTTGTAAGCTGATGCTAACATGAATGTCAGCCCATTTTGTGATGAACCTCACAATTGTCTGCCGCATGTATCCTTCCATTGCGTGATGACTGTGTTCTTCTTCCTAAGAAAACATTCTAACCATATCTTCCAAGCAGGGATGGAGACTGTAATAATACAATTACATCACAAATCCAGAAGGCACAAGGTCCCTTACTTGATATATTAATAGCTACTTTAGGATTTTAACTTCTGAACTTTGACTCTGTGTGCCTTGGGGATTGGACTTCTAAGGAGTTAATTCTTATGTAATCATGGAAATTAATCAAACTGGATTTGGAAGTTTAGGTTTCTATTTGCCATATGCAATATCAAAAAAAGACTAGAGAGGTGTGATGATACTGTTTTCTCTGGTCTACTCATTAATTTTCATTATGTTATAAATTCATGTTGTTTGGCATAAAGATTCTTTTTTGAAAATTTCTTAACTCTGATTATTTATTTTGGATTTTTTGAAACTCCTGGGGCCCCTAGAAAGTGTTTCTGAGTTGAGAAAGTTTTGAGATATACATTTATAGAAAATGATATATACTACAGAGTTGATCGAGGGGTAATGGGTAATATCATGTTTAGAAAGTGGGATTGAAGTGAGATGAGGGTGCAATATAATTTTTATTGGGTTTTTAAAAGTAGTGGGGCCAGTAAAAATATGTTTGGAAGAAAATATGTATGGTATGTGCTTTTGGGTTTTTATAAAAGTTGTTAAGGATATGTGTTTTCATGGTCAGGAAAATTAAGGTGTGGTTTGGAAAGTGAGTTGAGATAAGATGAGATGAATTGATATGAATTGAGATGAAAGTTGAATTTGAATAAAATATTATTAGAATATTAATTTTTAATTTAATTATTGTTTTAAAAGTTAAAAAAATTGAATTGTTTATTATATTTTATATGAGAATTTGAGAAAGTTATAATGATGAGTTGAGATGAGATGAGATGAGTTTTTTTTTTTTTTTTCTAAGCAAACTTTCATATAAATCAAAAGGGAAAGAGGGGATATTACAGAGAAAGAGGATCCTTTCCACTATCTAGAAAAATAATGCACCTAGAAAGAGAATGAGTTGATTAGATGACAATTGTTTTTTGGCATTTAAAAGATTATTGAAATGAAGTTGCATTTTTTAAAATGTTCTCAAAATTTGGAAAAACCTAACATGGACAAATTTGTCGAGTTTATATCTTTATGACAATTCTTTTTGCAAGATGGAATCTCTTTTGGTGTTTACTTGCTACCTTTCACTCACAGCACAGCACAAGGGTTTTGGAGTTCATTTTACAATTGTTTTTATTTTATTATGTTCTTTTTGTTTTCCAAATAGTGGAAATGTTGTATCATTTCATAGTTTAAAAGAATGGAGATGACTGGAAATCATTGTCAGTGAATTGAAGCTCTATGTTTTCATTTCTGAGTTTTGGCTACCTTAATCTTGATATTGTTTCTATTCTGAATTATATTGGTCACAGTTTCAACTGGTGATTGTATAATTGGTCAATACTCATTGAGGTTCTGCATTTGCAGGTCAAAGAGGAAGTTGACTTTGCCCTAAGAAAGCATTTGAACAGCATGAAACAGTAAGAAATAATACCCTGGTGATTAAATTTACTTTTGCCATGTTAACTACCATCAGCAATAAGATTTGATAGATGATGCATCTTTTTCCATTCTGTTCAGGAATTGTGGGAATGAAGTACAAATTTGTGGGAATGATGTTCATATGTCTGAGTCAAGAAGCTTACAGCTAAAGTTTGTTAACAACCTCTCTCTTCCAGTATTTACTGGAGCTCGAATTGAAGGAGAAGATTGTTCTAACATACAAGTAGCTTTGGTCGATATTCTTACTGGGCAAATTATAAATTCTGGGCCAGAATCCTTAGCCAAGGTGGAAATTGTAGTCCTTGAGGGTGATTTTGACAGTGATGAGAATGAGAATTGGACACTTGAAGAGTTTAAGAACAACATTGTGAGAGAGAGGGAAGGAAAGAAACCCCTACTTACAGGAGATGCGTTCGTAAATCTTAAAGAAGGCACTGGTTTAGTCAGCGATATTTCTTTCACAGATAATTCAAGCTGGACTAGAAGCCGTAGATTCAGGCTAGGTGCAAGAGTTGTTGAGAACATTGATGAAAGAAGAGTAAAAGAAGCAAAGACAGAATCCTTTATTGTCAGGGATCACCGTGGAGAATGTGAGTACTTATTCTTATTAACTTTTTGCTTTGATTATCAAGAACCAATTTTCAAACTTCAAATATTAGTGTTTTTAGTGGTTGAGATTGCAGCTCACTTTTATCACATTGAAGTTTTTTTTTAGCCTTGAAGTTGTCTGTTTTAGTATTTTTCTCTTATGTTACATGCCAAATGTTATGCATGTGCTCACTTATTGTTAGAGCTATTGATTACAGGTGGGTTCAAATAATTAACCGAAAAATATTGAAAACACATCTTTATGAATTTAATCTATTTGCCGCGTTCAATGCTTCTATTAAATATACTCTTTTAGTATGAACAACTTGTTATCTTGTCTTAATCTCAACTTTGTTGATAAAAATAGTGAGCATAGGCTCCTAAAGAAACTCAAGAGAGAGAATTAAATGAAAATGTTTTGTAACTTCTGATTCTGATTGCAGTGTACAAGAAGCATCACCCTCCTTCACTGTTTGATGAAGTATGGAGATTAGAAAAGATCGGCAAAGATGGAGCTTTCCACAAGCGTTTGAGTCGGGAAAACATCAACACCGTGAAGGACTTTTTGATCCTACTCTTCATAGACCCTCCAAGACTCCGTAACGTAATTAAAATTGCACTTACCTCTATTAATTTCCTTTTGAAGTCTTCACTAATTTATGTCTAGAATTTTGAGTTAAGGTACTATTTCCAGGATCTGTCTTGTAAAGGATGGTGTAGTCTTGTACTAGTTAAAACTCAGAGAACAAGAAAAAGTTAACTGATTTGAACTGCCCTTATTTGGTGCACCAGTCGAATAAGGAGATTTTGATTTTAGCTTGTGTTTGCTAGTCAGACATGATGTGTGTCAATGGATTTAGAAATGGCTATAGTTACATCTTCAGTTTCCTTTGAGATTGGTGGTGGATCCCACTTGGATGGTCGAGACACCATCTGTAGGTGTATTTCCAGTGTATAGTCTGCAGCCAGGGTTATGGTTTGCCATTTAGAATCAAGAGTCCAAGTCAATGTTCTCACTGAAACCTACAACTACTAGAATTTATAAGTCATCTTTGCTCAGACATTGAACTCCAATGTACTCCTTTCAAAAGGGAAAAAAAAAAAGTGAACTGTACTGACTGCTTAGATGAGAATTTTCAAGTACAGGAAAAGAATAGTAATTGAGCTCTCTTTGAATTGAGTAATTAGAGTTATGGCTTTGGACATTTGCAGATCCTTGGCACAGGCATGTCAGCTAAGATGTGGGAAATCACCGTGGAGCATGCTCGTACATGTGTACTTGAAAAGAGGATGTATGTGTACTGCCCTCCAAATTCTCAGCCAAAAACTGGTGTGGTGTTCAATGTTGTTGGACAAGTGATGGGACTCCTTTCAGAGTGCCAGTTTGTTCCAGTTGATAAGCTTTCAGAAACTGAGAAGGTACTCTTCTTATTACCTCAAATCTGCTTACATTTAATGGTTTTCTCCCTTTCTCATGTGCATTTCTGACTTTTTAAGATCAAAATTTTCCTCTAGGTTGATGCCCACAACTTGGTAATTTCTGCATTCGAACACTGCGGGGATGTCATCGCCTTTGATGATGAAGCCTCTCTTGTGGATAGCTCTTCACACATGAACAATGTGAGCTCACCAAGGACAGAGAGTTCTAATGGGAGCAAGCTTCTGGCTTCTCACAAGACTAGTGGGTTTGATTTTACACAACAAAGTGCTTCTTCTCCAGATATCATTTCATCCATGTATTCTGTTGGGGTCTCTAGTGGGTTGGATGATTATGTCTTGCCCAGTATCGACAGTATGGATCTGAGGTATGACCACCAGGCTTTAAATTTCCCAAGCCAAGTCACCAATTCCCTCATCTGTGACACAGAGCCCATGTCTCAAGCTTTCTGTGATGAGGACCATCTGCAATTTTTTGATAATGATCTTCAGTCTCAAAACCTCACTTTACAATCACCATCGGATCTCCAGAGTGCCGTCGACAACTTCCTGCTGGCACGTTGCACGGCTGTTGCTGCAGTTGATAAAGCTCAGAGGAGATGGACAAAGCTATTTAGTGTGCTGAAATGGTTCTCGATAAGGAGGTGTGTGGCTTCAAAGAGAAAGAGGAATTGGAAAACTCAGAAATACGGTAATGGATTCTGAAGCAAAAGGAGGGGGAAAAAAAACAAACTACTGGTAATGATTAAACTTGCAAATATAGTGTTAGTGAGTGCTGCCCAAAATTTTTGCGTGCAGTTGTAGTGAGAGAAGTTAGAGATGTTATTAGATGTTAATACATCCATAGTTCCAGGTATCTTTGGCAGCTGCTGAAAGATCAGAGATCAACTCTTTTATCTGCTTAAATGAATTTGTAAATATGTAGTTCTTTTTCACAGAATCAGGGCAAGTTTCTGGTATTGGTTGCTGCTCAATCATTGAAGCAGTAATTCCGGCTTGCACTCACTAGCATTTATGTCCGCTTATAGTTTTGTATGAAATTATTTGTTCAATAATGGTATTTTTAAATCTTTGTTCCTCCTTGGATTAATGATTTACCTGAGAAATGTCATATGATATTACTTAATCATCTGTATACCATATGATTCCCAAAGTATTGAGTTTTGCTCTCATGAATTCACATCATCAATGATGTCACTATGTAATTATAAGATAATATATATTATCAGATTAAACTTATGAAAATATCCAATTAAATTAAGATAAATGCTTTAACTATAAAAAGATTTTATAAAAGTAAACTCACAAATTAATGCGTCTTGATGTGGTATGTTAGATTGTAAAGTTACTTATATTGTAAAATAAATTTAATATATTATATGAAATCACGTCAGTTTGTGGATTTAATTTTATAAAATTTCTATATAGGCTGGATCACTTTTCTTAAATTATGGAACTTTACCCTTGTGAAACCACACCATACACAATATAATATTACTAAATAAAAATAAATTATATATGACATAAAAGTACTTTATTTTAGAAAAAATAGGACCAGGACCCATGAATAAAAAGTAGATTTTTTCAAGTGATTTTCACAATTATCATTTTTTTTCTCCAAAAAGAACGCAAGCTGTGCGCATCATCTTAAGACTTTATTGATAATTTTTCTTAAGTGGACTGATACTAGGACCAATAATTTAACTGATGGAATAGACCGGTTAGTGCAAATGCACTTTTTTCCCCTTTTCTTTTAATCATTTTTTATATATTTAAACAGTTTAAAAATTAAAAAAAAATCACTAAAAATCACTTTCTTAATCATTAAATAAAAAAATAAAAAATAACAAATTCAACCGATCAATTTATCGATTTAAATAGTGTTGAGCAAAAATTAAAAAATATAATACATATTCTGACCCTGCACCAACTCCGATAAGTTGGAGTTAGAATCAGAGTTTTTCTTTTTATCAGAAAAGTCAGAGTCGGAGTTAGAGGCAGTGATATACCGATTCTGATTCTGATTCCAATTTTGATGTTATTTTATAAAAATATGTTTATTTTTTATATATTAATCATGTATATATTATATAACCATAACTTATATGATTAGTTAAATTCAATAATATACTAGTACGAGCAAATTATTATAAAATAATATACTTTAGTATATGTAAACACTATAGTTTTAACTATTATTATCACGTAATACTTGATGTATAATAACTAAAGTATAATAACATGCACTAGTAATATATAATAATCAAATATATAATGACATATAATACTAATATATCAATATCAATATACAATAACTGTAATTTGTATAATGATTTATTTATTTATTTTTAACTTTTGGTTATGTTTTAATAAAATTAAAATTTGAAAAAAAATATTTAAAAAAAATGAAATCTAAAAACCTAATCTGATTAGTGATTCCAAATTGCTAAATTGAAATTTTAAATGAATTAAAAAAATGTTTAATGAAATTTTTTAAATCAGACCCTGCTCCGATTCCATTGCACTACTCAGAGTCACAGAGGATAAGATACACTGTCTCCAACATTAATGCTAAGCTTAAATTAATGTTTGGCATTCAAGACACTCTCAAACATTCTTAAATTATTTTATTATTATTTATTATTTTATTATTATTTTTTATCTACTTTTTATTACTATTTATTATTATTATTTTTTTACTATTTAATATTTTTTTATTATTTTTTATTATTATTCACAATCCTTCTTTATACTTGTTAACATCTAAATCTAACTTAAGTTCAACTAACATTTCCTTTTTCTTAAAGATTAAGCCACACCGTAAGTTGTCTTTATAATTCTTATAATTATTTTTCTATTCGTCATGTAAATTTATTTATAAGTGGAAAGGAAATTTTTACACAGCCAATTATAAAGTACCACATAGCCATTCTAACAAAATTTTAATTGAGGCCGCAGACGTTGAATCTTTTCTCCTTCTCTCCCTCTCTCCTTCCCCATCTGCACTAAAACAAGAAACACTCTTCTGCACTCAATCGAGAGACAAAGCCCCAAGAAAAGATAATTTCTGCTCCCCAAAAGTCGATGGAAAAAGGAGATATCGTGTTCACTGATTTTTTTGGCTTTTATTTTATTTTCTTGGAGCTGATCTATTCCACATACATCGGTAGAATCGTTCTAGTTTTTCTCGTGTTCAATGGTTTTTCTGACTTTTATGATTTTTCTAATTTTTCTGGTTTCTTGTGTTCTCGTGTTCACTGGTTTTTCTTGGAGCCGATCCTTCCACATATATATACATTTATAAAAACGTACTGTTAATTACTCAAACTAATTTCAGAGTTTTGGGTTTATTATAGACATCTCATGATGTAATTTTGGATTTCCAATGCTCTCTTTTTTAGTATGCCATTCTGCTTGGATGTTAACTGGTAAAGATGAAAGCCAACGCATGATGGAAGCCACATAAAATTGTATGCACAGAGAATGTTTGACAAAATTTCGATATGATGTGTAAATCTACAAAGAACTCCAAAATGGAAACCAATCAAATTAGAGAGAGGCGGGGGGGGGGTGGGGTGGCGTGGGGTTGGGGGGGGGGGGGGGGGGTGGTGTTTGGAGGCGGATAGAGAGGGGAGTAGGATGTGGTCCTCAAATAATGTGTGATCATCTATGTGAAGGTATAAATAAAAATATGTATAAACCCTTATGTGGCAGCCTATAATTAGCTGGTGTAAACATATATTTGTCATCCATCCGGCTCCAAGTGCCACCCTATTGCATAATCTAGCTTCGTATAGTTAGCATCTAGATTAGTTAGCGGTTGAATGTTCTTACAATGAACAATATAATTGATAGAATGATAAAATATAATAAAAATAAAATAATTAAAAATATATAAAGGTATTATTTTAATATTATATAAAAACTAAATAGATGATTTAATATAAAAATTAAATGCGATTCTGGTGAATAGAATAGGCAAAGGCATTTTCATGTCACAAAAGTTAAAATTTGGTTTAGCTTAGGCGTCCATTGAGATTGCTCTAATCCAACTCAAAGTGGAAAGCCAAATTTTCGCTGAAGAAAAATTGCTTTTTTAATTTTCTGACATGGAATTGCAATAGTGGAAAGTAGCCTTCCTTGATGGAATGAGGCCAACACATAACGATAAATGGATAATGATAGTGTTGTTATTTCATTATTATCTATTTATTATTTATTTATTATTTATATTATTTTATTATTATTTTTATTTAATAGTTAAAGAAGTGACTATTAATGAAATAATATATATTATTTTTAATTTTTTCTTAGTGATTAAAGATGTTAAAAAAAAAACTTAAAAAAAATAATAAAAATTTAAAATACACTATAAAATAGTAAAATGATGGGGTAGGAGGACAATAATATAAGGGTAGTGATAGGGTTACTACCCCATTATTACCCCTTTACTACTTGTCTTGTATTTCAAATTTTTTATTTTTTTTATTATTTTCTTTTAAGTATTTTTTTAACATTCTTAATCATTAAAAAAAATTAAAAATATATATAATTTTATTAATAATCAGTTTCTTAATCATTAAATAAAATAAAAAATCAAAATCAAAAATCAAATACAGAAATAGTAATAAATAAGTAGTAAAAAAATTATAATCCTATCTTTTTCCATAATATAAACCTATCATTATCCAACACACACAATCATCACAGGAACCTAAAATTTGTGGTCCTAATCCAGTTGTTTCCAAGATCAAATCTTCGAGCAGCCCCCCATTTCTACCTAATAAGCGCTTATTCACAACTTTTGACCCTAATGTCAAAAACAGTGAGCTACTTAATCAAAGTTCTAACATAAATTATCATGGTAAATCTGCTCAGGACACTCAGGTAGGACGCCTATAAATATATCTTCTATTCACTGGAGCAAATTCCATCTCTGTAAACAAGAAAATGAACAACCAGAGAGGCCATGTGATTGTGCTTACATATCCTGCCCAAGGCCACATAAATCCTCTCCTCCAGTTTGCAAAACGTTTGGCCAGCAAAGGACTCAAGGTAACTCTGGCCACTACTCATTATACCATCAAGTCTATTCATTCATCCACTGTAGGCGTAGAGCCGATCTCAGATGGCTTTGATGAAGCTGGATTTAAGCAAGCTCCAAGTTTAGAAGCCTACTTAGATTCTTTCAAATCAGTAGGGTCAAAAACTCTAGCAGAGCTGATATCAAAGTTCAATGATTCAGCCTTACCAGTAAACTGTATTGTGTATGACTCTTTGCTACCATGGGCTCTTCATGTGGCTAGGCAATTTGGCATCTATGCTGCTGTGTTCTTAACAAACTCGGCATCCGTTTGCTCCTTTTATTGGCACATCCATCATGGTCACCTGAGTTTGCCTTTGAAGAAAGAAACTGAGCAGCTGTTGTTGCCTGGCCTTCCTCCCCTTGGCTTTTCTAACTTGCCAGGTTTTCTTGCGCAGCCCACAATTGCCTCTGCTTACTTGACAGTGATCCTGGAGAAATTTGGCCTTTTGGAAGAGAATGACTGGGTGTTCTGTAATAGTTTCGAAGAGCTGGAAAGTGAGGTAACTTTACCCTATTTAATCCACAGAGCTTTTATGTTTAACTTTAAGAGTACCAATTACTGTTGTAGTTTACTATTATTGAGAATAGATGCTATTTAGGTGGGAGAATGAAAAGGAAGAAGCTATTAAGGAAATCATCGAAGATTTGTTTTTACTATTGTTGTTTTGATAGGGGTAGAGAAGCCAAAGGAAGTTCACAAATTTTACAGCTTCTCGTGATCTTGGATAATGAATAAATACGAAATATATAAGGAGAAATTACACTTTCCTCGAAAATATCACAGTTTTTATAACATAAATGCTTGCTATCAAAATTAGATATCTACACCTTAATCAAAGATTCGAATGTTAAAAATTGTCAGTTTTGATAGTTTAGGGTGCAGAATGAAAATAATAATAATAATAATAATAATAATGGTAGAAGTTTTCAATACGTAATTATAGAGGGAAAATCAGATATCAAGTGCTTTATGTATTTCCTTTCTCTGTCTTAAGTTGCAAGTACTGCATATTTATACATCTGATTTTGTTCATCGACTGGTGAAAAAGCTAGTGAAGGCTATGAAGGGACTCTGGCCCTTGGTGATGACTGGTCCAATGGTGCCATCAGCCTACCTAGACCAGCAGATCAATGGAGACAGAAGTTATGGAGCCAGTCTTTGGGAGCTTAGCAGTGACCAGTGCCTGAGATGGCTTGAGACACAACCACCAAAATCAGTGGTGTACATATCATTTGGAAGCATGGCAGACGTCAAATCTCAACAGGCTGAAGAAATTGCATGGGGTTTAATAGCAAGCAATGTGCATTTCCTACTGGTTGCAAGAGATCCCAAGGACAAGTTTCCGGTCGGCTTTCTTAATTCAGTAGAAGGAAGAGGGTTGATTGTGCCGTGGTGCAACCAACTTGAGGTTCTCGCACACCCAGCTGTTGGTTGCTTTGTGACACATTGTGGGTGGAACTCAACATTGGAGGCCTTGAGCATAGGGGTGCCAATGGTGGCACTTCCACAGTGGAGTGACCAGCCTACTAATGCCATGTTTGTGGAGGAGTTGTGGCGGGTGGGAGTACAGGCTAAGAAGAACAAAGAGGGGATCGTGTTGCGGGATGAACTAGAGATGTGTATAAGGGAGATTATGGTAGGAACAAAAAGTGAAGAGATAAAGGAGAATGCAAGAAACTGGAAAAAGCTTGCAATAAGAGCTGTTAGTTCAGGTGGAAGCTCGGATAAGAACATCAATGAATTAGTAAATAAGTTGATGAAAGGTGTGGGGAAGAAAGCTTGATTGCTGGTTGGCACCTGATGAACACAATGAACTTGTATGGATTATAATATGTGTGATTCAATTGCAAGAAGGTTTGGTCTTTCGATGTTCAGTAAGCAAGGTAACAAGTATTCGTCATGCATGGCGTGAAGTGATAGATTACATTGAATAAAAGACCACTACATGGGTATAAACTGCAATCTTTCATCTGATTTCGTTTGGCATGTTTTCTGTCATATCACTAGACCCATCAGAAGCATCTTATTTTCGGTTCTAGTTTGGTCTGGTTAAAAATTAAAACAATTCTACCTTTGGGTTCTCAATAGATGTAGAAACGACTTTTGGCACAATGTCGCCTTAGATAAAGCATTTTGAAACGAACTTATGAGTGTTGATGGATTCAATGTCAAAAGATTTCAATCAGGCAACTCTTTTGCCTGCGTTGGTTTGATTTCACAAAGGGACTTCCAGCTCTTTTGGTTTCACAAAATCAAATCATCTTATCTCATATAATCATTACAACTTTTTTAAACTCTAATACAAAATATAATAAACAATTCCACTTTTTTAAATTACAAAACAAAAATAATATTATAACAATATTTTATTTAATTTTTAACAAAAGATCTCATCTCATCTTATCTAATCTTAATTGCATAACCAAACGAGGCAAGACATCTCGCTTTGTATCAGTGTCTTTGTCATCGATTTCAATGGGATGACCGTATGTCCTTAGTGTCGCTAGTTTATAGAAGAGCACTTTTGTTAAAAGACATGCACGTAACCTCAGTACACAAACAAATATTAACTGCTTTGGAACTTGGCTAGGATGATGACCAAAAGCTCTAAAGTAGTAAATCGAGACTAATGTGAGATCCTAATAATCTCCTTTCTTTCTATCTGACAAAAGTAGAATATCGTAACTTATACATTGTAAGAGCACAGGGGATTGCATTTTGAGTTTGGAATTTACACTTGGATGACTGTACTAAATGCTAGCAGTAGACAGTAAAATTACAGCTCATTTTTTAAGATGTTATTTTGAAGAAAAAAGAGGGGGACCTTGAAAACTCTTCTTCTGGCAATTGCCCATCAATCTCACATCTTACAAGTATTCTTGTCATTACATACTTCACCCTGTGATGAAAACAGAAACCCAAACATCCATCTATCAGCACATAGATACCTCAAATATATAAATTATGGAATATTTTCTTGAGAATAAATGGAACTGCTTTGGCTAGCATTGTCATTTCTGCTTTCCGGTAGTTAATGTTCATGCATCCCGTGATTACCATTACCTAACCTTTAGCTCTTTTCATTTGGTTTCATGTAAAATATACAGTTGACTAGGAGAAGGATCTGATAAATGAGCCATGCAGAGAGTCAACATACATCATGCAAGCCTCTTATATGAGAGAGAGAGAGAGAGAGAGAGGAGAAGGGGAATCAAGAGAAAAGGTCAGTTACTAAGTTTCTTCTTCTCTTGTTTAATCAGCAGATAGTTTTATTTACTAGAGAAACTGGTTACATTAAGTTAATTCTTGATATATTCTACTCTCAAATGAATGGATGCTTCAGTTCATTATCTTGATAGATGCAGGCATTATAACCCATGCATATGCATATGATGTCAACCTTATTCTTCTTTCGAGCCTCCAAAACCTCTTCTAAAGATGGTCGCCCTGGAAAAAGGAGGATATAAGTTTTGCATCATATACTGTAATTTATAGTTCAATTGAGCAGAGCACAGTTGTATCAGTAATCAACTAAGTTAGGTTTGAAAGAGGGTAGTATTTGTTAAAAGGAGCAAAGAGAATTTTTCATCAGACAATCGCAATCATGGGTTTTTACACTTCATGGGTTATTTAAAGCTTATAAAAACAATAATTGCTTATCATGACAATGAAAAACATCATGGAATTGAATGTGTGGATTCATAAGGCTGGTGCATCTCTGGCCATCAAGCAAAAGAAGATATAAGAACTTCCAGAAAATAATCATACAAAAGTGTTCAGGCAATATGAATTTACCTGTGATTTGGAGACGATATTTAGCCCAAACACCATATATGGCATCGGCTACTGTTGCAATCTGTTAAATGCTCAAGGTTATTTTAAGTTCCAGTACGAAAAAAGGACAAGGAGATTTATCCAAAACCTCTATTTCTACAGGTGGTAGCATTCAAATTGAACTATCGGTAAGTCTGGAAGAACAGAGAAACTTACAGGTTCATATTTGGTAATGGCATAAACCCATCCAAGATCCACTTGTTCATATAACTTTCTAAATGCCTGCGGAAGTTGCATTTGAGTGACTTTTTTTTCTAGGTAGAAATGCATGTTATATAAAGAAAACAGTAACAACAGAACTGCAATGTCTTATCTCACTAAGCTTGTCCAAAATGATTCCATATCCAAAAAATTTCAAATAATCCCACAGTAGTTACATCTCCCATTGACAAAACTGTTTGGGGAAACTATATTTTACACCCTCTAACTTCGATTGTTTTTAATTTACACTGAAATTATGCAAACTGGCAATTAGCATACTAAAATACTATATGTCAATTTTCACCCTCAGTTATGGTTTGAGCCTTAAGATCGATGAAAAACAAGATATAACATAATCGTAACAGTCAAAACTCAACCCATCATGTAAATTGTCATGTTGTGGTATTAATTAGGGTGCCAATTGTTAGTCTTGGCAGTTTATGGTGCAAATTGAAAAAATAGTGGTAGTTTCGGGGTGCAAAATGTAATTTTTCCAAACTGTTTTTATCATTGCAAAGGACACAGACAAGTCATTTGGCTCAGTGAACACCAACGTGATCACATGTTGATTAGTTCAACAGGGTGATTAGCTGATGCCTGATGGTGGCATTGCCCACTGGCCTTTAGGGCCCTCATTACACTTGCTAAGCATAAAATGGTGGAAATCCTGATGATCAACAGTGGTATTTTATGAATAATTCTTTTTGCAGTCTATATTTGGTGGATTATAATGCAGTCTACATAGAAACGTTATCATTTTATGATTAAATAAAATGAATTTTTTAAATTTTTAAAGTTTTTTATCTATAAATAAGAATATTTTAATCAATTTCATTTTAAAATAGGGATTTATTTATTTATTTATTGCTTGGACTGTAAAGAAGTCCACTTTTTTGAACTGTATGTAGCATATTCTTTATCTGCAGATAAGCAGAGTTCATATATTCAAATCGAACATGATCGTCTACGTTTTATGATTTCAAACTTTACTAATTGATTACTGTAGATGTTTAAAGCTCCAGCACCTGTTGGTCGTGTTTTCTTGCCAACAATTTCCTCATAATTCTCTTTAATACTCTTAAGTTTAGATTTAGTCACAGTTTGGACCATTGAAGGCACACTGGTTCATATTCACATTGACATCATGCACATCTGCATGCTTACACGTACACCGTAAAAGTAAAAATACAAGATATTGCAGTAGTACTTGATAGAAGTTTAGAAAGAAAGGAAAACATAAATTTGGAGCATTGGCACAGTAAATATACAACCATATTAAGGGGAAAAAGAAAAAAAGGTAAGAAATAGGCGTACATCAACATCAGTGACTACAGTTCCATCAGATAGGATTGCGTGAATTCTTCCCATAACCTAAACAACAAACAAAACTTCATCACTACCATGTTATAAACCTGGAAAAGAAATGATTCCCAACGTAGATTTATAGATGCTTCCAAGTTTATTGCTCTATCATGCAATCCACAGAGTTAAATGGCCAAACTATAGAGCTACAAGGTCTCAGGTTGGATTTTTCCAGGAGAAACACTTTGATCCATAAAAACTAGGAGAAAAAACAGAACAAGTTATCATACAGTTTTGTAGTCTAGGCCTTGATTTTCCTCTGGAGAGTAATCATCCGAGCTTATGTCAACAAATTTGATCGTACCATAGCGCTCATTTCTCTCTCTGAGCATGTTAACCTGACAATATAATGAAGTCAAAAACATCATCAAAAATATTAAAAATCGCCAATTTCCACGATCAAGAATTTAATAACCAAAGTAATCAGCATGTTACATACAAGCTAAAATGAAATGCAAGAACAATAATAGGTCCTTGAAGGTAGACCTCACGCATACAAAGCGGGCAGTCCCCATCGTACAGCATTTTGATCTTCCAATTCGGAGGTGATTCTTCTCCACCTTCCTTCTTGGGTATTACCGGATTGGCAGTTGCCTCACTTACAGCACGAATTGGGCATCTAAGCGCTGCACAAATTTAAGTATCTCAATAACCCACCAAATTAAGTTTCTTCAGTTCTTTCTGCGAGTAATCAGATTATTGAACAAAAAGATAAACTCGTATTAGTTTGAGCCCAAAGTGGGTTTTTCCGAACTATGAATAAAGAAAGGAATCCAAGACTTGGTTTCCAATGAGAAATGAGAATGACGTGGCCGGTTTGTCACAACTTATCTCAATTTATTTTATTTTATTTTTATTTAATTAATATAATTTATTTTTAATTTATAAATAAAATATAATAAATAATTCTATTTAATTAATATAATTTTTTTTAATTTATAAATAAAATATAATAAATAATTCAACTTTTTAAAATAATATTAAAAATATATATTTTAATAATATTTTAATCAGCTTTTAACATTAATTTCAATACTATCTCATAAGGCTGAGAAGTGTTTTTGTACGAATCTCAGCTGAACAAAAGATTATGAGTTTGAACCTAAATGATTATATAAACCATCCAAATATTCTTCGATTATTATGTGATTTCATGCTCCCACATTAATATTTGATGTTTCAACGGAAACAACCAAGAAGAGTTTGAAGAACGAAATACAAGAATAAAAATAGACTCACCGGGTTGGTGCATAGGAAAGGCTGTGAATCTATGGAGATCAGGATGTGAGGGAAGTCGATTGAATTTGTATCGGAGATGGTGAGGAATCGATAGCAGAGATGTGTTCCTCTGTCTTCCCCCAACGTTGCATGCCGTCGCAACAGCTCCTCTCAAAGCCATTGCTCCTTTGTTGTGGTTTTCTGAATCACGAAGCTGCCGAAAGTGTCGGGTTTTGGTTTCTTTTTCCTTAAAGGCTGCTCTTGTTCATGGCTGCTCCTTTACGTGGCAGCGCGGGCTTCACTCAAAAAACTGGAATACTTGGCCTTCCACTCCGTCCTTTCAACTTGCACCTTCTAGAAGGTAAGTAATTTACGTATATTTTATAATAAAAAATAATTTTATAATTTTATATATTACATTCGTTATTTTATTTTATAAAATCTCACTCAAATTTTGAGTTTTAATTTTAAGTCACACTAATTTACTATTTATGTTTAAATAAGTTTTTATTTAAGTGATTAATATAAGAAAAAACTTAAAATATAATAAATACACCAATTGAAATAAACAAGAATAAAAAAACCGTAAAATGTTACACATTAATGAAGGTGTTTAAAGAATTTTAGATTAAATTACCTTATAAATCAAATTATGTGATATAATTAGGCCTGTTCATTCGGTCCAGGTTGTACTCGGCCCGGTTTAAAATTTTATTTATTTCTTAACATTTTTGATTTTTTTTTTTAAATATTTAAGGAAATTTCGAATTCGGATTCCGGATTTAAGAATCCGGACTCCGGATGAACACCTATAGATATCATTATTGTGGATTTGTGTATACTTTTATATCATATTATAAATTTTGGTTGCATTTGAATGTTATAGTGATCTTAAATGATCTAAATTAATATGTGAATAACAATCGCTTCTAAATATTAGTGAAATGTGTTTAAAGATAAATAGATTAAAATATGTGTTTAAATATATAAAATATGTTAAAGATATATTTAATTTTTTATGAGAAGTTAAAAGAGTAGTAAACCCTATCAATAATTGGTTTAAAATTAGTTGAAATATGCTTGTAGCTTGACATTGAAACATAACCTTAGACCAGTTTCAATAGTCTTTCAGGAAGTTTGCAGTATCTCTTATAATTAGGGAAATTTGCCAGTCAGGTTCCTCTCCATTTATGGAATCAATTACCATTTGGGAATCTCCTTCAAGTAAGGTTGATTGAGCATTTAGGAGATCCGTCATTTTGTACGTCAACTTTGCAACAAAAGCTTCTGCTACCACTGGGATGAAAGATGAAATTTTCTCTATCTAGATTGCAATGGTCTTACCTTCAGAGTTTCTGCTTACTGTCGAAGTCGTTGAGAGTGAGTTTCAAATAGCAACATGAAAAGAGATACAAATTTGGTTGGAAGAAGATTCTTGCCACTTTGATTCTCCTTTTGAGGGTTTCTGTTTCCTTTGCCATGCCAGAATAATTTCTTGGTATAAGTGATTTAGCTACTATGACATTTTAGTAAGAGAAATGTCTATCGGATTGTGAACTCAATTATTTCGAAGATGCCAAATAAAATCTAAAATTAGAGATGTAAATATTTGGAAAGGATGTTCCTCCAAATTGCTTAGACCCAGTTTCAACTTGGGATTTAAGATAAAAGAAAACCAATCTTTCATTGAGTTCACTGTCAATGAGGATAAATTTAGAGGTCAACAACTTTGGCTCAATAAAATGCGAGTGAGCGAGCATTCGAAGAAGATGTGAAAGAGAGTTTCCTCAAACTTTGGAGCATCATAGGCATATAAACTAGCTACCTCCTCTGGGAAATTAAGGTTTGGTGAGCTTCAAACAGCGCCGCTGGGTGGAGGGTGTGAGCTGCGCCTCCACCCCCCCTCTCCTCTCCTCTCCTCTCCTCTCCTCCCAGTTCCTACCCTTTCTTCGTCTCTTCTCCACCCTACGTATTCCATCTTTTTTTATTTTTCCTTCCTCTCTCGTCCCCCTTCTCTCCGTCTCTCACTATCCTTCTCGCGCCCCCTCCTCCCTCGTCCCCTTCCTCTTTGTTTCCTCTCCCCTTCTCTGTCTTTGGTTTTGGTTTTGTTTTTCTATTTTTGCAGGTTTCGCAGGCGGTTTAGGGAGGTTTTTTGGAGTGAAATAGACGTTGATAGTGGCGAAACTTTCTGCCGTGATGGGTACCACATGCGCACCACTGGAGATCACCTAGAGTATCGATCTTTCAGCCGCGTTGGTATAGTGTCGTTCGAGGTGGCGAGTTATACCGGGGCGGTGAGTGTTTACACACGCGTATCTCACTGCAGGAGTGGGCTCTTCATGCGCAACCTTCGAAAGAGTCCTTCGGCTGCCACACGCGAGGCCAAAGGGACGGGGGCTATCGGCACTCTGCTTCTGCCCCATTAACTACCCCTCTAGAGATGGCGCGTGGTGACCATGCGCCACCGACAGCAGTGGACATCTGTGCTTTTTTGACATTCTTCAAAGGTTGAAGATTGGACCATTTTGGTTTCGGATTTTCCCATTTAGTTTTGAGTTTTTTGTTTGTTCGTTTAGAAAATATTTTGAAATTTGAGAAATAGTCTCCCGAACATTATGTCCGTTTGGAGTTTGGTTTTCTCCTTGTAGATAATTCTCTAAGATTTTATCTAAGAGATGTCGAATTTGAATGTCAGTATGTATTTAGTTGATCGTTTGATCATATTGTAAGTTTCATGCCTTATAAGTTTCTATGAATGAATGTAACTTTTTCTCAAAATAAAAAGAAAGAGAGTTTTTTCTTTTTCTTTACAAAGGGGGCAATTGGAAGAACGGAGATCGAGAATGAATCTTTTTAAACACTCTTTTGTTGGAAGGATATCTTAAACATTTTTCTAGAGAAGAGCTTGTGCTGATCATGAATCTTTAGTTTTCAAGGTTTTCTCATTTGGAAATCTGGAATATTATCCCTAACTGAGTTTGTAAGATTAGAAGCAATATGATATGCAGTCTTAACAGAGAATTTTCCATTATGAGTTTTAGTCCATATTGGCTTAAAATTTCCCAAAACGGAGATCCAGAGGTCAAGCCAAGCTTTAATTGATAAGCATTAGAGACTTGGAAGTGTGTACCTTTATCCAATAGATGACAGATTTTGAGTATACCTTTCTAGAGATTTGAATTTGTGGCTTTTGCAACTGCTTGAGTGAAGGTTGTCGTCTTCAAGTATATCTTTGCGTGTA
Source organism: Platycarya longipes (assembly GCA_036559045.1). Taxonomy (NCBI): domain Eukaryota; kingdom Viridiplantae; phylum Streptophyta; class Magnoliopsida; order Fagales; family Juglandaceae; genus Platycarya; species Platycarya longipes. The sequence continues at coordinate 18,945,459 of CM071800.1, forward strand.
GCTTGTGCCAGATATTAGGATCTGGTTGGCTCATTTCTCATCCTTGTTAGTATAGTTGTATTCATATTTTCCATTAGCCTCAACCCCAAACCACCTTTTTTTTATCGACATATTGATATCCAAGATTTCGTACACAACTTGTGCTTTTGGACCTTTGTTACTATTTCCCGCCAAAAATTCTTGAAGCTTTTATTCAGAGACTTACAAATAGACTTTGGAAGCAAGTGCTTCGCCATTTAATAGGTGGGAATTACACTTGCTACAAATTGGATTAGCATGATTCTTCCTACTTGGGAAAACAGTTTTGATTTCCAACCATTAAATCTTAGATTTATCTTCGCCACCATTTCTTTATAACCCTCATTTTTTGAACGGCTAAAAGTTGTCAAAATTCCCAAATATTTTTTTCTTGCCGAAGTTTCTTTGTATGGGATTAAATTCTTCACCATTGTTCTTGCTATCGCATTTGTATTCTAAGTGATGAAGAGGGAAGACTTCCTCAAATTTATCTGTTGCCCTAACCATGCTTGATATTTCTCTAAAGCTGTGTTGATAAACTGTAGTGATTTTCATTTTGCTTTCCCAAAGATGATTAGATCATCTGCAAAAAAAAGGTGAAAGATTGAGGGATAGTCTCGACTAATTTTTATACCTTCCAATAGTCTCGATACTTCTAATCTGGCCAATAGTCTAAACAAAACCTCCATGCATAGTATGAATAGAAAAAACAGTAATGGATCACTTTGCCTAATTCTCTTTTGAGCTTTGAAGAAGCCTCTCAAAAATCTATTAATAATGATAGAGAAGGACACTGTCGTGATGTATTCCTTAATAAGATTTATCTAGATTGTATTGAAACTGGCCAATACTCTCAAAATAGCAAAAAGAAAATTTCATTCTATGAAGTTAAAAGCTTTTTCCACATCTTATTTAATAGCCACCGCACATTTTTTTTTTCCCTTTGTGATGCATTAGTTGATCGAACATTTCATGAGTAATGATGAAATTTTCTTTAATATTTTTAGCCAACACAAAAGTTGTTTGAAAAGTGGAGATAATATTTGGAAGAGTTTTCTTTAGACGATTAACGAATACTTTTGAATAACTTTGTAGATGATATTTGTCATGAAACTCTCTCTTGGCTGAAAAGCGAAGGGAATGGTTTTTATGCAAACCAATAGTTAATTTGTGGATAGAGAAATATATTTTTGTTTGATATATTTATATATATATTTATATATTGTCATCATATAATATTATTATAAAATATATTGAAAAACTGAGGATATAATTTATAAATTATTATTATGTATTTATAGATATATTTATAAATAAAAAAATTATAACAAATACTATGCAATCATTTGTGAGACTCATCTACTTCCTCTCCAACAACTTAAAACCATTTTATCTCACCTGACACTTCTGGTCCAAATACAAAATTTTCAAAAACCATCTCAACTCATAAATCTTATTATTATTTATAAACTATCTCAACCTATTTCATCTTTCAATCCAAACAAAGTCGTTCTAATGATAAGTAGCCTAATGCAATGTGTACTCAGGAATTTCATATAGACCAAAGAGTAATCCCAAATGAGATTTTTGGGAATATTTGAAAACTAAAATGTTGGATGGTGAAAACTTAAAGGACCGTTTTGATAGGAAAAGAAAGAATGATATTATCGTAATTATAATTAGGGCTGTAAAAAGACCGGATTGGACCGGCGATCCGGTGGACCGGACTGGACCGGTTGTCCCGGAACAAGATCGGACCGGACCAAATGAAATTCGGTCCAGTCCAGTCCAAATTTTACATAGTCCAATTAATTTCAGTCCGGTCCCAGTCCAAAGGATTTCTCCCTCTGGACCGGACCGAATCCCACACACACACACACACACATATATATATATATATATTAATATATGTATATATAAAAATAGTATATAACTTATAATATTAATATTTATATAAATTAATATATTAATATATAATATATATTAACATATAATATATATTAACATATTAATATATAATATATACTCTTATAATATTAACATATTATAATTTATAGTAGTTAAATTTGGGTCAAAAAATATTTGATCATTGTAGAATTTTAAATTAAATTTAGTCTATTAAATCATATGGGGTACCCTCGGACCGGATCCGACCGGACCGCTCCTGGACCGAATTAGACCGAACTGGTAGTTCGGTCCGGTCCAGCGTGAGAGAATTCTTAAACCTAATGGAATTGGTCCACAAATTTTTTGGACCGGACCGGATCGGACCATTTACACCACTAATTATAACTTCTATAATCAACCAAATCAACTTTAGAAGAAGTAGAGGTAGAAGTAGAAGTAGAGCATATTCTTATGTGTTTGCGGTATATGAAAATCAGCATTGTTTGATTTACTTCGGTTAGATACAGCATAGTGACATTTCACAATTGTAATGAACGAAATAGAGACTATAAATCTTTAAAGAAATTACTATTGCAATAAATGACCGTAAATAAAAATATATTTAGATAAAATAATAAATATGACGATCGGATATGTTAAATAAGAAAATAAGAAAACATAATTAAAAAACATTACGTTAATGCTTTAGCCAAATTTATACATAATTCAGTGTGTTATATATAATAAGTGTACTACATAAACTAGTTAAGATGGTATTTCTAGCTAGATTTTAGTTACAAATAAATAAATAAATAAATAAATCTGAACAATGGATTTTGTAAAATACAATTTTTTTTTTCCTCTTTGTAAATTCAAAGAGTGTGCCAGACTAGACCGTTAGCCATTGATCTGGTCTAGTCTAGTCTATTCAGTCTAGAGTTATTTTGTTTATTTTGCTAATATTTTTTTTCAAATAAATTAATAAAAAATTAATAAAATTATTAAAATAAAATTATGTGAATTATTAATGTGAATTATGTAGCTAACTTATTAAAAAAAATACTTAATTATAATTATATTTATGATGTTGATAGCTACTATTTTTTTTGATAAAAAAAACATATTGCATTCATTAATAATGGACATTACAATTAGATTTGAAACATACATTACAAGCTTACTACAATATTTATAGTTTCTTAGTATACAAAAGTAATTGACATGATCTAGTCATTACTGTAAAACTTTTGCAGACTACCGTCTGAGAGATAGTACAACTTTATCGAAGAAAGAGTGAAAACCAACCTCATACCCATTTTATGACGGCGTAGAGGACACACTCTATGGACAAAAGTCCAAGAGACCTACTCTACGGATCAAAGTTCCTATAGACTTAACCTCTATTTGGATTTAGAAACCATCCCATCTCATCCCATTATTATAACATTTTTAAATTCCCACACAAAATATAATAAATAATTTTACATTTTGAAATCTCAATAATAATAATATTAAAAATAATATTCTAATAATATTTTATTTAACTTTCATTTAAAATCATCTCATCTCATCTTTGAATCTAAATCGGGCTGTGTGTGTATTCAACTTTTATCTTTCATTTAAAAACATCTCATCTCTGAATCGAGCTGTGTGTTTTATTTTTATTTTTTATTATACTAAATCAAAATACATAACAACAAATTAAAAAAAATGGAAAAAATGGATTACATCTTAAAAAGACATATATCCACATTTTCAACTTCGAAAAAAAAAAAAAATTATACTAAAATGAGCGGTTGTGACGGCATAGGACACGTGCTACTCTTAGAGGATGGCAGGTAGTCGGATCCTAAGAGACCGGAGGTTCTAGACCCCTAGAGGGGCCGCGCTTGGTAGCTATATGGCACCCCTCGAGGGGGCGTGTGGGTCTTGAGCTCCTGCTTTAGACTGCGCGTATAGTTCACGCGCCTCTCTATCCATTTGGTTCAATTCTGCCTCCGTTTGAAATATCGACACCTACGGACTCATGCAGTGGGGCCCATGGAGGACCATGAACGTTGTAACACGGTCGCTCACCATAACCAACCAAGACAAAAAAGAAAAAAAATACCAAATTCGCCAGTAGAAGTTGCAAGCAAAACAGAAAAGAGGGAAGCTCCTCCCCCCTAGGGTCGACTGTATAGACTGTTGGAGGGTTTTGGAGAGAGGTTGGAGCTTCTCTCTCTAAAACTAGGAATTCAACCACAACCATATTATCGATAATTACTACTTATTAACTTAGACTTAAGTATGTGTAATTATTAATAATGTCCTATATTAAAAATAAAAATTCTGATATTTTATATATAGTCAGTGAATATAAAAAATTATTATTGTACATAGATTATTCATGTTTGCTTGCAACTTAGATATTTAAAAAAATTACTTAATTACTTAAATTAATTGTAAATAGTAGAATATGTATGAATATATTATGTACCTACATATATTATCATATGATTTATGATACATTATTTGTTGATAGCATATATTATTTAACATTTTATATGGACAGTAATAATAGATTTGATGGAATTTACTTAATTTACTTATATAACTACTATATAAAATAATAAAATATATATAAATACATTTTAAAAATATATACTAATTTAGTCCAGTTCGTTCCAAAAATTACAGACTCTAGAATCGAATCTAAATCTATTCAATTCATCATCTGTGGGCTCATCCATTGGAGAGGTTTTAAATGTTGAAGCAGATGAGGAAGGAATAGGTTGGGGAAAGTTTATGAGGATTAGTCTTTTAATGCATATCACTAAACCCCCACCTCGAGGGAAATTGATAAAAGTGGAAGATAGCCAAAGATGGATTAAGTTAATATATGAGACGTTACCCCTTTTCTATTTTAATTGTCGGTCTATACTACATGATAACATAGTATGTGCCATTGAAAAAGCAAGAATTAATGATAAAAAAGAGGCTCAATCCCAATATGGCCAATAATTGAGGGCTATAGGGCTGAATGCAATGAAATTTGCAGACAAGAAAATAAAAACCAGGGGAAACAGAATCTTTGCAAGTTATCAAGATCCAGCAGAAAACTCGAGCATAAAAGTTACAAACACTGAATATGATGTTCAAGCATCTAAGGTGCATATTCCTCTTTTGTTAGAAAAAGGCCTATCAAAATTTTGATAATCACCTGTATGGGTGTAAATGGTTCAATCCAGAAAAAATGTGGATCGGTTCTATTCGGTTCAAAAATTTTTCCACCCTGGACCAGACCGAACTCATATTCGATCTATACCGGTCCGGTCTAATTCCGTCCAGGGGCGGTCCAGTCCGGTCCGGTCCGATTCGGTTCAGGGATATCCCATATGATTTAATGGGTTAAATTTGATAAAAAATCCTGTAATAATTAAATATATTTTTTTTGCCCAAGTTTATAAATTATTAAATATATACTAGTACTACTTCCATAAACAAATAATCATTTTTGCCAATTGCTAATTTCTAATCTCATTTAAATATTAAATAAAATATATAGTTATAACTTATAGTCTATAGACTTAAATTCTTAATATTTATATTATAAATTATAACTAATATTCTATATTATATATAGTCCATAGGTTGATTAGTTAATTTAATCCTCATAAGTCATATCAATTAATCAATGATATTAATGATCATTGATCATACTTCATATATAGTTAAAAATAACATTAATAATTAATATTTATAATTGCTACATGTAATCATAAGAAGATTAATTATTAATTAGTTAATAGTAATTTAGTGATACATTATAGGTTGGTTAACTATAACTAATAATACTATTACATAATTTATATTAATATATTATAAATTTATATGTTAGTGAATAGTGATAAATTAGTAATAATATATTAAATAATAATAATACACTTATTACTTATAAGTTATTACTAATACTCTATATAGATATACTATAATTTATATACTATTACTTATATATACATATATATATATAAGGTATACATTCGGTCCGGTCTGGTCCGGTCTAGGGGGAGAAATGTTCTCCCCTTGGACCGAACCGAAAATATTTGGTCCATAAAAAAAATGGACCGAACCGAACTGAATTTAATGCGGTTTGGTCCGGTCCATGCGGTCCAGTCCGGTCCACCAGTTTGATTCGGTCTTCTTACATCCCTAATCACCTGGAAGAGGTAGTAGTAGAGAAAGGTAAATTGAGGGAGGAATTTAAACTTGACAACTAAGATAGCTATTTTAAAAATTGGCCAGTTTTTACAATAGAGGAAAAGCATAATGTCAATACCAATCTTCATAAACTAAAATACAATCTTAGAAGCAGTTTAATGAATAACTCGGTTGATAAGAATGTTGATAAATGTGCTGATAACACCACCGATACTTTGATGATCAATTCTACTCTGGCTAGAGCAAAAAAATTCAAAACTTGTAGGCTGGAAAATGAGAGCAAGAGCAAGTACAGGAAATGAGGTTTATAGCAATTGGAACAGAGACTGATATTACTTATATAGGGGGAATTTGTGGTAAGAAAAGAGTAGATTAATCAGATGATGATAGTCAGCAAGATTTTACAAAAAAACAAAAGGAAGAACTCAATCCTAAAAGGAGTCAAACTTAGGATCAAAAGATGGTGGCTGTTGTGTAGCCCCACTAAAAGAAATGACTTGTTTATCTTGGAATTGTTGAGGGCCTGAGAATCTTTGAACAGTTCGAGAGCTTCACTTTTTAGTGAAGCAAAAGTGCCCAAATCTGCTCTTCCTCATTGAAACAAGATGCAAGAAGGAGATGATCGAGAAAATAAAAGATAAAATTAGTTTTGATAAGAGTTTCACAGTTGATAGCAAAGGGAACCGTGGACGTTTGACTATGTTGTGGAAATCAGAATCTGAGATAGAAGTTGAGACCTACACTAATTATCATATATCAGTGTCAATTAAGGAAAAATCTACAAACAAAGTATGGTCTATAACAGGCTTCTATGGGCACCCAATAATAGCAAAAAGAGAAGGTTCTTGGCAACTTCTAAGGATTTTAAAACTCCTTTATCAAAGATCTTGGTTTTGTACGAGAGATTTCAATAAATTACTTTTCCATCATGAGAAATATGGGGGGCCTCAAAGACCATATTAACAGATGCAAGAATTTAGATATGCTGTACAAGATTCTAAATTAAATGACATGGGATACTATGGATCAAAGTTCACATACTCAAACAGAAGAGAAAGTCTTGATTTCACAAATGAAAGGTTAGATCGAGTTTTTGCAAATCCTTAATGCTGTAACATGTTCTCAGAAATCTCTGTGAATATATTAACAACTTGTTCATCAGATCACAAACCAATCCAAATAATTCTGAGTAATTAACAACAATACACAGGAAGAAGAGCCAAGATATTCAAGTATGAATTAAATTGGGGTATGAATAAAGATTGTAAAGATTTGATCTCCACAACTTGGAAAATGGAAAATAATGAAAGAGATCCTTTACAAGCTATATCAACTAAACTTAACATATACAAGTTTAGACTTCAAAACTGGAAGAGAAATCAAGTAAATGACACCAAAAAAGAGAATGAAATTTAATACAACAGAGGAAGCTTCAACATATTCATGAAAGAAATAATGGATCTGAGCAAGCAGAAATAACACAGATTCATAATCAAATGCATTTGATTTTAGAGTAGGAGGAATTGAAATGACAACAAAGATCCAAACAAAAATGGCTGAGAGAAAGGGATATAAATACTAGGTACTTTCACTCTTGTGCTTTACAAAGGCATAAAATGAATTCCATCAAATGCATAAGTGATGCGCAAGGAAATCAGTACACAAATCCACAAGACATCAATAAGAAATTTCAAGATTTCTTTATAGACTTATTTACAACCTCGAATCCAGTTAATCAAGAGGTATGTGTGGAGACTATTCCTTCTCTAATTACTGATTAAATGAATAGGACGTTGACAAAACAATTGAGAAAGCAGAAATATTTCAAGCAAATCATTGTATGAGTCCCTTAAGTACTCCAAGACCTGATGGATTCTTAGCTGGCCTTTTTGAATACAATTGGGATATTGTTAGGGAGGAACTCACAGAAGCAATTACAAAAGCTTTTAACGCAAATTGGGACAATAGTATTAATAAGACTCACATAGTCTTGCTCCTAAAGGTAAAAAACCCCTAACTCAGTTTCTGAATACAGACCAATCAATCTTTGTAATGTGTTATACAAAGTTTTGGCAAAAGTTTTAACCAATAGTGTAACGCCCCAATTTTTTGCCTAGATTATAATGTAAATAGAAGCGTTAAGATAAATAACACAGGATTACCTATCCTTCATAAACGTAAGGAGTAGCATGTATGCATTTAAGCTTACTAATTAAATGCAATGTAGATCACAACAGAAATAAGTAGATTTTCAATATATGCAAAGAGATCTAACTCTTGCATAAATAGATCACATGGCATAATAAACATTAACCTTCATAACTTCGCATTTACAAAAACAGATTGTGTCTAAGACTTACATAACCCAATTAGTTTTCTTAAAACACATAACATATCCCACCGTCATCCGGTAATCTTACTATTCCATTTGATCATGTATGTGAGAGGTCATTCCATTCGGAAAAGAGTATTATGTAGGACTCTCAGGGTATCTCAAAGTCTCCTGTGATGTCTGAATCTCATGGCAATTTATCTAATTATGCAACAATATCTATCATTTTATAAAGAATGATACATAAAACTTAAAATAGTGAGATTTCCAAAAAAATTTAGTAAGTACACAATTAACGAAATAAGTCATAGATAAAATAAGAAATTATCATTCATAGCAATGATCAGAGACATATAACATTATTATAACTTATGAAAATATTTTATGAGACTTATACATGTAGATGATCACCATTCTCGTACAAATTTAGACCTTGCTTGGACCCACCACCTTATACTTAAAACTTATATTTCTTTCATCTTCTTTTTTAGTCTTGTGGGTTTTACTTTTTTTTTTTTTTATTCTCGATGGGGGTTACGTATCGCCATCTCCGTCTTAACGAGTCTCATGTCAGTCTTCCGAGCGTTACGAATCGCCGTCTCCATTGCGACATGAAAATTACTTAACAAAGCGAGCGTTACGTTTTGCCATCCCTGTCATGACATGACTCTTACTTTTACAATGGGCATTACCACATCAGTCATATGGGCATTACGTATCACCGTCCCCGTCGTGACATGACTCTTACTTTTACGATGGGCGTTACGTATTGCCATTCCCGTCGGCACATCAGTCACACGGGCATTACGTATCATTGTCCTTGTCATGACGTGACTTTAGTTTTATCATGTTCTTATAAAGTTTTCTTGACGTATTTTCTTAAAACAGATGTTATGACTTATGACGACACATATATGTGACAAAATGTAACATACGCATAAACTTGGACTTATGACATGCATGTTTCATGTATTCATAATTCATGTAATATATAAAAACATATCACATGAACATACATCAAATATACATGCACATAGTAACATAAATTCACGTCGTCAAAACTTAACGAATAATATTTAAACAATTGAATAAAATATTATAATATTATCAAAACTAAGGCTAGCCGAAGCTCATGGGGACTAAATCTTATTTATTTATTTATTTTATTCAACTCAAGTAAAAAATCCACATATTTAGCGTATCAAATTTTCCTTAATCAATTTATGCATATTAATTTATTTTTCTTAGTATTTCTTCTATAATTCTTAGCAAAATGATTTTTGAAAATTTCCTAAGTAACTTAGGGTTTCTAAACTCACTATAATTATCAAAATATCACTTAAATAATTAAAAACCAATTAAATAAAATTTAGAACTAAAAATTCCACTAAAACCCTATTGTAGCCGAATTGCTCTGGTGTTTCATTCTTATTTTTTTCTCAAAACAAGGCCCCATATTTTCACATAATCCTCTTAATATATGATCATAGAATATATTTTTGAGGTCCTATAATTTTTTTAACATTTTTCCATCACAAAAACCATTTCAAAATTCAATAGGTTTTAATTTAATACATAAACAATGTTTAAGCTCAAACAAGCATAAAACATAATCCAATCATCAAACTACTTATTCTATATCAAGATTAGGTTAAATTGTATATTTACTAGTTTTTGAAAAGCTTGAAGTGGTGATTGGACCAATCTCTTACAAATTTCTCTTCAAACTTACTCAATAGCTCACTTTGATAGTGTTTGGAGATTCAAGGGTTTTAGGAAGGCTTTTCTTTGTATTTTTCTCAAGCTAGCCGTGTGGTATTTTATCCAAAGATAGCTAAGAGACTCTCAAGCATCTATTTATAGAAGAGGGGGCGATACACTTAGGAAAATGAAGATGAAAATTTGCCTAAAGGTGACCGGTTACCCCTCCAATTGCCATATACGTGTCTTTCCTTCTTGGCTCATGATCACATCTAAGTTTTAGGTTTGGTGAGTCATACCTTGATCCAAGGCTCAGTTTTTGAGCTGCCTAAAAATCGTCTTGATCAATGGCTCAATTAAAACCAACTCATGTGGGGTAGAGACAAAATAACATGATGGTATCTTCCAATGGGATGTATCCGGCCACTTCCATTCCAAATAAGTTCTTGATTTAATTTGATTCTTTGAAAACTCAAAACATGAAAATTTTATATAATCTTCTTAAGATTCTATAGAATTTTGAATCACCTTCTTCCGAAATCAAATGAGAGAGATATGCTTCATTTACCAAAACATGTCAAAACCACCCGAGAACACCCAATCCGAGTTCACCATTTGTTTCCTTTTGTTTTCTTGCCAACCAAGGCTTTTAGATGAATACCTCCACTTGCCACATATCCCTACCCATGTAAAGAGGTTGAGAAACCTGAGAAACCAATTTGATTTTCGTCACATGGCAAAGTTAGTGCACTTTGCTTAAGTCGGTTACCAGTTAACTCCTATTCATCTCCGTCCACTTCGTACTAGATTTAGTCATTGATACATTTCTTATATTCAAAAACCCAAAACATGAAAGATCTATATCTCCCTCTTAAGGTTCTATAGGAACTAAAATCACTTTATTCGTAACTCTTATGAAAAAGTTATGATTATTCCACTAAAACTCAACATATTAGTTCGAGAGCACCAATCCGAGCACACCAAATGTTTGATAAATAATCCTTCTTGTTTCATAAATTCCTAAATAAAATATTCTCATTTTTCATATTTCTACACACTTGTCAAGATCTTAGGATAATTGAGAAAATATTTCAAAGACTTAATCTTAATCAAAGTCACTAGTCAACTCCAAGTCCATGCCTATATGTTTAATTCGATTTTGCCACTTCAATTCCAATTTTGTATTTGATTAAATCCATATCTCTTAAAACTAAAAACATGAAAATTGTATATCTTTATCTTAGATTTCTATAAAATCTTGAATCATCTCCATCCGAAATAAAATGAGTAAGTTATGCCCATATTACTAAAGGATGTTGAAACTGTCTAAAATTGCCTAATCCAAAAATATCATAGAATATATTCCTTATTCATACCACTTGACTTCCTTTGTAAATTTCCTTCAATTTCTATACAATATATCCTTGAATATTTAAAATCATATCTTCTCATCATACTTAGTATTTCCAATGATTTTTCCTCTAATACCAATAAAAGGCTCATAAAAACTATATACATATATTCAAAATTCCAAAGATTTCCTAAAATAATTTTAAAGAAATATAATCATTCCAAATATGAAAATTAAACGGACACTTAAAAAAATTCGGGTTATCACAACTAGATTGAGAGCGATCCTACCTACAATCATATTTTCCAATCAAAATTCTTTTATTCAAGAGAGACAGATAACTGATAATGTGATTGTTGCCTTCGAAACTCTACGCTTATGAAATGCAAGCCGAAATGATCCATGGGCTACATGACACTCAAGATGGATATAAACATAGCATATGATAGATTAGAATGAAGTTTTTTGAAAAAGGTCATGGAAAGGATGGGTTTTGATAGGAAATGGATTGATACAGTTTTGAACTATGTAAAATCAGTGACCTATTCCTTGTTAATCAATGGTGAACCACAATCTGTTTTCAATCCTTCAAGAAGTATTACACAGGACGATCTCCTATCACCCTATTTATTTATTTTATGTTTAGAAGGCCTAAGTCAAATGATTAAAAAGGTTAAGGATGAAAAGAAGTTAACTTGTCTTCCACTAGCAAGAGGTAAAATGCATATTAGTCATTTGTTTTTTGTAGATGACTATATGCTATTTTGTCAAGCCACTGATTCACAATGGGCCATGATGATGCAAGCGATTACTTAGTATGAGGAAGCATCATGGCTGACATTAAACAAAGATAAACCTGCTCTATTTTTTAGTAAGAATACTCAGGCATATATAAGAATCATATTAACCAAAATGGCAGGAATAAAAGTGAATGAGAAGACTGTGAACATATGGTTAGATCCATGGTTACCTCAACCTATTTCATACAAGCCCCAAAGTGGAAACATGTTTTTGGGAGACAATGCTAAAGTGGAAAGACTTATACTGGCTGATACTACAAGATGGAATCTGCCTTTAATTTAGAGTTTGTTCAATAAAAAGGAAGCAGATCTGATTTCTCTAATTCCTATCAATCATAGCAACCAACCAGACAAGATTATTTGGAGAGGCAATGCAAATGAAAATTTTCCAGTGAAAAATGCTTACCATTTACAAGGTGAGCTAATGGAGAGGAAAACTGGCCAACAATCGAAGACTTCTGATCAAAAGGAAGATTGGACCAAGATTTGGAAATTAAATATACCTCCTGCATCAAAAAACTTCATGTGGACAGCTTGTAAAAACATTTTCCCTACCAAACTCAACCTTACAACAAGAGAGTATTGAAAGATCCTGCCTGTCTTATGTGTTTAAAGGAAATAGAAAGCACGGAGCACATACTTTGAGATTTTGTTTCAGCAAACAATATTCTTTGCTTATGCAACAGAAAAGTTCAAAAGAGTCAATGTGCTATCAACAGTATGAGAGACCTTATGAAACAAATGTTCAAGAAAATGAACAAAGAAGAAATACCGGAGCTAGTTCTCATTTTCTGGACTCTATGGTGGAGAAAAAACCAACTTGTGTTCAAGAATCTCTTTACAGATCCGATCTCTGTGACCAAAAGAGTAAGACATTTGCAAAAAGAACTCAGAACAACACAAAGAGGGGACACTAGGCCAACAATAGATGTCAATTCAAGAAGCTTAATGTGGGAATGTCCAACTCAAGGTTTTTGTAACATAAACTGGGATGTGGCAGTAGAGAAAATTTTATGTAAAATAGGAATTGGTGTTTCTATTAGAGATGAGAATGGCAGTTTTTTGGCAACCTTGAGAGAGATACAAGATTCAACTCCAGACCCATTAATTGCTCAAACAATAGTAACAAGAAGAGCTACACAGTTTGAACTTGAACTTGGAATGCACAAAGTGTTTTTGGAAGGAGATTTCTTTATAGTTGTAAAAGAAACTCTGAAAGTCCAGCATCAAGACAATTATTTTGGTATGCTAATTTCGGATCTAAGAGATACTTTAGACAAGTTTGATGAATGGCAAATAGGCCACACTTTTCGAGAGGCAAATCTAGTTACTCATGTACCAGGAAAAGAATCTTTTAAGTATATCTTATTACATAGTTGAAATGGAGAAAACTCCATCTTAGTTTCAACCTTTGTAATTCATCTTGTTATCAATGAATGAGATTTTACTTTAAAAAAGAAATTCACCATCTGTGGGATCGAAATCGACCACTCACAATTTTGGTCCGAGTCAGTCCAAATCAAACTAGTTGGTCCAATAAATTTGTTCAATCCGGACCAAAACTTATTCACTCTTAGACTGTATGCAAGAGTGACGGTTGGCTTAGGGTGAAAAATGACCAACTCATCTTGGTGGAAGGGGAGGTTGGGAGGGATGGTAAATAGACTGGCAATATCTCCATCTTACTTTTTATATTATATTATAATTTGTCTTTATTTTTATTTTTTATAGAATTATATTTTGAATTAAAGATGTTTTTAAAAACAATATTAATTTTTAAAATTATTTTAATTTTCATTTGAAATAAGATTTTTGTTAAAAAAAAAAAAATTGGATGCCTATTATTTTTGTTCCGGAAGATGACAAATGACAAGGCAAAAGTAAGAGGGTACCGCAAAACAAACAATTTATTTATTTTCCACCTCCGCAGCTCCGTTCTCTCTTCAGAACTGCTGCATTCTTTAGCCGCTGCTCCTCTACTCCGCTGATCCCTCTCATAGCTTTGAAACTTGACCGAAAATGGCGTTCTTCCTCAATAAAATGGGCATCGCTTCCAATTTCCGTGCTCATTCCCAGGTACACTCCCTCTCTTCCACTCGTTTCCCCTTGCATCGATGTCGTTTTCATCTCTCATGTTTTTTCACTCCGGTTTTATGATCTGACGAAGCAGAAAACAGAGGATTCGCTCTCTCTGATCCGCCGCGCATACCACATGGAACCTGGGCCTCGCGAGAAAGCCGTGAGTCTCTCTTCTGTTTTCGCTCTCTTTAGCTGTCCGTGTATGTGTGGGATATATAATCTTACATATGCATATATTTAATAAATATGCCTATTAAATATGTATATTGGTGCGATTTGCTTCGTATCTGAAAATATATAACAAAATTGTCGTTAATCATTTCAAAAGCTAGATTATGTCAAATTACTGGTAAAAAGAAAAAAAAGAAGCTAAATTTTTTCAAATCAATGGCAAAAACTCCGAATCAAACAGGTCAAAGGCTTTCTTTATTTTGGTTCGTGAAATTTTTGCGGGATGGTCTGGTACTTGGTAGTATTTTCTAAGCTTATTTTGATTAATGAACGAATCGGATACGGTGCATTTCTGAGTTGCTTTTGTTTATGAAATATTTCTACTTTTTGTTGGGACAAATTTGACTATGTTTGTGTGAATTGATGGTGAAAATCTCGATGGTACGAAATTATTTTTACATCAACAGATTGTGTCATTTTAGGAGCCTTGTAATTCACGTGATATGTGATTTCCTTTCTTCACTCGTGATTTTCTTGTGCTAAGCTGAATCGTTTTGCAGCTCTTGGCCGACGATCCAGCTTTGAAGCGATTCAAATCACATAGAAAGAGTGTATGGCGAGTCAAAAGAGTTGGTGATGTTCTCACTATTGTTGTTGTTGCAGGTAGGACACTATCTACAAGTAAATAAAATGGCTTGTGGGTGTTCTAGTTTGGAATTGCTTTAAGAAAACTCAATTAGCATTGATACTCTTTTCAAGGATTTGGTGATTGTGCCAAAATAGCCTTTTTATCTTACAGTTACCAAACACCCGGCGGGCCACTTATATATGGAGAAATAGATTTTGAATTGATACAATAGGGCACTAAAATATGTTGAAAATTTGATTCGAAGTGCTTTGTCAGCAGTTTTAGCCCTTGAGGTGGTTCATCAATCTAATAATTCTAATCATCACATGCCAAAAGTCTTGGAAAAGTGAAACAAGTAACAGCAATGAAAATTCATCAACTCATAGAATTCGTGCAAGTCCATCCATGACCACATAAAACACATCACTCACTATGTCTTTCATCCCTTCTGCTCTGTCTTTCAACCAAGATCCACATCATCAGCTCTACCTGCAGATCATCATTTTCTGCTGAAGTCACATGAGCTCTACCCAAAATGGCAGTTTTCACTAAAACTAGTATCTCCATATCTTAATAATTTTTCTGATTTTATACTTTTATTTAATTTTCTTTTATTCAAGTTATATCTTGAAAAAATTAATATGTTATATAGATTAAGAGAAGTTTTTCTCTTACAGTTCCTTGTTGAAAGATCTAGCCCCCCCTGCTACACATCTTTCTTTTCAGATGATCAGTTTATACAGTTGTCTGGTTTAGACTTACAGTCCAACGGTTCATGCATTGGTGTTGCCATATATACTGGTTCATGCGTTGGGGTTGCCAAATACTGGTCCATGCGTTGGTGCTAACATATACTGGTCTATAGACTATAAGTGCTGTCTGCCCCTATATAGACTTATAGTTAAAGACCAATGGTTCATGCGTCGTTTCTGTGATGCTAGTTATTTACACAGAAGTGTTGCTAGTAGTCATTGATATATGTTTCGCAGCAGACTTGCAGTAGTCACTATTGTTGCTAGCTAGTTATTTGCCTACATTTTATCTTGTGGATTGAATATAGTATTATAAATTACTAATTTATATGTCTATGTTAGCGGCAAGCTTTCCTAGTAAGAAAAAAAAATTAATGTAAGGCAAATGAATTTTAATCTGTTATTTGTTTAAAAACAAAACACAAACCGTAGCTATCATGATGTTTGTTGGGAAAATATTAGTTGGTGGTATAGGCTACTAAATTCTATGATGCTAGTTATTAAAGGGTATACTCTATTATATCTCCTCAGGGCGAAAAGATGCATGATACTTTGAAGTTTTTTTTTTTTTTTTTTCGTATTCTTCATGCAGATACTTTGAAGTTGAATATCATATACAGACCCATATTTCTATTCTTTTGGATTTCTGGAGTTCTGTTATATTTAGGCCTATATTTAATTGAGAATATGAGAATACGTTAATATTTATTTTTATTTTTTTTTGTAATGGTCTCTAATAAACTACTAAAATTCTAAGAAAAATTATTTATAAGATGATTTATAAATATGTACTTTTTTATACAATTTTATGACATATGATTATTGTTTTTATATATAGTGATTTGCAAAAAATATACATTACTCATACTCATACGTATAACATATTTTGTTGATCCCCCCCCCCCCCCCCCCCCCCCCCAAAAAAAAAAAAAACCAAATTCTGGTTCCGCCCCTGATTGTTATGCTACCCCCTTAAGTTAAATTGCAGGAAGGAAGTAATGTTCTTAGGTTAGAACCTCATAAACACTTATTTAGAGAATGTGGAATGAGGCATAAGGACATGTCAAAGAAGTTCATAGTGTTTGCTAGGCGTCTCTCTGACCTGATAACTAGTTTTGCCTCCCCCCACCCAGCTCTATCAGCAGGCCCTAAGATTGCAAGCAGTAGTTTAAAGCTTTTCAATAATTTTTTGGTGGTTGAAAGGGGTGATTGCCAAATTGATAGTTTGGGAGTGATTGAAAATTGGGTGGTAGTTTGAGGGGGCTTTGTATATATCCTTATTAAAAAACACAAAAAAGAATCTCAATTTTTTAATGATAAAAATGAAGCAAGGAAATCGGGCCTGATATTGTTTAAAAGTATGTATAGAAGGGACTCAAACACTAGAAAAATGCATAAGAATAGAGCAATGACAATGGATGTTTTCTTTAGATTATTACAGAACTATCAATTTTGCAAACTTAAGGAAGCAAGGTAAATGGGATGTGCCCTTTTCTTTTAGTGTGAAATTTACATTTTCACAAAAGAAGTTGAAGTTACACGTTTTGATGTAAGGCTTTCTTGTAAGCCTTTTTTTATGCACCTATTATGTGATATGTTATGAAAATTAATTTTGCAAATGTTATAAATGTCCATTCTCATCCTATGTGATATGAAATGCATATGCTATGATGAAAGTTAATGAAGCAAAAAATGAATAAATAAAGAAGAAAAAAGATGATGAATGTATGGTTTTCTAAAGTTCCTGTTCTTAGGCCATGTGATGATTTGAAGGTATTGGAGCAAAAGGGTGAATGTGCAGGTCACACTGAAGGACGTTGAAAGTTGTGGACCAAGTTGTGGACCACCAGGATATTCACATCCATAAGCGGCTTTCCTTGTGGCTGCGGGATGTGGCTTGATGCACAACCAAACCCCGAAAGCCTAAACTCTAAACCCTAAACCCTAAACCCTATGCAGACAATGTTAAACTATGTTTAAACTATGTTTTAAAAGAAAGTCAGCTTGATAAGGTTTTTATGATATGATGTCCTACTTACTAAATATTCAACTTGTTTTGTTTTATCTTTTAAAACTATCGAAATAATAATGAGGCTGAGTCCCAGAGCTGGTAGAGCAGACAATTTACCTTGTAAAGATTGAAATACACGTCTATCAAATGAACTATTCGGATTTCATGTAGGATGAGTTATGGCATTTGGATTATCTTTTAGACTTTTACCACATTTTGAGGTGGCCTGTGCTTTGTGGAATGTTTTATTTGGCCAAGTTGGTTTGGCTTGTGTCAAGGCTAGAAGCATGGTGGATCTTTTACACTCATGGGGAGGATTAGGATGTAGTCCACAAATTTCAACAGTGTGGAAAATAATTCACTCAGGCCTTATGTGGTGTATCTGGAGAGAAGGGAATGATAAAAATTTCATGGACCACAAACGAACAATGGAGGACATCAAGACTTTCTTTATCAATACTCCCCTCCTTTGTAAAGCTTCCATAGATCTAGATGAGATGAGTTTGCATAAGTTTCTTTTATTTTATTTTTTCCTATTTCAAGTTATGTGAATTTCTTGTAAGCATCTTGCTGTACTTGGATTGTGCCTTTCATGCTCAAAATAAAGTTTTTATTAATTTATTAAAGAGAAATTAAGGGCATTATGCATTTCCTAAGTTTTTTTGTATTTTTAAGTATGTTTCTCCTAATTTTTTTTTTTATATTTGGGATTGTCACATTTAATATTTAAGCTTTAATAAATCGCTTTGTCATCATGAACTCTTGAAGTTTATGGAACTCTTATTAACGGGTGTTAGGGAACTTTGTTGATGTAACATTACTCACATTATTGGGAAAGGGGTTTTACGTGCACGGACTTATGAGCACCACCTCTGCTTTTATTTCAACTGACAACTGATAATCTCTTGCACAACCATTTAGACTTTTTCTGTCAGGGATATTGGTTGTTAAATTTGTGGTAACAATTGCCATATATAGCCCGCATCATTGGACAAAACTTATTTTTCTTGACATCTCAAATCTTTTTCACAGTAGGCATCATGCATGGTCCTATAATCTGCTAAGTTGTTTGGCTGTCTGCTAATTTCTTTCTGCTCCATTTGAATCGGATCATTTAGACTCTGCTCAATATAAGCAACTGCTTCTTTATTTGATATTTGGAATCAATGTGGTTAGTTGTTAGATAAACAAAAATATGGTTGTTTATGTCAGTAGTGACAAAAGAAATACCTGCATTCATTAATCATGAGTCTTCTTTTACTTGTTTCTGCTTTCAAAGATTTCATCATAGTGTTTATTATGTTGCCTGCTTGTTTCAGGTTGCTGCTACGAAATATATGTTAAGGCAGTAATGCGAGAAGAAGCTCGCAAACAAGCATCGGCTGCAGGCGGTAGCGAGTAAGTGTGAAGAAGAAGAAAAAAAAAGGGAGGAATAATGAGATGTAAAATTGTTTGAAATGATGCTAGACTTTTTCTTTTGGGTAAAATAAGGAGTAAAAACAATGGCTAGAAATGTTTGTACTCAATCAACCTTGTGCTTGGTCGATCTATGTTGGGTTTTATTTTATTTCATCTGTTGTTATTGCAACTGAGGGAGGGCTTTTGGCCTCGAACTTTAAGAAGGAAACCAACTGACTTACCTGCATTCCTTGCAAGGTTTATAGTTTCGTCTTGATAGAGAATGGGAAACCATTGATGACAGGAAGACTGGGTGTGTTTGATTGGGTGGGTGGTGGAGAATCAATGCATTGAATATTCAGATGTTTTTATTGCTCTATTTTTCTAACCGTGAATAAATCCAATGGCTCTTTCATTTAAAGGATAATTCTGCTTTTAAATTGCAGTCACTCTCTATTTGCAAATAAGTTATTCCCACTACCATTCGTAGTTAACTCTTGCACCACAAAGAGTCACTCTCTATTTGCAAATAAGCTATTCCCAATGGAATACACATTTGTAACCCTCCCAAAATGGCAAGAAACTCGATTTCTATAGGATCTGGCACTATATGTTCTGGTTTACTAGCAGAAAAAATAACATTCCCATGTTCTTCCCTTAACACCATTCCCACACTTGATCTACCTTCATTATTGAAGAGAGCTCCATCCATATTCAATTTTAAGACCTTGCAGGTGGTGGCAACCAGCAGCAATGAGCCTTCAACCCTTTTTTTATGTGCTTATGAAATAAATTTATGCTCCTAATGTAATGATAGTGCATGCTCAACAACCTGTTCAGAAGACACAACCTTATCTTCAAATAGCTTCTGGTTTCTCCTATACCACATATCCCAGGCCCATAAAAAACAATCTATCTCCTTTATGGTTCCACTCCTTAGCACAATTACAGCAATTTGAACAAAATCCATCCTTACAGTAGAGTTCTGGAGGAACTTGAAATGTTGAAACCAACAATCTTTGATAAATGAACAATAAACCAATATATGGCTTGTATCTTTCTCGTCCTCCTTACACCATTGACACTTAGCCCCATCACGGATCTTTCTGTTCTTTAAATCTGCAGTGTGGGGAGTCCATCTTTACACATCCTTCAAGCAAACACTTTCACTCTATATGGTATATTAAATCTCCATATTTTCTTCCATATTTGCCTTTGCTCAGCATTTGAAGCCTCACCAATCTACCTATCTTGTCCAATAGAGAGAAAGAAACAATATGCACTCTTCACACTAAAATCTCTCCACTCCTTTCATATTCTCGTACAAGGCTATCTGGTCTGCTCTCTGAATTCAACATCATGTTGAGCACCTCGTTTGCCTCTATATCTAGTAAAGTCCTAACTTTCTCTACATCCAACCATTTTTTATTCTCATTAATTAAAGAAGCCACTTCTGAATCCATCTGTGTTGCAGAACGGTAGTTAGAATTGGCATCAGTCTATGATTAAGCAGTCAAAAATCTGTCCAAATATTGATGGATTTCTGATCCCCCACTCTCTATCTACATCCTTTCAACAAACTGTTTTAGCCTCCTAGACGCCTTTCCAAACAGAAGAAGGTGCTCCACCTAATTTAGATTCCCTAAAGCTAGTATAAGGAAAATATCTAGCCATAAAGATCCTATGAAGTAGTATTGTCTCATCCTTTAAAATCCTTCATCTCTGCTTTGCTAAAAGAGCTAAGTTGAAAAATTGTAGATTTTTAAAACCCATTCCTCTATTTGATTTAGACACACATGTTCTTCCAACTAACCCATCTTATTTAATTTTCTTCCTTTTTCTGACTCCACCAGAAATTCGCCATAATGCTTTCCAACTCAAAGCATAATGAAACATAGAGTTTAAAACAACTTACGATATTAGTTGGGATAGAAAGATCAACTACCTTAAGCAAAATTTCCTTCTCTCCCTGAGGTAACAAGTTCTCCTTCCAACCTTGTAGTTTAGTCCAAACTTTGTTTTTTAGTTCATAAAAAGCTTTGTATCTCCCTATCCCAATCATAGGTGAAAGGCCCAAATACTTGTCATATTGTTGATAGTGGTAGACACCACAAAATCATATTATTTTCTCTTGTTGACTAGGATGAGCATTCTTGCTAAATATGATGGAGGTCTTATCTCGATTAACTTTTGGTCTAAATGCTTTCTCATAGATTTCTAGTTGATGAAGAATGCTTAAATTGGTCTACAAGTTTGCCTTATAAAAGAGTACACTATCATCTACAAAAAAATAAGTTATTTAACTTTGGTGCTCCTTTACAAACTCAAATCCCCTCAATCTGGTTGTGCCTCTCAGCTTGATTCAAAAGTGAAATGAGGCTCTCAATGCATAAGAAAAGGAGACATGGGGAGATGAGATCCCCTTGTCTCAACCTTCGAGTTGGAAATAAGGGTTTTCTCAGTTCACCATTCACGAACATAGAAAATGACACTGATTTTACACAACACATCACCAACGTTATCCATTTCTCTCCAAACCCCATCTTTATCATCTTTGATTCAAGAAAGCCTCACTCTATTATATCATATGCATTACTCATATCTAACTTCAATGAAATGAAACTCTTCTTTCCAGCTCTTTTTCTCCTAAAGAAATGGCCAATTAATAGGCAACCAGCACATTATCAATTGTCATCCTTTCAGACACAAAAGCACTTTGTGATGGAAAAACTAAATTAGGTAAGATTCCTTTGAGTTTGTTAGCCAAGATCTTAGAAACCAATTTATAAATCACATTACAAAAGCTGATTGACCTGAATTTAGAAACAAATTTAGGCTTCTTCTTTTTGAAGATCAAAGCAATATAAGTGTGATTCAAATCAAAAGGAAATTCACCACTGTTAAGAGCTTATAATATTGGATCATAAACATCTTTGCCTACTACAGAGTCATAAAATAGTAATTTTGATAGAAAAGATGAGCCATACTGTGAAAACCCGGATTTTTAAGTATTCGTTTAATTTTCATATGTGGCATGATCATTGAAAGTTGATCAAATAAGGAATAAGTATAATAAAGAAAAGACTTATAATTGTATGTTGGAAGGTTATGAGTAGGATTGGGTGCAATTGTGGCTCGTTTTATGCGAAAAAAGTGCCTAATCAGAAATCTCGCTCGACTCTCACTTGATGCTGGTTTGAGCGAGATATAGGAAGAGATTTGACATCTTTTGATAAAATGGCTATAACTTGCTTATTTGATATCAGATTTGAGTGATTAAAAAGACTATAGAAAGCTAAGAGGAATATATACAACTTTTATGTTTTGAGTTTCAAGAGATATGAACTTAAGAAAATACGAAATTGAGATGGATATGGAAGATCTGGATTAGAGATAGATAGACATTGACTTTGAAGTTGACTAAGGACTTTGGATAAGATTAAGTCTTTGAATTATTTTCTCAATTAGTCTAAAATCTGGACAAGTGTGTATATATGTGGAAATAAGGAGATTTTATCTAGGGAATTTCGTGTGAAACAAGAAGGAATATCTACCAAACACTTGGTGTGCCCGGATTGGTATTCTCGGGCTTATCTGTCGATTTTTAGTATAAAAATCATAACTTGATCATATAATCTCAGAATGAGGTGAATCTAGTTTCTATAGAACCTTAATAATTATATCTAAAACTTTTATGTTTGGATTTTTGAAGATAAATAACGGATCAATGACTAAATCTGGTGTAAAGTGGATGACCCTGGGTTGAGTCCAATTGATAATCGACTTAGATGAACTACCCTATATTCGGCCATGTAAAGAAAATTGTGATTGGCTATCAATTTTCCTGAGGTCTTGACATGTGTAGGAGTATGTGTCATGAGGAGATGAATTGATTTAGAAGCCTTGATGAGTAAGAAAATAAAGGAAAACAAATGGAGAACTCGGTTGGGTTTCTCAGGTGGTTTTGACATGTTTCGGTGCGTTAAGCATATCTCTCTCATTTGATCTCGAAATACGGTGATTCAAAATTCTATAGAAGCTTAAGATGATGATCTAAAACTTTTATGTTGTAAGGTTTCGAAGAATCGAAGTATATCAAGGACGAATTCGGGATGGAAGTGGCCGGATACATCTCATTGGAGGAAACTATCATACTATTTTGTCTTTACCTTACATGAGCTGGGGTTTATTAGAGCCATTGATCAAGGAGATATTTTAGGCAGCTCAAAACTGACCCTTGGATATCTATATGACTCACCAAACCTAAGTTTAGACTAAATCATTTCACTTAAAATAAGTTGGAAGCTTATATAAGGCTCTAAAAGGGGGGAAATCGAATACCTTGAGGAATTTATCCTCTCCTTGTCTAATATTTCGCCCCTCTCCTATATATATGTGTGTGATGGCTTCTCTTAATCCCCTTAAGCAATAACACATGGCTACCTTGAGAGAAAACAAATAAAAAGCCTTCTTAAAACCCTTGAATCTCTAAACACTTCTAAGATGAGTTATTGAGTATGTTTGAAGAAGAAATTTGCAAGAGTTTGATTTTATCATTAATTCAAACTTTGGATAAGCTTGTAAGTATAAAATTTAACCTAATCTTGGCATAGAATGAGTGGTTTGGTGGTTAGATCATGTTTGATATTTATTTGAGCTTAATCTTAGTTTATGTGTTAAATTGAAGTTTATTGAGTTTTGGAGTATTTTTACTATGATAAAATGTTAGAAAAATTATGAGACCTTAGAAATATATTCTATGATGTTATATGAAGAAGATTATGAGAAAATATGAGATTTTGATTTGGAAAAAAATGATAGATCAACCCTAGTAACTTTCGGATTTAAAAGGAGTTAAGTAGACAGATTTAACATTTTTCAGTAAAATGATCATAACTTGTTAGTGTGATATCGAAATTAATTGATTTAAAAAGATATGAAAAGCTAAGACATAGATCTACAACTTTTGTGTTTTAAGTTTTACAAGATAAGAACTTTATGAAGGACGAAACTGGAATTAAATAACAAAACAGAGTAGGTAACCCTTAAAAAGAGAAGTTTTCCTTCATTTTAAAAGTTCTAGTGAATTATTTGAAAAATATTTTTAACAAATATTATAATTTTAGGAACCTTAATATATTAGGAATATTTTTTTAGATTTATTGTCATAAAAAGATAAAATAAAATAATAATAAAATTTTATATATAAGAATAGTTCAAGAAACACTTAAAAATAATGTAGTTATGAAATTATGCAAACTTGTGGGCTTGAGTTGAATGATTGAAAAGGAATAAATAATTAAGAATATTTTCATGAAAATTCGGCCAGCCCTTGATTAAATAAAAATTTAATATTTTATTTAGTTTCATACGTATTATTTGTTAAACTTGACGTTATGAAATTAGGCGACGTATGTGTATGTAGGTTTTGTGTTATGCTTTTCTATGTCATATGCTTTATGAAAACATGAAACATGCATGTCACCAGTCTAAGTTTGCATGTACGTTGCATTTTGTCACATAAGTGTCGTCATAAGTCATAACGTCTATTTTATAAAAAAAAGTTCATATTATATGTCGTCATATAAGTATTGTTATGAGTCATGACGAACATTTAAGAAATAAGTTAAGAAAATTTTATATGGCATGACCTAACCACGGGTAATAATAGTGGTATGGCCCAACCATGGATAATAATAGTGAGCATGGCCTAATCACGGGTAATAATAGTGAATATTAGTAAAGACTTATAAGAACAAATATTTTAAGATAAGAATGAAAAGTACATACATGATACAAGTTTATAAGTCCAAGTCATGCATAAGTCCCATAAAGCATTTTCATAAGTTATATGTCTGTGATCATTGCTATGTATGATGATTGTTGATGTTATCTATGACTTATTTCGTTAACTGTATACTTACTGAGATTTATTGGAAATCTCACTCTTTTATATTTTATCTATCATTCCTTATGGAATGATAGATGGTGTTGCAGGAGTAATAAATTGTCATGATACTCAGACATTACAGGAGATTCTGAGGAACCCCAAGGGTCCTACAGAATGCTCATCTCATAAGGGAATGATCTCACGTATGGTATCAAGTAGAATGGTAAGAGTATCAGAAGGCAGGAAGAGATATTTGTTAGAAGAGAACTAACTGGGTTATGTAAGTTCTGAATTCAATATGTTTTGATAAATGAAAAATTATGAAGGATATAATTTTAATATGTCATGTGATCTATTTATGCAAGAATTAGATCTCTTTACATGTATTGAAGATTTACCCATTTCCGTTTCATTCTGCATTGCACTTAATTAGTAAGTTTAGGTGCATGCATAATTTTAAAAATAAAATAAAATCAAGGCGTTACACATTCCATCAGGCTCTGGAGTCTTTGTAGGATGCATCTCCTTTATAGCCACTTCAACCTCTTTGGCTGTGAGAGCATTGTCCAAGCTTTCTAACATATCAGTAGTAAATTTGTCAACAAGTCCTTTCCAAGAACTCCATATTCCCAGTCTCATCAAAAGCTTTGAAAATAGTATTAAAATAGTCAAGAATTACAGCATCCCTCCCTTTCTCTATTTGCGAACTCCCAGACGCGTCTCTAACACCTTTAATCCAATTCTTTTTCTTCCTTAAAATTGCTTTATTATGAAATAACCTGGTGTTTTTATCCCTTTCTACTAATCGTAGTACCTTAGACCTTTGCCCCCATATAATTTCCCATTTCTATTCACTTATGCACCTCAGTTCTAGCTTCACGAATGTTCTTCCCATTATGGCATAGAGGATCTGAATGATGGACTAGCTGGAACTTCTCCTTAGCCTTCTGCAGATTTTTTTGCACGGTCAAAACTACTCTTGTTCCACACTGATAGTTTCTCACCACATTTTAAAATTTTTCTCATCGTAGTGCTTAGCTTCATTGTGCCTGTTACTCCCCTCCAAGCCTTTTCAATGACTTATTTACAATCAGTGACATCCATCCACATTATCTCAAATCTAAATAATCTTTTCGTTAGCTTCTGTTTCATATCCTCTGGTAGCTTTAAAATAATAGACACATGGTGAGAATGAGCAACTACTCTATGAACAACACATGCCATAGGATAAAAAAAAATGCTACTTTAAATTTGCAAAAAAAATCTGTCTAATCTCGCATAAATACAATATATTTTATAACATATATTATAAAATAAAAATATTTTTATAAGGTAGTTTCTAAAAAAATATTCTTATTTTTTAATATTATTGTGTATAGTATTATAAAAATTATAGTAAATATTGTGAAAACAGAAATGGTAAAGTCTCAAACTCCAAATAGATACATTTCATATAAATCATTTGTTAAATAATAAGTTTTATTTATAAAGAATAATTTTTTTATAAATAAATTTTTTGTACACTTTTCAAGTGGAGGCTATATTTTTATAAAGGTTTATAAATTATTTCTTATATATATTGAAAATAGGAGTAATGGAAATGATTGAGTTAGAGGTATTCAACGTGCAAGCACTCACATCACTCGAAGATAATATATAATATAACAATGACAAAATTTTATTTTGAAAGAGGATTCTTTCCCCATCATTACTGTCCTGTCCTGTCCGGGTCCACACACAAGAATATGTCCCAAAACATATGTATATATAGATAGATATAGATATGATTGCCCCCACATATATTTTTAATACCAACTTTTTCTTTTTGCCCAATTCATGAGTGGTAGCCACGCTCTCCCTAGATTCATGCGTATGATTTTGGGCTGAAATTTTGAACTTCATAAGATAGGTATACAACATTCTCCATTAGTGATGTGATTATGGCCGTTTGACAATTCATGAGCATGAAAAATTACAACCTTACTCTAGATTTTTGTTATGATATGACAATTCGAACTTGACAAGAGAACTTTGAACACTGCAATGCTAATAGTTTCTATTATAATATGACTATATCAGATTGGGCAGATTCAGGATTTTAAAAATGATACACGTGGAACTAGAAAGTCAAAGATTTTTTTTTTTTTAGCAAAGAAAAATATTGAAACAAAAGTTTTGTTGTACATATTTTTAATTATGATATATATTTTAATTATTAATATTAAGCTAATAAGTTTTATTATGTACAATCATTTTTACATACTTTTTACAAACTCTATATATGTGATTGACTATAATTATATTCAAAAAATGGCCCAACAAATACATTAGTGAGGTGCGTAAGAAGTACATAAAAACTGCTGCATATAGAATTTTTATAAATTAATTGAATTCTTCTGATAATCAATCCTACATCACACACTTGCTAAAAATAAAAAATAAAAAATATAAAAATATATGTGATGTGTGACCTAAGAATGATAAGTATTCTTTTAAAAAAATCTTGCAATATGGAATGAAGGGCATTCTAGATATAATCTAATTTATGTGATAAAAAAGGAGTATCAATTTTTTTTTGAGTGGGATGAGGGTTTCATTTTTTTTCTAAGTTAAGTATATCAGATAAATTAACAGATTGCAAGATACATGTTTAAGTAGGGTGAGAGTCTCCTAAATTTTTTTCAAAAAGTTAACACACAAATGCAACACAAAAATGAAAATCAAATGAATGGCTCCGAAAAAGACGAACACATTAGAGCCAAATTAATGGTTCATGCCTAATTTCTAATAAAAGGAGGGATTGCTTGGTGACAGTTTTAAGCTGTAGCTGAAAGCTTCAGTGATGGTATGTGTTGTACCATGTTAGTTTAGGCTAACTATGAGAAACTTTCACGCCTACTTTCACTTGATTATCAACTATAGAAAGTAGGAAACTAAGGAAGCAGCTGGAACAGAGTTGGATTGCCGGTGGTGCATGTAGAACATGCGGGAGGAAGTCAACTCTGATTGTGGCAGTGCGTGTAGGACACTGCCACAATAGGAGAGGAGCGGAGAGTCGGAACTAGTGGATTCGAGGCCTCTGATGTTAGCGGGGCTGCATGTGTCTGCAAGAATAGCTCTAGGACACGGTTGCGCTTGGTTGGCATGCACGATAAGAGCTACATGTGTGGTGGACGCATTGAGCGGACGACGATGAAACCTTCACAAAAATGAAGATCGGGTGCTGGAGATTTGGAACACATGCCGCATGTTGACTGAAGAACACTAGAGAGAAGTAGATCCGATCGTTTCGAAGCTGTGGAGAAAACGTCATAAAAAACTAGAAAAATGACAAAAAAAGATGAAGACAGCTACTAATTAGGGGCGAAAGGGGTGGAGCCGAACCTCTAGGCTCCAGCCCACCTTCGCCTAGGGGAAGGGGAGAAATCCGACAATGAAAAATTGGTTTTTCTTGGGTAGAGAGGAATTGGGTTGTGGGAGAGAGAAAATAGGGTATAGACAAGGATTTCATTTGTTTGGCTAAAGATTGAGTTTCCTTATTATCTTTTTATGAAAAAGAAGTGAATAATATTTCACTACTAGTGTATAATATTTAATATAGCAATGTTTAGAGCTTTGTTGACAAAATTATATATATTTAGGTCTTAATTGAGATCTTATATGAGGTTTAATATTATACTAATTACATTTCTTATAATTTATTTCTAATCAAAATAAGTTAAATAGCCTTCCTATATTCTTATATTATTAAAATACTTAAAAATCTCCCATATATTTAGATGAATTAAATCTCTTTTTTTTTTTCAAGTAAATTAAATAAGGAGAGAAAAGATTATCAAAATTTGTACCCATGAGACATTTTTTGTATGTTATTTCTTTTTTATAAAAAGTAATACAAACAATACTGTATACAATAATTTATATAATATTTTATAAAAATAAGGATATTTTTATAAACTATTTTAAAAAATTAACATTAATCTATACAAGTACTCTTATTTTTTTTAAAATATTATAAAATATATTGTGTATAATGTTATATGTGTATATTTTTTTTTTTTTGACGAAACTCTTTTGCAATGATTACAAAATATTAATATTATTTGCTATTATCACGCGCCGACTCAAGAGAGTGCAATAAAACTCAAGAGGCACGTAAAAATGGCGATATATTCGAATCTGTGTTAAATTTACCCTTACTCTACACTGGGCGTAGCGAAGCAGCAAATTTCAGATTGACACGTGTCATTTCAAGGTCATTACCGTAATAAGCACTTGGACCCATAGTTAGGTGTAAGCCAAACCCATCATTATTTGGACCCATAGTTACCAAATTGTCCCCGATATCCAAGGCTGGCAATTTCTATATTGCCGGGTGGGCAACGGAGACCCATTTCTAGCTGTAAAGACTCGAGTTTTGAAATAGCCCGACCGAGAGTTTTGGAAAGAGATCGAAGTTTTTGGAACTTTTCATTTTAATTGGTTCTGGGTTTTAGATTTCTGAGTGTGGAAGATTTTTTTGGGATGGCAACATTTGCAGGGACTACCCAGAAGTGCAAGGCCTGTGAGAAGACTGTGTACTTGGTTGATCAACTTACTGCTGATAACAAGGTCTATCACAAGGCCTGCTTCAGATGCCACCACTGCAAGGGTACCCTCAAGGTAACAATCCCAGTAAAAGGAGAGTCTTTCTACAATAGAGAAACACATGGGAACGCTTAGACAGTTTCATGGTTTTGACCTCTTTATGTGCTCAATTCCTTGGTTTGTCACTTGTAGTTGTATACTTGATTATGGATAATCTCACCTGGATTTTGTCTGTGGATTATTATCGTGAGCTTATATGGGGAACTTGGAAATGAGTAATATGGTGATGGATTGTAATAATGTGTTTGGTTGATGACGGGCTCTTGCTTCATCATGATCAATTTTCTGATTTTGGCTGGTGGTGTTGATCTTCTGACAAAATTGAGTTTTTTGGAGTAAAATCTTGGCTTATTCAAAAATCTTTTCCTTAAGCTGACTAGGTATGTGTTGCATAAATGAGTTTTCAGTTGGACTGTACTTTAACATAGAAGTTTGGATCAAATAGGATCAATGAAATCCTAAGGAACAGTTAGGAGAGTATTTAAATAACCCTTGCCAGTATAAGCGGTAAAATAGATAAGAATTTACTTATAAAATTTGGATGCTATTTGAGTTTTTATTTTTTCTGAATTTAGAGAACTTAGTCAGAATTTGAGCAGTAGGCCCAAGAAAACATATTTTAAGCATTTGGAATGGAGTTTTCAATTGGCATTATTATGTTAGTTACATCTGTAGAGACCATTAATGGATTGAATTTTATCAGCCAAGATGGCAGCCTCAATGTGTGACTGGGTTTGATCATCAAAGCTAGTTTAACGGCTGATTTTAGCAATCTTTCCCTGATTTACAACTTTGATGCGAGTGGAAGGATTAAGATGATTCATTGGGAGTAGATTGTAAATAAACTGTATGAAATGGTATTACATGAGTTTGGTTTTTTAAATTTCCGTTAGGTATCACAACCCTGTTGTGGTAAAGCACCAGAGCAACCACACCCATACACACAACAATATCGAGATAGATAGTGAAATAAAGAAACACATGAATCAAGCACACAAGTCCAAACTGCTTTGGCAATGTGCCTACATCCACAGAGTTATAGGGTGCTATTTAACGTGCTTTGGCAATGTGCCTACATCCACAGAGTTATAGGGGATTTTATTCTAGAGGAAATTATAATCACACAAGGAATTACAATAGCACCACTTTATTCACACAATCTCAACTCTTTCTTTCTTGCAGTATGCTCTCACACCTTTTGCCTTTCTCTCTATTCAATTTGACACTCACCAGTCTACTCAAGAGAACAAAACATTACATGTATATAGAGAAATGGTGCTAGAAACCCTAATATGACAAAATTGGGTTTTTAGCTCGAGCGGGTATTGAGCGCACCTCGAGTGAACAACCAATCAAACATTGGCTTGAGCGAAGACTAGGGTTAGTCCTTCACTTGAGCCCAACATCACGCACACCTTGAGTGAACAATTTGTCTAATGTTCACTTGAGTCCACTATTGAGCAAGCCTTGATCAAACTCACTGCCTGAGCTTCGCTTGAGTGACAGTCAAGCGAACTTTCCATTTGAGCCTTTTTTTACTCATAAATCAGGCTCCACATACAACCCATAAATCTCCCCCTTGAAGATTGGTTCTCCACGTGCTAGCCATTGTCTCCCGCGCAAGCCCTATCACCTCTGCAGCTCACAACTTCTGTCTTCAAGTTAGAAGATATACTGAATGCTCAGTACCTTCTGTCAGCAAGATATAGTCCAAAGTAGGTGTCCACTTTGGAGGTCTGGTTGTCCTGGCACCTCTGTGGGCATCAATTGTAAGTGTAGGTGCCCCTAGAACACTAGACGCTTTGTTTTCGTCTTTCACACCTCTGCTCCGCACCGTGGTCTTTGGGCCCAAGCTTACATGAAGATTTGCAATGCTGATTCTCTTTTGCTTCCTCATCTTGTTTGCGTAACCAAGCCTCTCTGTTGCAAATTTGCATTTACCTGCACATCATTGGACCCTGATGTCAAATATAAAGTATCAATCTTCTTACCACGCTCCAAGACCAGTACACCCTCTGTGACCTTCCACGCTCCTCTAGAAATGCTACTGTATGATCGTTGTCGTCAAGCTGTTCCACAGAGATAAATCTTCTCTTCAAATCTGGAACGTGTCCGACTTGCTGCAAAGTCTACACGCTCCTATTCGGAAGTGAGATGCGCACATCGCCCACTCTCATTACATCTGGTGTCTCTCCATCAGCTATGTGCATCTTCTCAAAATCACCAGCAAAGTAGTTCTGCATGATTTCTCTATGTGATGTGCTATGGAACGAAACCCCTGAATCCATTGCCAAATCATGAATTGGACTATGCACTGCAATAATAGAACATCTTGTATTTCCTCAACCATTGCATTCACAACATCATCCTCAGTCTGTTTATGATTCCAACAGTTTCTTTTGATGTGGCCCAGCTTGCCATAGTTCCAACAAGTGATCTTCTGCCCATATCTCGTCTTGTTCCTACCCCTGTGCTTGGAACTTGACTTGTCAGGTCCTTGGCCCGATCCTCAACACAAGTCCAAACTCATACCAAAAAACTCCCCAGAGTTTTTCCTGCATGCCTCCTCAACAAGAATAATGTTACGTATCTCATCGTAATTCAGTTTCGTCTTGCCAGTTGAATAACTCACTACCATCCTCATGGCCTCCCAACTATTTATCAATGATGCCAATAGAATCGATGCTCTGATCTTATCATCAAACTCAATCTTGACCGACAACAAATTGAATAGCTTCTTCATTAGATGCACTTTGTTATTTGTCGACGGCTTTTTATACATACTTGACAAAGTTTCCATGCCATGGTTTTCTCTTTAATAATGTTGTGCACCATTAAATTGGATAGGGTGAGCCAAATAACCCCCAGAACCCGTAGATCCAATAGATTCCACTCAGCATTGTCCATGCTCTTCGGCTTTAGTCCCAACAGAGGAAGGTAGAGCCTTTTTTTATAGAGATAATCCTCAATCTGCATTCTCCAATAACCAAAATCTGTGGCATCAATCTTCTCGATTCCAACCTTCAAGTCTTTTCTAGACATCGTTTAGCTCAAACTCCAACCTTGGCGCTTTGATACCAGTTGTTATGGTAAAACACTAGAGCAACCATACCCACACGATGATGTTAAGACGGACAGTGAAATAAATGTGAAAACACAAGAACAAGCACACAAAAACGACACAGTATTTAACGTGGTTCGGGAATATGTCTACTTCCATAGAGCTACAAGAGTTTTTATTCCATAGGAGATTACAATCATACAGTGAGTTATAAGAGCACCACTCTATTCACATAATCTCAACTCTCTCTCACAATAAGCTCTCTCAACTTTTGCCTCTCTCTCTCTCTCTATATATATATATTCAATCTAACACTCACTCATCTACTCAAAAGAAAAAACACTACATATATATAGAGAAACTATGTTGGAAACCCTTATACTGCAAAATTGGGTTCTTTGCTAGAGTGGGTGTCGAGGACAGCTTGAGCGAACAACCAATCAAACATTGGCTCGAGCAGTCTATCGAATGCCGCTCGAGTGAACAGTAGGATTTGTACTTCGCTTGAGTCCACTATCATGCACACCCTGAGCAAACAATTTGTTGTGTTTGCTCGAACCCACTGTTGAGCATGCCTCGAGTGAACTCACTGTCTAAGCTTCACTCGACGGTCAAGCAAACTTTCTATCGGTGCCTTTTCTGCTTACAAACCAAGCTCCACATAACCCAACAGCCATAGTGGAAGTGGCGAGCTTAGAGCTGCACACGATTGGAAGTTCCTGGAATGTGCATTTTAAAGCTACATGGGATTTGGTAATTGGTGCCCTTTCTTAGCTGTTTAGTTTGCTATATCCTATGAGTATTGATAGGGATGGAATGGATAGGATAAGATTCATTCTTTTTTCTTTTTCTCGATAAACAAAATTTTATTGAGACATGATGAGATTCATTCTTGAAATACAAATTTCACTGTTAGATATATGTACAAGGTCTTGTTGTGTTAGAAACATAATCCTTTCCTTGTAAGTGCATATGGCGAAGCAAGGTGCCTTCCAAGGTTGCTTTCATTGGATGGACAGCATCTCTTGGGAAAATTCAGACCTTGGAAAACTTTAGAAAGCGTGGAGTGATTGTTAGGGATTTGTATTTTGTGTGTAAAAAACATGGCAAATCGGTGGACCAAGTACTTCTTCACTATGGGGGTGGCAAGGGTGTTGTGGGATGAGATTTTTAGCAGGATGGGATTGGTGTGGTTAATGCCCAAGAGGGTGGTGGTTCTCTTTGCTTGTTGAAGAGACCTTTGGGGTAATTCTCAATATGCTGCTGTATGGAATTTGATTCTTCTATGCGAGATGTGGTGCATTTGGCTACAGAGGAACGACCAGAGTTTTGAAGATCAGAAATGCTCATGGATGAACTTGGACATTTCTTTTTCCATACCTTATATCTTTGGGCCTCAGCTATTGTAGTCAATGGAGCTATTGTTATTGATTTTCTTTTATCTTTTTCTAGTTCCTAAGTTGTAGTTAGGTGTTCGCTTTTGTATACTTCTCATGTACTTGGGCTACACCTATTTTCTTGATTCTATAAAATGTTATTTTACCTAGTAAAGAAAATTTACTTTAGGTAACTGCAGCAGTTCTGTCATACTGCCCAACAACAGCTGTTTGTAATATTGTCTGCTGTATAACCTACAAAATGTTTTGATTGTCTCAATCAAAATAACCTTCACTTTGACAATAGGTCAACATCACAAACAAAATGAATGGAATAGAGAGTAACTCACCATCAATGCCTCTAGATTTATCTTCTTTATGAACGGAATTTAGATGGAGAGGTTGAAGCCTAAATTTGGCATGTAAAATTTTATAAGTAGTACCCTGATTTGATGATATCTATTACTACAGCTTGATGTGCTTGAATATTGGGTTGCATTTATTGGAAGCTTTTTGAAGCAATGAACTGGGCTCATCTAAAACATTTTTAGTTTGTTATAGTGATATTTCAATATGGGATATGCTGATTAATTTATGTGTGAGATTTTTTCTTACTAAAAACCAGATAACCTCTTTAACCTTCTCAGCTGGCCAGGGTAAATTGTTAGTGTTTTTTGCATCTTTCTTGCACTTTGTCATCTTTCAAGAATGATGTAGATTCTTGAGATTCTGAGCTATGCTGTGTCTTAAAAGGTCCTAAAGTACGTAAAAAAGAATTCTTTTTTCTGCTTCTACCTTATACTTAATCCCATTTTTTTGATGTCTTTGCAGCTTAGTAATTATTCCTCCTTTGAGGGTGTATTATATTGCAAACCTCACTTTGCTCAGCTGTTTAAGATGACTGGCAGCTTGGATAAAAGTTTTGAAGGTGATTGGTTGTTATTGTTTTGTTTTCATGCAGATTCACTTCTATTGTATCTGATTTATGTTTTGATTTATATGTTCCTCTTCCCTTTCTCTTCTACAGGTACTCCAAAAACTGTTAGAGCTGAAAGATCTACCAATCAGGTGCCTAAACCCTTAATTAGATAATTTTGCTTTTTAGTCATTGCAATTTCTGGTCATAGCAATTCAAGCCATGAGAGGAGCAAAGTGTTCCTTGTAATTAATATGGAAATCCCTAATCATTACTTAAGTTGTCTTATTTTGAGTGGAGCTGTGCAGGTTCAGACCAACAGCAAAGTTTCAAGTTTGTTTGGTGGAACTAAAGAAAAATGTGTTGCTTGCAGTAAAACTGTTTACCCAATTGAAAAGGTATATCATAGCAGTTCAACTTTCACTTATGCGATCTGTGATTCTGTATAAGTTGATTATTTTTTTGGACGCTATAAGGTATTGGGTGTCTGCTCAAGCACCTAAAGTTTATTCTCCTCAATCCAAATACCTTGTATGCTGTTGTATGTATGCTCTTTGTTGCACTAAAAAGATTGAAAGAAGAAAAGAGGCGAGTTCAGTTTGTTGTACTTGTTATTTTTCTAGTCCTTCGAACAAATTTATGACAACATACCACTTTTTGGCTGGCAGATATCAATAGGTTAGAATGCATGATATCAGATGGATGGAGATTCCGAGAAAATTGTAAAATGTGAGAATCCATAATAGTTTCATTGATGTAAGTGGAAAACATGAAAGTTGTACATCTATCAAAACCTCTGATTGCTGGAGGAAAATATTACAACAATTTAGGAAAATTACCGCTCAAACAACTTTAAGTGGAGTCATGAAACACTCCCACCTGAAAGCCCCATACCCCCTACCCCCTCCACCCAAAGCCCTCTCCCTTCCTCATATCCTTCTCCATATTTGACAATCTAACTCTTTTCCAGCTCCCCCTTGCTCTACCACTTTTCCTGCATCTCCTTACTCTTCCCCCTGCCTGCCCCTTTTTCTTCAACTTTTAATTCCTTTTTCTTAGGCCTTGGAGAATGGATCTAGAACATTCCATCCACAAAACCACCATTCTCCATTCCTTGGAGAATGGAGGCCACCCTTGCCAACCATCAGTTGGGCCATCCAGCACCACATGGCCGCCAAATACCACCAATGGGAGTAGGTGGCTGCCACGCACCACCTCCAAGTTGTGGCCTCCAAACCTATTTTGATAGATTTTTTTAACCAGCCTCTACTAGCGTGACTCTAGTTCATTTTTTGGCCTTTCTTTCCTATTTTCCCCAATTTTCTCCTCCCTTCTGTTCGGAAGCTAAAGCCTCCGATTTGCCACCATCTGCACACTATAGCCTCCACGTGCCCCCTAGTGTGGCCACCTGCCAATCTAGCACTCTACAGTCTACATCACCGGATTAGAGATTCAACATGTGTATGTGCCCCACACGCTCCCTTTCTAATAGCACTTTAAAGGGTTTGCTTCCTACTCTGAGGGATAATTTCTCTTTAGTCGAAATGTAGAATATCATTCTTGCTTCCCTTTCCAGGGTTATGGAGGATGAGGTCATGGAAAGTTTCACTGGATGCTCTGAAGTAGTCGATTCCAATCCGTTCCCAAACAGATTTTAGTTGCAGTATAATAATCCCCTAGCAGCATTGCATTAAAAACCCCCTTTTGTGGCGATCCTTTCATGCACTGAATTTTTTGTAATGGGTATTTATTGGGCCCTACATCCCTTCCTCTTGTATGCCTCTCTTTAATATAATGGAAAATGCTGCTCAACAAAGAAAGTGAAGTTATATTAGTATTTTTCCACATATCTGCAGTATGAGTAATAAATTGAGGTTATACTGTGGGCTAAAGATTGCTTGTCTTGGTGCTTGAAGAAGTCACCAAGCTAAGAATATTTAAAGTTGAGAGAGAGATGGTGCATTACCCTGATTGTTTCTTTTTCCCCTCTTTCCTTTCTTCTTTTCAGGTAGCAGTTGATGGTGTATCATACCATAAGGCTTGTTTTAGGTGCACTCATGGAGGGTGTGTGATCAGCCCATCGAACTATGTGGCCCATGAGCATCGTCTCTATTGTAAGCACCACCACAACCAACTATTCAAGGAGAAAGGAAACTTCAGCCAACTTGGTAGGCACGAAGAAGTTGCAAGGGAAGGTGAGAAATTCAGCCAAACTGACATGCATGAAGAAGTTAAGGCGGTAGCTGACAATGTGGTGGCAGAGTAACTACCATGAAAAATTTATATCCCTCAGATGGTGGGTTTTGAAGCAAGAGTTGGGATGCTCTGTTGCAGTGTGCAAGAAGAGGTTGCAGAATTCCCTTTCCTTGATATATAGGTAATATGCTACTCTGGTATAAATCATCGATAGAAGAGTGGGTATGTTGTTAATTTTGCTAGTGTGAGCTTTGAATGGATGATACGGCGAGAATGTGTTTATTTCCTCTAATAAACTGATGTGTCGAGCCCACTTTTCCTTTCTTCACCTTTGGTTTTAAGTTGATGTGGTTTCATTTCTAAAGCTGGTGTGTTTCTTCTCATTCCTATTGGCTACATTTATTGTTTTTCATCTTTGTCATTTTTGTGTTCTAGTTTGAAGTTGCCTGTGTATCCCGAGATTAGTTAGGACTTTATTCTGAACATGCGGTGCCAATAAAAAGAAAAACTAGTTTGAAGATATTATCTTATGGGTTTTTGTTGTACATTCTGCTCAGATGAATTTGTGCACTCGAAAGATGTGATGCTTGGACTAGTTTTCTGAATGCAAATTCAATATCTTTCAAGGTTGATATACAGAGACATACAAAATTTGCTCGTAGATCGTGTGGTATGGGTTCTTGGTGGAGTTTTATGGACGGAAGTGATGGTTTTATATTAGGGTGGCCTTAAGTTTGGTCTTGGAACGTCTTTGCCAAAAACCTCATGATCAGAGCTAATTCCAAGCTCTAGAACCCGGGAGAGTCCATTACTTTTTTTATCAACCAAAATGCTATTGTTAAGGCTAGTAATGTCTGTCCTGGAAAAATACAGATTCATCTTTGTGATTACTGTGTTGGCGTCAAGATTTGACGATAGGCGGGAAAAAGAAGAAGCTCATGGCATAGAAATTGGAAAAAAAAAAAACTCTAATTTTCTTCCTAGACTTTATTATCTTTTGTTATATTTGGTGATTTGATACTTTTTTAATTTTTTTGAAAGGAGGATACTTGTATTCAAATAATTCATAAAAATTCGGAGATACATTGAGGGAAAGTCTCCATATGGATTCTTTCCTCACAAATCAAAAGCATCCTGGGCCAAACATTGGGCCACTACGTTTGCCACTCTAGGCGCATGGACTATGGACCAATTAAGCTTTGGAACTAGTAGAATCCTGGAATCTCGAATGATCATGCCTACCGAGCTCCAATTCTCATCATTCTTTCTGATAGCTTCCACCACCTGCATGGAGTCATCTTCCAGAATAAGGTTGGATGTTAAGCCTAACTCCCTGCAAAAAGAGATAGCTCTCAAGCTGCTACAGATTCTCCTAGCAAAGTGAAAATAGGGCTTTGGAGGCTTGTAGTGTAGTAATAACATATCCCTGGTGGTCTCTAATTATCACCCCAATACTGATCCTGCAATGAATCTTGTCAATACTCGCGTCCCAATTGATCTTGTAGTGACTGGGAGGGGGTTTGCACCACTGAATTGGCACAAGGTTTCTTAGGGTCTTTTGTTGCTGTTGTGGTTTACTAGCTAGGTACAATTTCAAATTAGAAAGGCTATTCTGCACTTGTTAGTAACTTGCTGAGGGGAAAAGAAGAGAAGTTCGAAAACCCACTTATTTATTCTCTGCCAAACATGCTTGACATCACAACTCCGTCTTAGAAAGGGTGGAATCATAATTTACATGACTTTATGTTTCAAAAATAATTTTAGAAAATGAGACGAATCTTGTTCGTTTTAAAACCTCTCAGCTCATATCTAGGGTGCAAGACTCCATATTATAAAATAAAACATACTCTTATAATAACAGAGATTTACAACGGAAAATATTTGATTTATAAAATAAAATGCCCTTCATACATTTTCCCTTCATGCCTAGACTGTTGTGCTCTTCCATTTGGATTGTCTCCTTCTTGATGTGTACTCCTATGAGGAGGAGGGGCAAACATAAAAATTAAAATGAGTTAAATACTTAGTAAGCATTAATTCATACCGCTTAAAATATAACAACATAGGTTTTTAGTTATGCAAT
Source organism: Platycarya longipes (assembly GCA_036559045.1). Taxonomy (NCBI): domain Eukaryota; kingdom Viridiplantae; phylum Streptophyta; class Magnoliopsida; order Fagales; family Juglandaceae; genus Platycarya; species Platycarya longipes. The sequence goes on from CM071800.1 coordinate 18,984,956, forward strand.
CATAACATACGTACATACATACAAGAAAATGTGTGCGTTCTTTTTCACAACATTGCTAGTTGGGGTTTTCCATGAAAACAATCGATTTTTTTTTTTTGTAAACGTTGTTTCTCCCACCTCGTGCACTACCTTTATTACATAAAAAATTCGAAGATCATTTTTATTCTTAATAATTTCTTTAAGTCATTAACAAACAAGTAGTCATCAAATAGGTAAGCAATTAACTACCAAGTAGGCACAACAATTAGCCACTACTATCAAGCCATTAACCAACAAGCAAGCCATTAACCAACAAGCACAACTAGCAATTACAAACAATTAACAATCAATACAGGCAATAGCAACCAACTAGCAAACAACCATTCATTCCTGATGAGATTTTCTTTCTTATTCTTTCTACTGTCTTTAGTTTGTTGCACACCCTTAATCCTCTTATCCTAGGGTTGGTGGATCGATTTTTGGATCCTGATTCTGTTCGTGGCCGCAGGTTGAGAATCTTTTTATTTGGATGTCACCATTAGATACACTACCAATGACCTGATGCGGCATTGCAATTTGCCTTTTTTCTTTGGTATTCATTATGCATTCTTCATGCATTTCTTCCATTTCATTCGTTCATTCTGTTCTTTACATCTTTTCATAGCATACATTCAATCATTTAGTTCTTTCTTCCAATATCTTATTTCTTATGGTTCTTTCTTTCTTTTCTTTTCTTTCATTTCCTTTCTTTTTTCTTTCTTTTTTTCTTAGTCAGTCTTTATAGAAAACATCATTTCAAAAGCATACGCATGAATTGAACGCATATGCATGAACTTGAACATTGTTGGGACATAGGGTCATCGCATAGGAATATCACACAATGTTATCGCCTAGTATCAGTTCATGGCATCCTTCCATAAAATCATGAGACAGAAATCTCAAGTTTTCATTTTATTTTTGAGAGAATACAACCAATAATTACTACGTATAGGTATCCATTCACAAGCATACAATTACATACTTGGGATTCGATAAAAAAGGCTATCAAGAATGGCCATTGTGTACATATAGAAGCATTTTCAGTTTTACTTTCATTCTTTATTATTCTTTGGTAAGCTCTAGAGGTGTATGAACATAATACTTATCTAGTCTTCATGCTATTCTCATACCACACACTCCAGTCACATGTGTGTTATATAGCAGTCAACCTACATGCATATACATAATTAGTAGCAATATCTATCTAGTACACAAGTAATTAAACTAGAAAATGATCTACACTTCACTCAGGACACTCTTTCGCTATTCCTATGTCCTAGAGTCCTTACTTATTATGCTAAGACCATCAGGGACCACTTACGGACACTGGGACACTTCTCATCTATCCTTGGGCTTTTACGTGACTCTTACTATGCTTTACCTTCGGGGGTTAGCTTATAGATAATACCTCTTCCAAATTAAATGTCTGACCTTGGGTGCTTACCCATTAAAGTGAAACTCATGAATCACCTTAGGGTCAAGACATTAGGACCTATACCTTACTCTTCTAATTAACCTTATCTTGATGCATGACTTAGGGTGATCAAGTCACGCATCCCAATAATATATAATAAACCCGACACTACTACATCTGAACTTAGACCTCATCCTCACCCATGCATACCATGCGACGTTAAGTAAGCTTGGGGGCTTAACATCTTATAGCCTTGCTCAGGACAGAGTTTCTATTACATATGGTAATTTCGTCCGGTACATTTGTCACCAGATACACATGTACCATACATCCTTACTACCTAAGATCAACATATAATACATTGATCACTTGTTTGTGCACCATACATCGATAGCAACCTTCTCCATATCGGTTGACATGACTATTCTCACTTTTCGGCCCTTTATGAGTTCATCCTAGCACTTGACATGACAAGGTCCATCTCAATTGTACCTCTGTCTCATCACGTAGTTTGAGACTACTATCGAGCTGCATCTTTATCCACCACTTCACATGGCATTACGCCATGTAACTTCTACACCAACTTCTAACTCGACATGAGTACGGTTCCTCACGTACTCTTGTCATATCATGACACCCTGCCACGTTCCCATTACTTTATTGCTACACGACTTCGTCGCTTCACATGTTCTTCAAGACATAAAACATCTACACAGTGACATCCATCACTAAGACTATTGGTCACATCACAACTATTCTAAGACACTGTTCCACAGTTTTCGACACTTTGCATGCTCTATGTTCCTCAATGTGCAACCATCCATCTTTGTGACATGCCTTACGATATATCACGACTACATCACATGGAGTACACTCCAGACGTACTGATTTCTATTTGTACCACACCACGTAGAGTACACCTCACCTGTACTCTCTCTGCAATACAAGACACCACATCATTCTATGATACACGCTACACGGTGCATCACTTCACTCCATAGAGTACGCTCCATGTGTACTTTCTACAAACACACCATCCACATCACCATAACTACACACAGAGTATCTTCGAACTTCACAACACTACTTCAAGGCATAGTTTCCAATACTTCAATACACAGCCACAACTATCACAATATAGTCAACCAACTTCACACGACTATCTAGCGGACTTCATAATACTAATAGCATAGTCCACAACCAATCAACTAACATAAATACAAAAGAGAAGGTTATACCATCTCGGGGTAAACCCGTGCGTTGATCGCTTCTGACACCACTAGCTTCCTGGCACGGCTAGTGGTGTCAGAAGCCACTAACTTAAGCAGTTACCGCTCCATCGAGGTTAGTGCTATGACCTTGAAATTGAAATATCTTGGGATTCGAATTTAGAATTTTGGGTACTAGATCTGGGCTGTGAGAGGGTGGCCAACATACTAGAAAGTTCGTGGGTGGCAGTGAAAGGGTTACATGTGATGGCTAACATGACGTACGATAACGTGCAACCATGCATAGTCGCGGTTTGGGCTAGGGTGCTCAGTTCATCACGAGGAGTTAAGGAAAGATTCATTAGAGGAAGGGGAAGCTCATGGTGGTGGATGTGAAGCGGTGCAACCATCGGAGGGTGGTAGATTCAAGTTGAAAGGTGGGTTTAGGGTTTGGGCTTGCATAAGAGAGGTGAAGTCTTGGTTGGAGGAGTGGAGCTATGGAGGAAGTTGCCTGAGGTGGGGGAAGTCGTTGGTGGTGGTTGTGACGCCATACGATGGAGCACGGCGGCGCCGTGGTGCTATACCCGTGCATCCGAAACCCATTTTGGGTTGGATGTGTGCATGTGTGTAAGGGAGAGAGGGAGGAGCTATGGTGGTTGGTGGCCAGGGGGGGTTACTGACGATGGCTGAGGCCATGGTGGCTGATAGTGGCATTGTAAACGAGAGAAAACCCGTGTACTCCCATTTCGGGTTAAGTGGCTCACATGCGGGAGGTGGAGGGTCGTTTGGAGTTGGGGTTGTCGGAAGAGACTCATCAGCTTAAGGCAGCTTCGATAAGAGGGGCGGTGACAATAGGTGGCCAGCGATGGCAGTGGGCTGAGCTAAGGAGGAGTTGGCTATGGGAGGGGCATAGTGCATGCATGAGGGAGAAAGAGAGGAGATAATGTGATAGTCTGTTCCACTTATACTATGTTTATATCTGAGCTTGTGAAGATAGTTTGGTCTAGGATCACTAAGAAGGGGCCTTCCATAAGTGAGGATTTTTGTAACCTCCTTGAGCAACTACTCCAAATGTCATGTGCCACTATGCATGTCCACAAAGCATGCATTACAGTCTTGGGATGTTGATGACATAGTGGACATAGGATGAGAAATCATATTGGTGGTAGTCTTGGGAGGCATTTGCCTCCAAGCCTATTCTTAATAGAGTTAATTAGAAAAAAATCCTACAACATTGTAGGAGTTCAGTGATAGGGTGGCCGATTTTCTTCAACGTCGAAGACCCTTTTAGGGCCTTGATCACAGCACCAGGGAAGATTGAATAAGAACAAATGAAGGAGGACCAACGTATTTGATCCGTTGAGAGCCCCGCAAAAATATAAAAAGGGACAACATGATGGAAGGTGAGAGGAGAACACGTCTTAGAGAGGACAAGGTGCTAACACAGTTCATGACTCTATCTACCCTTACAATTTCAATAATTGGAATATCTAATTCGGAGGGAGATAAAATATCATTGAATTTTCATGTGGATTACAATTTATATTATTTGGAATGGCCAAATTTAAATGTTGCAAGACTCATATTCTTTTATATTATGTGATATTTGACTATATATGATATCCGAATTTCCATTCAAGGGATAATTTACACAAAGGATTTCAAAATCTATTTTTTGCAATGAAAAAGACCCATTCGTTTTGCAGAGTTAAGATTTCCTTCTCTTGCTATATTGTGGTTTAGACCATATAAGTCTTGTTTACACACTCTTTATTTGATCAATCTTACTTCTCTCTCTAAACGTTTTTCTTTCCTTGATCTCTCTGGAAAACTCATGCTTTTTTCCACCAAGAGAGTGAGAGGTAGCTCTTCCTCTTCCTCTCTACTGGTAGCTTCTTTAAACCACTATCCATAAAGTCTTATTTTTTGCATTTTTTTTCTTTTCTCATTTCTTCTCCACTAGGTCAGAATATGCTCAATCTTCTGCCTTCCCCTATAAAATTATTATACAAACCCCACCACCATACACACTTCTACTTAGCTATTCAAAGCCCAGGTACAAATGTTGCCAAAGAACAATTCTATACTCCATACTAAGTAATGATGTGATACATTTATTACTATTGAATGATCATTTATTGCATGCTTATTTATCATCTAATAATGATAAATGTGTCACATTTTACTTAATAAGCTGAAAATAAGATGAGAGTATGATGTATAGCATTAATCATTGCCAAAATATTGATGTGTGGCTCCCACGTGATGCGTTTCTCGCTTTACGTTATGCTGTGTTGACCACACGTAGGGCATGATTGAATTCCCAATGTTCAGAGCTTCTAGTTCTTGGCCATGCTGTCACATCTTGTTGGCTCACAGCTTCCTTGGTGCATCGCTATAGATCCTAGCAATCCGACTCCAACTATCTAACTATGTTAGTGGTTTTTCTAACTAAGAGTCTAGAGGTAAAGAATGTGAAGATCTCTATCATCAACATCAGAATACTAAACTAAAATGATTGTTTCTATTTGTATACAACTTCAAACTATATTTGAATAGTTAATCAATTGGAGTACAAACCCTATTTGCTTGACATTCTCCTCCTTAAAGCAATGTAAATAAACTGGCTATACCTCAATGCAAGTTCAAATTAGCTAAAGATGTGAAAAGTACATCCACATTGGACTGGCTATAGCTCCAAGTCTTAAGGCTTGAGTTACAGTAAAAACTCACAACTTGCCAATATTGGTGAGCTCTTGTTCACCATCCAAGTCAAGACGCATGAAGTGTCCCATTCGTTCCCTCGACAGTTTCTCTCCTTCATACTTGCGTAAAGTCTGTCCCTGATCTTCTCTCCCTCGTTCGGCTTCTCACTATCTTCACCGTCTTCTAAGAGCATCCCGACTTTCTAACTCAAACATAGGTAGGCAAGGGTAGGGCTTCCATGATCATGCTTGTTGAACTCGTACACTAGAAGTTCCTAGACTTTGGCTGCAAAAGAAGGACATAAAACCAAAAGGGTTAGAAAAAATCCAACCAAAAGGAAACCTTTTGTAGAACAAAAATTTCCGACGATGGTTTTGAGATGGGTTAATTGAGGCTGTCGGTGAGAGATGAGTTTGAGAGCTTGATTTTGTAGAACAAATTTTTTTGGCAATGGGCTTAAGATGGTTTTGAGGCTATTGGTGAGAGATGGGTATTAGTGTGTTGGTAGGGGAAGAGACATAATACATCACATAAAGGAAACCTCTGGAATGATGTTGAATAAACATAATTATCTACAAGCATTTATAATAGGCAAAGGAAAGGAAACCTCTGGGCTAATAGGCAAAAGTTCTTAAAATAAAGTATCTACAAGTATTTATACTAAGAGCTAAAAATAATACAAAATAAACATAATCACAATATTTTTAAATAATTAGCTTGATAAAAAAATAGTTGAAAAATAAAAATATTATTGTTTAATAGAATAATTAATTAATATATGAAATATATATTTAAAATGTTTTTAAAACATTAAATATTATTAAAATATATAATATTATATTATTTAGACTTTAAAATGACTACTCCAATATGGACTATTTAGCTAAAAGATGATGTTATAGGCAAAATGATAAGATTATAACTCCAATTTGGACTTGACAATGACTAGACCATTGATAATATTTTTGACTCAACAAAGAAAAAAGAGTATGTATCCAACTTCCTGCTTTGCCCTTTTTACATATTTTATATATAAGGGTTATATCCAGGGTTGTACAACAATTGACAAAATTAGCCACACTGATGCAGACAAACCATCGAAATTCGAAACCAATCGAAACCAATAGAGAACTGGTCAGCCAGCATTAGAAATTACTTAAACTGACATTGGATGGTTTAGTTTTGATTCAAATTGTTGTATTGGCCGTTAAATAAATATTTATATATGTCTTAGATAAAACGACACCGTTTTATTTAAGTTTGAGTTTTACTAATGTATACAAAAAAATATAAGTGAAACAATGTTGTTTTGTCTTATTGTAACATATCAAAAAAATATAAGTGAAATGACTCCGTTCGATGTTAAACCCAACAACATCGTTTTCGATTTAAGTCTATCTTTGTCCCATTCCTCTCTCTTCCCAACCTGATTTCTCTCACACTCTCTCTCCTCTCTTAGATTGTGACTCTTACTCTCTCCTCTCGTAGACTGTATTGAAGATAATATCAAATTAATATTATCTTGATTTGATTTTCATATTTCTCAAATCACTTTGATTTGATTTGAATATCATAATATTTAAGATACTTACATTTCTTATCTCAAGGTAATTTCTTTATAAATAAGGATATATGCCTTGTATTCATCACCAATTGAGAAAGTAAAGATGTAGTCTTCAAAAGTCTCTTGTTCTCTTTCTCTTTTTTCCATCTTCTTTTATGTTTTATTTTATTTTCTAACATGGTATTAGTCAAATTCGTTCCTGAAATTCCTTTGTCGTCTCTCATGACTTCTTTTTCCAAACTTTCCTCTTCATATCTCCTATATCTTTCTGATTCTCCCAGCTTTATTCTTGACTACACCTATCTCATTGGAGATAATTTTTCCAAATAGTACTGTGCACTTTATCCAGCCCTCAATGTCAAGAATAAACTCTGCTTTGTTGATGGTACTCTCAAAGCCATCACCGATTTATCTTCATAGAATCAAATCAATATTATCTTAATTTGATTTGATAGTGTCTTGACTTGATTCGATATTATATTGACTCGATTTTCATATTTCTCTTCACTTTGCAATCACCCAAAATCCCTTTTAATTGAACCTATTCTTCTTGGTTATAAATATCTCATCTGGCTTCTTATTTCCATTGACCCCTCTCTTTTAGGTAGTTTGCTATTGCAACATTTCATATTTCTCTAATCACTTTGACTTGATTTGATTTGATTATCATAATATTTAAGATATTTATCTTTATTATCTTAATATAATTTCTCTATAAATAGGGATGTATGTCTTGTATTCAACACTGACTGAGAAAGTAAAAATGTAGTCCTTAAAAGTCTCTTACCCTCTTTCTCTTTTCTCTATCTTTTTTTATATTATGTTTTATTTTTTTAACAAACTGCGATTCTCACTCTTCTCTTAGATGAAGCTTCATGAGTGCTCCATAGTCGCCAACAGAGAAACGACTGAGAAACCATCAAAATCGATATGGCCGGTATTCCTCCTACCTAGTGGCCAGTTCGGTCGGTCTTCCTCTCAAAAATTTCCCTATGGGTCCGTTTCAGTTTTTGACAAAACCCGAACAGCATTAGTCGATTTTTACCTATGGTTCTATCCACCTCCTTAACTAAGGGAAGGTGAAAAGATATAAGATACAGCTGGCAATCAAGTACAGCCAAGACTACAACAAGAAGCAATAAAAGGAAGATATTTCGCTCCAACTTGAGGTCTATCTGAAGGCATTTAATTTCGTTTATGGTTAAAATTGGTGCCAAACTTTGTATTATGCTATGAATCTGGCCAAAAGACTGAGCAAACAACTGATGGCCCCCCATTGAAGGGATTCCAATTAGTACTTTTCCACAGAATTTGGAGTGTAATGCAGCTTGTTCATAATACAAACAAAATGTCAGCTGGATGCAATATTGCAGCAATTGTCCTACTCGAAGAAGTCTTTGAATAGGCAGTGGATTATTCCAACCATCATCTTCACTACTGTGGCTAATTATAAGACTGGACTAATTATATATATATATATATATATTTCAATTTTTGCATTGTATATAATGTTTTCTAGTCTTTTTTGCGACCTCAACCCTCATGTATTTTTATTTTCTATACTAATGAAGTTATCTTAACCTAGACTACTATTAAAAAAGTCGACGCGGCACAATTCCCTTTTAAAAAAATTGATAAACACGCAATCTTTACGTGACTTTTCAAACTTTATACTTAATTAAATGAAGGTAAAATAGAACATTTTTATTCTCTACCTGGTGCTTTGAGGACACTTTGTAGTAAAGTGCTTATATTGTATAATTTGATTCGAAAATAAATTTTGAATTTTGAATTTTACAAATAAAATCTTACCAATTAAGTAATGTGAAATGGTGTGCTCTAAATACTATATAGAGAATAGAATAACTTTTAAAAATATCATATTTTTAAATATGGATGTGAAAACAGTTATATAAAAGGTTGCTATTGTTATCACATGTTTAATTGAAAGGAGGTTTTGTCAAAAAAGAAAGAAGGGAAAGAACAAGTTAAGCCAACTTTTGCTTTACTAGCTTCGGCCTCATGTCTTGCTCTAAGCTCCAAAGGGGAAAATAATCATGCATTGGCCGGTTATGAGGAAGATTCGCTTCTTCCAGTGCACTAGAAAAGGTTATCTTGATTCTTGGTGGCTCTCTCAAACTGTACAGGCATGATAATTGCAGCTAATATGTAAAAGCTAGCTCAGTGTTTCTATCGAGGAAGAACTTTCTGAAGTCAGATGCTGATATTTTCTTTTATAAAGAAAGCCCTTTAAGTTGGCGCGCATGCAAGCTTTTTTTCTTTCTCTTTCTGGACAAGGCGCTTGAAAGATGAACATGTAGTATACTGAAAAGCTCTTGATTTTTAGTTTAGGACACTAGCTTCTACAAGGACCGATGATGAAGCTATAAAATCTGACCGATAAGTTCAAATACCTTTTTTTTTTTTTTTTTCTCTTTTATTTCAATAACTTTTTTTATATATCTTTAAATGTATTGAAGAAAGAAAAAAAAATCAATTCATTAATAGTCACTTTCTTAATCATGTAAAAAAATAAAAATAAAAAATACAACTGATGATCACTTTTACCGATTGATTCAAATAGCATTTTCCTTTAGTTTATGTGATCCCCGAGAAAATGATGAAAGTACTTATAAACAATGTCACTCGCGCTTTTGTAACGTACTTTAGGAAATTACAATACTAGAGAAAGGTCAATTGAGTTTGTAATATTTTCATCACTGTGCAATGCCTAGTTTAGATGAAAAATAATAGACATACAATGGCATATACTAATTTCAAAAGCAATGATTAGAACTTTGATTCTTATATTATAAGGGGGACCTCGTTGTTCTTTGTTTGATCCAATTTACAGAGCAGACTTTTGTTCGAATACTGTTTGTAGCTTCCCTCAATTTTTATTATTTTATTTTTGTTCTTGGGGTGCCTGGAATTATTAGCTAGCATGACCTAAAATTATAAGAAAACTACAGCAAAAGCAGCATTTAATAAGAAATTATTACTTGCCTCAAAAGTTTAAGTTGAGAATTAATTACCACTCTCTCTTATATATGAGCCAGACTTTCCTTTATAATAGGTGACCCTTAATGTGAGCCAGACTCTCCCTTAATAGGTGACCTTTAATAAGTGTAGAGTTAAAATTCGAACTCAAGACATTTCGTTTTGAGACCATAAGAAAAAACTTCTTATTCTAAAAGCTTAAATTAGGCCCTGTTTGGATTGGAGAGTAAGTTAAACTCATCTCAACTCATATCTATTTCATCATTACATTTTTTTGCAATTTTCCATACAAAACACAAATCCCATTACACATTTTTCAAATTCTAATACACATTTTTTAAATACCAATTCAACTTTTTTAAATTTCAAAACAATAATAATATTAACAAATAAACTAAACTCATTTCAACTCATCTAATCTCTCAATCCAAACCGGGCTAAAAAGAAATAGATTTTAAGTATTTATTTTAAATCTTATATAAACACTTAATACATACTACTCTATGGAAGATTTTCATTTTTTGCTAACCATACTGATTTATTCTTCTTGTACTTTCTTTTTATTTATTTATTTATTTATTTTCAAAATCTGGAGCAATTTTCTTTCAAGTGGTGCACTAGTGCAATCATCTATAACATGGGAGTCTAATTTTATTTCAGAAGCACACTTACATTACACTGATGCTGGATATGTGCCCCTTTGCTATGCACAACTATGCATTACCCAGATCAGCAAATGACAAAAGAAGTTATTGATATCTAAAATTGTTTTTCACTGATTTGAAAGGTCATCTAGGAATTCACATCTCCATTGTCTTTCTCGCAGGATTTTGAAAACAAGGTCAACTTACAGCCTCTGAGATGCTTTTCAAAGCTGGTTGCCATGTTCTTGGCCTGGCTGTGGCAGAGGTAGTTGATGATGCAACTACTGTCTTTGATCCCTGTCTCTCTCTGATCTCATGTGTTGTCACCTGAAATGTAGTGATTATAAAAATTAGCGAACATATTATGAATTACGGGGAATAATAATTACTAGCACATGGGAGAATTCAACATCTAGCAGATATTATTCTTCATTTAATCATATAGCCTTTGACTTCAGACTACCCAAGCATTTCCTGTTATTTTATGCTGACCCAGTTCCAAGAGTCCCTAATGTTCTGAATCATTAGATAAAATATACTTTAGTGTAATGTATTGATGTGAATAATCTTGTAGTTGAAAACTATAATTAACAATAAAAAGTCTAACTACTTAATAAAAACCACTTTCAGAGAGGGAAGTGATATCCCATAAGATAAGAGGATAAGAATAGTTGGGGTATGAGATTTCATATTATTTGAAATTAAGAAGTTTTCACTTTTTATAAGATTCTAATGAGACTTCAATTATATTATTGACTAGTCATTTTGAAGTATAGACTATGTGGTTTAGGCTTTCTATTGGGGTGTTACAGGAAACAATTAGAACTGAGGCTGACTTGATGGATCTGTGCAATCCTTGAATCACTTAGCTTTAAAGGGAGAAAGAATCAATAAACTCGACCAAAATTGTAGAGATAACACAATATATCTGTGTGTGTGTAGGTATAAAGAAATGAAGTTTTACATGATTTCTAGCTGCTGTCTCCGGTCGAGATTTCAGCTTATCTGTTACCCCCTCTGGCAATATCTCTTCTGATTCTGACTGGTTTTTCTTCATCTTTGCTTGCTTCTTTTCCCACAAGCCTTTCATAACCTCTGAAACCCACAAAGCAAATTGGGTTTTCTCATATCAGATTAAATTAGCATGCACAAGGACAACCCAAAAACTTTTGTCCCTAACAAACAGAAAGGAAAGAGATCAAGTATGAAAGAAAAAAAAGCTGAACCTTGAGTGGTGATGAGTCTGTAAACTTGGCCAAGAACAAGAGTATCTGTCGGCCGGAGAAGCTTAATCTTAGTTAAACGAACCTTCAACAGGTTCTTGTTGCTATTAATGCTGTTCTTAACCTGGGAGTTGTCTTCCCTGCCATTATTGGATGGACACAAGGTAGTGGAGATGAGAAGAGCAACATAGTGACCAGGGTACATCTTCATGATCTCATTAGCACTCACAGCCCAATAAAAGGTGTCCACTTTCCCACTTGGGTGCTGTACCACTATTGTTGCTGCATCAATGGCTTGGCAATTCCCCATCTCTCTCTCTCTCTCTCTCTCTCTCTCTAAGCTAAAAGGATGAGATATGTGTGAAGAAGCAAGGAAGAAAAAGAAGAAGAAGATGAGATATGCACCAATCACCCACGGACTTTGCAAGCAAAGTGGTAAATGTCCAAATGACTATGCAAAAGCCTTTTTAAGCTGCAACTTCTAAGCCAATGGCAATTCAAGGTGGCAATGATCGGGGGCAGTTGGGGAAATAAATTTAAGTGATGTCCGACATGGCATGATGTGGTTGGTCAAATGAATAGACAAAAGGAGGTGGGGGCCATAGGGGAGTCATAATCAACCGGCCATTCCAAATTTTGGATACGTTACATTCTTTTGGTCTACCACTGGTCCATACCAAACCAAAAAAGATGCTTCTGGGATGGGTTAGTGGGGGCATTTCTTCCATGCGGTGTGCTGTAAAGCGAAGTGAGGGAGGGGAAAAGAGTAGGGCATGTTTCATATTGCCAAGGGGTCGTCTCATGCGTTGGGAGAAAGAGAGCCTGAAAATGGCCTTTTCCCCCTTACTTTGCATGTTGGAGAGGAGAGCTTCCCTCGACACGTAATGAGTAGATGTCGCGTGTGAGGGGTTACGTTCCTAAAGGTTTATCCCTTTTTATCTTAAAGCTTCCTTCCCTTGAGACCAATTCAAAAGTTGCAAAAGCTTCGGTTTTCTAATTTATTTGTATTTTGAATTAATCTTTTTAGCTATATAACATTTTCCTTTCAGAATTAAACATAGGCATAGGATTATTACGAAAGACTGAGTCATAGTCGGCCATATCATGGTCAGTTTTCAACCGATATTGGACTTCTCATTCCTCGCCTATCTTCCAGATCTGAGTTATTCCACTAAATTACCCTCATCCAGAGTATGAGCCCTACGCCGATACTGTCACATATGTCACTAATAAACAGCAGTATAAGTTGCAGTCGTGAATGTGTAAGTTTGGTACAATCACTTTAAAAATAAAAAAATAAATACGAGATCTACATAAATCAAATGAACAATGGTAATCTATGGATTGTAGCATCGGTTGCAACATGTTGAGCGAGTCCAACATCTCTATTTTCTGTGCATTTTTTCTATTATAATTAAAGATGCTTTGAATTAAATCAAATGTACAGGGGGAGGGCGTATGGTACCTCATACAAAAATTTATTGCTAAGAGGCCGGAGAGAATAAAAAAAGAAGAAAAATGACTATATACTAGGAATGTAACCGTCAACTTCGTTCCAGTTTTGGACATTTTGTAATATCGAGCCGGTTATAGAAATTTAAAAACCGATTAACCACCTAAATAGTAACTTTCAGTTTTTTCGATTTCAGTCCGGTTCGAGATTGATCCATATCCATCATTTTATAATCCTTGGTTAAAAAATTACAAAATTAAAATTTATATGTTATATCAAAATTTAAATATTATATTAAAAATATAAGATTAATTTATGTTATATCATAAATCAAATTTTATAAAATTAGTTTTATGTGATGTTAATTAGCAATATAGCATATAATATATAATATGATGCAAATAATTATACGAAAAATATTTTATATAAAAAAATTAAAAATATATATTGGCCTTGTTCAAATTAACGATTTCCAAAATATGAAAATCAGTATTGGACTGGTTTAGAATCGATTTCAATTCTTATAAACCGATTAGGGACTAGATCGGTTACAAACCAGACTGAACACACCAATAATATTTCGGTCCGGTTCAACTAGTTTATCGTCTGTTTTTTACACCGCTACAATAAATCATAGATTTGGGTCTATGTTCCTTAGCTAAGCAAATGAGAGAATTCTCAAAGGTAGTTTGTGTTGATTCAATCAGTAGAAAAAAACTACAGTCGACTATTGAAGTACATTTCTTTTTCTTTTTCTTTTTCTTTTTTTTTTCTAGAGAAGAAAAACATAGATTAACTAAGTAATTATAAAGATACAAGATTCCATGGGGTGGAAGTCCCCAACAATCATTCAAAAATAATCAATGCAACATTAGAAAAATAAAAAAATGGATTTTGGATCCAAAAGTTTAACTCCCACAAATTCCTGCTAAAGGGAAGCCACGTTAAAGCAACTGGTTATATGAATATAGTTTGATAAATAGACTATAAACCTACGACTAAAAGTTATAGATGAGATAAGTGAATTGCATTTTGCTAGTCTAGTCGGACTGAAGGAGATTTTCACGACCACTTTACCTTGATCGTTGGTTGGAAAAAGCAGGAACATATAGGAATAGCAACTTGAAGATGAGCTAATACATCAACGTAGGACCGTCACTGGCAATAGTGGCGTGTGCTGAATACACACCACACTAGGGAGGGGGGGAAACACTCGGATCTAAGAGATTTGAAGCCGCTGATCCTGTTGGTGCATGCATGGCGACAAAAGACTCACCTTGGCATGACTATGCATGGGTTTCACGCGCACTGTTAGTCACACGTGAGATGCACACACAAGTCGTTTTGATAGATTACAATTCCATTTGAAAGATCGGCAGTTGGGAAGTCCAATGGTAGGGCATACGACGATCGAAGAAGGTCGAAAAACAGCAAATCGAAAAACATTTGTGCTATTGTCAAAAAAATGAAAAAAGAATTAGAAAAAACTATAGATGGGGCTGGCAAAGGCTGGACAGGTGGAGAGAGGAGCTGAAATCATTGGAAATATTAATAGAGAGAAAATTTTTGCCTCATGAGAGAGAAATTTTTCTAATCGGGTAAACAATTAATCAATTAAGGACTATTCTAGTACATTTCATAGGAGAACTGTATTCTACTAACTTCATATTCTCATTTGAAAAAAATAAAAATACAGTGAAATAGCTAGAGACTATAAACCTTGATCGTCGATAGTCCCAAAGAGTAATAATAGGAATGGATCGAGTTAGGTTAACAACAATTTGAATAGAGAAACACTTTTAGATAGTCCTTTTGTTTATAGGAGAAAAACAAACCTCTAATGAGTACAAGACACATAAGAAAGTGGTAAAATGAAACAATACACAACAATACAGGTGATTAAGACTGTTCTAAAAATTTTATCTCCATCTTCTCTTGCGAGGTTGTGTTGGATTCGAAGGCCTCAGTTCTCTTGGATGGGACCGTTCTTCACCGTTTTAGGTAGTCAGTGTCACACGCGCCACCACCGCCACACGCGCCTTGGAGGGAACACTGCCGACGACTCAGCTCCGGCTTCTACATTCTCATCTTATCACTTTCCATAACCAGTGATTGCATTAGAGGAATTGTAGACCACTCCTCCAATTTAATCTAGATAAAAAGTGACAGTGCACCTGCCATCCACTCCGCTTCCTACGGAGGAACCATTGCCTCCAACGTGACTCAATTTTTCGCTTTTTAGCAAACAATTTAATCCATCGTTTTATAAGATGACATCCAGTGATAGAACTTGGGTAGGGACCAAGAAATTTGGTTCCATATAAACTCATTTTTATCCTATCTCTCTTGCACTGTTGTTTGTTGTTTTAGGGCGATTGTCGGGAAACCACACCCCCTTTTCATGTATCATATTTTTTGTTTAATGAATATGCTTGCTTTAAAAATAACATGTTGATTGGGTGCGCTACGGGGAACTCCACCCCTCTTCATCGTCGTCGTCCTCTAAATCAAAGGACAGGCTCCCAATGGACTTGCCGTTTCAGTAATCGTGACTCAATTCAAAGGACTCGCCGCTGCTTTCGATCAACGACCTGAGCTCGTCCGCTGCACGAAATAAGGATGGTTGTTGTGGTGATTGTGGTCGTCCCCAATATTATTGGAAAGCTTCGCTCGAAAAAAATCGGCTAGTTGGAGAAAATTTACAAGATATCATCGGCCATGGTTTCCTTGTAGCCCAACGTCTTGGCGATGTGCCTTGCCACAACCAATAATTTTTTCTCACCATTATCCTCAATGGTGTCACAGTTGGATTAATGATTAGGTAATGATAAGCTTACTACTACTTTACCACTCATTTACAATCCATAATGTATATATTTCTTTTGTATTATCTTTTAAGTAATTTTTTAACATCCTTAATCATTAAAAAAAATTTTAAAAATATATATTTTTATTAATAATCACTTCCTTAATTATCGAGTAAAGAAAGATTCTAAAAAAATTTAAATAATAAAAAGAATGGTAGAATAGTGGTAAAAGGAATGTAAGGCTATTATTATTCTTAATGATTACCAGTACTTGAAATCAATGTTTCACGAATTCGAGTAAAGGTAGAGTAGAGTAATGGTTGGGAAAATGAAGCAATACTAATAGATCATACTATGGGATGAAGATTTCTATCACTATGTATTTTAGCTGCTCCAATGGTTTGATTTTAGGGTGTCGCTTTTAGAAGATTTCTCTTTCTTTCCTTCTCTTCGATGATCTGTTCTCAAACACAATTCTCACTGTTTCTGGTTCTGGTTTGAGAAGTTTTTTCTGCAAAAAATTCCAATTAAAGCTAGCTGACCATGAGATACATACAGAAAATTAAGAATTAACCAATCAAGATAAAGATCAACTGGCATAGCTAGCCAGCAGCCATTCACTTTTTTTCTATTAAAATTAGTTGCTATTAAATTTGTTCAAGAAGAAGCTTATCATCTGAAAAATTGAAAATGTGGTTTGATCATGGTTTTATTCTCGTACTTTCTTGGCTTAATGCTCTTGTAATTGTTTGACCAGTTATTGCTTCCAACGAGTGTACTGTAGAGAGAGAAAGAGAGAGAGAGAGAGGGAGGGAGGTTGTAGGGACGTGGGTGGGGGGTTGGGGCTAGGGGAAGGGAGAGAAAGAAGTTTCTTTACCTGTATGTGGGTGTAAATATAAAATTGTTAAGACTCTTATGTGACAACTGCGAATTGGTTGATTGGTTTTTTAAAACATTCAGATAGACTGGTTATAAGATATTTTTATTAGAATATATGAGGCCACGAAATGATAAATCCATCAGCGTCGTGTGTTTAGTGGTCAAAGTCATCGCACAACAACGGTGCGTGGGGCCACACATGACCTAAGAGACGCGTAAGACACACACTAGTTTGATAACATTATTTCTTGACCCATCCTTGAGATGAGTGTGGAAAGGTTAAATACTACTTTCAATTGTAGAATATATAAATATCCTATAATTATTTTAAAAAATAATGAAATTTATTATAAAAATTTATTATTATTTTTATAAAAATTTTATATTTATTTATTTATTTTTAAATAATTGTGTAATATTTATGTATTTATAACTGTAACTATCATTTTTCAAAATAGTTGGGGACATGTAGGCAATTACAGGGAGGCGAATGGGTCCGACTACACAGGAAATTTGGCTGCAGTACTCAATCCGAACACCTGCACGAGGCAGTGGGGTTCGCACGGCCTTTTCAAATTGGGATGGACAATTACAAAGGGATGGGATCCTAAAACTTGTGGGTAGAATTTAGTATCTTCGCATTTTCATGAATTTTATTAGGTGGCTGCCTCAATTTTGTAGGTCCCATTGTCATTATGTTGGCATTTAACATTCTGTTCGGATCACCTAACAGCAATTTTTAGGATTCCAGTGAGGATATGATTTTTGTCCCTTTTGTCTTGTGTTACCTAAAATGCATGACACAGGCCGAAACAACCACAGATGAAAACAAGAAGACAAGGTTTTTTGTCAGTCCAGTGTTCAACAGCAATCTTGTTGTTAAGATCTTAATGCTGCTTTTGAATATGATTATGACAAGTTGTGACACTAATAATAATGATGTTGTTTGTTCTTCGATGAGCATTCCTTGATCATTTGACTCTTCCTCATCATCTAATCAAATGGTTAAAATGGGTCAGTTTTCTGTGAAGGTAGAAAAAGAGGGTAAATTTTGAATTCTCTAGAACATCCTTTCAGCACGCGAAAAATTATTACATTTTATTATTACTTTTATTATTTAATTATGAAGTTTTAAAATATGGAATTATTCTATCCGAGAATAAATAAGATGTGAAGTAAAGCTTGCTCCTCTCTCGAGCGATAAGCACCCATCTCCACCTATAGGAATTTCTCTTCATTCACAAGTAAGAGGGGGCATGAGACTTCGACTCCACCCACCCTCCCCTTTTTATTTTTTCTCCTTTGATTTTCCATCCATAGCACCAAAATATATCGATCTACTGTCTTCTCACGTCCTTAGACCGACATGCGCCCCATTACCAAACTCTCTAGTTATCAATCTACCTGAAGGCAGAAGAAAATAGTTCAAAAGTGCGGCTTAACATCTTACACAGAGCTTATGTTGTGTTTGAGATTCATGTGCCACCGTGCCTTGGAGAGCCTGCTGATGCCACACATGACAGCCTTGGGACCAAGCCTTGGGACCAACAGCACCAGATCTTTTAGATCCGAATTACACTTCAACTCCTAGTGTGGTGCGTGAGTTGCACACATTACCACAGCTAGTGACGATCTTTCGCAGGCGGTTCAACACATTTACTATTACTCTGTGTTCCCACTTTTTCTAACCAATGATTAAGTTAAAGTGGTGGTGAAAGTCTCTTCCAACCAATCTAGATTAACAAAATGCAACACACAACTAGCCTTCACTGCAGCGTCTAGCCATAGTATTATAGTTTGTTTATCCGATTATGTAAAAATTGCTTCAAGCGACTTTCCCTTACGAGAAATGAGTGGGAGTCAAATTTTTTGCAACATCTCTCTCTCTCTCTCTTCCTTTATTTTTTGTGTTATATCTATTGGCTTTGGAAAGATTGTAGAGGGCTCCCACCCCATCGAATCTTATGTCCTGTAATCTTTTAGTTTATCTGAAATCCTTGCTTAGAAAAATAAATAAGATATGAAGTAAAAAGATGAAGGGTTACAAAAAAAGGCATGCAAAAGTGTTGAGATGTGTGGCTCAATAAAAGCAAAGCTCTTCCTTCCAAAATAACTTATGTTATCTGTTTGATATCTTTAAAGTGGGCATAGAAAGACCTTTACTACTTGGTGAAAAAATTCCAATTCACATTAGTTTTTCTAGAAAAGCTAGTTCTTGTAATGGACAATGATCCTCTACATGTAAAGTAAAATGGATAGTATCTATTTAGTACAAAAATGGAGTATTATAGTTGTCAACATGATGTGAAATGAGAAAAATACCCCATATTTTACTCAAAATAGATATTATCTATTTCAAATAAAATGAACTATTCCTCTTCAAACTACTCTAATCAACTCGTTCTATGCCACTTTCTCAAGCTCCTTGAATTGAACAAAGTAAATACATATTGCATACATGACATGCAGATTTATTTAGATAGTTTCAAGCCATGCTTTCATGATATGTTTATTCAAAACAGGCCAACGGATGACTGGAGATTATTCTTCTAGCCATAATCAGAAGTCATTCTAAATATTTCAGTTGATTCAAGCATTAAGGTCTTGTTTGGATAGTGAGATGAGATAAAATAATATGTAAATAATAGTAACATAGTTTGTGAATATTAGTAAAATTGTTTGAGTGTAGATGTTTTAAGGAATATTTTTAGAAAGGTTAGAGAAAAAATTGAAAAAAAATATTATGAATTTAAAATATCATTAAAATATAATTTTTTAATATAATTTTTATTTGAAAATCTGAAAATGCGGAATTTTTTTTCTGATTTGTTTGGAAGTCAGAAAAGTTTGTACTGATTAGATAATGATTAAATGAAAAAGTTGAAAATTTAAAATTGAAATTTTTTATGTTTGTAGTATTTGGTTTTTAAGATAAGATGGGATAAAATGAGATTGTATTGGAAACTTTTGCTATCCAAACCCAGCCAAAAGTCTCTTTTGGTTGAAACCAATATATTATATTTTCTAGCCTATGGTCCATATAAGGGCTACCCTTCTTTGAATGGGAAGTGACAATTACTAAGGCAGGGTGATCAGGTTCTTGTGTATCAGTTGAGAGTTTAGGTAGCACAACGTAAGAGATGTTTTAGATTGATAAAATAAATGTCATCCATTCAAAATGAATTTGAAAATATCCTGTCACGACTCACATATATGTTTTAGCGCCATAGAAATTTCTTAAAATTGTTACTTATCACCTTGCTCCTAATAGTTCTCTTGTCATTGAATGGATTAGACTTTAAAGCATAAGGCAAGGCAGGTGCCCGGTCGCAATTCATCTCATTATGACGATCGTGACATTTGACACCTGATTAATTAAAGAAAATACTACTTTTATCACACATTTTTATCGTTCAATAGTATTGTTGGAATTTTTATTTTTTATTTGATGATTAAAAAAATATTTTTTTAATAATATTATGATTTTTAAAAAAATATATTTAAAGTGTTAAAAATATATGTAAGAAAAACGAAAAAAACAATACATTACAACTAGAGGTGGCTCCTAATAGGGTCGGCTCAATTGGCTAAGCAGCCTAAGGTTAAGATTTTAATTGTGGTTTTTTTTAAAGTAAAATTAAATACATTTATTTATGTAACGAAATTAATCCGTAAGTAGAAGGACGGCCGCCGCCCCCAGTCCCATCACTAAAATTATGTGAATGACTCCACTACTATTATTTTAAATTCTGCATAGTGACTTGCATAGTGACTTGCATAGTAACTTGCATAGTAATTTCAAAGTCTATAAATAGGAACTTCATTTGTAATGAAATTCATAAGAAAATATAGAGAAAGAAAGAAAATTTCAGTTCTTAAGAGTTTCAGAGAAATTTTCTTATATATTTCTGTTTTGCAATAGTAGTTTCTGTCTTAGTTTTATAACACGTTATTAGCACGACGGTTCTACCAATTCTGAAACTAGTGGCCTTATTCCTCTGTAAGTTTTTCAATATATTATTTGCAGTCTTTAATATATTTTATTGATGATTATCTGTGTGAATTTATAAATATATTTTCTGAGATACACATATTTATTTCATTATTTATATGTGTAGAAAATGGCAAATCTTACAAAATTGGAATTTGTTGCTCTTGACATATCTGGGAAAAATTATTTATCCTGGATACTTGATGCTGAAATTTATATTGATGCAATGAACCTGGGATAAACTATTAAAGAAGGAAATCAAGCGTCCCTGCAGGACCGTGCTAAAGCAATGATTTTCCTTCGCTACCATCTTCATGAAGAATTGAAAACTGAATATTTTACAATAAAATATCCTTATATTTTGTGGAACAGTTTAAGGGAGAGGTATGAATACCAGAAGACTGTCATCCTCCCAAGAGCTCGTTTTCAATGGTTGCACCTGAGGTTGCAAGATTATAAAAGTGTTAGTGAGTATAATTCCGCACTTTTTAAAATAAGCTCAGTATTAAAATTATGTGGTGAGAAAATCACCGATGATGATATGCTAAAGAAGACTTATACTACATTTCATGCCTCGAATGTGCTCCTGCAGCAGCAGTATCGAGAGAGAAAGTTCAAGAAATATTCTGAACTTATATCATGTCTTCTAATAGCTGAGCAGAATAATAAACTCTTATTAGAAAACCACCAGTTACGCCCTACTGGCTCAATATCATTCCCTGAAGTGAATGGTAATAGGTTTGCATCATTCCCAGAAGTGAATGGTGCATCCTTTAGAAGAAATCGGAGGCGTGGACGTGGTAGGAGAAATTATAGAAATGTTGGTCCCAAAAGTGACAATATTAAAAGGGATAATAATATACCGTATCACCAGAAGTGGTACAATTCAGAAAGGGATAAAAATCTCCAGAATAATTTTTCAAAGAAAAGTGAAGAGGTGTGCCATAGATGTGGAATGACTAGACATTGGTCACGTACCTGTCGTACGGCCAGACACTTAGCTGATTTATATCAAGCTTCTATTAAAAAAAAGAATAAAATACATGAAACAAATTTAGTAGAACCATCAGATAATTTATTAGATTCAGTAGATGTAGATGTTACTCATCTTGATGTCTCTGATTTCATTAATCATCCTGAAGGTAGTATTGAACACTTAATTGGAGATGGAAGTGTTCCACTCAATTAATATATTTTCTTTCTATCTGTAATAAAAGTTTTGTATATTTTGTAGAATCATGGATCACATTGATGAGCTTTTTATCTCTGAGTTGAATGATAAAGATATATGTCTGGCTGACAGTGCTACAACTTAAATAATTCTCAAAGAAAAGAAATATTTTCAAAATCTAGCACTAAGTAAACCCTATGTCCATACTATATCAGGTTCATCAGATTTAATTAAGGGCTCCAGAAGAGCTTATATTGTGTTGGCTAATGGCACCAAATTTTGTATTGATGATGCTCTATTCTCTTCACAATCCAGAAAAAATTATTGAGTTTCAAAGATATACATCGTAATGATTATCATATTGAAATGACCAATGAAGGCAGTAAAGAGCATCTTCTTATTACTAAAACAATATCGGGTCAGAAGCTCGTATTAGAAAAACTGTCTGCTCTATGTTCTGGATTGTATTATACAAAGATGAGAACAATTGAATCATATGTGGTAATGCACCAGAAGTGTATTGACCCTAAAGTATTTATGACTTGGCATGATCGTCTTGGACATCCGGGATCTACAATGATGAGACGAATTATTGAAAATTCGCATGGGCATCCCTTAAAGAATCAAAAGATATTTCTACCTAATGAATCTCCGTGCTCTGCATGTTCTCAAGGTAAGTTGACTATCAGACCATCTCTCTCAAAAGTCATTGTTGAATTTCCATCCTTTTTACAAAGGATTCACGGAGATATATGTGGGCCTATTCATCCATCAAGTAGACCATTTAGATATTTTATGGTTTTGATTAATGCATCTAGTTAATGGTCACATATTTGTCTACTTTCTACTAGAAATGTTGCATTTGCTAGACTTTTTGCTTAGATAATTAAATTACAAGCACAATTTCCTGAGTATCCAATTAAGACCATTCGATTGGATAATGCAGGTAAATTTTCGTCTCAAGCTTTTGATGATTATTGCATGTCAATAGGAATAGATGTTGAACATCCTATTACCCATACACACACACAAAACGGCTTAGCTGAATCTTTGATCAAAAGGCTTCAACTAATCGCTAGACTTTTACTTATGAAATCAAGACTACCTGTTTCTGCTTGGGGACATGCTATACTTCATGCAGCATCTCTAATTCGCATTAGACCATCTGCATATCATAAATATTCTCCATTACAGCTTGCATTTGGTCAACAACCATATATTTCTCATATTCATACTTTTGGATGTGCTGTATATGTTTCAATTATACCTCCACAACGTACAAAAATGGGCTCTCAACGTAAACTTGGGATATATGTTGGTTTTGATTCTCCATCTATTATTAGATACCTTGAACCCCTTACAGGGGATATGTTTAAAGCACGTTTTGAAGATTGTCATTTTGACGAATCCAATTTTCTATTAATGGGTAAAGAAAAGTCGGTGCTTGAAGTACGACAAGATATTACTTGGGATAATAAGACCCTGTCTCATTTTGATCCTCCTACAAATGAATGTAAACAGGAAGTTCAGAGGATTATTCATTTGTAAAATATTGCAAATCAATTACTGGATGTATTTACTGACACTAAAGGTGTAGTAAAATCTTATATTCCTGCTATTAATGCTCCAGCAAGGATTGAAGTCCTTGAAGGATAAATTGTCAAAACAGCAATAGGTGAATTTAAGGCACGCCTGAAGCGTGGAAGACCTATTGATGCAAAAGATAAAATTCCCAAAAAGAAAAGAATATAAAATGAATTTGGTGTTTCTGAAGAACACGTACCCACAATACAGGCTACAAAAATAATTGATGCTCCTAAAGAGCTCAAAACTTCTATTCCAGAACCTCCTGAAGAGGAAACTCATGAAGAGTATAAATCTCCTGAAAAGGGACCTCTTGAAGAGGTGTGTCATGAAATGTTTTCCCCTAAAGAGAAACAGATACCTGAAAATAATGAGATTTTAATACATTTCATGAAAACTGGAGAAATTCTAGATAGAAATAAAACTGTTGTCGA
The DNA here is from genome assembly GCA_036559045.1 of Platycarya longipes. Lineage (NCBI taxonomy): Eukaryota > Viridiplantae > Streptophyta > Magnoliopsida > Fagales > Juglandaceae > Platycarya > Platycarya longipes. The sequence continues at coordinate 19,009,052 of CM071800.1, forward strand.
CAACATATTTTCATATAAAATGGCCCTTGATATTACCATAAGTAATGAAGAAAGTGAGGCAAAAACCGTCGAAGAATGTCGACGTAGAAATGATTAGCCAAAATGGAAAGTAGCTATTGAAGCTGAATTAAATTCGCTAGCAAAGCGAGAAGTATTTGGACCTGTTGTCACAACACCAAAGGGTGTAATGCTTGTTGAATATAAGTGGGTATTTGTACGAAAACGTAAAGAGAAAAATGAAATTGTGCGGTACAAAGTACGGCTTGTCGCACAAGGTTTCCTGCAGAAACCCGGGATTGATTATGAAGAAACATATTCTCCCGTTATGGATGCAATCACATTTAGATTTTTGATTAGTCTGGTTGTTACAAAAGGATTAGAAATGCGGTTGATGGATGTGGTCACTGCATATTTATATGGATCCTTAGACCATGACTTATATATGAAAATCCCTGAAGGATATAAAATGCCTGAAGCATCTACAAGTACATCTACAAATATGTACTCAATCAGACTACAAAGATTTTTATATGAGTTGAAACAATCTGGATGCATGTGGTATAATCGCTTAAGCGAATATCTATTGAAAGAAGGATTTGAGAATAATCATATATGCCCATGTGTTTTTATTAAGAAATCAAAATCCGGATTTGTCATTATTGCGGTTTATGTTGATGATTTAAATATTGTGGGAACTCCTGAAGAGATCTCAAAAATCGCTATATATTTAAAGAATGAATTTGAAATGAAAGATCTTGGCAAAACAAAACTTTGTCTCGGTCTGCAGTTCGAGTACTTGCCAAATGAAATTTTTATTCATCAGTCCATGTATACTGAGAAAGTCCTAAAACATTTTTATATGGACAAATCTCATCCCTTGAGTACTCCAATGATTGTTCAAACACTTGATGTGAAGAATGATCCATTCCGTCCTTGTGATGACGATGAATAAATTCTTGGTCCTGAAGTACCATATCTCAGTGCAATTGAAGTTTTGATGTATCTTGCAAATTGCACTCGATCAGATATTACATTCTCAGTTAATCTGCTTGCAAGATATAGTTCTGTACCAACTCGAAGACATTAGAATGGCATTAAACATGTCCTTCGTTACCTTCATGGTAAGGTTGATATGGGATTATTTTATCAACGTGGTTTAAGTCCAGAATTGATTAGGTATGCAGATGCAGGTTATCTTTCAGACCCACACAGAGGTAGATCTTAAACTGGATATTTATTTACTTATGGAGATACTGCCATATCATGGAGATCTGTTAAGCAGACACTATCTGCTACTTCTTCAAATCACTCAGAGATCATTGCTATTCATGAAGCAAGTCGAGAGTGTATTTGGCTGAGATCAGTTATTCAACATATCCAGGAAAAGTGTGGACTTCCCATGATCAATAATAGCCCAACAATCTTATATGAAGATAATATTGCTTGTATCACTCAAATCAGAGGAGGATATATCAAAGGTGACAGAATCAAACATATTTCACCTGAATTCTTTTATACTCATAAACTTCAAGAGTAAGGTGAAATTGATGTCAAGCAGATACGATCTAGTAATAATCTGGCAGATTTATTCACAAAGGCGTTACCAACTTCCACATTCAAGAAGATTGTGTATAACATTGGAATGCGAAGACTCAAAGACCTTTTTTCATGCACTTTTCAATGGGAGTAAATGTGCTGATTGTACTCTTTTTCCTTCGCTGAGGTTTTGTCCTACTGGGTTTTCCTCTGCAAGGTTTTAATGAGGCAATCTTAAAGCACTTGTGGATACATAAAAAGACTGTACTCTTTTTCCTTCGCCATTAGTTTTTCTTCTCATTGGGTTTTTCCTTGGCAAGGTTTTAACGAGGCAGATTCTTTATGGGTGGTCATTCAAGGGGGAGTGTAACGAAATTAATCCGTAAGTGGAGGGACGGTCGTCGCCCCTTGTCCCACCACTAAAATTATGTGAATGATCCTACCACTATTATTTTAAATTCTGCATAGTGACTTGCATAGTAACTTACATAGTAATTTCAAAACCTATAAATAGGGGCTTCAGTTATAATGAAATTCATAAGAAAATATAGAAAGAGAAAGAAATTTTCAGTTCTTAAGAGTTTAAGAGAGAGTTTCTTATATATTTCTATTTTGCAATAGTAGTTTCTGTCTTTAGTTTTATAACAATTTATTTATTTTAAATTTTTACATTAGATTTTTAATTAAAAATAATTTCTATCATTTTTCAAGTAAATTATTACTTAAAATTTTATACTATCTTTTATACTAATATCTTGAATTAATAATAATATGTATAATTTCTAGTTGAACTTTTAATATTTTCTTATTGAGTTAATTAATATTTTTAATTAGATATATATATATATATATTTTTTTAAGTTCTACTTTAGATTTTTTTTTTTTTTTTTTTTTTAGGTGTCTTTCATTAGGAAGCTTTAGACAATTGTCTATATAGCTTAACGGAAGAGCCGGCCTTGACTTATATATATATATATATATATATATATATTTTTTTTTTAAATCTGCTTTAGTTTTTTTTTTTTTTTTGGGGGGTGTCTTTCCTGAAGAAACTTTAGACAATTGTCTAAATAGCCTAATAAAATAGCCGACCTTGGCTCCCAACAGTAGCTAGGTGACATCTGTTTCTTTTCAAATGGATATAATCCATTTCACTTGAAATGAAGTCGAGTCATGTCGCATTTCTCTGGTCCAAAAGATGCTGTATATTTTCAGCCACCCCAATCCCCCTCTTGTTAATCTTAATCCAGATGGTTATACCATATATTTGCCCGTTTCATGTAATGTTCTGCCTTGATATCTTTTATATTTGTTTATTTATGTTTAATTGCTTTTAACATAACTGCATTTTCACCCTTCATTCATTTGTCTCTTCCTACATTCATTGGGTGTCGATGCCTGCCGGACCACACCAATAGGGGTCGAGATTTGTCCTCATGGTTTGGTCTGGTCGGCACCCCAAGCCACAGAACCGTTGCACGGTTATGCCAAACTGAGGGGTGGAGGGGTCAGTTTCATCCTCTAGTTCACTTCCTATCGGTGCCATTGGATTTCCGACAAAGAACAAAAATGTTCAAAAGGCCTTCTATAAAGAAAGACTCTCTTATACTGCTGTAGCAGATTCACAAGTAATGGAGATAATAGTGATTTATAACATGATCAGACAGTTTTTGGGAACCTTAGAATGGAGTAATTTATGGCTAATCTTCTTATAATTAGGGCTGCCGGGATCAAACAGATGGGAAATACTTGTTCAGATTGAAGGGCAGGGAATAGAATTCCTCACTCCTCGTATCACCCTTGAATGATCTGAACTTGTCCCACCAATGTTTACCTCTGTCTTTCCTGACTCCACTTTCCCTCTTATGCAGTGTGTTGTCCAGGAAAAATGCCAAGCAGCCCGCAATGAAAGCTTCGGATGAGAAAGGGACATTCACAATATCGTTAAACTGCCAAGAAAAGAATGATGCTTTTTGTCAGTGGAGCTCAGAAATTATAATGAAATTATTTTAAGAAAAGCTTACTAGATCAGAATAGATTCAGGGTTGACATGTCATTCATACCCATCTTCCGCTCGTGTGGACCGGACCATAACCATTGATTGCTGTGTACTCATTGAAGTACTGCGGCACCGACAAGCCCATGAAGATGGAGAAGCCCAAGATGAACTTAGTTCTGAAACTGTTTAGGTTGCAGAACTGCAGAAAACTAAGGCCCCCAGAACCTGAGTACGCACCATAAGCATAACTAACGATGAACACAATAAATCAAGCGTTCACACCTCTACTTGTTAACATGTTTAATCAGGGAGACATACCCACATAAGCAAAGAAAAGGCAGTACAAAGCAGCAATTATGGATGCTGGGATTGAAGCAAAGACTGCTCCAAATTTCCCTGTACAATGACGAAAAGTCTTGACTGATTAACAGAAACAAATTTTCTGGAAAGAAAGGCTGATTGGTATTCAATTTTCATACATTTTATCATATCTCAAGCATCAACAACTTACCAAGAATGGAAAAGAAAATCATAAATCCAGCAGATATTTGTACCACCCTTCGACTGCCAACACGAGTCAAGGCTAAAAGACCAGCATTCTCACTGTAGATAAGCCAGGTAAAGTCCTCAGATATTGACTTAATTGGAATAGAACAGTCAGTCATACATCATAGATTTCCCCTATTACGGGTCTTACACAGATACTGAGGATCCATTTGCAGTTCCAAACAACCCAGAAAGCAGGATGCCAACGCCCTGTGAGCAAAAATAATTAATGCACAATAAGAACATAATTTTATCTTGAATCTAAACACCAAGAAACTTGCAAATGCTATTCTAGCATATAAATATTTGATTTTTAGGAGTATCATGAAAAAAAACCACATGTTCAAGTCCCAGAATTAATAATAGCCTTCAGCAACCAACCTAAATATTATGATAGTCCTCTCAGTATCTTTTTTACCTTTTCTTATGATTTCAAGTTCTAAACCTTTTTCTTGCAAGTTTTCATACTTATTTTTAAAGGTTTAATCAGATCAGGCTGAGAGGATGCAGAAGCCTGAGTTTAAGGTAGGACCATGTGGTGGATCAACGGGAACCATGAGCATTCACACTGATGGAGCAATTTCCTGTTTCTGTTCTTTTTCTTCACGTAAATGTTTATAAGTTGTTCCCTCAATGGAGAATTTGATTCCATTTCTTCCTCATCTGCATTTGCATGCGTGGTTCTGCTTGATTCAGGTATAGCCGCACTCTTTTTTATTCTGTTTTTCTATTTTTTTTTGGGCGGGGGGGGGATTTGTAACGCGTGCTGAAGTCTCAGGCTACACGGGGAGTAGTAACCCAGTGTTGCTTTTTTTAAACAAGTTCCTCTAATTAGTATATCTTCGTGTGACGATGTGTACAACAAAAGAAATACGGAATTCATCCACACCATAACACATGAAAAGACAGCTAGAATCCCCTATTGCATTGTCAGGTGAAAATTTGATTAAATATGAGAGAAGCCTTTCTAATTACCTGCCAACCGACTCCACGGCTAAGAATGGAAGGTGGCACCGGAGTTGCACTTGCATACCTTGATACCACTATGAACGCACCAGTGGACTGCTCAAATCAATCCGAAACACATGAGAAATGAGTGAAACTTCAGGAGACAAACTAACAAAAACATCATCATTAGAGATATCAGTGCTTAGATTATGAAATATTAGCTACAAATAAGAACTTTTGATTCTGATCATGAGAATGTCATAAAGCTCAAGGTAGGATTAAACTGTTGGCATTCCATTTAAAAATATCACGGATGGTACTGATAAGGAATATCTAGTCATTAACAGCATATTAAGGGGCTTCAAACGAAAGCCCAAGACATAGCGGCAAGAGTACAATATAAATATGAAGTGCAAGAGAAATTACAGCAATAACAACGGCAATGATGGCAATAAATTTTGGTGCTTGGTTTTAATCATTCCAATTTCCAAAGAAGAATAGAAAGAAAGCACACCTCTACAAGAGCAACAAAAGAAGCCATCATCATGGCAAAGGCTTCACCAGCATCAAATGAAGGAGCTCCCCATTGAAAGGGATATGGAACTCGTATCCTGCAAATCAAATTCCAAACACTTCTCTTTCACCCATGTCCAGAATCAAACAGAGGAACTAAGTTATGTTGTAGATACATTAACATAGTAGGTGAAGTATCCTGAGGTTGAAATCAATCTATAATTACAAAAGTACCACATGTATGCCAGATTATTGTTAGCCACAATAGCTTTTGTACAATGCAATAAAAGTTAAAGATGATAACAACTAAAACTACTCATACCAATGGCTTGGGTTGTAGGAGACCTTCTAAACTAACCAAGGTTGGCAACTTAAAAGCAAAAATTGCTCAAAGTAATTCTGACAAATAATTTTGGAGAAAAAAAATTCCAGTTCACAATATAAAATTTTCAATGTATTGCTACTCATTTGACTGAGGCAACCATTTTGGACAACTCAAGTGGAAACTCAAATTTCCCCTTCCCCCACCCCTGGCCCGTCAAAAGCAAATATTTTTGAAAAAATAAAATAAAGAATTTCTCCTTATACTCCGTGTAACTAAATGCCTGAACTTTAGCTTCAGTTCACTAATTAAAGAATCATTAATTAGCTCAACCCACATATCCTACAGCTCCATTACCCTGGAAAGTAACTATTGACATACACAAATTGAAGGATTTTGGTGCATATTTTATCAAATGACCAAGTTGTGAAAATAAAGGATGAAGAACCACCATCAGCTTGAATTACAAATTAATGATTATGAAAAGGGATTTGCATGGGCTGTTACAAATTTAACAATCAAACAGAGCCAAATATCAAGGCATTGTATTTTGTGGCAATAATCGGACGGACAGTTATCAGATAAAAATTCTGAAAAGAGCATTTCTTTAATGAAACAACCTCACTTACCATGGAGCACCATCTATAAGCCCAGCACGATCGGTACGACAGCTTACTTGCGTTTTTGGCGCTGCATCATTATATGCCCCACCTACAGTGAGTAGGTGAGCATAAATCCAAACAATTACCACTGAAAAAATGACTGCGAAACGATCAAAGAATTGCTTTCTTGAATGTAGCACATGGGGCATATACTGCATAAAAATGCATTGAATAACAATATTAGCCTAACGGTAAGCATTGCTATCAAAGATTCTGAGGATAAAATCCAAAGAAATGCTATAGATAAATCAGACAATAAATTCAAGACCATAAGAATTGAACTTGTCAAATGTTGAAGACCAGTACCTGTGAAATGAAAACTAAAACAAGAAGCTCTGGCAGCCCAATCTCTACACATTTCGCAACCTTGAGAATAAAAACAAGAGTCAGCATCCAAAAGTAACATGTTCTAATGATAGGCAAGGGTTCATTACAGCAAAAGAAGACTTACCCCAGGAAAGCCTAACTCAAAAAGCCCAAATCCGACTAATCCTACCAAAGGAACAGCTGAAAGTGGACTTAAGAACCTGAAAATGCATGAATCAAACAAATTAATTTTTTTAATTGTAGTATGAGAAGTCACAATAGCATATTCAGTTATTTGGTTCATTGCAGATTTTTTTGGAGAAACAGCTGGAGTGAGGTAAATGTGAAGTTGAAGAGACTAACAAATCTCTACCAGAAATCAAACCGATTCAGAGTTCTAAAGTAAAATTAGCATTACCATCAAAAACCAAATAATAAAATAACTATCGGTTGCATTTTATGCAATGATCTTGTACGATGCACAAGTAAACGGAATCCAGACAGTCAACTCATAAACAACAGGGATAAGGCCCCAAGTTTCCTAAGGGTTGTTTCATTTAATATTTGTGTAGGCTCTGAACCAACCTTGCAACATTGCGCCACAGGCCACTGAAGCCAAGGACAATCTGAAGAGTAGAAGCAACAATGAGAGCACCCTGGGTTGCCCGCATTATCCTCTTAAATTTCTGTATAAACATGAAGACAAGGTAAAATAGTTACAACCACGCTGGTGCAAACGCCAATAAGTTACACCATAATTTTCATCTTCCACTATACTTTTCCAAATAGATTATAATAACATGTTCACTATTTAGTTTGTTTGAATACATGATAACCATCTTCCTCTTTACTTTTCCAAATGGATTTGAATTTGTTTAGTTTGTTTGGATTTTAATTTTTTTATAGGTAAGAAGTTTTTTACTAATACAAAAAAAGTAGGAATAGCCCAAGTACACAGAATGTGTACAAGAGAATAAGTCCAAATAATTACTAGCAATATCACATGCCAAAGCCGAACACTAGTTATGCACTAAACTTGCATTTGTACACCATATTAACCAGAAAATCAAAAGATTATATGAATGCCACCAGATATTATGGGATGGGTCTGAGATCACAAAACCTCTATAGGGTCTGGGATATTGGAGAATCTCCCAGAAAGGATAATTGAGATTGTCGTGGGGACAAAGGTATATGACCCTCCAATGACAGTAGGCAGTCGAGTCCCAAACAATGACTGCAGCAATGTATTCAAACCAGCAACAAAAAGTAGAGTTTGAATCACCTTTGCCTTCTCCTCCTACAATAACAGCACGTCAAAATTACAAGTGACACCTTGAAGCAAGTATCAGATGTTATAAAAACCAGAATTTTTTTTTTTCCAATTGTATCTTGGATGCTTACATTTCCACCACCCATTTGAGGAACCAGAGCAGTGGGTATGAGAACGGTCGTGCCAAGCATCACAAGATAATGTTGAAACCCAAGAAGGATGGCATCAGCTGAATCATTTCCCATAACAGCGTTTAATGGTTTACAATTGAAAGCAATATTTAAAAAAATTATGAATTAATAAATAATCCAATCTCTGAACAGTGATAATGTGATACTTCATATAATAAGGATAGCAGTAGGTGGTATATAGAATTCTGCATTGTTTAGAAATGAGAAGTTCTTGCTTTTTATAGGTTCTAATGAAGCTCCAATTATATCATTGACTAGTCCTTTCGAAATATAGGCTATGTGTTTGGGTCTTCTATTAGTGTTACGGACAATGTGTTTGAATTAAATTTTTTTTAAGCAGATCAAAATGGCTAACTAGGATTAGGACCCAAATAGTCAGAAAGAGTCAAAGAGGCATTCTTGCGTTAAGACAAACAGTGTAATATGCCCACTGTAGAGAACCAGGAAAAACGAAAAGAAGAGGCGAAAAGATAAAAACTAGAAATAAGTTCGTAAAAGGAAAATCAAAACTAGAAGAAAAAGAAAAGGAACTAAAACGGCTGCATCCAACTCATAATTAGGAACGCAGCAATGTAATCTAGTGACAGAAAGCCAAATCCCAAGTTCCCGAAACAGTACAGCATTAGTATCCAAAAAATCCAAAAATAATCACTCAATATTTCCCAGTAATAAATAAATAAAAGAATAACTTCAGCAAAAAAAGCAGTTCTTTTTTTAACAGGATCAGAATTTTTCTTTACAAGAATGAGGTATATTTAAAACGAATAAAGGTTTACCTTTTCAAAAAGAGGGTATCTGCTACGGAAAAAGGGAGAACTCGGTAAAGATATTTTTTAACAGTTCAAAGAAAAAAAGAAATCAGACTAACTTAGAGCAAAGTATGCCTCAGATATACCAAGATAGATTCAGAAGAATCAGATTTTGAAACAAGGACCAACCATGAATAATCTATCATTTTTTTTTTTTCCAAAATGAAACAACAATTCAGAATCCAACTTAAAATGTCAGCAAAAATATAAATAAATAAAATAACTTTGGATAAGTGAGAGTGAAAGAGATACTCACGCCATGGAGGTGGGCTGGTAATGCAGAAATAAATGTTGGGCAGCTGGTCCTTGGGTGGATGTGGCTGTAGCTCATCTACTTTAGCACCTCCTCCACCACCACCTCCTCCTGCCATTGATCTCTCCCTTTCTAGAACTTCGTTTTGTCACTTTCTCGACTCTAGGAAACAGAAATCACAGGCATATGTTACTTTGGACTAGCTCTATGAAACCCGAATCTAACCACAACCCAGATCTTATATCCTGCAGAAAGCCACTAAAATGAGCCTGGGATCCTGAAACAAAATACTCAAATAATATCAGGACCCATAAGATTAAACCACCCACATGGAAAGCCAATAATGTCGAGAAAGAAGATAATGATGATAGATATGTTTAGCTGTTATAAGAAAAGAATATGGGAGTGGGAAATTATAATGTACCTATAGGCTATAGGGTTGAAAACAATAGTAACGACTTACAAACATAAACAGTAATTGAGGAAAAAAATCACATGGGACTAGGAAAGGGGAAGAAAAGCACCTTTGTTAACACAATCTTTCTGAACCGAAATCAAGCGGCACTGCCTTTTAGAAAGTAAATAATCCTGTATTACTACCCCCACAGAGCTACACCTAAAATGTTCACTGAAAAGTGGGGAACGATGCTTTAAAAGAAATGAACACGAAAAGAAAAGTGATTTTTTGCAGCAAAGCAGACTGTCGAAATGGCTTGAGAGGTGTGTGCGAGCAGCCGAGCAGATAAAGATATAGAATGAATGAGATACGTAAAGGAGGCCTAAAATTATATATAAAAAAAAAAAGAGATACGTAAAGGGAGGTTTGCAAATGAGTAAAGAGAAATTATTAACAAATCTCTCACTCTAAAGTCTCTTTCTCTCTCTGTCACAGGTACAGTTTTGTCTGTAAATCAGGAGATGTCAGTCAGTCTACAAGACAGTTCACATCTTTGTGTGAACTGTGAAGTATATTAATTATTTTGTAATTTTGATGTTAAATAAAGCATTAATCAAAGAAGTTTTATCAAATAATTTATAAAAAAATAATTATAAAGCAAAGAGTTTGAGCATAGTGTATTTATATGACTAATTATTAGTTAGATTTTATTCTTTTAAGTGTGCAATCTTTTTTAAAAAATGAATAAAAATATAGGAGCAAAACTTACACATTCTAAAATTATATATAGCAGTATCTTTTTTACTATAAATTAATCTTTTAAGCACAAATGTTATTTAATGTAGTCATTAATTTGTAATAAATATATGGTAGTTGAATGAGATGGCAGTTCCACACTTGAATGAGAATTGCTACTCAGCCTCTCCAATTTTTACATATTACATCTTTTTTAATTTTTTTAATTTTTAATTTTTGAGTTTATTCTTATTAAATTAATTAAATTCTTCTATTCATTTTTCATATATCAAATACTTAATAAAAATAAATAAAAAAAAGATATGTAGAGATTACATGAATAATAAGAAGTTGCCTAGCTTTTGTCCACTTGAATAAACCAACAGAAAAAATTTGGACAATGAAAACGACGACGTAACTTGAATTGGAAGTACATAACTGGGCACGCACCAGCTGGGACCTTGGCAACATCACTTTTCCGATTGCCAACTACACTTTTTCTTTTTCTTTTTCTTTTTCGTTAAAGTAAATGTCGGTAATACCCTCCGTCGGTGTATTCGGCCATGCATGTCAAAACCACTTCAATCATTGAGGTAGGGGAAGGGGTTTTGGGGAATTTAGATGGTGATGATCACGTGCGGCCTGTTTGGGAGGAATATCGGGACGCGCCCAAAGGGGGCCCCTTTGATATTTCGAAAGTGATGGAAAGGAATTCAATTCATTCACCCCAGCAAATTCTCGCTAATAATTTAATTTAATAGCTTGGAACTTAATAATTATTACTTTCTGATTTTCATAGAACTTTAATAATTAATAGTTAGATTCCGTTTGAATAGTTAATTAAAATAAGATAATTTTAAATGAAAATTAAATAAAATAATATTAGAATATTATATTTTAATATTCTTATTATTTTAAAATTTAAAAAATTAAATTATTTATTATATTTTATATAAAAAATTAAAAAATTTTAATAATAAAATAAGATGAAATGAAATATTTTTTTTATTCAAACAAAACTTTAATAAGACAATTAGAACAATGGTGACTAAAATTAGAAGACTTATGCACAAATTTATTATTCAGTATGGTGATCGAATTTCTAATGCTGCTGCATATGATCAACTTGCAAAGTGTAGAGAAATTATGAGATATTGGAACAATTGGGTCGCACACCTTCATTACAAATCATGTTACAAATATATACATAAGCAGAGTAACTGCTCCTGAATATTAGCCTAGACATAAGATATTGTAAATAATTACATGTATATAGAAATGAATTGAAAATAATTACATGAGTTGTACAAATCAGAAGGCATGATTTGAGTGTTATCTAACGGCTATACTTTTAATGTGGTAGTTACAATCTTAGAATGATTTTGTGCATGATTTGTGATTTGTCTCTTTATGCTCCCTCAAGATAGAGGTGCCATTTGCAACGCCTATGTTGGATCTCAGTGTTTGAAATCTTTATCTTAGTAGTGCCTTGGTGAGAAGATCAGCTAATTGGTCCAAAGTATGAATATGATTGACTTGAATTTTCCCTTTCTTGATGATGTCTCGAACAAATAGCAAGTCTATTTCAATGTGTTTCATCCTAGTGTGTTGAACCGGAGTAAGGCTGAACTGATTTACTTCAATGTTGTTACAGAATAGTTGAGGCTTTTGTGGAAGTTTAAGACCAAGTTCTTGATTGAGTGATTGAATCCAAATTGTCTCTGATGTGGTAGTGGCTATTACTTGAAATTCAGCTTCAGTTGATAATCTCGATACTGCATTATGTTTCTAGAAGACCATGAGATTGGATTTGAATCAATAAATGTGATGAAAGCAGTTGTAGAAATCCGAGTATCTGTGTTCGATGCCCAATCAGCATCACTATATGTTTTCAACTCGAATTTGTTGTTTTTCTGTAGCAGGATACCATAAAACATTGTTTGTTTTAGGTACCTAAGGAGCCAATCCAGTGACTTGGTCTTGGCTTTTGCATGAATTGAGCTAATTTGTTAACTAAGAAGGCAATGTCTGGTCGTGTGATTCCCAAATATTGAAGAGCTCTAATGACTTTTCTATACTCAGTTGCATTGACATCTTGTGAGGTTTGAGCATTTGTCAATTTAGTTGTAATAGATATTGGTGTCTGACTTCCTTTGCATTATCCATGAATGTTTTTGTGAGCAGCTCTCGAATGTATTTTTTCCAAAATAAGAAGACTCATTTTAATGTGGGAATTACTTCCATGCCCAAAAAGTAATTTAAGCTTCCCATATCTTTTATAGAAAAGGCGCTACTCAACTTTGCAATAATTTTATTGTTGAACTTGCTGCCATTGCCTATAATATTTATATCATTAACATAAACAAGACAATAACACAAAATTTTCAGTGGTCTTGAGAATGAATAATGAATTATCAGTTGCGGAGTGAGTAAAACCAAAGCTAAGTAATGCATCCCTTAGAGCTATGTACGACTGTCGTGGTGCCTGCTTGAGCGCATATATGCTCTTTCTTAATTTGCAAACATGCTAAGGCTAAGATGGGTCCTCAAAACCAGGTAGTTGATGCGTGAAAACATTTTCTTCAAGTGAGCCATGAAAAAATGCATTATTAATGTCTAGCTGGCGCATGCTTCATCCATGCATGACTAAATGGTGAGAATTAATCTAAATGTGGTTGGTTTCACCACTGGACTAAATGTTTGAGAGTAATCAATCACAGGTCTTTGATGAAAGCCTTTCGCCACAAGTTGAACTTTGTATCGATTGATTGTGCCATCCGGATTTCTCTTGATCCAAAACACAAACTTACAACCAACTAAATTCTAATCTTTAGTAGCCGGAACTAATTCCCAAGTCCCATGTTTAAGTAGAGCAGTAACCTCATCAGCCATTGCTTGCCTTCGATTTGGATCCTTTAGAGCTAGGCCAACACAAGTAGGCTTTTGTGATTTAAATAGTTGATACTTTGATGTGTGATGGATTTGCTTAGGTCGATAAATATTATTCATTGACCTTGTAATGGTGGTGCATGTTGGCTATTCTAATGTAAGAGATGGGGTTTCTGTAGGTACCTAATTGAAGTTCAAACTGGTTGGCTGTTGATCATCATTTGAAGTGGAAGAAGCAAGGGAGATTTCCTGTTGATGCCGTGAGACATGTGATCTATCTTTTGAGACAAGCTGCAAAATTGGTCCCAAGATGATTTCAGGTTCAGATATGACTGAGGTGTTGGGATCATTGACTGCCTTGTTTTGAAAAGGATAGACAATTTTCATCAAAGATGACATGTCTAGAGGTGAAGAGCCTTCGAGTTTGGAGATTAAGGCACATATATGCACTTTGACTAGTTGAGTAACCAACAAAAATGCATAGGACAAATTTATCTTGAAGCATATTGGTATTGTATGGCTTAAGCCATGGAAAACATAAGCATCCAAACGATCTAAGTTTTTCATACCGGGGTTTGTGATTAAATAGAGCTTCAATAGGTGTTTTATGTTGAAGAACAGGTGATGGGAGCCTGTTATTTAAGTATGTTGCTGTCGCAAATGCATATGCCTAATATTCCAAGGGAAGAGAGGCATGAGTGAGAAGAGTTTGCTCCGTTTCAACTATGTGTCGGTATCTAAGCTCAGAAACCCCATTCTGTTGGGGTGTATGAGGGGCTGTGGTATAATGGCTAATGCCATTTTGAGTGAAGTAGGTTTTAAGTGCAACAAATTCTCCCTTATTGTCAGAATATACTCCTTTAATTTTCTTGTCAAATTTGGTTTCAATCATTTTGTAGAATTGCTGAAAAATAATTCGGACATCATATTTGCTGTGTAGTGGAAAGAGCCACACATATTTTGTAAAGTGATCTACAAAGATAATGTAAAATCGATGACCATTTTTGCTTTGAGTGGGTGAAGGTCCCCAAACGTCTGTGTAGACAAGATCAAAAGGAGCTTTACTGGTTAATCCATGCTTATGGAAAGGCAATTGATGAGCTTTATTGATAAGACACGAATGACAATGAGTTGAATTGGAAACGGAAGAACTAATTGGAAGGGAAAAACAACTAACAATTCTATTGACAACTTTTGAGGATGGATGGCCAAGTCTCTGATGCCAGCCATGTGGTGAGGTTCTTTCATGAACAAAAGCAGTAGGTTGAGCACTAGAAGCCGCAAGTAGAGGATGGATGCCATGCTCACACGGACCTCGAAGTAGCATCTCCCTCATTCCTTAATCATTCACAACAAAGAAATTAGGATGAAATTCCAGCAAAATGTTATTTTGCTTGGTGAAATAGTGGACAGATATAAAGTTTTTATTTATATAAGGTACACAGAGTGTTTCTTTAACTTGGAAATTTCGTTTTGGGAAGGATAAAGTAAGAGAGCCTGAATGAGTGATTAGCAAACCTGATCTATCTCTAATAATAACCTCATCGGTACCATCATATTCAGAATGAAGTTGTAGATTTGAAACCTGTGAAGTGATGTTATGGGGTGCTGTTGAATCAAGTAGCCAGCACTTATCTGAGCTAGGTGCAGCTGTTGTACAACTCACACTTGGTTCTGGTTGCTTTAACTTGGGGCAATATTTAGCGATATACCCTTGTTTATCACAAAGTTGACACCTTGGTGGATATTTATTTTGCTTGAACTACTGAGCTTTTGATTTGGAGTCATTCTTGTATGATTGAGAATTTTGGGATTTGGAATTGCGAGAATCTCGCCTCTGTGTAGTGTTTGCTGAAAGCACTAAGGATTGTGCAGTTGCATCAAGTCGTTTGAGGTATGTCTCATGACTAATTAGTAGGTCATGCAACTCTTCAAAAGAGAGAGGGGATTCTCTAGCTCTAATGGGGGCAACGATGTCATTGAAATCAGAGCCTAATCCATGCAAGACTTAGAGAGTGATGTCATCTTGGGTTAAAGGAGCATCAATTAGTGCAAGTTCATTAGCAATTGACTTTACAGAGTGTAGATACTTTGTGATGGTTTGATTGCCATGCCGTGTGAGGGTAAGCTACTCTTTGAGCTGCGTCACACGGGTCCTGAATCGACTTGCATAAAGCTTGGTCAATTTGGTCAATATTGGAAAAATTGAGTCACACACCTTCATTACAAATCATGTTACAAATATATACGCGATGAGCATAGTAACTGCTCCTGAATATTAGCCTAGACATTAGGTATTGTAAATAATTACATGAGCCGTATAAATCAGAAGGCATGATTTGAGTGATATCTAACGGCTATACTTTTAATGTGGTAATTACAATCTTAGAATGATTTTGTGCATGATTTGTGATTGTCTCTTTACAAGGAAGGCATGCTTGAACTATTTGTGAAATGCAACTATGGTGGCATATTATTGTTCCTCATTTTATTGACAACATTGTTTATGTTGATGCACTTTCTCCTAATAAGTTTTAAGGCCTTTTGTGCCTCTTTTGCAATGAAGCTATTATTTTCTATATAAAAAAAGAATATCAGTTTGTTCTTAGGATGAAATTAGTAATACATTACTAATTTAATCTCAATCGTCCAAAGAAACCATAATTGTGTGGTCTTGTTTCAATATGATAAAGTAATACTAGTTATAATTTTTTTAATTTCATTTTTTTTTTTAGTTTTTTTTAATAAATAAGAGACATGAGAAAATATAATGTTATAAAAAATAGATGGAACTAATATTTTGTGTTGGCTTTCTTTGTGTGGAGAACTTTGTTTTGTTTGTGTGCGGTTTGATTTGCTGACCTAACTCGACAAGAATTCTTTGTAATTTTTTTGTGAATTTTTAATGAGGTTAACGGGAACGATCATTGACAAGCCTCAAGGGGGTTTGGGGGCGAATTAGGTATTCGATCGGACAAATTTTTTGAACCTTTTGGCTCTTGAATCAATCCTACCCAACATGTTAATTAATTAGAGTTTACTATAATATATATTGTTTTAAATCTTATACCGCCGTGCACCACACTCATGTATCTTTGATTATCATCTAAAAAACATTTTCTATAGTTTTGTAGATGTAAACATGTTGCTAAATTACATAAATCATGTGTATTGTGTAATTCATTCAAATTTTTATTTTATTTTTTATCTTATCGTTCCTAACATTTTATGTAAGAAATATTATTTGTATTATATATCACTATAAAAAAATGAACTTTTGTAAACAATTATTTGCGATGAAAATATTATTTATGACCAATTTTGATTGTAAATAATTATTTTACTAAAATTAATTGGTTAAAAATAAGCAATTTTATTATAGTGTACATATATATATATATACTCATAATATTATATAATATAAATTATAACCTTTGATTCCTGAATTTCAGTTGCTTAATTGGTATTCTTAAAGCCACTTCTGCCCATCACAAACTACTTCATGTTTATGGAGAATCAAATCTTCCATTAAAGATTAAAACATTTTTTCTAAACCAGATACTTCTCATTATGGCAGAAAACCGCTTCCATATATATGAGACTCTCCAATGTGTTCATCAGTCTCGCAAACAACTCCATGAAGTCCATTTCCTCACTTAGCCATTTGATCTGCACTTTAATAATTACCACTGGATGTAAAACGCTAGTTTTTGTAGATTGAGGCCAATGTATTAGTTCTGATGACTTCTTAGCAGATAAAATCAGTGGACCTTACTTGAAATCAAAAAATGCTACCAAAAGGGAAGGACAAGAATAAATTAATTATCCAATGACAATTATTTTTTAAAAAAAATAAAGCTATTATTACGAACCCATACATTTCTTTCACCCGCATGATGTTTCCAATCATGTCATGTTGAAAGCTTTAGTTGGACATATTGATTGGTCCACCTACAACTTTGTCAAAATTTAAAAAGCTATAGGAAAAAAGTGAACAAAGTTTTGTGAGTATAATAGAGGATGGAGCTGCTGAAGTCTGTCCTTTTTTTGGATACTCAAGGGAATTTGTCAATTTTCTTATTGGTTGATTCAAAAACTTTTTGATGCATAAATCTTAGGACTGGTTTAGATAGTGAATTGAAATGAGATTAGATAAAGTAATAAGTTGAATAAAATATTATTAAAATATATTTTTTTAATATTATTTTTATTTTGGTACTTGAAAAATTGAATTATTTATTATATTATATTTAAAAATTTTAAAAAATTATAATAATTAGATGGGATGAGATTATTTCACTAAAAAAATCATACCTTAGTTAAGAGATGATCATGAGTAAATTAGAATAATTGTATTCTTAATCATCATCTTGTCGCTTAAATATATCAACTCGTTTGATTGAAGAAGACAAATTTAAAAATAAAATGCCTTATTTTGAGATGTTAAAAAAAAGTGGTAGGCATTTAATTTAGGTTTTTTTTTTCTCTGAATTTAATTAAGTTGAAATGTAGTAGAAAATGGAAGTGGTTACGGTAAATAAAAGGGAATAGTAGGAATGAAAAAGATAAGGCATAGGAAAAAGTATAAGGGATAGAACATATGGTTGTTGCTTTCACTTCTATAGAGGATACTCGTATCATAATGTCACACGATGCTTCGCCAGCAAGGACCACAGCTTGGCAAACTCTGTCCTTTATTATGCCCTTTTTTGATTTATTGAGATATGGTTGTTTGGTGCTTTATTGAGATATGGTTGTTTGGAGATTTCCCTTCTAGGCAAAGCTTCGTCCCTCTCTCGCTTCTCTCTAGGAAATTTCTCAAGCAGCTTGCCGTCGTGGGGAAGGGTTGGGAGTTTCGGCTCCCTCTCCCCACCCCCCCTACCTCTCCCACTCCCCCTCTCCCCCCCCCCCCTTTTTTTCTTCTCTCCTATTTCTTTTTCTCATTTTTGTTGGTTTTCCCTCCCCTGCTCGTCTTCTCCTTCCCGTTCCCTCCCTCCCTTTTGTTTCTATCTTTTCTTTTGTAGGAGCTCCGGCTATCGAGTTTTGGTCTCTAGGTTGCGGGCGAAAGAGGCTGATCTAGCGCGAGGCACCGTAAGTCCCTAGATCTGGTTTTAGGCTGCAAACGGTGGTTTGGCCGAGTTTCAGGCCAATGCGCAACGCTACTAACCTCGCAAGACTCTGCTCTCCCAGTCCGGGGTGGTCCTTCGCCATTCCCAGTAGCGCATGGTGTATACGTGCTGTCCAAATTGGGGAGTTATTTCCCTCAAGCACCACCTCTTAAGGTGGTTATGCTTCCCGCGCGCCGCCGAAGTGTTCAGGGTCTTAGGCAGGTCTAGATCTGCTGTTTGCCGCCAACCAGGCCACGCGCCAATCGAAGAGACGATTTCTTCTATTCTTCTGTTCTTCCATAGTTGAAAATCAAATACATGTGTTTTTTCATGTACTTTGGTCTTCCTATGTTGGGTTTCCTTTATATTTTGTTTGTCGTTGTTTATTACTAAAAAACAAAAATACATTGTCTTTCGGACTTATGGTCTGTAGAGTGTTGTCCCTTTGACCTATTTTAGTGTGGGTGCGGGGTTTGTTTTGGTGTTTGTTACTCTATCTTAGATAGAGTTAGGCTATTCTTCAGATGTTGATTCTGAAGAGGTTGTTCAGCCAGAGTATTAGAACATGTCAGTTACTTTATGTATTGGGAAGCTGCAGATCGTAGTTAGTTTGACTTGTAATGTATGTTTCAAGTCCATTTGTAATGCTCATTATTAATGAATGCATTATGCCTTTCTATCAAAAAGAAAAAAAAAACTAGAAACCAATCGTACTACTTAAAAATTTAGAAAAATGCTATTTATAACTAGCTAGGATAAATATGGGAGAACCGCGTCCCACATGGAAAAAATAAAACGATGACGTTTTATTCAACTTGTAGAACACATTGTTTCTTCTTTTATCTTGTTAGACCTACAAAGTTACAGAAGTCCTCGTCTTCTCCACGACCTAGCAAAGCACTCTTCATCTTCTCCACCCACATCTAAAATCTACGAACCCACAGAGCTGATCTACATCGAAGCCCTTCGTCGTCTCTTCGTCTTCCAAACACTTAGATATGAAATTCTCTGCCCATGAATCAAGCATAGTTTGCTGTTGCTGTTCACTTACTTATGTCCGCTACTTTGTGATGAACTCCACCTTGTTGTTTTCTCCAACAACCCATACTTAAACAGGTAACCCCAAAGACAATCACACCCGAAGACGTACCAAAAGAACCCAAAAAAGTGAAGCAAGATAAAAAGAAAAGAAAAAGTCAGAAACTCGATTTGGAGCAGTAAACGGAGAAGGAATATGTACTTCTCAAATTTTACAGGGAAAATAGTAGGTGGGTTTTGTGGCTAAAACCATATGCGTGGTCTGATCGGGCAAGGAGTTGCAGACTTAAGCAATTGAGGAGTTCCCAAGAAAGTGATGAAGGACATGGAACCATTTGAGGTTATTGATACATGTGATGCAAGCATATTAGTTTCCACAAGCGCTATAACTATGTTGAAAACGAGTAGAGTCTGCACATTCCAAAACGAGTAGAATCTGTGTATTCCAAAATTGCAAATATTATTTTTCATTTTTTACATGAAAACAAAAAACAAGTAAATCCCTAACAAACCATAGATATAAGGGTAATTCGGGCCCCGGCGTTGGGGCCCCATTGTGCCCCTGGCTGACGTAGCATGTGCCACGTCAGTCGGCTTATTTTAAAATTAAAATTAAAAAAAAAAACAGAAGCAAATAAGCGGGATTTTGAAATCCCAAATTAGACAACAATAAATACAAAAACGTGAGAGAGAGGGTTTCCTTTTCTTCGACCCATTCCGTCGCCTTCGACCCTTTCCGTCGCCATCGGCCCGTTCCATTGTCGGGCATGGAAGACACTTTCAATACTGATGGCATGGTGCGATTTAATTTACAGATTTTATTACCGATTATTTGATCATGTTTTAATATTTTGTCTTGAATTTAAACAATGATTCGCCAGTCCCTTGGTAGATTTAATTTACAAATTTTATTATAGATTTTTAAAAGTATTGCTAAAAATACAAAGGTGTCGATTATCAACAACCGATACTTCTTACAAGACATAAAAATGGGTCATGGGTCTTATGCTGAGAAATTGTTACAGATGCATACAATCTTTGTTTCTTTTAAAGCAATAATGTATTTATCTTCGTTATTGTCGTGCACGATTGTTCATAAGACTAATAGCTAAAAGTGATGGCTTTGAGCAAATTGATCTTTGCGTAGAGTGTAGAAGCAAGTCTTTGTGGCGCTTGTCAATAACAATGTTATTCCAACCTTAATCATACACATTCATTTGACAAGAAATCTCATAGAATATTGTGTATGATTCCTATTATTAAGTCTGCCTTTCCTCGAGATAGTTTCTCATAGTAGTATTTGTATATTTTCCATTAGTTTGGTAGCATTTTTTTCAAGAGTTGGATGTACTTGGACTATGTCCTTTTCATTTACTTTAATTATCTCTTACTTATATATACTGTTGAGTATGGCTTGTGAATACACACCTCAGCCCTGTTTTGCTCGACCCTCGCTCGAGCGGGGCTCGAGCGAGACTTCTAGATTTTCAGCCAGACCTTAACCCGAGAGTTCGATCGACCCTCGCTCGACTTCTAGCTGGAGCGATGATCAGGCAGTGACTTTGCTCGATTGTCACTCGACATTTCGCTCGAGCGAAGTGCCACGAGTTTCCAGGTGTCCGTTTGCTGTTGAGCGAATTTGACCTAGAAGTCCTCGCTCGAGCGAGAGTAAGTGTCGCTCGAGCGAGATCGCATATTATAAATATTGCGAAGGCATTTCGCGCGAATGGACAAATGAAGAAGCAGCAGCCTCTGTTTTTGGCCCGAAGAACAGAGCTCCCCTTTTGATCATTTCTTCTCCATTTCTCCACTATATTGAGTGAAATTTGTGAGGATTGAGTATATACACGTGAGGTGAGTGTTTCCTTTTGTAAGAATCTTCTGATTCTCTCTCTGTAACCTTTATTTGATCTAATGAACCTTTGAAACCAACCTCACAGTGGATGTAAGCTCATTTTGAGCTGAACCACTTAAATCGCTGTGTTCTTTGATTGTTTACTATTTTATTTCTTATTGTTGAATCCGCTGCAGTTTATTTCACATTCTTGTTGTTTGTTTTATTGTTCTTTTCCCAACAAACTGGTATCAGAGCTTTCAGGCTTTGTAAATATTTGAAGGGATGGCCACAGCAAGATTTGAAGTTGAGAAATTTGACGGTCAGAACAGTTTCAGCTTATGGCGTCTGAAGATGAAAGCATTGTTGCGCCAGCAGTGGTTATTCAAAGTTCTAGAGGAAAGGACGGCAGATTCTCCTGTACCATCTAAGGACGATGAAGAAAAGGTATATAGTACTATTTTACTGTTATTGTCTGATAGAGTGTTGAGAGGGGTAGCGGAGGAGGAGACCGCTGAGGGTCTCTAGAACAAGCTTGAGAGCTTGTATATTAAGAAGTCTCTCACTAACCGGTTGTATTTAAAACAACGGTTATATACGCTCAAAATGACTGAGGGTTCGTCAGTTACTGAACACCTAGATGAGTTTAACAAGATTGTTATGGATCTTAGAAATGTTGACATCAAGCTTGATGATGAAGATCAAGCTTTAATTGTGTTGTGTTCATTACCTGTCTCATTGGAGAATTTTGTAAATTCTATGCTTTATGGAAGAGATACTATCTCCTTAGCAAATGTGAAGTCAGCTTTGAACTCGAAGGAGTTGAGGAGTAAGTATGATAAGGGTGGTGAAGCACAAGCCAGTGGGTTGATTGTCAAAGAATCCTCCAACAGAGGAAGATCCAGTGAGAAGGGTTCAGAGAAGGGTAGAGGAAAGTCTCGGGAGAAATCAAAGTCCAATTCCAACAAGAAAAATGTAAAATGCTATTACTGTCAGAAGTTTGGACACTACAAGAGTGAGTGTACAAAGCTGAAGAAAAAGGAGGAATCCACGAGTTCCTCTAATGCCGTCAGTGCTGCTGATGAATCTAATGGCTCTGATGTGGTTCTTGCAATCAGTGATTCGAATAGTCGGTTCAGTGACAAGTGGGTAATGGACTCAGCTTGCACTTTCCATATGTGTCTCAGAAGGGACTGGTTCATGTCTTATGAACCAGTCAACAGTGGTTCTGTTTTGTTAGGGAACGACACAACTTGCAAGATTGTCAGAATAGGTTCTGTGAAAATCAAGATGTTTGATGGGATAGTTAGGACATTGACTAATGTCTGGCACATTCTAGACTTGAAAAAGAATCTTATTTCCATGGGGGCCCTTGATTCTTTGGGTTTGAAGTACACGGACAAGGTGGAGTTCTGAAGGTCAGCAAAGACTCCATGATTATTATGAAGAGAGACCTGAAAAGTGGTCTCTATTTCCTCCAGGGTAGTACTGTCAGCGGTGAAGCTGCAGTTTCAGTATCTAATCAGTCAGAGTCAGATGTTACTCGTCTATGGCACATGAGATTGGGCCATACGAGTGAGAAGGAGATGTCTATCCTCAGTAAGCAAGGGTTGTTAGGGAATCAGAATTTAGACAAACTAGACCTGTGTGAGCACTGTGTATTTGGCAAGCAGAGCAGAGTTCAGTTTGCAATAGGGGTCCACTGAACAAAAGGTACAGTGGACTACATTCATTCCGACCTCTAGGGTCCGTCTTCAGTTTCATCGAAATGTGGAGCTAATTACTTGCTTACATTTATTGATGATTACTTACAGAAAGTGTGGGTTTATTTTTTGAAACAAAAAAATGATGTCTTCAAGAACTTCAAGCAGTGGAAAATTCTGATAGAGAATCAGACCGGTAAGATGTTTAAACGGCTTCGGACTGACAATGGGATGGAATTTTGCGGTAGTGACTTTGATGAGTTCTGCAAGAATAAAGGAATTGTCAGACACCGTATAGTGAGGTACACTCCACAGCAAAATGGAGTGGTTGAACGAATGAACCGAACCCTCCTAGAACGAGCACGTAGTATGCTCTCCAATGCCGGGCTGTCTAAGGACTTTAAGGCGGAAGCAGTCAATATAACCTATTTTCTGGTGAACCGCTCTCCAGCCACAGCTATTGGGTTGAAGACACCTAATCAGGTATGGTCTGATAAACCTACTGATTATTTGAATTTGAAGATATTTGGTTGTCCTGCTTACTTTCATGTGAATGATGGTAACCTAGAACCTAGGGCAAAGAAGTGTATATTCATGGGATATGCTTTTGGGGTGAAGGGATATAGATTGTGATGTACTGATCCCAAGTCACCCAAGTTTGTGATAAGCAGAGATGTAGTATTTGATGAAAAATCTATGCTTAATCTGAGAAATCAGATTCCCGAGTCTACAGGGAAGATGGTGGAGTTGCAAGCTTCACATGAGACACCACCTGAGACTCAGGATCATGCTATAGCTGATGAGCATGATTTTGAATCAGAGACTGAGACACCAGTTGAGGAGCAATACAGTATAACTACTGGTAGACAGAGGAAGCAGATCAGACCACCTCAGAGATATGCTTATGCAGACATGGTTAGTTATGCACTCGCTACAGCAGAAGAAATTGTTGGGTAGGAGCCTTCCAGTTACTCAGAGGCTGTGAAGAGTACTGAGTCTGCACAGTGGTGTTCAGCAATGACTGAAGAGATTGAGTCTCTTCACAAGAACCAAACTTGGGATTTGGTGTTAAGTTACCAGCGAAGCCCAGAGTTGTGGGCTGCAAGTGGGTTTTCAAGAGAAAAGAGGGAATTCAGTCTGATGCAAGATACAAAACTCGCCTAGTTGCTAAAGGCTACAATCAGAGAGAGGGGGTCGACTTCAATGAAGTGTTCTCTCCAGTGGTAAAACACAGATCAATCAGAGTTTTACTAGCCATCACGGCTTTGTATGATCTGGAGTTTCAACAGCTTGATGTGAAGACAGCATTCTTACATGGTGAGCTTGAAGAGATTATCTATATACGTCAGCCAGAAGGGTTCACAGTTGAAGGTAAAGAGGACCGTGTATACAGACTAAAGAGGTCTTTGTATGGGTTGAAGCAGTCACTTAGGCAATGGTATAAACGTTTTGATTTGTTTATGATTGATCATGGTTATTTGAGAAGTAATTATGATTGTTGTGTGTATCATAAACAATTGCTTGATAAGTTTTTCATTCACTTATTATTTTATGTTGATGACATGATTATAGCTGCTAAAAGCATGGTTGATGTTGATTTGATGAAAACTCAACTTAAAAATGAGTTTGAGATGAAAGATTTAGGTGATGCTAGGAAAATATTGGGGATGGAAATCCATAGGGATAGGAAAGCTGGGAAGTTATACTTGTCCCAGAGAAAGTATATAGAGAAGGTTCTAGACAGGTTTGGAATGTCTAACTCCAAACCTGTCAGCACGCCGCTAGCATTGCATTTTAAACTTTCAGCTTCCCTATCTCCCCAGACAGATGAGGAGGAACAGTCCATGGCAAATGTTCCTTACTCTAATATTGTAGGTAGCATTATGTATGCCATGGTGTGTACCCGTCCAAATATTTCACAGGCAGTGAGTGTGATTAGCAGATATATGGCTAAACCAGGTAGGACTCACTAGCAGGCAGTGAAATGGATTTTAAGGTACTTGAAGGGAACCTCGCATGTAGGCTTGATATTTGATAGAGATGTAGATCTCAGTTCTGTTGTTGTTGGTTTTGTTGATTTTGACTATGCTGGGGATTTAGACAAGAGAAGATCATTGACAGACTATATTTTCACATTGTGTGGTTCTGCTATTAGTTGGAAAGCAACACTTCAATCAACTGTTGCTTTATCAACTACAGAGGCAGAATACATGGCAGCAGCTGAGGCTGTTAAGGAGGCCATTTGGGTGAAGGGGCTGATCAGTGACTTGGGTTTTCAACAGACAGAGATGACAGTGTTTTGTGATAGCCCGAGAGCTATACATTTGACCAAAAATCAAATGTATCATGAGAGTACGAAGCACATTGATGTCAGGTATCATTTTATCAGAGAAGTAGTTGCAGATGGTATAGTTAGTATTTAGAAGATTGCTACTTTAGAGAATCCAGTAGATATAATGACCAAACCAGTTGTAGTATACAAGTTCAAATTTTGTTTGGACTTGATAGGGGTTCGGGGTTTCCAGGTTCCTTAGGGAACTCAGATGGGGTTGGTTTTTTCATATGCTGAATTTTTTCATTCTTGGGTTGATCTGGATGTTATGAGGCTTTCTTTTAGGAATTCAAGCCAAGGTAGAAATTTGTTGAGTATGGCTTGTGAATACACGTCTCAGCCCTATTTCACTTGACCCTCGCTTGAGCGGGGCTCGAGCGAGATTTCCAGACTTTCAGCCAGACCTCAACCCGAGAGTTCGATCGACCCTCGCTCGACTTCTAGCTAGAGCGAGGATCAGGCAGTGACTTCGCTTGACTGTCGCTCGACATCCCGCTCGAGCGAAGTGCCACGAGTTGCCAGGTGTCCGTTTGCTATTGAGCGAATTTGACCTAGAAGTTCTCGCTCGAGCGAGAGTAAGTTTCGCTTGAGCGAGATCGCATATTATAAATATTGCGAAGTCATTTCGCACGAACGGACGAATGAATAAGCAGCAGCCTCTGTTTTTGGCCCGAAGAATAGAGCTCCCCTTTTGATCATTTCTTCTCCATTTCTCCACTATATTGAGTGAAATTTGTGAGGATTGAGTGTATACACGTGAGGTGAGTGTTTCCTTTTGTAAGAATCTTCTGATTCTCTCTCTGTAACCTCCATTTTGATCTAGTGAACCTTTGAAACCAACCCCACAGTGGATGTAAGCTCATTTTGAGCTGAACCACTTAAATCGCTGTGTTCTTTGATTGTTTACTGTTTTATTTCTTATTGTTGCATCCGCTGCAGTTTATTTCATATTCTTGTTGTTTGTTTCATTGGTCTTTTTCCAACATATACAAATATATTTTCAAGGATCGGAGAAATTTATATTAATTTTTTGAATGCATATTGGATTAGTTAGAATTTTTCATTTGAGTGCTCAAAGTTGGCTTGTTGATATCAAATGCAAATTGGGTTAGATGGATCACAACCAATGGACTTTGGGTTGGATGGAACACAATAGTAGGAATGATATGTATTTAATAACTTTTTATGAGATGAATGTAGTTCAATGGACTTTTTCTGTATTGCTCATGAACATAGCTTCAACACACTTTTATGGTGGATGTTGAGTTAAATTTTTATTTTTTATTCAAGGATTTATTTAATGTTAGTCTCTGGTGTAAGGTTTGATAAATTTTACTTGTGGGCATATGAGTGAATTGCTTATGGACATAAATTGAAGACTTTTTCTATATTGTTTATGGACATAGATCTCTGGCAAAATATTGCAATGTGTATTGCTCATGGAAATAACTAATTGTGTATCTATAAAGTTTTTTAATCTTGATCAGATATTGTGTTGAATACTGAGAAGTTCAATCTTAGTTTAATTTAGTTCAAAATTTATCTTGTATGCCGACAAAAAAAAGTGATGTATGTAATTAATTTCAATTAAGTTGTTTAAGCTTGCATGCATGGATTGTGCGAAGCTAATTATTAGCTTGATTTAATTTCAATAAAATGAAACTTAATTGATTATCAGGTGGTGTTCTTGTGCAATATATTGCAATTTTATACCAATCGACATGTAACATGTATTTGAGCTAAGACAAACAATTAAATTCAACTCTAAATATTAATCCGAGCACAAACGTGCAACATCCATGATCATACATGTCCCGTAACTAAAGATTCATCAAAGTATCTTTCATCAAAGTATCTTCATCTCCAAAGATTGATCAAAGTATCCGCATCTCCAAAGATCAACAATATCTATGACCATACAAATCATTTAAGATAATCTCCTTAATCAAAGTATCCAAATACATGGGTGAAAAACATCTTCATTTTAAGTTCCAAACATTAAAAATAAAAAAATTACAATTACTCCAAATACATGGGTCCAAACAATTAAATTTCACTATAAACGTTAAAAGTATCACAACAAAATTTTAGATCTTCAATAGCTCCAAACGTGCCTTTGATCCACTCTAACAAGCCTTTATTTTCACTCTCATTACCTGTAACATAATAAAAACAAATAAGAAGAACGAAAAACAAATAATAAAGGTAAACATATTCATACAATCTAAACATCAAGTTTTTGTGAAGTGTTATCATTTATATTTCCAAGATCTCTGTAATAATAAAATAATATTATTTTTTATAAATTATATTTATTTAATTTTTTATTTTTTTTTTTATTTTTTTTTTTAATTTTTATTTTCATAATCCTCAATAACAATTATTTATTTTATTTTATTTTCCTTATCTTCGATGAATTAATTAGGTTGGTCATTGTTTGATATCACAAAGGATCATAATGCAATGTCACAAAGGATCCTACTGCACAAACCTGAACAAATCAGGACTGAAATGAAATGCAAACTTTGACATATATTAAAAGGAAAAATAACATCTTCATTCCATTCATAAACAAGTGACACGTACAAGGCCTTATTTACAACATATATATGCACATAAAGCAACTTGAGATTCATGCCAAGCTTCAAACCATCTAAAACAGTACTCAATTAAATATTCACTGTTTGCAATGAATAAGAGGCACCTCTTCTAACCTTAATGGTAAAAAATACTTGATTAAATACCACCAAATACTTAATTTTCCTAATTAAATATCCACTCTTGCATAGCATCTCCTTATTCATAAAGATCAGCTAATTAGAGAAGGCAACAATCCAACAATCCAGTTACAGTTTGCCCTTTGAAACAACCAAGTAGTCCAATGTAAAAATCTGATATGTTTGAACAGGGCACTCTTAATTCATTTGAACCTCAACAAACTGAAACCAGCGTTACTGGTTTCATTTCTTAATATCTAGGCTTTGGCGTTACTTATCAAAAAAAAAAAAAACAAACTGAAACCAGCGTCAACTACGCTAAAGAGTTGTAAACACCAACAATCACTTGAAGATATTAAGAAGAAAAATCAAAGTAGCACCAAAGCCTAGATTTCATTTACACCTAGCAGTTATTCAGTAATGGAAACTCGTGTAAAACCCAAAAAATCAAATAACAAAAAATCAAAGCCCACATCAAACACACTACGGCTTAACAAACAGCACACGAAGTTCAACTCACAGCAGAGCTGTAGAACCACATAAAAAATCACATAAACACAGACAATTTCAAATCCTAGAAGTGTTTTCCAAAAATCACATAACCCACATTCCATTCGGATAAGTAAAGTCTACTACCAATATCTGCATCTCAAAAGGGGTTTGAATATGTTCGAAAGCTAACAGAACAATCAAAACCCAGAAATGGAATCAAATGGAGTCAAATGGGTTTCCTCCCTCTTGTTCCATTAGCCGTTTCCAAACAAACCAAGCAAAATAAAAGAGAAATGAAGCAAGGGTTTCAGATTTTATGGTGACAGAATGGCCATCTCTCTTCTGGGTTCTTCCCGAATCTTACTCGTATTTTCCCTCTTTGTTGGGTTCTTCCCGAATTCAACCCCTCTAATGACAACGACGACAAGTATGGCCTGGGCTCGGATGACTGCGACGGCAATTTTCCTCTCTCTCTCTCTCTCTCTCTCTCTCTCGTTTTCGTTCTCCCATTTTTGGCCAGACAACGGTGACTTCCGACAGAATGGGCTGACGGCAAAGGAACAGCTGACGGTAAAGGAACCCTCTCTCTCACGTTTTCCTTCTCCTATTTTCATGCTTGGGTTTTCTGAGAAATCCCGCTTGATGCTGCCGTTTTTTTTTCTAGATTTAAAACAAGCCGGCTGACGTGGCACATGCATGTCGGAGGCGCAATGAAAGCCCAACGCCGAAGTCCCATAAATTACGCTAGATATAAATTCTTGAATATACGTTGGTAGCGAAACCTCCTAAGCCCTTACTGGGCAGCTCAAATTATTTAAATCATTCTTACCTAGGGTAGAACTTGTTTGCCACATAATTTCTCATATCAATTCACAAAACATGAATTATATATTTCTCGATCTGCTTAAAAAATATAATAAACAGCCAAATATTTCATTCGTATGAAAGAGATCACAAATTATGAAAAGCATCCAACCAACAACTTGAGAGCAAAAATATAATTTTATAATTTTTTATAAATTATAATTTTTTATAATTTTATGTCATACTTGCATTGGTCATCATAACTTAATATATATTGTGGGTGGGTAGTGTATGTATATATGTATATAAAGATATATATATATATATCACAATAAGAAAAATATTTATTTTTGACTAGTTATTTTTTGCAAAAATGAGTATTTCTTCTTAAAATAAATTTATTTTTATCATAAATAGTCATTCTTGTAACAAATAACCTGTCACAAATACTCCACTTTTTTGTAGCATGCACTAGATAAATGTTATTTCTTATCTTTTTAATCATCTTTTCTTACCCTGGGATTAAATGATTAGCTAATAACTGAAAAATAATAAATAAATTCTTAATTATTTAATGTCACATTAAGAATGCATGCAATCAAGAAACTTACAGGATAGTACCAAGCCATTCTTCCCATTTTTCAGGCTTCAAAGAAATCGAAGCAGCTTGTTGTGGTATGGTAAAATTCAATGGAAAAAACGCCTGCCATATTATGATCCTTTCTCCAAGCCTTTGTCCTAATCGTAGTGACTACTTGCTCTTGGATTTCTTTTATCCAATTGAATATGCTTACGGCGGCTCGAACTCCTTATAGTAGAGCAACAAACATTCAATACAATATTTGCTCTGTTTTGCCGGGTGCTATAAAACATAGGGAAAATGCATAAAAATGCAGCTTAAAGTATTTAACGGGGTTTTTGGGCTCGCGGTATGAAACGCCGAAATCCCAGCGTGACATTTGAGCTCCATCTCGCCGCTAGGGTTCAGCCAAGAAATTTGAGAGCTTCTCGACGATCTTCACGCCAATAAAGATCGGCGGTAATCCGCCGATGGTGAGGTCCAAGCAATCTCATCTAAGCGCCGTTAATGGACTATGATTTCATCTGTGGTTGCTCTGTTCGTTGCGAAGGGGGAATCGGGTTCTTGGGTTTCTCTGCGCCCTTTAGCCGTCGACAACTAGCTACGGTTCATCTTCCAACAAATTTCAAACCGATGTAAGTACATATACTGAACATTTGCACTTCCATTCCCGTTGGCATGAAGATTCGGTCATGAAAATCCCAAATCGCGACTTTTGATCTACCGTTTGGGTGATTTCTCTTACTGTAGGTTCATGCTTGTCGCGTTGGGCCAACATATACGATGACGTATTGGTGAGCTGGTGGCTAGTTCGCATGATCGCGTCTGCTAGGTACGAATTTTGGGGGATATAGGTCCCAAAATTGGAATCGGGTTCTAACGTTTGTTAGTATATTTTTCCTCAAAAAATTGGAATTATATTAGTTTTTGAACCAGATTAATGGATATAAATTTTAGGGTTCAAATTTACTGAAACATTTGCTATCTCCTTTGCCATAGTTCTTTAGCTCTTTGGAGTCTCAGGTACCACATCCAAAACACCAGTCCTTGAAACTCAAGACATTGATCGACTTGTACCAACACACATCAACGACATTAAGATCAGTTTTGTATAATGCATTCATGGTTAACCAGTTATTTGAATAAGAATATGCATCTTCACATTAGTTTTATATCTTCATACTAGATGTTTCCTGGTTCCTTTGCACCATATTGTAAAGTTTAACAACAAATACTTTGACAAATGAAAGAGATAAAATCTTGGTGGAAATGTAAATAAAAAATCTAGAAGACAAACAGAAAATAAACGAAAGGATCTACCAAGTTGAAAAAGTATATACCAGAATGGTTTTACCTTCAGATATTCAGAAAACTAGGATAAAAACTTGACAAAGAAATGAGAGTGTTTTGTTTCTGGCTATCTCAACACTCTGCAAATGACAAGTAAGAGGGCCTCATCTCTAAAAAGCATACACGTTCACCTTGAAATATAATTCCCGTCTAATTTGATTTCATCCTGCGTAGGTTACTACTAGCTCTAGTTTATATAAGCACTATCGTCATGATGTCTGCTCTAGTTTATATAGCAGTATGGTCATGATGTCTAGCCCTATAACAAGCAACATGGTCAGCATGGTCATCCTGCGTAGTATATAATGGTGTATGGGCAAATTCTATAGGGCCTCGGCATTGGGGCCCCTTTGCGCCCCCGTAGTGTAAAATTGTTTTATACTTTTTTGCATTTCATTTTTTTTTTTACAAAAATCATAAAAAAAATGTATGAAGATAAAATATATGTGATTTTTTTTAATTTTCTTAATTTTTTTTTCTATTTAAAAACCCCTATGGGGGTGCAAAGGGGCCCCAACGCCGGAGCCCCATATATTTACTCAATGGAGTATATACTGACACAAGATGTAACAGGCAACATGGTCATCACTTCTGATTTATGTGATACTGAAGTGCATTTATTCAAAGCGGCGACATATAACTGCTACAATAAGTCCCAAACCTCACGATTAAAACTGGTCTAACTTTGTTTTAGCTGCGTTTTTTTTCCTTGACCTATTACGGCAGAACACAATCGCAGCAACAAAACCGACCTCTGGCGCCCTTGAAAGTGTCGCACTTTCCCTTGCTTTTGCCGCCGTTACAGTTGCATGCCATCGAAACTTGCCGAAAAAAAACAAGATTATATATGCAGCTCTGTTTCTTGCCGCAAACTCTGCAATGGGAAAAAGCCAGTCTTCATGATGCCGCCAACTCACCTCGGCTGCGTAGAAAAACACAGTAAATGCCCTTATGTGTTGTAGTGATTGTGACACTGATAAATTTTAGTTAATTAGTGGTCGATATTTAAGAAGAGCACATACAACTACTTGTAGGTGGCATATGTAATATATCATATATGCAAGTACATGACCTTCACCTTCCTCTAAACTAGTCTTAGTAAGTGTTGAACCGCAAGGCCTGTTTTTTATAGACTATATATTTGATCATCATCTATGGGCGTGACATTATATTATTGTCTCTCTAGCTATATAGGCCGCTCTCTTTTTTGAATGAAAAGTGTGTGGTATGTATAATATATAAATAGTATATATATATATATAATATCTTGTTTTCTCCAATTGATTAGTCATCAGTTTGTAGGAAAATTATTTTTCATAGTAAACGAATTGACCAATGTTTCATGCAATTATATGTTTGATATATATATAATAAATATATATAAATTTATAAACAAACTTGAAATGAGGATTTTTGCTAATGGCATGCCAACCAATCAATATTATAAAGAAATTCTTCATTTTTCTTTCTTCTCTAATCAAGCCCCAATTACATTTTTTGTGAAGCTACAAGTATGAGTTTACCTGATATAGTGGCATCCATTATTTTTTAGAGTGCAAAAGTACACAGTCAAACATGTTTCCCATTTTTAAAGTGTGCATGAAGGATAAAGAAGATCAAGAAACTTATAGGGTCCATTATCTTTCCCATTTCTCAATCTTCAAAGAAATCGAATGTTGCTTTGTTGTGGCATAGGAAAAATTCAACGGAAAAAATTGCCCCACACAAATTATACTTTCCTCCAAGCCTTTGTCCTAATCATACCAAGTACTTGGTGTGGGAATTTTTTTTTCATCCAACTACAAATATGCTTTAGAATAGGGCGGACGACTCGAACTCCTCTATAGTGGAGTAACCAAACTTTGTGACAAAAAAGAATTTTAGTTTGTAATCTATCTACACAGAACCACAAGCAACCATTGTAGTATCATAAATCCACCACTTGAAAGAACCTGTTTCAGCCTATATTGCAATTTTAACTTTTTTTTTGTTTTTTGAATAGAATTTTATACACATACCGTTATGCAAACATAGGTCTAAAATCCGCCACCCCTAGATAGATCATCCCTTTCTTAGGGATTAAAATGAAAAAAAGTGTGATTAATAATCACTAGGCAAAATCACCATGATTAAGCGGCATTTAAAATAGAAGTAGTGACTGATTTCTCAACTACCCTCCAATATTTTATGAAAAAGAATAGGTGATCCATAACCCCATAGGTACTTTGGAGCCATTGAAAGATGCATTTGTTTTAATGGTTGCTTCAACTTCCTCTGCTCAAATATGGGCTTGGTTAACACTACATTGATCCCAGCTCAATAATCTTAGCATCCACGCCGCCCTGACGAACATAATTTGTCATATCAATTCTGTTTAGAGAGGCTGTAAATAGACTTTGAAAAAAATGCAATAATATCATCATCTATCTGGGCCCCTTTCCTCCAACAACTCTCCTCATCTTTCAACTAATAAATTATGTTTTCTATGCATCTAGCAGAAGCTTTATTATGGAAATAAACCTGATAGATACTATCACCCCCACCTTTTTAACCACAAAACTCTCGATTTGCTACTTCAACATAATTTCACAAATCCCACTCAAGCCACATTTTGGACCCTCCTCCCTAGCCGAACTTAATGAGAAGAATTATGTTTGATATATAGGATTCAGCTAGTTGAAGCTCCTTTAATAACGCCTTTGGATGAACTTCCATCTTATTTTTTTTAACATTAACCCAAAAGAACCCTTTATTATTCACCCTCTACAATTGAGGTAGCACACACATAAAATCCTGCTCGATAACATGAACCCCTTCAGCTTGACGTCTAGACCCTTTCCACAATTCCGAGAAGAAACCTCACCCTTGTCCCACCCCACAAGGCCTCAGACAGGAAAAGGACCTTTCCTCCTCTCCACCTCGAAGTAAGACCTGGTCCATCAGTCTCAAACCCATCAATGGAAATATGGTCAAAATATGCAGCAACCTCCATGTTGTATTCTTAAATTCGAGAAGAAATCCGCACCAAGCTAAAATATTCTATTATAAAATGATCCAAACCTATCACTTAATCACCACGCCCCTTCCCCAATCTCTATTGTTGCACTGAGGTGAAAGGCGCAGCTAGAAAAAACCAAGATCTCTTAGCCGTTCTTCATCCAGCAC